>JAROYE020000006.1:4800000-6000000 GCA_029619315.2 Dynastes maya
TTTATTTTGAATGGATTGCTATATTTTTTATTGATCCTTTTGATAGCTACTTAAATTACCTTTGCAGTGATATTAGTTGTGTGTACTTTCGATACTTACTTTTAGCTAAATTTTGTTAAAATTTTGACAGTTGTAGGACTGACATTTTAAGTCACAGCCTGAAAACAGATATAGTGTCGCGGGTGACTCCTTTATTATCAATTGAGGAGCTAACACTTCATACGTTTCAAGGTGGTATAATGTAAAAATATATACAAGGTGCTAAATATGTCATGCAACATTTATCCAAATTCAAACGTTTCTTTTTCGATTTTCTTAAATAGAACTTGTATTTTTTGATACTGCCAGCAATTTCCTCGTAAAGTTACCTTTAAAATGGTACCAATAACGTAATACTTATTTCCAGTATTTTCGAAGATATTGCACTTTTATAGGAAATACGTTTGTAATATGCGATATGCGGGCAACTAAAACAATTTGTGGGACTTTTAGAATTAAATATTGTAGTCTGTTTAACAACATGTTTTATTTATGCCAAATTCTCGTACAGCATTTCTTTAATAATATCATATTGAAAGTTACCTAACCTCTGTGTGACACCATAGTCTATGTAATAGAAAATTTTATCTAAATAAGCTTTAAAAATCAACTTAAAACTAGCCTTAACCATAGAAAATCTATATATAATCCTATAAACTGCTATTTACGCTAGTCTCTTCCTACTTTTCAGGTTCCCGATACGATTCTACGTGACGTTAAACCGAGCGCCGCTCCAAATCCTCACGGGCTTCAAGTAAAATCGCTTCAACTCCGGTTCGTAATCGAATCGCAGCATTCAAAAAGTGGTTCCATCGTTCTTAAATGCGTCTCAGCTTTTCCGGGTGTTAAGGAGCCGGTTTTGAGCGTCTCCAAGACGGTGTCGCTCTTCGACCAGGATACTCAGATCATCAACAACCAGAAATTCTATTGGAATAGCTCTTCGCAAGCGTACAAGTTTAACACCTACTTGATACTATTCTTAGGCGCCGTCAGATGGTGCTTGTATCGCTGCTATGATTAAATATTAAGGTAAAATTATGATTAAAATGTTAAGAGATATAAGAGATAAGAGAAAAATAATGAAAGAATATCCTAAGATGCACATGTGTAAATGTTTTATATTTTTTTGTAAATACTATTGTAACAATTAAAAGATTTTAAACACACTCACACTTTAAAAATGAGAACATCTAAGGAAAGACGAAGATATCATAAATTCTAATTTTTAAAAATTCACACTCTCTCACAAGATATAAAAATAAGAATTTACTTAAATATAATCCTACATAAAAGTCTATATTTAAAAAAGAATTATAAATTTAGCAATAAAGACGTAACTCGATGAAGACTTTTTGAGAAATGAAAAGAGAAATTCGTCATAAAAAGTCCGCATTAATAAACAAGAGAAAAATACGCGGACAGGAAAGAAAATAATATAAGAAATAAAAGGAGATTGCTCTTTTTTAAATAAGGGTTTGAGGACGGGATGAGATTTTTTTACCCTCAAGGTGAATACCTTTCTTGCCACTGTATCGAAAGACGGCGAATGTTTTTTTTTGTTTGTCATTTTCGTTTATTACGTCGTGTAGATTGTACATTGATGTCAGGAGAAAGTACGGGAATGTTTAATTTTAGGAAATTTAATAAATGTTGTAAATTTTAATGTTTAATACATTTGTAGATGTTAAATGGGAGAGATATTAGGTAAAATAAGTGTTGTTTTAGGTTATACTAGCACAGTATGTATGTAACTGATATGTAATTGGTCTTGACGGGTAAAGTGAAAGAATCTCATCTCTAAAATTCAAAGGAAAAACTAGTCTAAATATAAGAGTTTATCAATGTATTATATTGAGATTTGTTGATATATTTCGTTACTATTATTACTATTGTTTATTGCGTTTGGAAATATTAAGATATCACAATAAATATATATATATATATATCTATATGACACTACCCAGATGTTTTATTTTTAAATTAATTAAGAACTCCTAAATATTAAGAGGTAAGTGTATATTATATTTTCTTGTAAATAATGCATGCTATTTTGCAGTGTTTTATCTTGGAGGTGCGCGATTTTCTACTGTACATAAGGTAAGTTGAGGTAACTGCATCTGCAGTAATAAAAATTAAATCCAAAAGTGAGAGTAAAATGTTTTGTCATTAAATCATGTAAATTGAAAAAGGTACATCCAAAAAAGAAAATTAAACTGTTAATGTATGAGGGCGCACTTACACATCAATACGGGGTAAATGCATTTTGACATATTAAACTCCGTATAAACTTGATGTTAAAAATGTAATGATAGGATTTTATAAATTCCTTTCAAATGTTTTCAACAAACAGTCTTTGTTCTGTCAAAAGTTATAAACTTGTAAATGGTAACTTAACAAAAATCGCATGTCAAATAGTCTTATATAAGAAATTAAACAAGAATGTGCAAAATCGAATAAAAGCAACCTATTCAATTGTAAATCATTAAACAAAAATTTATCAGGAGAAGCTTCAAACCAAATAAATATTTAATCACGGATTAGTAATTTAATCTCTAATTAACCTAATTTTGTGATGTCAGTAATTAAGATTAAACAACTTTAATCATCAATTAAATTAATTCATTGTCAAATGTTACTTAAGTCATGATTAAAATCAATTGTTAATTTACAATATTTATCTAGTTGAAATAAAAGAAGTAAAATACGGAAAAAATAATTGTTTTTAAATTTATATGGAGATTAACCTAATTCAGGATTAAAAAGTGTTTTGTAAATCGGGGGAAAGCTTTAAAATATAGTATTAGCTTACTTGTACGGCGGCTTTTATAACACAGGCCAACGATAAAAAAACTTTTTTATTAATTTTACCTAATTTTTATGTTTTTTTGATGTGCTGAGCCCGAAAATAATAATAAAAAAGTTGTATCACCCACCAATTTTTCACATTTTAATATTTAAAACGCGAAAAGTTAATTTTTTATCATTCAAATGTAACGTATAACATAATACGTTGACAGTAAAATCAAATGTTATTAGGTTGGCAGTTCTGGTAAGTGGGGCAGTTGTTTGCTTTCTTCCAATCAATATAACCTCACTTTTCAGTGTTTGGCCCATATGCTGTTATATAAGTTTTAGTACTTATTTATTAATCTGTGCTCTAAGTATGGCTAGCCATGGTTGTAAAAACTGTCCTAACACTTTTTGTTATATATGTGGTGAGTTTGTAGTTAAAAAATATCAAAGAAACATTACTGACTTTGTAAAAGAAGTATACTTTGCATATTTTGGTGTAAAAGTCGGTGATCAAGAAAAATGTTGGGCTCCTCACAAGCTATGTTATGTTTGTGTCGAGGATCTTAGGAAATGGTCTAAAAAAGAAAAGAAAGCTTTTAGATTTGCAGTATGGAGAGATAGATTTGCAATATGGTATGGAGAGAGGAAAAAAATCATTCAAATGATTGTTATTTTTGCAGCGTTGCTGTTTTTAGGTATAACTCCAAAAATAAGAAAGTAATTGTTTACCCTAACCTTAATTCAGCTACTCGGCCGGTAGGACATGGACCGGGACTTCCTGTCCCTGAGTCACCTCAGTCCATTGATGACGTTTTACAGTCCAGTGAACTCGAATCTGATGAAAGTCGACCGGGTGATGATGAGTTCCAATGTTCCGCAGAAAATTTAATGCCGCAGTTGTTTACAGAAGCTGAGTGAAATGATTTAGTGAGAGATTTGGGTTTGACTAAGGAAAAAGGAGAATTGCTTGGTTCTAGGTTGAAAGAAAAACATTTATTGGCATCTGGAATATCTATTTACCAATATACAACAAGAGATCAACAGTTTGCTCAGTTTTTCAAGCAGGAAGAGGATTTGGAGATTAGAGGCTTTTTATAGACTTATCAAAAATTAGTTTAAAAGCTGTTCTTTTACACAATGGAAATACTTTTGCTTACCTGCCTGTTGCTCATTCAATCCATACGATGGAAACTTACGAATATCTTGACATGATTTTACAAAAAATTAACTATCCGGCTTACGATTGGATGCTGTGTGGGGATTTGAAAGTTGTTTGCAAGACCCTTGGTCAACAAAAGGGATTTACAAAGTTTCCACGTTTTATATGTGAGTGGACCAGCAGAGCAAGGGCCCGTAACAAAAACTTTAACACCTGGCGAGAAGAACATATTGCATAAACCTTTAGTAGATCGAAAAGTGATTCTTCTACCACCTCTACACATAAGGTTAGGCTTAACGAAACAATTTGTAAAAGCCTTGCCTACAGATGGCGAATGTTTTAAATATTTGTGTGAAAGATTACCACATTTATCAGAAACCAAACTGAAAGAAGGTGTTTTCGTTGGGCCTGATATTCGTAAAATGATGTTCGATTCCAACTTTGAAGCAAGGATGACCACAAAGGAAAAGGAGGATTGGATATCATTTAAGCAAGTTGTGGCTAAGTTTTTGACAAATGTGAAAGACCCAAACTATGAGCTTATCGTAGCTAATATGACAAAATCTGGGATGTCTGATGACCTTTAAAGTCCTCTTCTTGTACAACGATCTTGACTTTTTTCCTGAAAATTTGGGCGATGTGTGTGTCAAGAACAGGGAGAACGGTTCCATCAGAACA
The DNA here is from genome assembly GCA_029619315.2 of Dynastes maya. NCBI lineage: Eukaryota > Metazoa > Arthropoda > Insecta > Coleoptera > Scarabaeidae > Dynastes > Dynastes maya. The sequence goes on from JAROYE020000006.1 coordinate 4,804,670, forward strand.
TAAAGGTGATGGAGAAACGGTACCAGGGACGGTGCAATATCAACATGATGGGTGATTACTGTTGGTTACTTCAACGAGAACAACAAAATGCATCGCATGGTAGAAAAAGCTATATAAGACGCTTTCCAGAGAAAAGGGAAAGGAAATACAAAACAATAAGCACCTGAAATATTTGTATTGAAGTGGTATATATTATGGTAGATAAAAATTGTAATCTAATTAAATAAAAGTAGGGTTTAAGTTAAATGCCTTTATTTCTTATATGTCCAATTTTTCCCATGTTAAAATATAGTTGATGTCATATTGTGAGAGAAGTGTGGGTGATACAAAGAAATTGATACCAGATACGGTTTCAGCAACCAAAAATACATAAGATTTGGATGTATCTGTTTAAAAAGTTTTTACAAATATTTTTTTTTGTTGGCCTGTGTAATTTGTTAAAGAAGTCAAATATTACAACTTTAAATTGCAAAAAGAACCACAAAACTTATCGATAAAACGGGTTTCTATATATCGACTGTGTTCAAAAATGTATTTAACAGCGCCATCAAACATCGGTGTGGGTGAACCAAATTGACGAAATTTTCCCCATCTTCTGAATCCTCTGTGGGTTAAGTACACAATTTAACAGATGCCAGGATATGTCATGCGCAGACATCAAGTCAGTTTAGTAGGTGCTTTTGGTAATCTAATAAAACTTCTATGCATTACAGCGGCATCTCTACCAGCGATGTATGAAGTTATTGACTGGAAAAGCATTTACCTCAAAGTCGATTTACTCCATGTTACATCAAATAAATAAAGTGATTTTAAGAACGCAGATTCGAGATTCAATTCCTCTTACGTTGGTTTGCACATTTGTTATTTCTTTTACCTAGTAAAGCTTCACAAGCCCTAACAACTATATGTTAGGAGGGCAAAATTTCAGCATATTTCTGAAATACTTTAAAATAATTCTAAATTGGTTATGAAATTGAAAGAAACATCCATCAACGCTCGACCAATGTCAACATTTTATTTATTAACCGTATTTTTAATTAAACTTCCATAATTGTGCGACCTTCGTAGGACATTAGAAAAACTTTAATAATCATAGAAAACAAAGCTAAACACTCACCTGTCCCATTTGTTGGTAATCTATGGTTAATGTCCAAGCGAATAACAGGTGCCTCTACTTGAAAGAAGTTGCGCAAAATTATTCCTAGTATTGTGGAGGAAAGTCATTGACCTCCAGTCTCCAGATTTAAGTCCATGAGAGTTCCTTTTATGTGGATATCTCAAAAATGAGGTCTGTAAACACAGACCTTTTGGGGATATCGATCACCTTAAAAGTACAATTAGAGATTGTCACTATCAAGTGTTCCTTGTTATATTGTTTTTCACGGGAAATGCATGAATATGCCATCTTGGGCGCCCAAAGTGAAGGAGAAAGTATTGCAATAAATTTTTTTATTTCTGTTATTTCCTGAAATTATCCGCAATCTTTTGTTAGATACGCAAGAGAAAAAATTATTATTTCTTCTTGTATGTTGGTTTAAATAATTTTACAATTTAATTAAATATTGTTTTTGATGAACTGAACGACTTAAATTTAACAAAAGACAGCAGCTTCAAACGTTTTTCAACACACTTTTTAAACATTTACTCAAAGTTACAACAAAAATTTGCTATTTCTTTTAATTTATAACTTTTTTATCGATATTTTTTTAGTCTGAGGTTCGTATTTAGACAATAAATCATATTCTAAACAACTTTTCTTTAGAAAATTTTTCCCTATTTTAGCTAATAAATGCAGTTTTTGCAATTATTTTCAAAAGATATTAAATTTTATAGGTTTTAGGGGTATTTTTCAAGCACCTCTTATCGTCAGGACTTGATTTCAAAAAAACAATAAGTAATTCCTTTGATGCCGACTTTTTAGTGGTCACTGTATAACACGTAATACCGTTAAAATGTTGTGGCGAATGTGGAGAAAGGTGATATATTTTACTGTTATTCCAAGCACTTCTGGCACGAGTATCATAGATTGATGGTAACATTGTGCAGGACCTCACAAAATTAATCGTAGAATATTAGGTGGAAGTAAATCGCTATCAATCGTCCGGAGCCCATTTCGATCCGATGCAGGCTTCATTAAATATCGAACCCGGTGACCTCAACATCTAGTACAGAGGTGGCATCGATAAGCCCTCGTTCACCGCCGATAGTTGAACAGAACTAAATCCCGTAACCTTTCGTCGCATTGAATTAATTAACTTTTAAGCCCTTAATCCAATTACGAAGTTTAGATCGGCGTTGGTTAGCCGGCTCTTCGGTTAGATGTTTTTATTTTCCCGCAACCCCTATTAAGTATATTTTAGAGAAGGCATCCTTTTGATTCAATTTCATCTGTAAAGAAATAATAAGAAAAAAGCCTTTCCACGGCAAAAATATTCCTTTTTATTTATTTCGAAATTTGTATCATTTTAAGTGTAACAGCGCTCGTTATTTTGTATTTAGAACTTCACGAAGCGAAGTAAAAATGACTTTTTAACGACTCTGCCGTTTTAACAGCGCTTACACGCGTTTTAATACTAAATTATCTGCTAACAAAACATAGATTCTCCATTAGGTTTTGTTGTAGCTTGCGCAGGCAACGCGTAGTATTCAGAAACACCGGCGCTGCCACCACATTCTTTTTAATTAAATCATAACGCAATAATAAGCTCTTTTAGTTTTTCGGGCAGGTAGCACAACAACGCGTTTTAGAGGTATCTTCGCACCACAGTTTTATAGCAGAAAGGAGTTTAATTATGTAAATCCCAAGGTGGCTTTTAAAAAGGTCCGTGAACAACAGTAGAGTATCGCTTAAATATGCAAGTACTGTGGACTAGCTTGCTTGGGCATGTTTGGACAAACGATACACTAAATGAAAAATCTGGATTTACTGGTGTTATTGTGTAATACTTAATTTAGAATGAATATTTGGTGGGAAACTAATATTATTATGCTGTTATAGCGGTCGAGTTTTTGATGTGATATTGAGACGAATCGTTATCCGTCCGCACAAATTTCTAGGCTAAAAGAAAAGAGTATAAAATTATAACAATCATATTTTCTAAGAAATCTTTAATTTTATTCAATTTCTATTTTGTAAGTTAAACTTTTATTTTGTAAATTAAATGGTAACGCGGGAGTGTACCGGACCCGCTAAGAAAATTTTAATCCTAACGGGACACGAACACACAGCGCCAAACTCTGCCCAGTCAAGCGCAGGTCCTCTTACCACTAGACTACCGAGCCGTTCTTGATCGCAAAATTGTTTTTTTTTAAACAACCTCAAAAACCAAACAAAAAATTGCAATAACATAAAGACCTGTTCTGTTTGGAGGTCGCAAAACTACGCCTTCGCTAATTTTGACATTGTTTTAAGTATAGTGAAAAAAATCAGAAACAAAAATGCAAGCAGGTAAGTACATATTGTGCCATTTCATCTTCCGATTTAACACTCTATACTTCAACTTAAAACTTAAATATTTGTGCTCTAATGTTGCTTTAAAAACATCTACAAAAGAACGACGATCCTCTGTAGCAAGTAAAAGCATTGTCCTTATGCTTCTGTTTCAATAAATTCATCCTCTCTTTCCGCTTTTACTTTGCCGGTGCTGGGAAAAAACAAGAGCTCGCGCAGTCTGGCATCGCCGGGCAAATATTTATTTTCGCATTTATTTCGGGTTTGTTCTGCGTATCGCGAGGAAAAAACGAGATCGCGGATAAGGAAATAAGAGAATATCAGAGAGCAAAAGCGCTTTTAATATACAATATTAACGTCGTAATACGGATCCTCTGTGTGTTCACAATTTAAAACATTTACTTTCTCAACGTTCCGAGAACACATCCAGTTGGGGCGTAATGTGTTTATGGTAAATACATGAGAGTGTACATATATTTGCGTGTATTGTATGTACTTACACATACGCACACCTGTATATTGGGATAAAACACAAATGGAAATTTCTTAATAATTTCAGGGTAGTAGATTTTTTAGTGCTAGTGTATTTAATTACCTTCATGGGATGAAATGTATGTTCCCATCTTTTTTCTTTTTTTAACCCTTAACTAGTGAGGTGCTTAGCTTTTAACATAAGCGGTGACATGGGGTTAGGCACACCCCAGTAAGTGTTAAAGAGTGTTAAAGCGTTAGAAGCCACATTTTGACGCAACTACTTTAGCAACGTCAAAGGAATGTAGGTAGCCAAACTTCTAATTTATTTAAATTTTAAACAAGTTTTAAACAATAAAATTATAAGGAAACAAGATTCTAATATATTATCTACGATTTACACCAGTAAGTAACTAAAAAACGTGTTCTAACGTGAAAACTGTAAACAGTCACTCCAACAAATCTTGGCCACAGTCCTTGCAAATGCAGGCAGTTCATTCTACACAAACAAACTTCTCGCAACGTTCACACTGTTCTGTTGGTTTTCTATCTTTGGATCTTGGACAGAAAACACATCGTCTTCTGTTATTTTCAGTACGGTATTTGAGTGGCATTGGAAGTTTTGTCACTCTTGTGCGAATTTCTCCGGGTATTCTATCGTTATATAGACGGCGTTGAAGGTGAAGTAAAACGAATTCATAAGCCGATTCTTTTACAAAACTTATTCGCAAAGCGTCATTTGCAGGGAAGCAATTAAACAAGGTACAAGAACTAGTAACAAAACCAAAAATAATACTAATATAGCTCATGGTATTGGTGGAATCATTCCCGGCAAAGACAATGCGAGCAGAGAAAAGAAAGCAGTAACACACGGACATGTTTCTGCCTATCCGGCGTCATCAGCGTGGTTACTAGCTCGCCTTGTTCTGCTGTCTGCATTGTATCCACCTCTCAGTTTACTTTATGCCTCTAATGTCCAAAACAACACTGAAAATATCTCTGCTGAAAATATTTGAGCTGCTCGATAGGTGGCGGGCATCTGTACTCTGGTGTGTATGGTAAAGATCCAGGACGGCATGACTGTGTTTCTTGGAGCCAGAGGGCGCCGGGAGATATTTTCAGTGCTGTTATGGATATTAGGGGTATAAACTGAGAGGTAGAGACAATGCAGACAACCGAACAGCGAGTGCTCGTAACCACGTTGATGACGCCATGTAGGCAGAAACATGTCAGTGTATTAGTGCTTTCTTTTCTCTGCTCGCATTGTCTTTGCCGGGAATGATTCCACCAATACCATGAGCTATATTAGCTTTTGATTCAGTAGCTGATTTTTACAAGACCTTTCAAGGATGCAGGATGACTTCTGATAATATTACGACGAGGCGTTCCAGCAGAAGTTTGGGGCGCAATGGATAACTATTTGAATATATTTTTACCATAATACGATTTACCGACTCCAGAAACTGGAACAAATGTTTTTGCGTCTGTTACATAACTTAAACAACAAAATAGTGCAAAACATTTTTACTAAAGAGAAAAATTGTGAAAAACCAAATGGCGAAATAACTGGAAGCAATTGTACGCTAGTAGAATGACGCATTATGCAAAAATCCATCCGCATATTAATTGTGATCCGTGGCACGAGAATCGTAAAATATTCCGCTTTCATTATACCTTTACTGTAAGGCTTAAATTCAATCATGAACAATTTCCTGATATCCAACCCAAGCTTAATATATTTGATACAGCTGCTTGTTCATGTGGAAGTAAGATTGCAGACCCCGATCATGTTTTCTTTGAATATTCGTCGCGCAAAAGTCACCAGAAAGGTTTAGTACAGAGTTTATTAGCGGTGAGGATTGATATGCCAACAGACATAACTTTCCTGTTGCCCAATAGCTGCAAATGCATGTATGATCAAATCTTGGTATATTTACAAACGACCACAATTAGGATTTGAACTTGTAGGCTTATTTATTCGTTACTTCGACTTCTCACCTTTGTGAGGGCTCCCTTAATTCGATGATCGATATTCGTAAAAGTCGCCCTGACATAAAACGTGTTTTCAAACGTTGTCCTTCCTTGATCTATTTACCGAATCTGTAAGTAATGCGGTAAAATGATAAAAATACTGCAAAAAATGTAACATATCGTATTAACGTAAAATATAAACACATATTACACTTCTGGTTTGTACAGTGTGTCCACCTATTATGTGGGTAGGAGTTGATTGCTTTCTTGAGCGATTTAGAAGAAATGTTGTTAAATAAGAAATATTCAGACATAAGTACTGTACAACATAAAATTATATAAAAAGTAGCTTTTGTGTCGTCTAATTTGCTCGATTTATCTGAAAGTCATGCGCCTCTTATCTATTAGCGGAGGATTTACAGAGCCTTGCACGCTATGGTTAGCAAGCAACATTAGATAATGTTGTTACCCGATAAAGCAAAGTTAAACTTTAAACGTTCTCGAGATCAAAGGGACTGAGATTATTACAAGAGCCTCCGTAACTCTACGAATCTGTCAATAAAACATGAAAAGCGCGAATGCTTTGAACACATCTTCCAAAAAATTGAAATTTGGCAAAGCTTAATATCTTAGATTCGGGCAGTCACTATCTCCACAATTAGCTGATGTGGAAAAAATTAACAATTGCTTTATTAACAGCATTCCAAAGTTGAATTTTGGCAACTGCAATAAATGAGGTAATCCAGTTCAATTATCTTCTTTTAAATATTTCGAGAGTTATGTGATTGAAGGTATATTTAACTCTGTAAAAATAACTTAGAATATTTTTAGCTACATCCATTTATTCTAAAGATAAACATAACATCCTAGAGCATAATGGTAATCGAATTCCACGAACGCAAAACAATTAGTGGAAACGTATTCGTATTAATTCCTGGAAAATCTAAGCGTACAAACATTATAGCGAACGTAGGAGACTCTACAATAAATGAGAAAACACCGGTAGACAGAAGGAAGCGAGTAGGTAATTAATTAACGCAGAGCTACGGGTGGAATAACGACATCAATGGGACCGACTTACTAATTTCATGATAATTTATTTGATACATTTGCAGTAATTATCTACAGGAGTTAGTCTATGAATATTGCTTGTTTCTGGTGATGTATTTTGGGGAGAATAAACTGTTCGGCTTAGTATTTTTAATGGACAAAGCAGAACATACAGAAGAAGGAACCAAAATTGCCTGCCTTCATTCAAATTTATCTCATTTATTAGTGGTCGGGGATATTTAACAATTTATCTTACTCCAACACCATTTTAGTTTCGTTGGATCTCTAAAATGATTTCAATTAAATTCTAGTAGATTTAGTTCGATGAGAGATGATCCGTGGCTTATTCCATTGTGGTCCTTTCAGATCTATTGTGGTTCCTCAATTGCTAGATCGATTACGATAGCTTTACCTTTTTCACCAGACCTAGCAGCCTTGTGGGTGATCTCTCTGGGTGGATTTCGGTCTTTTGGATACTCTAGTTTGTGTACGGCAGTCTCGTCTTCCATCTGGCTGAGCCAGCATGTCATTCTCTATGTTGGGCCTAGATTACTCTTGTCAGCAAGATTATTACTATGCTAAAATACTTTCTGCCTTTAGCTTGCTGTAGATCTAGGTGAGGGAGGCCTTTTTTCTATTCTTTCTGTCTGCTACTAGCTTTTTATAATTTTGATTAAAGATGAACTTGGGGCTGATTACGTCATGGGACTTGCTTGGATTGGGCTCAGCTTTGAGTTCCTTTAACAGCTGTACCATGCGATCTGATTATGGAAGGTTGGCCGTTCATTAACCTGTAGTTTGTTAATCTATAAATTTCGGTACTAAATGGTAATAAGAAGGAATGCGGACGCCTGCATCTACTGCCCAACTCTTTAAGTCCGTATTAACATCTTTTTTTGAAATACATATTTGTTATAAATTCTTCATTATTGGATAGATAAGACAACAATATTTACGAAAAGGTTATTTTATCTCAAATACATGAGAAAATGATGGTACTATAGAGGTACCATTAGTACTAAAATATAATTATGTTTTGTATTTCATGGAAACTAAGAAGCAGTTCCTCTTATTCCTTAGACATAATTCCACTTGACATGCCTTACAATGCGACATCTGACTTTTAAACCACGAATTGACATATGATCGGATTAGCTTTTCAATAGACGTTTATGGCTTGAATTTATTTGATGATTTACTAACTGATAACCTCTCCCCTCTTGGTGAGATATGGTTTTCAGTTCCAATGAGCCCATTTACGACAGCAATCTTAAAACCTGCTAGGGTCATGCAGTTTTTGTTTATTTCATTGAATAAAATAAATGCATTGACCAAAGTCAAATCAAGATTCAGTGCCACCGCTTTTTTAATTTTCCCTAATTCCACCTTTCCTCTTTCTTCCTCCTTTTCCTTCATTCAAAGAATCATGAAAATTACTCAGGAATAAAATAAGTTTTCAGTCAATCGATTTTAATGCAACAATGCCTTCCTCGCTCATCCTCCAATTTGGGTCTCCTCGTTTCGTAGTTTTATCAGCTTCAAAACCAGCAGACATATCTTTTCTGGCTTTTCTTACCGTTCCACAAGAATGTATTCCATCCTCTTGAAATTTGACAGAATTGAAAAAGTTATCGAAGTAGGCTTTATAGTATTTTTCTATTAAGTCTCTCGTTAAGTCTTTGAATACCCTTGCATCTACCAAATCAGTTTTTCCAGTGTAAATCTAAAACTGTGCAACGTAACCTATTTTATCGGCCCGTACCCATATTTTGTAACCTCTTTTGACGGGTTTTAGAGGCATGTATTGTCGTCGTGAAGATCAACCCTTGAATTTTACCATAGACTCATCTCTGGATTGGCATTTACTTGAAAATACGAATCTTTGTCTGTTTTTCCTAAAATGTCAAGCGACTGCCTCTCATATTGTAATGTATCGTCATTAATATTTAAATTTCTTAGATACCAGGCTAATCTACTTCGAGACATAACACATGAAAGAATCTCTTAGCTCTGGTCTTGCTGACCAAAAACCTGGATACTGGACATACCTTTGATATCTACATATTTGGAGATTTATTCCTAAAAAACATGTAATTTGTTTATAGTAATAGGTGATGGATGCCTTTCGATTGCACTTCGTACAAATTTGTTTGAGGTTATGTTTTATATCAGAAATGAGTAGGGAAATATTATAATATCACAGATGTTTTGGCTCTCATTTAAAAATTTTTTTTGTTAATATAAATTCACTTAAAGGGTCTCTCATATGAGGTAACATGTAATAAATGCTGCTGTACCCTTTTTTAAAGTCACTATAATACCCTTAAAACTTAACTTCCATCACAATAGCGAACCAATAAAGAAATAAAACCGGGTTTATATTAAATTCCAGATCGTCCACGAATAGAGAAAAACAATTCATTCATTCTCAATTCCCCCTGTTGCGTTCCATACCCTTTTCACGCAGCTACTAAACGGAAATGAAACCGGTCGAAATGAGGCAAAGAAAGAAAAACATCCAGTACGTACCGAGTCGATAGGAGAATCCGGAAAAACCGTACAACACATACGAATACACATACATACTAAGCGTGCGGATGTGTGTTTGTGGCCTACATATATACACTCGTCTTTCTCGCGGTTTCCCATCAATGTGTTAAAATTAAATGTATTGTTGGCGATTGGTTTTGCTCGCTCGGACAATACGTACTTGGAAGGGTGTGAAATTAGTAATTTCATACAGACAAAACATCGGATATTAATTGAATAGGGAGCTTGTTACTGGTGCAGTTATCTGAAGTGATGACCGGCTATGTCTGTGAGTGTTCTAGAGCTTGTACGAGCGATAATCGTAGTTGAAATTGATATAGTGTTAGTTAGTAAAGAAGTAATATTTCTCGAGTTGCGCCGCGTTTGCTGTACTAATGTACCTGACGTTCCACTGAAGTTTTTCTAAAGATTATCTGTTCCAATCTGCTGGACCGCATCTATCAGTAATTAAGTAGTGTCTTTGTGGGCTGTCCTTCTCGTAGTTTACTGTCGTGAATTACCAACCTCGACGTATTTCTTAATCTGTAACTGTCCCCCCTACCGGAATTGCTGGTGTTCTTCACTATTTTGAGTGACTTAGTATTTCCTGGTGGTAGTCGTTGCCGCTAGCAAGTATTTTAAAGTTTAACGTTTCCATAGTCAATACCATGGTGTCCTGTTTTATAAAGGCGTTCGGTAGCTACTGACTTATTTGGCCATGTTGTGCATTTTTATTTCTTACATTGCTTGATTTTGGACTGTATAGCGCGTTCGGTTTGTCCAACATGCAGGCTGTCCCATCCTTCTGGTATTCTAAAATTGCATTGCGTAAACAGTAAGAAGCTAACATTTGCTTTCTGTTCGCTTTCTTCAATTTTAATGGAATATTTTTCTACAATTGACAGCATAAATTCAATTGTATCTTTTGCAAAATTTCGAAAACTAAATATCGTTCCTTAAATAATCGTCCTGTTTGTCAGTAAATTTTAATATTGTACAGTTGTTGGTGGTGTTAAATGTCATAGAGTAGCATAGATTCAGTCTACCAGTTGCGTCCCTGCATGGCATGCATTATGCTGTTTTTAAAAAATAAGAATATTCGATTTAAATTTATTATCAAATTATTTTTCGAACGGTACAGTTATCCAAATTGGCCGCGATTAAACAATCGCTATCGCGAATGAAATAAACGGTGAAGGGACGCTAATCGATTTCTCACTTTAAGTCAAAATATTCGTTTAGGTAACACATGTTCGGTTGTGTTCCCATTTTCTAAGTATTCAGCGTTTAAATTCCACCATAAATACGAAGTAAAGGTCAAGTTTGGTGATCTAAAAATACGCAGAGTTCCAGTACGTAACATACAAACATAGAGTTTATATTGGAACCTTACAATTCCAGGCTAATTTTCTCTTTTCATGTTTTAATACTCGTAAAATTTTATCAGTTGATATCTAGTTTAATTTAAATTGCCGAAAGAATGTTTAGGAATGCTTTCGGACCTACAGACCATACAATTAATTTCGAATTTTTTTTTTTAATCTTTCCCTCGTCTAAAATATTACAGTATCTTATGCATTTTACAACTGTTATATTATGAATTGCCAGTAACTATAGCCAAATGGGCAAGTAAATGAGGTAATAAACGGCTTAAAATCCAGTTCTTATATATTCATGCACACACTTTATCATGAACATTTATGTTTTTTCCATTCTCGTTACTTGCATGAATAAGGGCACAACGTGGTCCTCGACCTCTTGGAAGACTCTAAGTTTTACATTTGACAAACGTTTGTATGTGCAAGCGAGTATTCTTGCGGATGACACGTCGACTCTCCTGCTTCTTTTCAGTTGCAAAGGAATGATTCTTTTTACCGTTTTCGCTTCCAACTAAATATACAATTCTTTAACTGCCTTAGAAACATTGATAGTCTTTGTAAAATATGTAAAAACTCAACAAATAAAATGCTTGATATTGCTTCACAGCTGACATTTATTATGCTTAATGAATTTCGCGTAGTGTTTGTTAATTTCTTATTCTTTTTATAATGTTTCTTCAAGTGCCGACAGTAGAGAAAATCAATATATGTAAAGACCTTGCAAGTCATTCGTTTTTCTCTTATGGAATAGTTTTCACCTTCCCTTGTTTTTGCTTCCATATTGAAAACCTATAAGTATATAGATTTTTGTATGGTGATAATTAGTTATTGTACTATATTTACAATAGTTGACATTATTAAAACTTGCAGTACTTAAAAGAAAACTAATTCACTCAAGAATATACGCAATTAAAGAGAAAACCACGGAGAAATTGACACTAGAACTAATAGCAAGGCAAACGATAAAGCGAAATTGAGAGATGACGTAATCAAAACGAACGTTTTACCAAAGGAATAAAGATCGCAATTTCTCTTGGAAACACTCCTAGTGCTAAAAAGGGATAATTATATTCAAATAGTTATAGACTAACAGAGGAAGGCTAGACTCCATAAGACCCAATAGTTTGATCTCAACGCTCCTACAGAATCGGGTATATTATAAAATACCTATTCTTCCAAAAAGCTACACAGGAGCGTCTTTTCCTAGTTAAGACCAATGCATGTAACGAAAAAATATCGTCACAAAATGATCTGCAAATACATGGAGATATAAATAAAACCTCAAAGATAACTTTTAAATTGACGAAAGTGGTAAATGTTAACTGCCAATGATTTAATGGGGATGTCAAGGTAGACAAACGACTATATTCGACGAATGCCGTCGAATTCTACCTAATACAGGCAATGAAACACAAAAATACTTTCATTACAAGCTGCCTAATGTAACTTGCTTTTCATCTGCCCACTTTTCTTCCAGGGAATTTCAAAATTTTAATCCGCTAGCGCTATATTGAAAAGCGAAATAGTAAGACTGCATTGAAAGTAAAAAGATTATCGTTTGGGACTGGCTCGGCAACAGATTTCGAGAAAATATATTTTATTTATATATACGATGTGCATTCAAGTTATAACACCTCCGACTTTTTTTCTCAGAACTGGAAACAGATAGGAACATGCGGTTTATTTTAAAATAAGCGGGCACTCTTTGTCAATGCGCGACCGAGATAGCAGCATTATACGGCACACAGAACCTTTAGCGACAGCAGCGAGAGTGAGAACTGTTTTTGATACTTCAAATAGCGACGTTTTCATTACAAGATCAGCGTGTAATCATTCGTTTTCTCCATTTATGTGGTGTGACACCGATAGAAATTAATCGCCAGTTGAGTTTGACATGTGATGATGATGTCATGGATGTGTCTAACGTGCGTTCGTGGGTGCAACAATTCAAAGGAGGCAGAACGTCGTGTGACAACAAAGCAAGACGGTCTCGGCCTCGCACAAGCCGGTCTGACGACATGATCGAGCAAGTGAAGAAAGTTGTTTTGTGGGATCGCCGAATGAGTGTGGAACAAATCGCCTCCAAAGTTGGCATTTCCGTGGGATCTGCGCACACAATCCTGCATGACGGCCTGACAATACGAAAGGTGTTCTCCAGGTGGGTACCACGAATGCTTTGAACTTTGAAGTGATTTCTCATGCTCCCTACTCACTTGACCTGACTCCTAGTGACTTTTGGCTGTTTCCAACGATGTCCATGGCTGCATTTTCACCACCCGTGCCGCTATTGCATCAGCGATTTTCTAGTGGTCAAAACAGACTCCTAAAGAAGCGTTCGCAGCAGCCATGAAATCAAGGCGTCGACGTTGTGAAAAATATATGCGGCTGCAACGAGATTACGCAGAGAAGTGACACAAGTTTCATAGTTTTCCTGTAATTAGTTAGTGAGAAAAAAAATCGGAGGTGTTATAATTTGAATGCTTTCGTAATTTCCTCCTTTTTGATGCAGTGCAAAAATTTCGAAAGGATACTAAAAGAATTCTTTAACAGAAAATTTTGTGTCCACCCATCAAAAACATTCACAAGCCGCAATTGAGATTTAAAGAAGTTTTCCTCCGTTGACATTTTCAGAAAAAGAATTGATTATTTTTTCTATAATTACATCTTTTGTTTTATTTTTCTTGTAATTTTTGGTGTATACAGATATTTGTATTTTTATGATTATCCTGCAATTGGGCATTGCTTGTTGGACAATAAAGAATCATCATTATTATTATTATTATTATTATTATTATTATTATTATTACTATTATTATTATTACTATTATTATTATTATTATTATTATTATTATTATTATTATTATTATTAGAATCGTTATCGCTGAAATGTATCGACCGACATTGTATACAAACGCATCACACCCCGATTACTGCTGTTACACAAATAGGCTTGTCTAGACGTAAAACTACTCTGTAATATCAGTTGGGACGTTCAGCTAAAAGCACAGTATAATAAAATTACCGCCGCCTCCGGTAACAGCGACCGATTCCAGTCCTCCGCATTCCTTTCCAATCCCGCCCACCGCTTACGATTCTACGGGGTAGCGTCAGAAGCGTGCGCTTCAGCTATCTAATCCTCTCACGGTGCACGCAAAAACTATACAGAATCTAATAGCCGTTCGCGTGTAAATGTCAAACGTAATAGCTTCGGTTTCCGCAAAAATGCAAATTTTATCGTTCTTAAAAGCGTCGTTTCCGACGAATTACAAGCGCCCGCAATGCAATTTTACCGCTTAGCTGCGCTTCGGTCGCCGGAAACCGCCGCTATTCTCCTTATTGACGCCATACGGCGTCATCTGACAATGTCGAACGAACTGCATCTAATGGCCATACGGTTGTAGGTACATTCAGCTATGTAATGTTAGATTTCCATTTTGAAGTGTTTAATGAGCCATGAGGCGATGTATGTAAATATGCGATGTTCATTTAGAAGATTATTGCGGCTGGAGCTGCACTATAATGCGAGTGAGTGGACCATGCAACATCGAAATTGTTTAAGCAATTGTTTGAACTGTTCACAACATTGCAAGAGACTACTGATTTCGTTTCAAACATACTACAATTTACTTCAGGGAGCTTGTACAAATAACACGGTACAACACAATTAAATTCTAAAAAATCTCCTGGTGTTATTTACATTTTTGGCTAAAAAATTACGAATATGCTGTTGTTTCTTGTGGGTCACAATACGGCATCAGTTTGCTGAAGGTTGCTGAATAAGAACTGGGGTCTCAAGCTTCAAATGTCTTTACGGTCATATACAGAATAAGATCCAGAACCACTTATGCTTCTCTTCTCCAAAAACAACACAGAAGATTGAACAACAACAACTTCAACATATTCAGATGCTTGCATGTCTACACATTTCGAGAGTGATGCGTACCTGTCCCATACCAGCAGCGCCGGAAGTCCTGCTGGGAATTACGCCACTTCACATCTACATTCAAAAGCAGGCCATATCAAGTGCCTTCACTCTTAGTAGACTTATATTCTTAGTAGCCTGGAGATCTTAGAAGGCATCTTAAAGTCCTTGAAAATCCCAACATAAGCTACCTAATTCACATTGCAAAGGATGTGATCCCTATGCAATACAAGGTGGTTATTGAAAGCCATACTTAGTGGATATTTTGTGAGCCTCGATGCAAAAGAGGGACCTTGGCATGGTACACACACGGCTCGAAAATACTCGGAACAGATATAGGCATCCTCCTCTGGTCCTAACTACCACCTACAAGTTCCTATGGAACTCATACCAACACATTTCAAGCAGAGATTTTTGCTTTAAACTTTTGCGTAATAAGGAACCGCAAGAGAGACACGGGCGCTACAAGAATTTTACTGGAGTCGATAGCACGAACTTTAAGCCACGTTCGAATCTGACTTTACTAATGTGTCATAACATAAGGCTGCTGGGACGCAATAACCACGTTACTCTTCGTTAGGTCACAAGTCACCAATGGATTGAGGAAAATGAAAAGGCAGATAAGTTGGCTAGAGGACAAGCGAAAATGCTTTTCATTAGTCCTAATCCCTATTGTGGTCTGTAAAAGAGCCAAATAAAACAAGTAATCAAGGAATGGGAGGATAATCAAAAGATCTCTTCCTGGCAAAACATGCTCGCCAAAGACAACAACAATAAAAGTGTTACTCGAGCTGTCTATCTATAATACTATGGCGTCGGCTGTTTTCCAACAATGTACACTAGGGTTTGTGAGTTATACTTTGTAAAAGAAGGGTAGTGTTAAGCTTGGGGTGCTTTACACCCCGCCAGTGGGAGATTGGACAGCTGAAATAGTTACCGTTGCTCTTACACTAGATCGGTTTGTAAACTCAAAGTTTTATTTTCATTTTATTTACATGTGTTTCCTTGTTAGTGTTTGAATTAATTAAGATAATTTTAAATCTGATTTACTAATACGTTAGTAGTGCAGTTCGAACCAACACTTGTCAATAGCTTCTTTTAAATTATTCACCTGACATTATTTATCCTTCAGCAAAGATATATTTCTAAGCGTATTCCATGCAATTACGTTAGCAATTCTTTCGATATTAAACTCTTATCCGGTTATACGCTAAATGTCGTTTACGTGAAGCATCTACCTCTACCTGGAAGTAGAGGAAAAGCCGAGACAAGTAGTTTCACGCAACCAAATCAGATTTACCTGTTTGCAATTTGACCGTTGCCGGCGACTCGAAAAATCAAATTAGGAATTAGAGCCGAGCGTACGAAGACCCGGAGTGGAAAAGCGGAAAGGAAAAGGGAAAGGGAGATAAAAATCCACAGCGGTGTGGACTTTGCGGCGTGTCCCAGTGACGTGGGACCAAGGGACCGAAAGAGCGGGAGACAGAAGACCAGGAAGCACCTTACTACCCGTCCTAGGGTCGACAAATATTGATTTTTCAAGTACTACATCTGAACCCAGCGCTTTGCGAGGTAGTACAGAGCAACAAATATTTAATAAGAGGCGTTGTTCGCCGCGACGGAATTATTTACCGGAGAGACAGCACGGAGACATGGCCCCAACAACGGTTGGTATCGGTGAAAACTACTGAAACTGTAACTTGTGGGGATGTACATAGTTTGGTAGGTGATCGTAGCAGTGGGATTTTTAGTGTAGTGTTAATTTAATATTATCCGATTTTCAGCAATTTTGTGTAATTATGTTTATAAGATATACCGAGGGTGTCGGCGAAGTTTTACGCGAAATGATATCAAATTTAAGTACATAAATAACATCTTTAAGAATACGTTGTTCCTACCAACATGAATTTGTGTCTAGGCACAGCAGGCAGCACAGCTTGTGAGCTAATTCCTTATTACGCGACCGAGGACGCAGGATTTTTCCTTTTCGTCCTGAGAAATGGACTATATTATATTCCAAAGAGTACAAAGAATAGATCCAAACCTGCTTGAGAATTTTTGACCTGCACACACAAACCTGCCTTTGAAACTTGGTTAGGAACTTTACCTTTAATAAATACTAAATAAAATCGTTCGCAATCAGAAGTTAGTTGAAGAAATATGAAGGAGAAATAAGGGTTTATAAGCACGACTTTTTAGCATGAAACAGAAAGAGCGTCAGCAAAATGTGAAATTTGTATTCTTCCCATTATCAATTCTTTAAAACTAATTTAGGTAGCAAATAAAAATTCTAACGCATTTAGTAGAGTATTTAAAATAATGTAAACAGTTAGCATAATGCAATAATCTTGAATAGAAGGATGTTGCCAACTCTAATGTACGAGTTAGGCGCCATAAATTCTCGGCTTATACAGGGTCTAGCGTGTTCAAACTCTGTTGCGTCATAGTTGCACATGTGCGAGGCCTACACTATATATATATATATTACGGCTCGGAGAGCACTACTTTTTAATAGTCAGCGAGACAACATGACTAGTGCATGAAAATGCCTCAGCTAACGAAAATTAAGTACCGCGAGGTCCTTGAATTTTTAACAAAAGAAGGGCATACGCCTAATCACATTAAACAACGTTTAGACTGCGTTAATAGTGATTTATCTCCTTCATATTCCACTGTAAAAAAGTGGGCAAAATGTTTCCGTTGGGGGCAAGAATCCCCTGAATATGATAAACGCCCTGGTCGCCAATTGAATTGATAACGCCTCAATTATTGAAGAAATGGTATTAGCATCTTCTTTCTGCTTTCCAACGTAAACGTCGGGTGAAATGCATGTGTTCGTTTTGTATGGAGACGACCTGAAACCGATTTTGAAGTCCATTGTTACAGGAGATGAAACAATGGTTCTGTATCATGCTCCTCTATCCAAAAAAACAATCGTTTTCAGGACGATAGTGAGTCGCAAGCAGCTGTAGTACAACATTTTAAGGAAAAACTTTAGAGTGTTTTTACAAAGTGCTGCGTTCTAGGGCTTTGAAATTGCAAAAGGAATAAAATAAAGAAAAAGAAACCAAAATAACAAAAGAATACAACAACGTTCTTCCCGTAAATTTAGTAATTTAATAAATAGTGAATCCTTCATTCAGGGTGCCAGCCTGCTCGTCGGCAAAGGAGTGGGTCAATACATTCAACAAGATAATTTACTTTATGTAGGCGCCACCTGCTTGGAATAATCCTGTCAGCCGATCGGAGTAAACAGAAACTCGTGAAATAGTGATTAAAATTTATAGTGGGAAAAGGGAAAATTTGGATTCAGACAAAAATCTACAAACTTAACGTTGAAGGAGTAAGCTCCTTTAGTGTCACATATCAAGTACGATTACAACAAAACACAACACAAGTCAATATTTCATAAAGAAAAGTATATGCGAGTAATAAAATTGGATCAGAGTACTACCCTGATTAAAACTTGTAAGCATTCCTTGTAAGAAATTCTGATCTAATATAGGTAAAAGCTTTCCGGTTTTAAACCGACCAATGAATAAATCAGATAAATAAAAAAAGTCAATTAACTCGCTTAAAATATCATGACATTACACAGATTTAATTTTTATATAAATCAAAATTCTGAAAATTATGCAAATCTAGAATTAAAAAAGGGTAATAAATGATAATCTAAATGACTATGAATTGAAGAATCAAACAAAATACAGTTACAACCAAGAGAAAATGATTACTGTTAATAGCATTAAATTTAAAAGTAAACAAACATTGAATATAGTGTAATTAATGGTCAAATTTAAAGGCTCAAAACAAAGGAAGGTAATTTTGAACACTAAGGAGATCTAAACTTAGCTGGTAGTATGGTCGAGGTGGTCCAGGGATAGGTCCAAAATGTAATTTCAAAAACGTGTTTCCAAAAACACAGGTACATCCAAAAGGTAATTTTCAAGAAGGTAATAATCCAAAAATGTTCCAAAATCCAAAATCAGGTATATCCAACACAGAAATCTCCAAAACGAGGTACCAAAACAGTGTACCCGAGAGGAGAACTCCTAAAAAAAAAAAAGGCAACCCCAAAATTACAATGTGAAATATAAACAAATTTAAAGCTTATCGTTAAAACGGGGAAAAGGATTAATAAGATGGGGACGACTAAAGATCTTGACCCCACGTGGCAAATTCAAGAAGGTTGTTAGAGACGTTGTATTCAAGTCCTGTCTAGCAGCAATTCTCTCAAATATTTCCAATCTAATAATCGAGACCAAATGACGACAACGGAAAATGTAGGTAGGTTTCCAAAATATCCGCTCAACGTGATTAATTCCAAATATTATAAAATAGAAAACACTACCGTATACTAACGTCTCAACAATCAGGCCACAAGTGATAAAATTTAACGACAAAAAGTCGGAAATGCAGTGGAAAATATAATTCTACCCCATTCGGAAACAGGTCATAGAACTATTTGAATCAAACATTAGGTTATGATAGCGGAAGATGCTAAACTGAAAACTTGAAATGGAGCAATACGTAAATAAGGTTGAATGAATATAAATATCGAAATGCAGTGAAAATTAACACCCCTACAAACAGGCATAGCGTAATATTAAATCAAACATTAGGTGCATGCCCGCAATCTGAATGAACACGCTGCTCTCAGCATTTACAGAACGCATTTAAACTTGACAGTTTCGCAATCAGCTGATCGACGCATAACACATAACCAGATGTAAACAGAAACACTTCCAACTGAAATAGTTGCTAAGACAAGAAAAAGGGAAGTATAGACCCCCAGGAAGAGTAAAAGATTAATTTCGACTAAGTTTCAGCTGTAAGAAAATTAACATTAATACAAAGAGCAGGTCCAATGAAGTATGCGATATCCAAAGTAGCAGAAAGAATATCAAAAGGGTAAATAACAAGAAGGAAATGCCATAAATAAATAAAATCTGTTGTTGGAGATTTTATTAGATCATATATGAGTATCACAATAAACTAAAATGTCAAAAGAACCTAACGAGGGCTGCGAAAGAAGGTTAAACCGATATATTTTAAAGGTCAATTAAGGTAAGCGAAATTATACAGTGTGACTGAAATTGAAGAGCTTGTCACATGGGTTAAGCGAAAAATAGTTTGCAAGATTTCTAAGAATAGAACGACAGAAATAAAAGTCGGCACATACACTGTGCTCCAAGGGAAAAGAAAAACGTAACAGAGGGTATAGAATTATTAATTGATCGTTGTAACAAATGTATTGAGTTAGGAGAGATTATATTGAAAGATAAAAATGGTTATATTTTAATTAATATTATAAGTTTATTTTTTCTATATCAGATCCAGAATTTATGGCGCCTATCTTGTAGTTGTTACCACCTTTAATTCCCCAAGTATATAGAAAGTAAAGGTGGGATCACTGAATTAATGTTGTAATGTAATTTCGCTAATGGTAATATCAATAACTAATAACTATTCCTATACGTGGCACTGACCCTTATGAGAATTACACATTGAAACATTTTTTAACGACTAAATTCGCAAATTAAACTATTTATAGCTACTATAGTTTCCAAGATATTGCCGGTCCCTATTCTTAGTGGGACACGCTGTATATATATATATATATATATATTACGTATTGTATACTTTCAGCTGCTAAACCTAATTTCTCATCTGGAATTGTATTACTCTTCTCCGAGCATTCTACAACGTAAAATCGACATCAATACCAATGAAAAGTAATTAGGAAGCATATTGCTTAACTTGTGATCGAATCACGGTTGAAGATCTGTCGGTTTTGCGTCCAGGTTTCCGGGATTCAAAAACACTGTGCATCGGTTAGATACGACCCGAAGAAAATAAATCAAGAGCGCGGTCGATCTTTCTTATCTTGTCCCGGTTTCATCTCACCCTGATCCCTCCGTCTCTCTTCCCCGCGATTCCCACAATCGTGGTACACAGCGCCGGTGCTGCCATCTTCATTCGACAAATGCTATCTCGTTTGATAGATAAGGGGGATCCACCGTCAATTCCACTATGTTATCGAAGACGAAATTAAGTTACTCCTTGGAAAGCAAGCGAGCTAGTAAGGAAGAGAGACGGATTTTCTTCGGGTAACTGTAAGGAGTTTTCGGGTGTTAGCGATGGAACCGGTGGCAATAGTAGTCTTCTTCGCTTCTACTAGATGACTGTTACCTTATTCCTCTAGAAAAGCTTTCATTAACGGCAACAGAGCAGCGGAATAGATGGTTTGGAATTCGCAAGGCCGGAACGGAAACTTGAAGTTCACAATCAATAAACATTTCACCTTTTATTTGCAATTTGCCTTCGGAGTAACTCCACGTCTCGTCTCCGACTGTTCGCGCTGATGGGATCTTTCGTTTAATTGCGGCTCTGTTTGCGAAAGATCTCTTCGAACATCGAATTTATTAGATGGATTAAAGTAAACTCGACTTCCTTCCTTTTATCCAATCTACGTTGTATGCTGATCGTGTGATATATCCGGAAAATACCTCGGACAATTACTGAAAGAGTTACATATAAAACACCATGTGTAATGTTCTAGTTTTAACGGCAAATATCTGAAATGGGGGTAACAGTTTATATAAGTAAGTGAAAGTAGAATAAAACGTAGATTTACATAAGAAATCTAGTAAAGCAATACGAATATGGTCCGTTCCTGAAAGAAATGTTTTAAAGAGAGACAGGAATTGGTATGATTAGGTGAAAGTAGGAAAATGTGTGAATTTGCATAAGAAAATGAATCAATATGAACGTAGGGTATTACTAGCAGGATAACATAGAAAATATTATTTTATACAGCTCTACTTTCAACAGGAAGTGCCTGAAGAAAATGAGGTAGCAAATGGTATATAATAACAATAATAGTGATAATAATAATATTTATTGACAAATAATAAATACAATGAAATATAATGAGAATACAGAAAGAATATCTTGTATTTTTTGCATACATACATACAAAAAAGAATTTTTTTTTTGCATAAGTTACATATTTCAACAAATATCAACAAATTTTCATTTTTAGGAAAATAATTCAATTTTTAGAAAACTTGCATCTACTTTCATATCATACGATATTTATTATAACGGACGGCATCAATGTTAGGCAATTTGGAAAAACCATCACATTAGATTCCTTGATGTTTACTTGTTTACGAATAATACAATTAACAGATAATCTACTGTTTTTTCCTGGTACATAATAATGCAGGTTTACCTACGCAGCACAACTTCGTGCAAATAATCTATATAATACCCTGTTTGTAAAAGAATTATTGCTGACTATAATGCAGATGACATAACAGATCCGTAATATTCTAAGCATTATTTTATCAATTTTTATTGTCAGATTTAGTAAGCAGATTTCTAGAAATAAGTAATTATGTTGATTTAGCAGAAAAGGGGGTTTAGTCTTTAAGAAGTTGGTGCATTATAAGCGCTCTATTTACCGCGTTGTCGGTTCCGCAAATTGCAGCGGCATATTGTTCGGTACCATTACAATTAAAGTTTTGAGAATTTAAAATGCATTCGAGTAAATCTTAATCTTTATTAGAAATTCATTTTGAAGATTTAAGAAACGCTTCTTTATACTTGCTATTAATGCATCTACCTCGGGATAACATTGTTTAACAGTTTGTGCCACAAGATGTAAAGCATGCACTTTACAAGTTACATGTAAACAGTCGCAACCGTGTTGAAGAAGAGAACGGCCTACCGCACGTATTGTCGCTGCACCATCGCTCATAAACATCAACACTTGACGTGTTGAGACTTGAAAGTCTTTTAACGTAGTAAGTATCACAGTCGTAATTGTTGCACTAGTACACTTTTCCAGTCTTTTGATAGCTAGTAACAGTGGAAATGTCGGTTTATGAGGACGTTTTCACGTACAAATAAAACATGCTTGCATGCCGTTTTCGTAGTTGGCAACTTCAACTCGAGGTTGTACTTATACCAAAAGTTCTGAAACGGTAACAAGTAAATCGAAAATAAAGGCAGTTCTCGTTGGCACGCCCTTTTTTCCATTTCTGTGTTCTGCGGTATTTACATGTTTGTTACAGTCCGCCTTGTCGCAGCACATCAAATGTTTCTCGCACACTTTACAAACTATTTTAGCACCGTCGTAGAATGAACACGGAAAGTCACAGATAAACTTATTTACTGTCCCAGCAAAGGGTCGTTTTTTAACCTTCTTCATATTACACATTTTAAATCAATAATTATGTATTTATAACGAATAACACGTGACACAAAACACAACGCACCCTTTCGTTTCCTAAACTGAACGAAAAATAAACAAGCGGACGCTGACAAAGCGAGAATTGATTTTTGCACACAACCCGCTACTCTGGTGAAACGCCTATGTACCGCAGTGACAATTACCTCGCTCTTCTAATAACTGGTTTGCCGCAAACAATCCGAAAGTTATTAACAGCAAAAGTCAACATCTTCTGCTTATTACCCGAAACGGAGGTTTCCTAGCAGTGAGATTCTTGGGTGTGATGGTGCACTCAAAATGGCTATAGTACATCGAAAACCTCGCAAACAGTCCATCTTCAGTTCAGTTTGCAATAAAAAGAATTAAACACAAAGGAACTCATGCGGCAGCAAACACGGCGTATTTTTCAAATTTCCTTGCGCTACTAAGTATCCTAAGGGGTACTAAGTATCCTTTTTTGGGGAATGACAACGAAAGCGCAACGGATTTTTATGATATCTGTGTAATCTACAAACAAAAAATAGTGCCGATCATATTTCAGAAGAGAGAGAATACTTACCTTGCCATGGATATCATCTTATAAGTGATTACACATGTGCATCAAAACCAAAATACGTTTCTTTATAAGCTAGGTGAACTGCTGGTCAGAATTGATTTTGGGACAATGCAAACATGGGATTCATTATTTAATTTAAGACTGCTAGAACTGTCATTAAATGAGTCGCAATTTAGGTCGTCGACCGAAACAAATTCCTCCCATCAACATTTTTACGGACGGCATTTACATCGTATGACTGCCTGGTAACTGCTTTACGCCACGGGCAAGTGAGTTAAACAACCGAGCCGAAATTTAATTAAAACGTTTCTCAAACAGCTGGATATGATGCCTAGATATATCTGTAACATCGCTTCTGCGGATGTTGATATTATATACATTTTATTTTGTTTGATAAATAGAGCGGGACACCAGTACTTCAAATTTTATTTACAAAACAGATAAAATGTAACTCTCTACGATGTATCATACTCAACCATCTAGCATTCTGTATATAAACCTGAGACAAGCGTTTTGTACCACCTGACCTTTACATGAATCAATCTCCTAAAACAACTTCAGTAAACAACATCACGGATATTAAAATGTAATAACACCAAGGAATCACACAGCATTTTCTTAATGGAAACGTCAGGCGAATGCCGATGGGGATATATTATTTTTAAGCTACAGTAAGCGCGTCTAATACAGATACTAACATGATGTTTAAGCTTAAGATCATTGTCTATTAAGAGACTTACATCTCCCACATTATTTTGATGTTGCAGTGGCATGTTATTAATTGCAAGTCCGATGTTAGAGGGGATGCTCGACCTGATGCTGTGTAGTAAGATTTACTTTCATTCATCGTATACAGGTTGTTAATATCACGGTTCATATCATCAACAGCAACTGTGATCAACGATTGTATAATTGTGAATCATCAGCGTGAAGTTGAAAGTTACATGTGAAATTCTGGAAAAAGAATATATGTGCAGTGTAGATCGAAAACAGCAGCGGGTCCAATATGGATCCTTGTGGAACTCCAGCACTCATTACTGCTCAATTCGACACGCGACAACCAGCAATCACCGCCTGCTTTCTGCCGAGCAAGTAGGTGAACTTAATGTAGAGTGACATGAAAAACGTGCCTAGACGCAATAACCAAGATAATGCTAATATTTATTAGCTCATGGTATTGGTGGGATTATTCCCGGCAAAAGCAATGTGAAAAGAGAAAAGCACTAACCCTTTTTGCTCCTGCCGACATTGTTGTTTATCTCCTCTCTAGTTTATGCCACCAATAATCTTCAAAAACAGCACTGAAATACTTCCTAGCGCCACCTACTGCGAAGAGATATAGTCATGCTGTCCTAGATAATAGCGACAGAAACCGGAATATAGATGCCATACTTCCCCATGCAATGATATAACCTTTAACGTACAACGTTTCATAAACATTTTCAAATTGTCTGCGTCGGGTAAATAGTAACAGCGTTCTTAAAAAAAAAAATTGCACACGACACTATGACAAATTTAAATTTAATTTATGTGTTACCTTTACTGCATGTAATCTACCGTTTAATTTACTAGACAAGGAAGCATATGTTTTCTTTTGGAATAAATATTCGGACTGCAAATTACCGAGTCGGGCATCGTTACAAAGAATTGTGCCATCTGCTCGTGAACATCTTGAAAAAAGAATTAAATCGGAGTTGAAAGATAAAAAACTGTGGTTATATGTGGACGAAACAACAGATCGTAAAAAATATTCTGTGGTTAATGTAATGGTACGTACAATGGAACCACATCAATCGTTACCTTCAATTCTATTAGCTTCCAGACGAGTACAATAATGTACTGCCGAAGTAATTTCAAAGTTAATGTTAAATACATTGGAAAAGTTTGAAGTTTCAACAAACCAACTGTTGATGTTTATCAGTGATGGTGCCGCAAACATGCTTTCTGGAGGTCGGTCTCTTAAAAAACATTGTGCTAACATGTTACGTATTACGTGTAAAATTAATGCTTTCAGTCACGTGGCAGATAGTATTAGAAAATGTTATGCTGAGATAGACGCTTTAATAGCGCATACAAAAACAGTGTTTGCCAAATCCACAAAACGTATTCGCAAATTTCACAGACTGTGCTCCCGTATGCCTGAGCCACCAGAACCTTTTCTTACACGTTGGAGAACATGGTTACAGGCCGCGTTTTATTATCATAAATATTTTGAAAATATTAAGAACGTGGCCTTATAATTCGATCCAAAGGAAGCTGCGGCTATCAAGGAAAGCCAGTCGAAATTTCAAGATAGTCAGGTTAAAACGGATTTAAAAACTATTCAGAAGAATTACTTCGGACTGGTGGAGGCAATAGAAAAATTACAAAATCCTTCGGTGTCGTTAGTGGAATCACTGCAAATAGTGCAACATGTTCACGCACAGCTATGCGCGGTAGAAGACGTAAAAAATGTTTGTGTTCTAGAAAGGTTTGAAAGTGTTTTAGAGAAAGATTCTAATTTTGGCACATTAAGACAAATTTGTGAAGGTGTGTCAACAGAACCGTTAAGTTGTTCCAAAGATTATTTTAATTACGCAAATATAACGTCACTAGATGTAGAACGTTCGTTTTCTGCATGTAAACAAGCTTTTTCCTCACGCCGCACTCGATTTGCCGAAACATCTGTGGAAACATCTAATGTTGCAGATATTTAACAGACATTATTCACTTTGTGATTTCACGGAAGACTCTTAAGACGGTAAGTGTTTGAATACGTATTATATTTTATTTCTGACCATTTTTTTTGTGTAAACTTTTATGCGCCCGCCTCTGGCAGTTGGTGTAAATTGAACAACTCTCGTAATTACACTAAAGAAACCTTCAACTTTCGCCAATATCAATACGGAAGGTGTGAAAGTGGAGCGGTTCCGCTAAATTGCCGTTTCAATTTTACGATACCAATTATCGCACCACTATAGCCGGGGATCTATTCGTTGCAATCCTCGCTCAAATCCGAAAAAATCTCGATTGTAAAAAGGGCGATTTATCATCCAGTAACATTAATAATAGCCATCTGAACATTGACTAATGTACCATACGTTTGCAAAAAAAATTACGGGCGATAACTCTTTCCGTGGAAAATCGATAAACAGTGTTTTATTTTGTTTGCGGAGTGTGTTTGGTGTTTTCTATTCGTTTTGTTTTGTCGTTGTTTCTATTTTTTCGTTGTTGTTATTTAGTTTCGTGTTAGGGTGAAGTAGCAATGACATTCTAACGATTTAACAGGGAAATGTAGTATAAACTGCTTAGCAGCAGCATTGTGGTAGGACGTAAGCAATTGTTCGTATGTGAGGAAATTTATTTATTTTCATTAGAACACTGTTTTGCAGTAATTTTGTAAATTTCCTATTAAGTGTTACAGAAAGATTTGGTCACAATCTCTTCCCTAAGAGATACAAAAACATATCATTGCCGATTATGTTACCTGTCATGGTAATGCAATTACATTGAGTGATATGAATAAAATTTATAAATTATACAGTGTAAAACGAAAAACAAGTTCCTATTTCAAACTAGCTGACTGCTAAGGTGTGCTAGTCGAAGTGAATTGAAGGAAGGAAATAGATAGAAATGCGCAGCTAAATGATCCAAATAGTTTTTATTATATTTGTTGGGAATTCACAATTCTAAGCCAGAGTAACAAATTAGTGAATTGTCGGCGAACACATCACTTACGCGACCAACATTATTGTGCCAAATGTTACTTTGACTGCATATTAAATTGGTTCAATGATAAAAAAAATATTGATTTTGGTATACCAACCCTGTCTGTATCCGCAGTTAATCAACGTTATTCCCACTTACAAGGAAACACATGTAAGTGCATCTCACCGATTTAAATTAAACTTTCTAGGCTTATAGACCGATCTAGTGTAAGAACAACGGTAACTATCTTAGCTGCCCAATCGCCCAGTGGCGTGATGTAAAGCACCCCAAGCTTAACACTACCCTTCGCTGTTTGACTCAATAGCTTAGAAACTATGATAGATATCAGAAAAAAGTTAAGACAAGATTTCAACTGTTTTATATGTTCCTAATGACGTCGTAAATATTTTCTCTATAACTAACATTTATTTGGGGAAACAACCCCTCCCCCCCCACCGCCCTTATTTTTTTCAGAATTTTACATATATGTATGTTACATCTGCCACGAAATATTCTTATTCGTGTAAAAAAATTCATAACGGATGTGCTATATTTACAGTAATGAAGAAAACACGCGGGTGGTTATCAAATGATTTTATTAATAAAATGTGAGTATAGAATTTACTGACAACGGTTTAAAAAGTAAGTTAAGAACTACATTACGATGCGAATTACGTAGTAGGAATGATAGGTAATCCGTGTAAGAAGGTTAAAAACGAAAGAATTGCTTACACCATGCACAACGAACAAACGCAAGCTTGCCGCAAATACCTCACTGTTGTGTATTTTGTGCATCCTTCGGGAAGCGGAATCTTACAGGATCTTTAACTTTTGAGTACTATCATAGCACCTACGAGGCGTCAGGTCTTTTACAAATTGTAATATCTTTCACAAAATTTCATTTACGTCAGTTTACCTAATACGTATTCCTCGAATGGTGTTTCTAAAGCCTATGTAACAAAAGATAATTTATGACCCTGCACTCGGTGGTATCTGAAAGGTGCCGTGACAGTAGTTACGTTTGTTTTTTTTTTAGCTTTCATTATACATAACGGGTGTTTTTGTGAGTGATTTATAGTACAGTATTTAAGAATATCTATGCCCATTGAATATTGAGTTAGTAGTTCGTTGAGCCTTAACATGTACAGTTAACATTATGGGTAGTAAACGTGGATTATGTGATGAAGAAATAGCGAAATTGTTAGAAAGTGACGATTTTTGGATAGATTTTGATAACGAAAGCATCTATCCCGAAAGCGACTTAGGTTCAGATCATGAAAGTGTATCTAGTCATGATTGTGATTCAGTCATTGAAGAGGATAGTAGCAATACGGAAGAGCTATCTGATGTTACAGATTTTTATTTAAGTATGTAGAAATAGACACTGTTGTAAAATACTTAGCTCTTATGGTTTATAATTTCATAAGTAAAAATACAATTTCAAAGTGGAATAAAGTACCTCCTCCAACATCACGAACACGAAAAAGTAATATTGTTATTGATCTTCCTGGTTGCAAAGGTAGTGCGAAGGATCTAAAAGAAATTTCCACTATATTCGCTCTATTCCTTGACGATTGGGTAATTGGAATATTGTTGGAAAATACAAATAAGTACGTTGAACGTAAGACCCAACTTTCAAAGAGCTAGCTGTGCAAATTCCGTTATACACAATGAAATAAAAGCTTTCATAGAACTGCTCATTGTCGCTCATGTACTGGGATCATCTCATTTGAATTTCAGAGACTTATTCTCTGATGATTCAGCCAGTCATTTTTGTATACAACAATGAGTTATGAAAGATTCTTATTTATACTTCCTTGTATTAGATTTGATGACATTACTACACGTAATGAACGTTTTCAAATAGATAAACTTGCCCCAATACGGAATTTATTCGAGAATATTGTTCCTAAATGCACTGAGTTTTTTTCCGCCCTCTGAATTCGTTACCATTGATGAACAATTGGTGGCATTTCGTGGTAACTGCAGGTTTCGACAATATATTCCGTCAAAATCAAATAGCTACGGAATAAAAATGTTAATGTAAAATTGTTTGGATTTTCAAAAAATGCAACGTCGATTTCTTATGTACCAAAAAAAATCTTCTTCTGGTCTCCACAACGCACCATGATGCAAACATTGACCAAGATACCGCAGAAGAAAAGAAACCGGAAATTTTGACATTTTATAATACAACTAAGGGTGGAGTGTAGAACGGTGAACAAGGAGATGGCCATTGGTTTTATTTTTCCATCTCATTATGCACAAATTACACAACAATTAGGTATTTGCGGTGAGCCTGCGTATCTATTTATGATGTAAGGTATTTTGTTTTCAAAACCCTTTCTGAATTGAAAAAATCTGCAATACGCTGTATAAATCGCACTAATTTTATTGTTTGTACAGAAATTGTAATTCAACCTTCGAAATTCCTCTGGCAATATATCTTCCCTTTGAGTGTATAAGCACTAGCTAGGATCTAAACGGAAGAACGGAAACGATTACTTTCGACGGAGTTAATGTATATCCGTGCGTAATCTTGGCCCGTTCAATTAAAACGAAAGACAAATGTAGCTGGCGGAAAGAAGAACGAATAGCTGCTAAGAGAAGCGCTAGGCAGCGATGGCATTACGAAAGTTAAGGAAGGAATATCTTCCCAATTAAGCTAGCACACAGCCTTAGTTTTCTTACTAGGAGTAAATATTATGAAAACAAGTTTCAGGCTGCTTCCGCCTGAATAGTTTGAATAACATTAACCTATTGGTGACCTTTCACAAATTTAGAAACGTGAGATTATTGACTGTCAAAGTAAAGGTAAATGTTGGTTTAGGATCGTAAACATTTTGATACGGCTATGGAATATCCAGTTAATTTGTTTGTTTTGGAACTGAGAGCCGAATT
This sequence comes from Dynastes maya, assembly GCA_029619315.2. Taxonomy (NCBI): domain Eukaryota; kingdom Metazoa; phylum Arthropoda; class Insecta; order Coleoptera; family Scarabaeidae; genus Dynastes; species Dynastes maya. The sequence continues at coordinate 4,834,826 of JAROYE020000006.1, forward strand.
CATCATCTTCGTATTAAGGCAGATTGCCGGGACAACATTTATTGAAAGTAAATTTCTTGGTTACCTATTAATGAATATGGTAAGTCATTTACTAACACCTTTCTAAAAGTATCCACTGCAACGTTTTAAACCAGGGAAAAATTAAAAAAAAAACAATTTTTAGAAATTAATTAATTAATTGTATGGTCTGTGGGTCTGGGAGTGTTCCTAGTCACTCTTTCGGCAATTTAAATTAAATTAGATATCAATTAATGAAATTTTACGAGTATTAAAATCTGAGAAGGGAAAACTAACCTGGAATTGTGACGTTCTAATATAATCTTTATGTTTATACGTTGCGATTAGAACCCTGCGTATTCATGACCCACCAAACTTGACAGTTACTTCGCATTTATGGTAGAATTTAAACGCTGAACGCTTGAAGGATGCACACAGCCACACACGTGTTGTCTGGACGAATAGTTTGACTAAAAGTGAGAAATTGATTAGCGTCCCTTCACTCCTTTATTTCATTCGCAATAGCAATTGCTTAATCATGGATAATTTGAATAACTATACTTTACAAAATATAATTTAATAATAAATTTCAATGGAATATTCATATTTTTTAAAAACAGTATAATGCATGCCATGCAGGGACGCAACTGGAGGACTGAAATATTTAAATTTACTGACAAACGAGACGATTACTTGACGAATGTTATTTAATTTTCAAAATTATGCTAAAGATAGAACTGAATTTGTGCTGTCAATTGTAGGAAGGTATTCCACTGAAATTGAAGATTTAGGGTGCGAAGATAATGAACAGAAGACAAGTTAATCATTTATTCGTTCCACCATGATCGTCATTGACTAGACGCCAAATTTTCTCCTCGAATGAAGCCTCATTTTGCCTAAATGGAACAGTAAATAGATAAAATTGAAGGTGCTGCAATAGAGAGGATTCTTACTGGGTTACTGAAGTACATCCCCAGCATCCTTGTAAAATTAATGTATGCGCAGGGATAGTTGATAATAGAGTTGTTGATCCTTTTTCCTTTGACGAAACTCTCACGGGGCAGCGATATCTGGATTTTTTAAGAGATTCATTTGTATTTGCTTCTGTAGAAAATCCAAATGAATATGATCGTGACTTTGATGCAGCCTGAATTAGACCTTTTCAAAGATTACTGCCTAAGATAAACTTTCCCTTAACACATAAAAATGTAAGTTGGGTTGACTATTAAGGAAAATATAATTCATTATAACTATGCTATAGCTATAATAATCCGTTTACTGAAATATCCCAAATTAAAGACTTAGGTATAATTTTTGACACAAAATTATCATTTTTAAATCAATAAAGATTGTGTAATCGATTTATATGAATCATTGGTGCTCACTAAATTAGAGAATGGCTGCGTCATCTGGAGCCCCCCAATACAACATTCTTACCCAAAAAAATGGCCACAATAAATATTCATAAGTTTTATATAAAGATATCTAAATCAATTTAGGTTTTCAATTTTGTGGGGCTTGTTCAAATTTAAACAACTAACGCTTCTTCTCAGATAGGGGACCTACGTAGCATGATCCTTTACGACAATGAATGTGGCGAACGTTATTCCTGATTGCTAACATAATACAGACATAGCTACTTACACCTAAATCCCATCTAATTGAAAACGGATCAACTGCAAGAATTAGCTAAATCGAAATCTTTGTAAATTTTGTGAAAGTTGTGTATAGTGATATCTAATCATCAATAATGTACAATTATATGTTAATAATATGTGATTATGAAAATCACGTAACCTCTTTTGCGTCCTCGATTATAGATCGGTCGTTGCGAAAAAGGGCGAGAGAGATGGACGCGTGCGATCGACGTAGATCGAAAGAGGGCTACTTTTCCTATAAACTAGATGTATTTTCGATAGAAATGAGAACCCGCAAGTTTATTAACCGGCCTTTGGTAAGTCGACGCGGTAGTGAAAAGAACACGCCGGACGCGTCATCTATGGCCAGGCGAAACGTGAGATTTATAGTACCTTATTATATCCAATGATGGTAAGTGTTCCATAGCTCGCTAAGACGAGCGTTCGCACCCTCGGATACTTAAGCGTTCGGGTTCTCATACGTCGTACGACAACATTTTTTAATTTCAATATAAAAAGCCGTTACAGCGGTATTAGCATACAACTCAATAACCGCTCCTTATCAAATTTTAAAAATTTGAGTTCTAATCTCGTAGTACTATAATAATTTACTAATTATTTATCTATTTTTAAATAAATTTCATTATTTCTATCGTTTTACAGGTAATCATTTACAATATTACTTTCTTGGGATAGATAACATAATTTGTTTCCTCGAAAACATATACAATCTCTGACTACTACATGCGCTTTAATAATGTTGGCCACACGTCAGCTTTATTCGGAATTGATCATAGATCGTGTACTGAGAGGTTTGGGCTAGAGAAGAGCCTTAACTCCCCGAAGAATTGTAAAAAATAAATAAAAATAGGGAAATATATTATTATTATCATTATTGTTTCAATTTGGCATATTTTTCAAACTCACTTATACCTAGATCTGTCTAAATATTTTATAAATCTTATTATTCATATACGTTAAACAACAATCCTATCCGGCCACGATATAATAATAAATCTTATCCATTTCATGCATTTAGAAAATTAGTCACCCTCCCAAGAATTATACGCAATAAGACCGGTCGTTATTCCAATTTGCGCGGTATTCTCCAGAACCCTCGCCGCATAATAGACTTCATTAGGCCGCCACATATAGTCGTCGACAGTCGTAAAAGCGGTAAACTTTCGCACAAAGAAGCTTTATTATATTTCTGAATCATAGCCGCATTCTCTTAAAGAAACGGCACGTCGAGAAAGTGGATTACCTACGCTTGGTTCTCGCCGCACACCTTCACGGACAATGTAAAATTCAGGCGAAAAGGTTTATACGTCCTGGAGCAGTAAAGTGAGGTGAGTAAGACTTCCCATGGTCCACGTATCAAGCAGCATTTTCGACCGACGGACGTGGAAGACGGAACGGCAGACGAAAGCGTCGGGAGTAAAGTACCAATTTGTTTGCAAAAACGTCACATGGGATCCCAACGTAAGAACTACATAAAAGTTGCGTGGCTCGCTGCAGTAAAACCTCTTGTAAATTATTAAATTTACCGACGGCAGTGGAGCACATCCTAGCTAGGGAAACAAAGAATAATAAAAAATCCGTACTTTGTACGAAGATGTCAGAGGTCTTGGTAGCGAAATTACTGATGATGTAATCAAATAATTTTTTTATTTTTACGTTCGCAGCGAATAAAATGGCATAATCTGCGATAATGATAGGGTTATTACGTTGGAGAATGGATATACTTTCCTTTTATTTTTGTCGACTGCATGGTGTAGCTTAAAAATACATAGAAAAATGTATTGCTACATTAATTTATTAAAAAATAAAGTGAAATAATTATGAATTTTGTTTAACATACTTAACCCTTCAGTGATAACGTGACATTATATAACTTAGATGATAACGTCGGTCCTGAAGACCGATTTATGTTTTTAGTTTAGTTCATCCGTTTTTTTTTTTCTTTAAAAAAACAGTACAAATCATTCTTAAAAAATGTATTAGCATGATTTTAAATAAAACAAATAGGTAAACGGAGAGAGGAGCAAAAACTTATAAATAGAAAAGCTCAATCAGTCAATGTCCATTTGTTGTTGTGGTAAACAAGTTTCACAAATCATTATGCAATGCTCCAAACACATGAACTTATTGCACATTCGGCAGTAATTTTTAGTTTTTCTGTTCTTTTTCGATGAAAAATAAAAGCATCTTCCCTGGGTACCTTGTTGTTAGGGGAATTCTTCATTAGGTAGGTTGAGTAGTTCTGTTATTCTAAAACGAAGCACTTTTGGAATACATTAATTTGATGACCTTCTGCGTAAATGCTCATTCAGCAACGTCAAACTTAAATTTTCCAAAAACTCATTGCGAGCTAGAATTGTTTGCTTTATATATGACCAATGAGTTTATAGCGGCAACATTCAATACACTATAAAAAATTACCATAGTCCATCTTCTTGTTACTCGCGCTGTATTATAAGAAGCACAGAGCTTATCTAGAACACTGACTCCTCCCTTTGTCATGTTATAAAAGATTACTATTTCCGACTTTCTTGTTTCTGGATCGATGAAATCATCATGATGAAGTGTGGATAAGAGCAGGACATTTTTATTTCGCCTCGGTATATAGAATATCAAAATACATTTTACTTGAAACCCAAACATAGATGACGCTACTGGTCTTTTTCCTTGAATGAACTCATTCGGTACTTGACGCTCGTGATGATAGTACTTGTTGGGAGATATATTTTTGTAGGGGGGGCATCCTACTATGTCTGTGGTAGACGTGATTTCCATTTTTGGGGGCCACGATGGAAACCCGGACGTCTGTGTGCAATAATAACATCTTGTTTTTAATTTCTATAATTTTTTTTGTAATTTTTCTACTTTTTTAAAATTTCATTTTAATTTATTTTTTAATTGTTTCTCCTCCACGTTGGGGTCGCCTGGTATAAGGTGGAGTATGCACCTCACTGTTATTTTTTTTTTATTTTTTAAAATTTAGAAAAACTAGAAAAATTAAAAAATTACAAAAAAATGAAAGTAAAGTGCACATCCCACCTTACTCTAGGCGACCCCAACGTAGGGGAGAAAATATTAAAAAATAAATTAAAAGAAAATTTTAAAAAATAGAAAAATTAAAAAAAAGCAAAATAATAATAATAATAATTACAATAATAATAATAATAATAATAATAATTATTATTATTATTATTATTATTTAAATAACTTTTTTTTTTATTTTTCTTTGTTTTTTTTTTAATTTTTCTATTTTTCTTTAATTTTCTAATAATAATAATAATAATAATAATAATTATTATTATTATTATTACTTTAATAACAACTTTTTCTTTATTTTTCTTTGCTTTTTTAATTTTCTTTTAATTTATTTTTTAATATTTTCTCCGCCACGTTGGGGTCGTCTGGAGTAAATAATAATAATAATTATTATTATTATTATTATTGCTTAAAATTACTTATCGCTAACCTATTCTCAGTTACGAATAAATTTCTAAACGGCAACAACATTAATCTTTACTCCATCACTTAAATTCTAAACCCCCTCGATTCTGTTTAAGCGAAATCCATAACCACATCTAACTAATCATATTTTCCGGAAAATACCCAAAACGCAACCGAATGGTTGGTTTCAATAAAAGGGTCAGCCGCCCTGGGTATTAACAGTTTCAGTTTACGAGGCCGTATAAATTTTATTCATTGATTAATTCGCGGCTAATCTGTTTAATTGTACTCTCGGGGGTGGTCACGCAAAACCGCGAGCGCAGAAAAAGAAAATTGCGAAGAACGGAAGGGCGCATTCTCTCTACCCTTTTTTCTACCTCGAGTTGATTAAATTTGACCAACGCGATCGATTAATAAAGCGATTGTTAGAGATACTGCGAAAATATGTTGTGCAACAGATATTTATTTAAGGTAATGAGAAATAGAATACATAAAATCGCCATAATGTTAAATAAAAATTTCAATTTAAGTATTAACAATACAAGGTGTCCCGTATCGTTATCTTCAAATTAGCGTAAAGTATACTTCGTTCTAAAAAGAAACAATGCGAAAGTTGTAGGTCGATTTAATTTGCTATTTCTTTCAAAGCTATAGGCCTTTTCAATTTTTCGACAGAAAATAAAAAAAAAAGTTTGTCAAGTAAATAAAGACATTACTTAAAAATCAGAAGTGGGAGAAACTTAAAATTGAGGCAAAAATGTTTATGCAAAAAAAAATAATCTTCCTGTCCGAGCATTTCTTCGAAAAACAAAATTGCCTCAAATTTAATTAACGTATTCCATCATTTTGTCGCGAACGGTGCACGAATGTTCACAGGAGGTCATCCTCCTTTAAAATATAAAATGTCCATTAAAATTTTCAATTTTTGTTGGCTTTTTGAAATTCAGGTCTTAGGAGCGTAACCTGAATAAAAAAATATGTTTCATAACGATACATCGAAATCTATGTACTTTCACGCATTTATGTTCTGGAAACTTGTTTTCTTTTAAATTCCTAAATTGATCCATTTGTATTTCCAGTACATTAAGATAATTAAATTACCAGAGAAAACTCAATTTTTCGAAATAACTGAAGAAGGGTTACAAGTAAATATATGAAAGTTCGCAGGAAGATATTCTATTTTAAAATATAAAATATGCATTAAGATTTTCGATTTTTGTTAGCATTTTGACATTCATTTAACATTACGTCTTATGAACGTTCCCTATATAATAAAAAAAATTGGTTTTCATAATGATATATCGAAACCTATATAGTACCTAATATCAAGAATGCATAGAAATATATGACAATGAGAATTTGAAGATTATTGATTACATATTTATATAACCAAACTTAGTGCTCACTGCTTAAAGATTGAAGAAATAAACGAATACTCTAATTCACGATGAATACGTGCAATTCAATCCTTGATTTTTTAAATTTTAAAATATCCTTATCTGGGCTGATGTTGACGCGGCGATAAACTTTAACAAAGCGGCATTCAGTATTCTCCTTCAACTGCTCGACGAATTTCAAGACGGCTACAACGTGCGTTAAAAAGGGATGGTATCTTTATTATATAAAAATAAATTAATTTCTAGGCCTACATACCTAGGCCTAATGGAACCAGATATGCCACAATGGATTCACGAAGAATCGACCCATCTTCTGGTGTCGATCGCGAAATCGTAAGATCTACCCCGTAACAGAAGATAGCTTGGAAAGTTTTCCTGTATCTATTCTTAACGTATCTGATAGAAAAAAATCAGTTGTAAAGTTTTCCCGTATCTATTCTTAGTATCTGACAGAAAGAGTAAAAATAGAACGTAAAAGGAAAACCAGCAACCTAACCTCATAAAAAAATTTAATGAAGGAATGGGTGATGTTGTCAGATCAAAAAAATGGTGGTGGAACCTTTTTTTCCCATGCCATAAATCTAGCTGTTGTGGCAATATTTCGTTTCTGCCAATATGTGAAACTAGGATAAAACAATGAGTTATTTGGAATTTGACGAAAAATTACAATGTCTCTAATACAAGCAAATAATAATAATAATAATAATAATAATGGTCTTTATTATCCAACAGAAAACAAAGTCTAATTACAGGATAATAATAATAAAGAAAAAAAAGAAAAAGGTGCACAGCACTTCTGGACATAATATACAGGGTACACATATACAAACGCCAGTTATTATAAAACAAACAACTCTAATAGCAAAAAAAAAAAAAAAAAAATAAGAACATTGATCAAGAAAAAAAGATACTGAACCAATTCAGTGCCACAAAGTTCCAGTACTTAATTAAGAAAAAAGATCACCATAAAGTTTATTAGCATTCTTCGACATGTGCGTTATTGGGGCTTTAAGTAAAATATTAGTCTTCGCTGTGGGAAACAAAGAACGTTTCCGTTTGTCTAGTTTTGTACTGAGGTACAAGAAACCCAACTGCTGCAAGTATGTTCGGGGCATCAATTTTATTAGTAATTATTTTAGCCAGAAATTTAGCGCTGGCTATCTCCCGACGAGTAGTTATAGTTTGCATATTATGTTGTTCCAATAGGCTGTCATAATCTGTTCCGCGTGGTGGATACGTACCAGTGATTTTAAAGGTTAAGTATTTTAGGAACCTCTTTTGTGTCCTCTCAATTGCAAGTTGTTGGTAAAGGTATATTGGGTACCAAACAACAGAAGCATATTCCAATCTAGGGACCACCAGGCTAAAAAACAAGGTTTTAAGAGTTTGAGGATTCAAAAATCCTCGACATGTTCTTATAAGAAAACCTAGCGATCGAGAGGCAGAATTGCAAATAGTAATTATGTGCTCAGAAAATTGAAGTTGTGAATCAAATAGAACGCCCAAGTCTTTAAACTGCGTTGATCTTGATATGGCGACGTTGTCCACCGTGTAGCCAAAAAGCATAGGATTTTTGGTTTTGAAGTATGTAACAACAGCACATTTACTAACATTGAGACGAACCTTATTATTAATACACCAAGAATGGATTCTGTTCAGGTTTGTTTGTAATTTTACTGAGTCAGCGGTAGACGATATCTCAGAAAATAGTTTTAAGTCATCTGCGTATGCGAGAATACCACAATCAAGACAGGATAGGAGATCGTTAATATATATATTAAATAAAAGGGGACCCAAATTGGAACCCTGTGGAATTCCCGAAGAAGCAGTGTATACATTAGAGGTAAAGCCGTTATAGCAGACGTATGCGGATCTATTTTCCAAATAGGAAGCAATGAAATTTGTAATTTCAGATGTAAAACCAAATGAAGAAATTTTGGAGACAAGTATGCAGTGGTCAATAGTGTCGAATGCCTTGGCAAAATCTGTGTAAACAACATCGATTTGCTGTCTACTATCAAGGGATTGGCTGATGTACTGAGTAATTTCTACCAGATTTGTCACAGTTGACCTACCAGAAATAAAGCCGTGTTGAGATGGAGATATATAAGATTTTACAACGTTGTATAGCTTTGAATACAGCAAATGTTCAAACATTTTCGAGCAGGTGGAAAGAATACTAATGGGGCGATAATTTGATACGTCACTTTTGTCACCATGTTTGAAAACAACAATGCGACACAAAGGAAACGAAAAGGTGGTGCGACATCGTCGGTTGTTCTTGATATTCGCTATGATGGTATCAACCATATTATACCTGCATGTTCGCAGGGAAGGTACGCAGCCTGCCAAAAAAATACAAGGCTTCAATGTTTTAAATGTGAAAAACGATTACATAAACACATACATATCAACGTTCCCAAAATGGGAACATAGTTTCTCTCAGCACTTAAAAAATTTATGTCAAAACTTACTCGGAAAATAAACCTCACTGGTTCATAGGGTCATTATATCAAAATTCTGTAAAATTCCAACAACAATTTTGATATGTCGCCACTGAGAAGTGGAAAATGGAATGTACTGTAGAATGCAATGGAATTTTTGTGGAACTGCTGCTCTAAATACCTTGCTTTATGTAGTTGCATCATACAAAGTATCATATGCGATTATTTCCATATCAAAGGACTATAATTAATATGAAACAACATTTGTACGCGTTACACGAATCTATCTGACAAGAGCACCTGTATTATACTTCAATACATGTCATCAATTTGTGTACCAATCGCATAGTTTTGTTTACAAAACATAGCAACAACTACGCAACATCCATATTTGTACGTATCTGTGTTTTATAACAAGAAATTAAAGGGTTATATATCTCGATGATTAATAGCAAATATGCATCAGTGCTCGTCCAAATAAATTAGTAATTTGCCGACAGATGCGACCTTTATTGTATGACACAACATCTACAACAGCATTTAGTATCGCTTTGACAGAACAAGTTATAGATTCTAAACCGATTAACACAGATATAAAACAGATTCATGAAAATTCAATTTTATTGGGTATTTCGCAGCTTGATATCATGCAGATAGCTAAATGTCATATCGACAGCGATATATTTGTTAATTTATTTAATTGATTTATTAGCTGATTTGATGTACAAATGTATATAATCCTGAATCCTTTTATCTACTTCACTAGATAATTTCCATTTTTGTTCAAACATTTGTCATACCGCTCAACAAGTTTCTTAATTCCGACGTGAAAGAAAGCTGCCGCCTATGAAGAAACCCAATCCACGTCTGCAGTTTTCATATCTTCATCGTCGTTGAATCGTTGACCACCAAGGAACTCCTTTAAGTACCGAAACAAATGAAAATCACTGGGTGCAAGGTGTGGACTGTAAGGTGGATGATCCAATTGTTCCCATCCAAAACACCTGATTAGACCATTTGTTTGCGCAGAAACATGTCGTCTTGCATTGTCATTGTCTTATTGTTGCTGTAGGGCTTTGGGAGCCTTGTTTTACGCTCATCCCTCGTAAATTATTTATTCTTTCACGCACACGTGGCAAATAATTTCGCAATATTGATTTACTTGGCAATCTTCGGTTGGGGTTATGTTTGTCCCAAAGCTTACGAAATTGTTCTTTTTGGATGTTATTAAATAGAATGTTGCAAATACTTATCATAAATGTTAATTCCATTGCAAATTCGGCATAGGGTTTTTGACCATGCTTTTTAATTTGTAGTGCGCGTTGTTTTCCACACTGTGAGTGTTTCCAGTAAGTGATTAATTAATAAAGTTAAAAAGGTGAGGAGTGCAATTTAAAAAAAAAAAATTGTTTAGGGGAGGTTTCTTAGAGAGTGGCTTAATAGGGGTAGTTTTAAGAAGTATACCTTTTAGGATTCCGCAAACCGTAACATTGAACCTGGGACACCCGATATAGATTGAAAAGTAATGGTCCCAGATTAGTTTCTTGCGGAACACCCGTCCTAGATGTGTGGGGGTCATGTAGAACGCGAAAGTTGAGTATAGCTTCTCAAGGTTTGTACAAAGTTAGAGGATTTTAAAATTCGTTCAAAGGGACCTCTTGAAGCAACTCAAAATCATTCTTGCGTCTTTTTTTGTCTTTTTACCTGACGGAAACATTTTCTACCACCGAAATTTTGACATCAATTCCGTATTTCTTTTGCTTTCCATCTTTCAATGTGACAAAACGTAATGGACACCCTTTTCCTGCGTAAAACAGTCCCTTAAATTCGCGGCTAGAAAAGCGCTTTGCCGCAGAATTTGAAAACAGAGTAATTAAGGCAGTGTTATGATATCGTTAGTAATTTTAGGTAAGTAATATATATATATATATATATATATATATATATATATATATATATATATATATGTATATTATTTTGCGGCCGTTTTATATTCATAATACATCAAGCCGTACCGTTCCGTTTCTATGACCGCGCTTCCGTTTTGATTCTCCCTTCATTTAACTCTTCCACGAACGGATGGAGGTAGTTAGGCTGCTTTGTATCACGATATACCGCACTCGAAGAGACCTGAAGCAGCTAAAGGAAATTCGCACGCAAAAACGACATTAAAACAACAGCCGTAGCCGGAGTGGTGCGTGAGCATTCCGAAAATGGTCGCGTAAAAAATTGTTTTCGGTTTTACGAGCCCCGGTAATCAGCATATCGTGTAACGGTTTAGCTTTATCCTTTGGAAAACGATCAACTTCTTGTGGTGACGCTGAAAGTAGGCTTTTTTTACTTTTTCCTTGCCAAATGAAAATAGAACATCAGTATTGTTGATTTTTGTTCTTGGCACAAAAGTGAAAGGACATATTAACTCCCTGTGTCTCATATTGTAATTGCAACAACATTTGTGGTTTTCAAAATTTAGAAGCGACATATTTTACTTTACATCAGTGCAAGCTAGATCCCTCAATAATTCATTTCATTTAATTTCTTGCTGGTGTAATACGAGATACCTTTCTTAGTTTTTAACTTATTCCTTTTAGAAAATAAATTATCAATTTATGGGCACATAGGTTAACAATGTATTGAAAAGCTTTATTATCATAGTGGATAAACTAACAAAAGTAATAAAGAATAAATATAATGCCGAAAATTAATCTCCACCTTATAGTGACGTGGGGCTTTTATTCTTGTAAATAAGTCCCAGCTCCTTAAAAGACCATTAACTTCGTCCATTACGTTAAGGTGTTATCAAGGACTTCCTAATGATCTACGTGGTCGCAAACAAAAACGGTGAATCTTAAATCTTACAGATTCCCTTCTAGTTTCTTGGAGATTTCTCACATTTCTCAGGAACTTGCCAAGTTAATCTGGTTAGGTTAGGTTAGATCTCGATGTGGAAGTTGTGACCTGATTTTAACAATATTGATAACATTAAAGTTAAGTATAGTGCGCCGATAACTTTAAACAGACTGTAGTATGTCCAAATTGTTATAATGTATAGCTACAAATGTACGTCGACAAAGAAATTGTTAAAAGATATGCACTTTTATATAGCTATCTATAGAAACATGTATACGTACAAAATTATTTCGATTAAGATGACACAAACACAAAACTTGTGTGTTATGTGTACAGATATGGAGATTAAAGCGATACTTGTACTGCTTTTGTTTGCAAACAATATCATAGAATTTACTATCTCGATAATCTCGTAGGAATCTTAAGAATCGCGAAGTGACAGGGATAACTGTATGGTTAGGTACTAGAAGGGTGCTAGGTATTATGACAAAAAAGTAGGAGATCGAACAGCAGATACCTCAGATACCCTCCATCCAACCGAGGTAATTAATTATTTTAATCATATTTCATTAGGTTTATGCTTATAGATCGTTATTTTCCACATTTATGGTTTTTCCTTGGTTTATTGTAAAATCCATTTGCCGAAATCCACTGACGGGTAGAGCTCCTATTCAACCCGGGGACAGGACTAGCGCCGATTTACCCCCGTTCGACCACGACAGCACAGTAAGCTCCAGTTGCGCATAGTCCAGATAAGTGGACTTTCCGTTTTTTTTTGTTTCGGTTCACAAGCATTTGTTTCTTTTTAATTCTGTCTAAATTCCAACTTGTTTATTTTCTTCCTTTAACTTTATTTTAAGCAATTTCATTAATGTATGGAAATACTTTAGGAACCTTTTATTGTCACTAAATTCTTATTTAAAAATTTACTAAATTTTTGGCAATTTACCTTTTATTTTTATCTTTTTTTAATATTTTCTTATCCATATTTGCTTTTTTTACCGCAAGTTACTTTAACAAAAATTATTTTCTTGTTTTTATTTGTACATTTTATGTGAGCAATTTGAATGAGTTGCGTTTATGATCGATGTTAGATCGAATGTAGTGGTCACCAACGTCGATCCCTTAATTAATCTTGTCCATTAACAGTTTAATACTACGATCGTCCTCACCTATGATTATTATTCATTTACTTTTTTTATTTAATATTATTTACATTAAAGAAGTTATAGGAATAACTATCCTTTTCCTACCCCACTCCTCCACCTTGTGTTGTCGTTTTCCGCGGGTAGTTCTCCCTAATTCAAATGGATGGCGCATATATATATTGTAGTGTTCAATATTTACGGCAACAACATCGGCTGCCAATCTCAGAATGAATAGGGTGTTCAGGTTAGCCACCCGATTGTGCTGAAAGTCCCTCTAGTGGGTAAAGTGGTAAATTTTCATAGCCGACATTCCCCCCAGGCCGACTGTCCTTGAAGCGAGGACATTATATTAAATATATAAGTCCAGGTAACGACGCTCGTAGTGTAACACGAACAAATCCACTCTTCTTTTTATTCTCCTAATCTCGTAAATTATAAAAACTAATGTAAAATTCCTCTAAAATAGACAACAGAGTACATTCAAAGGTATTTCAAACATCATTTCGTAAATTAAATCTTTGTTCGAACGTTATTAAGTAAATCTTTAGTAAAATTTCACATTTAAACATTGTCAGTCAGAATTTAAGCATAGAGTTATCTAAATTTCAGTCAGCTGGTAGCATTACTGCATTCATTCTCTTATGCTATTTTTATAAATAACTTCCTTTCATCGAAAGGCATCAGAAAACTTATATTTGGATTTAAATCATCAAAGTTAGCTGTGAAAGTAAACAATCGCCAGCGCGATTAAACAAAGGAAGATAGGGACGCCAGAAAATTCATCAATTCTGGTTAGACTTTCGTTAAGATAACTAATGGTTTTGACTACGCTCTCCATTGAAAGTGTTCGATAGTGAAATTAAAGTATAATTTCAAAGAAGAAAATGTTAAAGGTTAGAGCAAACATAGCGTTTTTATGAAATCAGCCTCATTCGAATTTCAAATTTCAATTTATTTAATTCAAAATTCACAAGAAAATTCCCAAAGAGTATCCAGGAAAACTTCCGATTCCTCTAGGAATTTAGAAATTTAGATTAATTTAGAAAATTTCAAATTTTTTCCCACATTTCAATATATAACTTTGTTAGTCGTGAACTCACCCCTGTTCATGCTAGCGGGGATTTATCTATTTAGCGCTACAGGGGGTAATAATAAGCAAGCGTGTGTCAGTATAAACAGATCCGTTTGCGACAATTCGGTGACAATGGAATTTGAAACAATAGACATTTCTAAAAATTCATCTTCAAAGTTCGAGGAAACACATTTATCGAAATCAAAGCGCATTCAAAATTGCTTTTTTCTTAATTTGACGCCGACCGGAAACAATATTTCACCTTCCTCGTTCCCTCTGAGAGCTCTCGTATTTGATTAGGGTTTCTAAAAGGTCCCACGACGATAAATTAAATCCACGAAAAAAAATGGCAAGCCCGTTTCGTTGCGACTCTCGCAAACGTAGGCGGCGAACGCGATTTTTACCTCGTCTTATCGATGGATAATTCACGTGAAACGAAATTGATTTTGCAAATCAAATATTCGCCTGTTTTTCGAACTTCCTATCGCGCCTACGCGCTCACTTCTTAGCCGCGATGCAATGTTTGTTTGAACAACGAAACGAGAGCATATACGGTAGTAACGAGAACGAACCTGCGGCGAAACTGTAGGCAGCAAGCATTCAGCGAAATCGCGGTTTTTATTTACGGTTAGAGTAAGAGGAAAGCGGTTGACGAAGGATGGAAAGTGGTGGCTCTGTCGGTAGCTGGAAATCAACTTCGCAGGGGCGAATTTCGATAAACCGGATCAAATACGAATTTAATTACTTCATAAAAGTCGAAAATTCGACGACGTGGAAACCGATTACACTGTTTCGGCGAATGTGGAGTAGAAAAAATGAAACCGAACAATAATAAAATACAAATATATCGAAAATATTTTGTTCAGAAGAGATCCAAAAAGTTCGATTTAAAGAGATATGTACTATAATTCTGTAATTGGAATTTACGCTGAAGTAATATCATAATTAGCTCTCGTAGTTCGAAAAGAAATGATCAATATACACTACCGGCCATAATTATTTGCCCACCCAAAGAAATATGCACACAGGAAGTGTTAACTAAAAAAGAAAGTGTAGTTTTACACTTGACAAAATTCTCTCAAAACAAAGAAATTGATTTTCTTTATTCAGCTATAAAATCTATTTGTCACAAAAAAATTAAACTTTAGTTTGGTCGAAATATCCACCTCGAGCATGCTGCCACCATCGCGAAACCCCTCAGAATGCATTGCAACACCTTATTAAAAGAACCATAAAAGACAGGAGGGAATTAGGTGAACGGGCGACAAGGCAAGCTCAGGACATCCGCGTACAGTAACCACCCCCAATAACGTCAAAAGTGTTAGCCACAAGATCCGCTACAACCCCCAGAAAAGCATGCGAAAAATAGGCAAGAATCTGAAGATAAGCTCCCCTTCCGTGAGAAGTACTACCCATTCTGACTTTAGCCTATTGTCCTAAAATGACCAGAAGGTATCAACTTACAGAGAAAAACGAGGGTCTTCACGAAAGACAAGCTCTCCACCATAGAACAAGCCGTCAATTTCCAAAATCACCATACCCTTGCTCCAGACACTCCAACACCTATTTTGCGTGGTCCAGTCGTCAATCTGCCCGGTCACCCGGCTTCTCTCATGGTATAGGCTGGAGTTCGCGCCGACGGCAGGACTGATCTCATCTTCATCGATCCTGGAGTCACGGTGAATCCAGATTACTACAAGAAGGAGATTCTGGACAAGGAGGCTACCCATTTCGCCAATTACCATTACAAGCATTTTAATTGGACCTTCTAACCAGGCAGCGCACCCACCCAAAACGCAATTATCGTCTAGTCGTGGCTGCAAACCCGCATTCTCTTATTAATTCCTACCACGGAGTGGTTACCGTATTCGCTGGGGCTGAACTCCATGGATTATTCCGTCTAGTCTGTATTGGAAGCAAAAGTCAAGGCGTGGGTCAGTACAGCCAAGGGCAAACGTATTGCACATCTTCAATCAATAAACTAGTTGTTAAAGAAAAATCGCATTTTCTCCGTAAACCACGGAAATTTGTCGATGGATGTCGACTGCTTTAGTGTTCTTCGCATCCAGAAAACAAATTACAGATTTAATCTTACAAGCGGCGGGGTTTTCAACCAACTTCGCCATTCTAACCAAACGCTAAAACTGTAAACAACAAACAGCGATCTGGAAATGGCGCCATCTCCTTCTCCTTAACTCAAAGCAACTACCGCGAATGCGTCGAACTGCGATTGCAGCGCAGCCGCGGCGATAAATACAAACGGAAACTTATTTCCTGGACGTGCTTCGAATTTGTGGATGAAATAACAACTAAGTGTTAAAAAGTGAACGCTCCTGGCATAAAGGTCCCCGTGGTGTAATGGTTAGCACGCCCGCCCGGCAAACGGGAGATGTCAGGTTCGATTTCAAGCCGGGACAAGATTTTTTCAAGTTTTCAATTACGTCGGAAATTCCAAGGAAATTACAAATTTTCAAAATTGGTTTTTATTTTGTTTTGAACAAAAAAATGGTTTAGTTGGAATCATACTTTTGCCTTGAATACCGTAATGTTTTAAAAATAGAGAAATTATGTTGTCCAAAATTAAAAAATTATAATTTTCACGCCCGTTATTAATTTCGAAAAAAATGTGAATTGCAAATAATATTATTTTATAAAAATAAGTTAACGAAATTTGACATTAACTCTGGTAACCCATCAATACTTGAATTTGCCTGGAAAATCAATCACTTAGCCAAATACGTCTTCCCTTAAAGGTGACTCGAACTAAAGAGGCAGATTGTCTCGGCGCCATCCTTTGTTCCCGATAGCATTTGTCAAAATCACTGCCAAGAACGACACACATTTTATAATAGTAAACATTCTATTTTCTTACAAAAAAAATTTTCAATCAAGTAAAATTTATTTTCTTTAAAAATACTATATTAAAGTCTGTAATATGCCATGTAAGTTCGCGATTTACTTTCCAGCGATATGACACCCCACATGGCGCTAATGACAGCGACCTTCAACGTTGTATTTTTGACATAATTTATGCTAAATGGCCCTGGTCCCACTGAACCGCTTCCTTCCTTAAGTTATTGCGATGTACACTGAAATCTTTCCAATATCGGTTTAAGAATATCGACACCTTTAACTATCTCATTTGCCCCTATACCCCTTAAGGTGATTGCTTTCACACCTACGTGCAATTGGTTTGGTATTCAGTACCCCGTTGGCTGTATATTTTCTAAAATATCCAGCGCTATTCTCATAGAGAATGCTTTGCGTTAATAACTAACACATCCACGAAGCTATCCAAGTAACAAGAGCACACTCAAAGGATCGTTTTAGGAAACACATTCGCTAAGAGAATGAAAATCTTTTAATAAACCCTCTACGTCCGTAGATACGACCCGGAAAGCACTTCCCTATTAAATTATTTCGCACTTATTATCTCGTATACGCTTGACCGACATCAGAAAATGCTGTTGGTTGGTACTTCTTTCCTTTGTTTCGAAAGCTCAACGACTTTAAACTTTATTTTGATTCCTCGCCCTGCCTATCGTTCCTTCTCCTCTTTTTGCGGCATTCTCGTCGTATCGTAATCCTTCTCTTCCAAGCAGAAAGAGATTACTGGTCGCCAGACCGACAATAGACGACTCGCCTTCGCCTTTAGAGCAGCCCGTACGACTAACCCAAATGCAAAAATACGGCAATTACTCAGAGAGGCAATTATTCAACGAGAGAATGCGAGCTTTTCTCTGGTTGTACGCTCGTTAAGTAGTAAAATATTACCTGGGAACAATTTATACGTCCCCGAAGTTTATTATAAAACGTTTTCGCTCTTTAAACAAATCGTGAATCAAAATTAAAACCGCAAACTCGGTAACTATCGCGCGTATATCACCCGTTCCGCTGGAAATAGCCGAGCAAGCTCGAGACTCAGAGCGATTTTAATCAATTACCATCTGAGTTATGAAGTGAACCGTTGAAAATAACCATTATTTACGTGTAAGTGGGAATAGAGGATCTTAAGTATGACTGAAGTGATTATTTTATGTTTTGCATGCGTTAAATGTTGAGGAACATTAGGGATGGTTAAGATTCTCAGATGCTATCCATCAAAATCGGAAGTTTGACTTGCCATTAAAAAAACTAAAGAACAAAAATGACATCCGGTGCAGGAGTTGCTAGTTTCCTAGCAACCTGGAAGCAATCGTAGAATTGCAGTGTCACCTGGTTCAGCCATTAATAACTATCTTCAATCTTGTATTAACGGCTGCTGATTTTCCTGCATTATTGAAATTGTCTGGGGTGTGTCTTGCTAACCAGAGGCTTGTACCAATTCTTAACCATTTTGCTAAAACATTTGAAATAGCTTTATACTCATACATATATCCTCATGTTAAAAACTACATCTCTTCTTTCCAACTTGGTTTCATGGAAAAAGGATCAACCATAATCAATCTAAAGTACTTTACACACTGTGTATTAAATGTGTTGGACGTCCGTGGTCAGGTAGATGCAGTTTACACTGATACATCTAAAGCATTCGACAAGATTAATCAACCAACGTCGGGAGTTCCACAGGGATTAAATTTGGGCCCTTTGCAACGACATGTTTTACTGCATTGCATGTAAAAAGCCCATTTTCGTTGATGTTATGAAAATATTTACAGAAATTAGTGCAATGGAGGACTGTTGCAAACAGGAATTCTGATATTCACCAATCTGTGGCAACTATTTTATTATTTTTTTTATACAGAAGCTTTAACATTAGTTATCCAATGGTAAAACTATATAAATCCATTATCATACTTACCTATTATTTTCTTCAAAAATCTTTCAAAGACTACAAAGATTTATAGAACAACCATAAGACCAGTGATAATGTACGCAGCGGAAACACTGACAATGACAAAAAGGGATGAAGAAAATTTAAGAGTCGCGGAGAGAAGAATACTGAGATAAATATTTGGACCAGTTGGAATGAAAAATTTGGAATATAGGATAAGAACAAATGAGGAAGTAGCGAAAGAATGTGGAGAAGATAAAACAGCAAAGAGCAAAGTGGTTGGGGCATATGTGGAAAGCGGGAGAGGACAAGATATTAAATATAATAACAAATTGGGAGCCATTGGGAAAAAGAAGGAGGGGAAGACCTAGATCTAGCTGGATGAGTGAAATGAGGGAAGACTTGAAGAGGATAGGGATCGATAAGGCAAAAGAAAAAGCTAAAGATAGAACGGAGTGGAAAAGGATATGTGAAAGAGTGGAATGGGAAGGAACAGGGACTGATCCTCCCCTTAATAAGGGATTTAGAAGCCTTCATCTGAAGCGGCGAAATCCCTAGTGGGGGTGTCTACGCCATTTATTATTATTATTATTTTCTTCATTTATATCTCACCGCTTGCGAACCACCGTCTCACATAATCTAAACTAGGACTATAACGGTTGCCGATTGCCGCGCGCGCACGATTCAAAATTTTATAAGATTATCAAAAAAATTTGTACTGTCTGTTGAATGCTTTCAATTATTGATAATAATTTTCTGTTGTTTTTCTTTATGTACTGCTGAATTACCGTTCAAGACCTATGTAAGAAGCAAGCTGGAATATGCTAGCATGATTTGGTGTCATTTTTATGAATCACACATAGCGTTGATTGAAAAAGTTCAGCGCAATCTTCTCAAATATCTTTCTTATAAAATCGTGAGGATTTGTTAAATGCGTGGTTTTGATCACAATAGTCTCCTGCAGCAATTTGGTACCGAATCATTTGCGTACATTTGCGACGTAAACTCAACCGCTTAAAGTTCTTGTACAACCATATGCATAACAATATTGATTGTACCTACCTGTTATCTGAACTAGGTTTGTTAGTACCCCGATTTACCGCTCGTCAAACGCTTTTTTCTGTTATTGACATAGCAGTTATCAGAACGAAGGATATATTATATACAACACGATTTTAAGGCTCCAAAAAATTGACTGCTCAATTTCTGGTGTAAATAAGACTTCTACGCACATAAAAATGCCAAATCGTGTAAATAGAAACGCTCGCGCCAGTAATAACACGTTGACATTTCCAATTCGACATCAGAAGCTTTCATTTGGTGCTGAAAATTGAATTGATTCTTCCCCTTTAAAGCCGGGATAGGGGAACGAGAAAAGCCCAGGCGGAAAAAATCATTTTCGTATTTTCAATAATTTTCCTCCGAATATTTGGTAAATATCATCCCATCTGTTGCCTAAATATTTTTACTACCGCTTCTTCTGGTATTATATTGCACTCTTATCCGCCTATCTGTGAAATATTGAAGTGCCCTCTTCTAGAGAGAGAACTGAGGAACTGAAGAACGTCTTTTTCGAAGTCGTTATGGATATAAAAATAAATTGCCTAGCGTCTTTTTACGCGACTTTGAACACTCAATGGCCTGGTTGGTAAATTGTCACTTTGGGGGAAGAAATGTCCTAATATACCCTTACGTGTATACGGCTCCCTCGCTTGCCTGTTGTATATCGGTTATAAGCAGACTATACAATGTATTGATATTGCCGTATTTATGCCGAATAATAAAAGGAGAAGAAGGAAAATGCTTCCGAGATGGCACTGCGAAATAGAAGGTCGATCCAGTCGAAATACGTCGTCGATAAAATAAGGAGGCGTCCTGCGAAGATGGCTGTTTAATTATTAATGGAGAACATGCAAAAGAATTAGGAAATATGGCCATTTCAGCGAATGGGGAGTTTTAAAACTTGCAGGTTATTCCAGTCTTTGTGAGAGATGGCCATATCCAGAGTTTCATGCACCATGTACAAAATATTGATGGATTTTTGAGAGAAGGATACTTGGAAAATACGAAATTCACTGCATTAGTGGCAACTCTGCAGTGTGACAATTTTAAAATCTGCAATGGGCTATACAGAGTATCTTAAAACAATGTTTAAAGATTTTAAATGCATGTAGTATGGTCGAAAATAAGATAAAAAGTTTTTTTTACCTAGCATTTTGCTGTTTTTTTTTTTACAATTTAATTTGAGGTTTTGTGCAATTTGTACCAATGTGGTGGAATGCTGTAAAAGCACGTCACCTCTATGCTGAAAAGTTTCCCAATCGTCAATTGCCTTCACATGTAATGATTCAGACAGTGTTTCAACGACTTACAAGGAAACTGTTCCAACCCGGAGACATCGATTTGAAACAAACTTGGTTAAAGTGAAGACCCTATAGAACTATGGAAAATCCCGTTGTACGTTTCTGCTAAAAAAGCCTTAAAGGGGGTAAAACGGGGCGCTGAAGATAGTGATGATTTTGGTTTTTTCTAAATTATTTCACTAAATTATTCCAAAATTGCTGAAGATAAAAAGTATTTGTGTGTGCGCATGTATTGCGTTATAAGAGCGCTAGCGAAGTACGCGCAAACATCAGCATTCTGGGTGAGAAAAAGTCACGCCCTTCCCGCTGCCCCACCGCCGTAACAGAGAATTTTTTTTTCACATCAGGTTTGAAGACCCTATAGAACTATGGAAAGAGAAAACCCATAGAATTGTTTCTAGAAAAATTGCAAAATACGAGGGTAAGTCAAAAATGACTTACACTTTTAGTTCTACAACTATTTTTCGATATAATCTCCACCTTTAGCAATGCACTTGGTCCAGCGAGCCACAAGCTTCCGTATACCTTCCTGGTAGAAGGTTTTCGGTCTGTGTCTGAGGCAAATCGTCGACCTCTCAAAGCTTCCTTGAGCGATCCAAAGAGATGAAGGTCTGAGGGAGCGAGATCAGGGCTGTAGGGAGGGTATTCCAGGGTCTCAAAGCCCAACCTGTTGGTAGTTTCTATGGTGTTGTGGGCCGTGTGCGGACGGGCGTTGTCTTGCAACAACAAAATTTTCTTTGAGAGTAGACCACGGCATTTGTTTCGAATTGCTGGTTTCAGCTTATTAGCCAACAAATCACTGTACTTCGCACTATTTATGGTAGTTCCCCTGTCCAAGTAGTCGTCCAGTATAGGTCCTTTTTCGTCCCAAAACACGGTTAGCCCCACCTTCCCAGCCGATGGCGAGGACTTGAATTTTTTCTTGCTAGGGGATCTTGGGTGTTTCCACTCCACACTCTGGCGTTTCGATTCCGGCTCGTAGTGATGAACCCACGTTTCATCAACGGTCACTATTTTGCTTAAAAATGCGTCGTCCTCCGCGTTGAAGCGATCCAGTAAGCCTTGTCAGATGTCCAAACGGTTGGGTTTGTTTTCTGCGGTAAGCATTCGTGGTACCCATCGCGCACACACTTTACGAAATTTGAGTTCATCATGGATAATTTAATAGGCAGAACCGTGACTGATGTTTAAAGAAGACGCAACCAAACCTATGGTAATTCGCCTATTTGCTGTAACCATCTCTCGAGCTTGCTGAAGGTTGTCGTCGAATAACACTAATTGTAAGAAGCTCGTATGGAAACAATGGAACAACTCGTTAGCGTCAGGAATATCATTGGGTAAGTATAGTTCTGCATGCAGAAGTTCTTTTAGGGCTTTTATACCATTTATGTCCATCCTCCTTATTATTTTTTCTTCTCTTCTAGGTTCCTTGAGTTTAGGAATCACGTGTCTCAAAATTTGTGCTATATGATCGAACAGATACACATTAATAGTGTGACTTTCCAGGGCACAAAGAGCTACATTGGTGGAGATATTGTCTATCAACAAATACGTTGCGTGTGTTATTCTTGAATGTTCATTGAATACTTGTTTGAGAGTGTATACCCCCAGGATATCTGATACTTCCTGTGTAATTTTTGTTTTGATGTAAAAGTTCACATTAAAGTCACCTGCTAAAAATACGTTTTTCAGTAACCTTAAAAATTAAAAGGGTAAATCTTGTTTAGGACAGCGCCATACGCAGTCAGCGTTGTAAGCGGATCAGGTTCAGAACAGGAGAAGGCACCTACCGAATGAAGTTCTGCATCAGTTTATAAATCTTTGCGGTAGGTAACGTAGCATTTCCTTTGAGTGAGGTGCTACACGAAAAAAATACATGTGCATCGATAAATAAAGCAAATATGCACCACCATTCATAATAAATCTACTCGGTTTTCCAAAAGTTTGATTAGATAAATTAACATAAAATATTGAAATAATTATTTTATCTTTCTAGTTTAAAAATAATTTGTAATTCGGGACGAACAGCTGTTCATCACAAAATCAATTAAAATGTTTTGCATGCACATATAACTTTCCTTTCTTCTTGGAGTTTAATGTCTATCGATGTGAGATACTAATTAATGTATATAAATGGAAATATATTTGAAACCCAAACTTATGTCATGCACAATGGAAGCTAAACATCTTGTATATAACGTATACTGCGCACCACATGTCTCAGAATATTTTCATTTGAACTTTTTCTCTAAATTATTCAACTTTATGCACATTCTTGTTTACAAACTCTTAGTCTGTACTTGTAACAAGAAATATAACTCTTTACTTACTGTTGATTAACATAATTTGGAGATAAACGGCATGAAAGTAGCATAATGACATATTCTATATTTGTAATGCGACATAAAAATAATCTCTAGCAAAAAAATAAAATTAATTTCACCATTGTATCTCAATAAAGCTTTTACTTTTTCCGTTTACCCCATCTACCTACAGCTTTTTTCAGAAATTCCAATAAAATTAACGCCTTCCAATCAAACGATGTTTTCTTTTCTCGATTTCAACCTTACAGTTACACAACAAAGCTCCGATTTAATGCGCTTAGAACGAATGTATGGGGCGTTCTTTGAAACCGCCAGAATTGCACACATACACTCGCACATACGCGAAAGGCGACTTCCTCCTGTTCGAGAAGCAATTGAGGTATAAGCAGCCACTTTATTGGTTTTACGGTGTTGTTCGATTGTGCGAGACCCGACACACAGCTTCCTATTTACGACTTCTTGTATTCCCTTATAACTGTATATTCGCAGCAATATGTTGGCCTCTTGTGCCCCAGCCATAAACCAGGCCCTCTTCCAATGACTTTATTGCAAGAGGAGGATGCAAGTATATATATATATATAGATATATTTTTCTTAGCTGTTGTTTACGAAGGGGTTAGCGCTGGTTATAGCGTTCGAATTGAAAGATTTTCTTTTTTGTTTTTGTTTTTATCGAAGGTGTTCAAAGTAAATATTTGAAAGTTATGTTAGTGTTTGTCTTTTTTTCCCAAAATACCTTACGAGATGATTTACCATTGAAATATATACTTGAATTATTACTAATAGTGCTATTCTCTAAGAAGCAAAGATCCCCAAATATGAAATTCAGATTTTAATGGAAACTGGCTTTATACATGACAGACTTTAAGTGACCCAACAGATAGGAATCCAGTGGCGATACGTCTGGCGATCTTGGGGGCCACTCAAGAGGACCTCTTCGCCCAACCCACTGGTTTGTGTAATTAGTAACCAAGCACTGCCTTACTGGCAATATAGTGGTGCTCCATCTTGTTGAAAATGCAGTACTGGTAACCAATCCTGCCCTGCTGTAGTCAAATGTTGTTATCTGTTACATTAACGTCTGGAGAGATGATATCTTCGAAAGCATTGTAATGCATTGTTATCAATTGTTATATTCACGCGTTGTGCAATATTATTTGAATTATATTCAATGATGCGTCTTAAACAGGAAGTTATTTACCTTTTTTTAATTGAAATAACTGGGGCTTAGAGGGTAAGTGGGGGTGGGTCGGCTATAGTTTCACATTCGTTCCACCTTCATATTACAGAAGCGGTTTTGAGACATTTTAAATATTTTGTCTTGTCCCTGGTATACAGGCTGTTTTAAAACAACGTTTAAAGAATTCAAGCGCATGTAGCACAGTCGAAAATAAAGTAAGAAGTCCTTCAAAGGAAGGGCGCACTCTTCGAAAAAAAAACCGAATATGTCTCGAATTATGTGGCAACAGTGTTGTATTCATCAACGTAACTCGATGTCATCAGTAAAAAGCATTTTACATCCTCTATGCAAGACTTTTACGTTCTGTAGAAACAAAAACATTTGATTGATAAGTAAAAGTGAACTTTTAATAACAGTTTTCGAAAAATTATTTTCGTACCTCCTTCAAATTGGTTAGTTGCCAAATACGGTAGCTACAGTTTTTACAGAATTCAGAACTAAGGCATGCTCTTCTGAGTCGGAGATCTTTATGTATTACCTACCTAGCCTTGAAGAAAAAGATTTAGGAAATACAAATATTACTTTTCAACACATGTTCAACTAACGGTCACACACTTATTCCAACATCTTTCGGCATGTCATCAAAAAGCTTCACCACCGCTTTTAAGTATTTATCCGAAGGAAAACGACGTCCTCTCAAGTGTTCTTTTTTAATTTAGGGAAGAGATAATAGTAATGTAAAATGAATGTTTCATGTCTATAAAACCGCAGCCGCTGATTACCTTTTAGACTAGCCCAGCTCTGTCATGAAGCAACATAATCCTATGCTCTCAATTTCGAGGTCTTTTTTTATAGAATAGCAGTTTTCAATTCTTTAATTGCTTCCTTATAGACTTATTCTAGTGCCTTTCTTCATGTATTCAATTAACACTATCTCTCCTTCATCCAAAAATACTGTAGCCAGCAGTTTTCCTGATGAAGACTGCATTCTTGCTCTCCTTAGTAGCGATTATTGTTTTGTCAGTGGGATCCAGTGATACGCCCACGTCTCATCACTCGTTACAATTTTTGCAAAAAGATCATTGTCGTCAGCCAATGCTGCCAAGTTGTCCTTACAAATTTATTACCGACACAATTTCTGTTCGGGAGTAAGCAATTTCGGAATGCTACGTGCTGACAGCTTATTGAATCCTAAAATTACATGCAAGATATTTAAAACTGTAACTTCTGATATCCCCACTTCAATAGCAATCATTGAAAGCCCTATTCTTCAATCTGACAGTCCCTCAATGTTCTTAATGTTTTAATTAGTTCTTGTTTCAACAGGCGTTCCGCATCTTGGGTTATCTTGAATTGCATCGGTGATTCTAGAAAGTAACTATCTAGAAATGATTTGCAAGTGATTAGAAAGTGAACCAGCTCAACTGAAAATGACGTGATTAGATGTCAGGAAAAGGAACACGTATTTTTTAATTCACTTAAACTTAACGTGACTAACCAGCAAAATAAATGATTGCGATTTGAACTTGTTCAGAATCTTAGCAATTGCACCGTAACTGAATATTTGTAAATGGCATGCCATTAGCATCAAAGTGATTAATTGGTTATTTTGAATCAATAAATAATCAGTTAATAAGGTAAAAGGAGGACGCCTCAGGCAACGAAGTTCATCGCATAATAGGTAACGGTGGAATATATAACACATGGGCTGAAAAGTCCCGGGCCTGACAAAGAAAACACGTTTTTTTTTGTTCAAAATTAGCTTTATTTATCAACGTAATTTTCATCAAGAACAACGCAATCATTCCAGCGGCGCTCTAACATTTCAATACCACTTTTGTAAAACGATTTATCTTTTGCCTCAAAATATCCCTCAGTTTCAGCGATAACCTCTTCATTCGAGCGAAATTTCTTACCGGCGAGCATTTTTTTTAGGTCTGCGAACAGCCAATAGTCGCTGGGAGCCAAATCTGGCGAATACGGTGGATGTGGGAGCAATTCGACGTTCAATTCATGTAGTTTTGCCATTGTTTTGATTGACTTGTGACACGGTGCGTTGTCTTATGAAACAAAATTTTTTTCTTCGCCATATGCGGACGTTGCTTTGCAATTTCGGCCTTCAGACGTTCCAGTAACGCTATATAATATTCACTGTTGATGGTATTTCCCTTCTCAAGATAGTCGATGAATATTACACCACGCACATCCCAAAATACCGAGGCCATAACCTTTCCAGCCGATTATTGTGCTTTCGGGCGTTTTGGACGAGGTTCACCAGTTGCTGTCCACTCAGATGACGATCGTTTTAATTCCGGAGTGAAGTGATGGATCCATGTTTCATCCGTTGTCACATATCGACGCAAAAATTCCGGTTTGTTACGTTTAAACATGGCCAAACACTGCTCAGAAGCATCAACACGTTCTTGTTTTGGTCAACAGTGAGCAAACGCGGCACCCATTTTGAACAGAGCTTTCTCATAGTCAAATGCTCATGCAATATAAAGCCAACACGTTCTTTTGATATCTTTACGATGTCAGCTAACTCACGCAACCTCACTTTTCGATCATTCAAAACGATTTTGTGGATTTTTTTGATGTTTTCTGGTGTTACCGCCTCATTTGGACGTCCACTGCGTTCTGCATCATCGCCGTCTCTACGACCACGTTTGAAGTCAGCAAACCAACGTTTTATTGTTGTTTCTGATGGAGCGGAGTCCCCATAACATTTTTCAAGCCATTGCTTCGCTTGAACGGTATTTTTTCCCATCAAGAAGCAGTGCAAAATTAAAACACCAAATTGTTTTTGATCCATTGTTTTGGAAATAACAAAAGTAGCGTCACTCTTAGCACAATAACTCACAAACTATTGAATAGAATATCATGAAATTTTAACAGCTGTCTTTTTAAGGTTAGTACTAACTGCAAAACAGGTGAATGCAATAAAACTAGCGCCATCTATGTGTTAGGCCCGGGACTTTTCAGCCCATGTGTTAAAATATAAGGTGACATGTATAACTAAAACCTGCCATTTGTGGAGTTAGTGTCTTTTAATAATAGTTTGTTCAATTGATTCTTCAAAACTTTACCGAAAAATACGACAGCACATCTTTCCCATAGACATTAATCATCATAAATACTCTTGGGGCCATTTTCCTTTTTCTTTAAGAACTTGATAACACTTCTGTGTTCTAGCTGAATTTCAATAATTTTTGTTGTTGTTGAATAGACCTTTATGAAAACATCACAAGCTTTTGAACATGAACGAAACTTGCTCAAATTGAATTAAGATGTCATAGCTATTTGTCAGCAAAAGGTTGCCAATGTCACTTATTTTTTTCATGGCTGGGTAGATAATATAAAGGTTTCTTCTTGCAGCAATCTAATCGGGTAAAATTTATCCGAAATTCAAGTGTTAATAAAAAGCGCACTCATTGTTTTGAATGAATCTACACTACATTAATAAATTCTGTCCCACAAAGCCACAATCTTCACTTTTATTCAAAGAAAAAGGACATTTCTCGCATAAGAAACTCCCACTGTTCTCTTTTCATACCATTGAACCGACGAATATTTAAAAGTAATAACTTCCTCTTCCATAGTGTGCTTTTTGTGCCAACGCGACGGAACTTCAGAATAATATTTCCAATGTTCAAATAATACCAAAAAGGATAAGTCTTCGTGCGGGAGAGGAATGAAAAGGGAGGGGAGAACGAGACGATAAATTTCGCGCATTATCAGCGTGCGAATATTTCAGGGCCGACTCGAATCTCTCCTGGAAATCATCCAAAAAGGCCGGGCCACCACCTTTATCAACCGCACATACAAGTGATTATGGAAATTTATTGAAAAATAATTAAGTCAGTGAATTTGAATAGCGAACGAGGAGAAAGGCAAGGAAACGTTGGAGCGAACGAGATTTGAGGTATTGTGGGATATGAGGCCTAAAAAAAGTTTTTTTCCTCTGCATGTGCGTGGTATTTCGAGCGGAAAGGTGATTTATTTTATCGCGTTTCGCCTCGTAGCTAATAAGAATTAATGATTATGAGCGGTATGATTATGAATAGTAAAGTGGTTATCGATGGAAGAAACCGCAAGAATTTTTCTTCTTTTAAAAAAATTCCTTCAACTTATTTGTGTTGGAGGCAATACATCGTACAAATACAATAACAATAATTCCTACTTTGAATACATCGATTCTGATTTAATTTTATGTGCGACTAAAAGGTTTTTCAAAAAAGTTAAAGGATAAGATTAATTAAAGGGATAGCAAGGATTGCGAGCAATACGACAACATTAAAAGAGTGCTTTTAGGGGAAAGTACTATTCCGTTTCTCGTTAGGTTTAACTCAAAACTACACACACCGGTTTCTAAATCCTCGAAACAGCTGTTCCGAATTAATAA
Source organism: Dynastes maya (assembly GCA_029619315.2). Classification (NCBI taxonomy): domain Eukaryota; kingdom Metazoa; phylum Arthropoda; class Insecta; order Coleoptera; family Scarabaeidae; genus Dynastes; species Dynastes maya. The sequence goes on from JAROYE020000006.1 coordinate 4,863,876, forward strand.
CTTGTGTAGTGCGTAATTGTTAATGTTGTTTGCTTCCACTCTATATTTAAGAGCTAATCAAGACTTGAAAACTAAGATTATGTCATTACATTTTTTATTGAACACACTTGAAATTATTGTTGTTTTGGTTATCCATCTTTAAATGATAGATGATGATAAAGTCTAGTAAAACTTGCACAAATTATGGATAAACACAGTATAGCAAGTAGCCATTTAGAAAAACCAAACCACACGTTGAAGCAATAGCGATTTTGTTGGCTGGTCGTCGAGGCCTGACCTTATCGAATATGGAAGTGGTCACCGATACGTCAATAAAACAACAATCTATTATTTTTTTATTAATACTGTGTCTACTTTTGCGCGGTACGCCCCGTACGGTTCCACTAGTTTCTCGAACATTATAAATAGTACACGCACACCGATCAACCGATAATAACCGAACGTCCACTCGATTCCTTGTATGTACATAGTAAACACAGCTCCTTCCACGGCGCCCCTGCGGGTGCAACCGTTTGTAACGCTTTACTGATAACCCTATTTTCATCGTACCTCTCACAAAGAAAGCACTATGTTGCTCATCAGGGTTATGAGTCACAACACTTTTATCTCACTTCTGGACTTCCTCAGGGAACAAACTTGGGGCATCTCCTATTCTTCATTTATATCAACGATGTGTGCGATGTGCTTGGTTGTCATAAATTGCACTTTGTGTAAATGTACTGTTTTCATGTTTGCATAATTTATTAGATTTAAGGTTAGTACTTTTTATACATTAATATGGTTTACTTCTGTATGAATCGTATATTATTTTTGTCCTGTAATTGGATCGTGAATCTGTTGGGCAAATAAATTATTATTATTATTATTATTATTATTATTTTGGAAAATGAAACGAAGGGAGAATATTATGATTTTTAGCTACTGATTTATCAATTTTTTTATTTATTTTACAGGTAATTATGGACACAAATGTTGTACAAGATTACGATCAATAAATATACATGCATGCGAGTTTATAGAATACAACAAAAATATTTTAAATATTCCATTACATTAGAAAAACGTGTGGGTGTGATCTCATCAAATTTTCTAGTAATTTGGAAACAACAGCTACTTTCCAATGTATCGGAGCAACTGCTCTACCATAAGCCTCAAAAATCACGCCAAAACGATTCATTCCAGCATATAACACGATGTATTTGTAAAGAGGTTCGCTAGGTATTATCATCGTTCCCCGTTAGAATTGAGAGCCGACGAACCACTGAAAGTTTAAATCTGCTCACGGCGTCGCCCAGTTAGTGATTTAGACGTGCGTGTTTTCGACACAAACTTTCCCAATTCCCTCTCGCCACCGAAGCACCAAAAGCCAAAAGGGTATGAAATTAAATAATTCCCGTCGTGTGTCTTTTGAATGTCGACGGTCGATGGGGACATTTCGAAGAAACAGACCGTAAGATAGGCAGGCAGTGGTGGCGGTGGGAGGCGGCGTAGATTCGTCAGATCGTCGCGTCATTCATAAAAGGGCGACGTTGGTGACGGTGACGGCTGGGTAGGTAGACGTAGGTCCTGCGGAAAGGACGGAGAGGATGTTGTAGGGAGAGAGATGGAAGGTGTCGGGATGAGACGGTGATGGCGTAGCGCTGCCGATTTTACACAAGAACAGTTTAGTAACTCAATTACGGACCCCGTAATGCGTAATCAAAACATTTATATACTCTTACGATATTGCGAACGCGAGGTCCTTGAATAAACTTAGTCGGTGCCGGCGATGAAAGTCACCCCTCGCGATTCACTACAGGTTAGGAGGAGTTGCTGTATGGATGGGTACAACTTAGATTAATTATAAAAGTTGCGAATTAGGGATGTTAATTAAGGTTCAAATTAGCGACTAGGCACTGCTCGAACTACGACCCTATTTTTTTGCTCAATTTCTCAATGCGTAAGCTGAAGCAGCTACTTCATAACAATGTTATTATAATTATTCTCGACCATCCAAAGGGTAACCGTTAGTTCGTACACTACGAGGATGGTATGAGAAGTATCCGTTTTTGGAGACAGATGGCGCTTTGTGTCAAAATCTGAATTACCGATTGTGACAATTATTCTTTAGTCGACGTCTGTCAAAATTTGGAAGAGATTCATCGAGTAGTGTTGTTTTGAGAGCTGTTGAGATTTCTTTTTTTTTATGAGAAAACGTGTGCACAAAACAAAGAGAAGTTGGATCCAGATTATAAAGACTCTGGGAAGTGATAAATCACTTAGCAGAGGAAGTTGGATTGGAAATAAACCAAAAAAAGTCGAAGTATATGGTAATGGGTGGCACTCAACAGGAGTAAAAAGCATATTTAAAGGTAAAAGCTCAGGGAAATGAGTATAAATTTCAACGAGTTGGGGTTTTCACGTATCTCGGACTGAGGATGGAAGAAAGAGGACATGAGGAACAAGAAAGGGGAATCGGAAAGCCGGGGCACTACGGATATTGTTAAGATCGCATGGTAGGAGTACTGCTGTATTCCGGCAGGACACAAATCTGGTAAATAACGGGGTAAGACAGCGGGTAATGTTTTTAATGAAACTATTTTTTAATTCATCAGAGCTTTCGCTGTTTATTTGACAGCTTCTTCAGTGATTACTGCAGAAGTGTAAAAAACACAAAAGTTAAACAACAATTCAACGCTGAACTCAAGCAAAAGAGGTTCAAAAAAAAAAAATCCTCTACCACCATCGGCAATTGTGATAGCAAAACTAGTCCAGTTACGATACGAATTGGCGCCTCATCCGCCTTATTCGCCAGACTTGGCCCCTTGTGACTTCCTTTTTTTCCCAAACTTGAAAAAATGGCTGGAAAGTGGTTCACTTCAAATGAAGAGCTAATTGCAGAAACAGAGGCCTATTTTGCAGAGTTGCAGAGAGAAAAATCCTATAATTTTGAATTGCTTGAAGAAGTTGGAACGTCACTGCACTAAGTGTGTAGAGCTACAGGGAGATTATGTCGAGAAATAAATTTACTAAATGCGTGGTCTTCCCTAACACAGGTATTTGTCATACCATCCTCGTAAAGGTACTTCGTTCCCTTAAAAAAATATTTGTTGCAAATTACATACTTGGCTCTATTTGAACATAATGCTAAAAGGCTTTTTGAATATACAAGATGTTCAATATTGAACTTTATTCATACTTTCTCCTATATTCAAAGTAAAAGAGATATTTACAGTCGAAAGCTAGTGTTGCATTTGGATATTGAACCCAAGTGGTTTCTGGTGTTAGTATTGTTTGGTTACAATGACAACGGTAAACAAAACAAATTGAAGTTTTCAAACTGTTGGTTCGAAATTTTGATTGTTCACGTGCATATGTTTCGGCATATTTTTTTAAGGAAAGGTTTACATACACTGATTTGTTAAAAAAAATTTCATACGATACGGATTTTATGTGTGACACTGTATATGAATAAATCTGTAAAATTCAGCAGCATTGTATAAGGATATAACTAGCGAATTCTTAATAATGCGTTTTGAAAACTATTACAGACATTTTTCTCTTAAAAACTTGTCATTGCAAGCTATTACAACACAACACCCTTGTCAACACGTTTGATCGAGATTCGCCGGAAAGCCATTCGATACGTTTCCGGCAAAATATATCTTCCGTGGGATAATAAACGTCAAGCAGGGAAATCCTATTGGATAAAATCTCTACAAGCCATTAGTATCCATAGCACCGAATAGGATATACCCCTTCCGCAAGTCGCAATTATTTAATTTCACGCTGTTTTGAGATCGAACCCCATCGCCAGCCGTACAAAACACGAGACGAACAACCACCGCATAACACATTCGCGCGTCACTACCGGCATCCTAAAACAGCAACAGCAACCTACGTACACATAGCTCCGTGTTATACACTCCGGTAACGGCCTCACCTTTACCTACTGCTTACCAACGAAGAAGTATATCATCCGGTGCACACGCGACTTAGGCGTATATGGAATTAGGAATGCTAGGCGCGATCTCGCAGATATGAGAACGTGATTTGACAAAAGCCAGGGTGTGCCGGTAGGGTGGCTGTGCGCAGAGCCATCGCCGAAGATTCGTATGTGTGTTTATAACACACGCTCGATGGGAATGGGAAGAGGGGGCGAGGAGCTTAGTGGACATGGATATTACGTCGAGATGTCAACATGGCGTAATATTATTTCCCCAGTGACGGTTCCCGGTGTGCCATGCGGAACAATTGTAATCTCGAATCGATGGAAATGTGTGCGTGAATGTGTGGGGAAGAGAACAGGATGGGATAATCTATACTGTCATCCGCAAGTTAGATATTACGTAGTAAACTCTCGGCCTGACATAGAAAAATAAATTTGGTAAAATATAACAATTTTTATTTTTCAATATAATCTAACAATCAATTAATAATTCTATACCCTTGCAAAAATCGTTTTTCCCCCAAATTGTTGTATTACAGCTTTCTGGGACGATGTTCGTCAGATCGTCGCCATTCCATCAATTCCTTTTTGCTTAAAGGATCAAAATACGGAACCAGTGTTCCATCTTTTGTGGCAATGGACTCCTAAATCGGTTTCGGGTTGTCTCCGCACATCTTTAAAAGCGAGCGTACATTCGACTCGACGTTCACGTTGGAGAGCAGGGCGAATACTTGTTTCAAAAATGTTAAATACCGCTGCTAATTCCTTCACTTTCAAACAGCGATCTGTTAATACAATTTCTTCAATAATTGAAATGTTTTGAGGTGTTCAATTGGCCGACCATTCATCATCTTAAAGGGATTCTAGCCCCAAACGGAAACATTTTGCTCGCTTTTTTATAATGAAATATGAAGGAGATAAGTCACTATAAACGCCGTTTAAACGTTGTTTAATGTGATTAGGCGTATGCCCTTCTTTTGTTGAAAATTTAACGACCGCGCGGTACTCAATTTTTGTTACCCTAGACATTTTCATGCACTAGTCACGTTTTCTGGCTGGCTACCAAAAACTACTACTCTTCGAGCCGTTGTATATATTGTGTGTAGACCTCGCACATGTGCAACTATAACACAACGGAACTTGAACACGCTCCAACTTGTATAAGCCTGCCAGGCCGAGAATTTATGGCGCCTACCTCGTATATATTGCCATACTGTGATGTACAGTTATACGTTTTAGGTATTCAGAATAGCCACCCGATAGTAAAACAAAGTAACTGGTTTAATATTTCCTCCTTAGTAATGAAATTCCCTCTACCGGAGAAAAAGCTGATTTCGAAAGCTACAATTTTCCCCCCCAAGCCGACTGGCCTTGGAATGTGAGCATTATATAAAATATATAAGTCCAGACAACGACGATCTTAGTGAAACAAAGACAACACCACTCTTCTTTCATTCTCCTAATTTCACTCTTCAAAATTAATGTAAAATTCTCCTACAACAAACATCAGGGTGAATTCAATTTCTAACATTATTTCGTACATGAAATATGTTTCGTTTTTTGGTGGTAAAATTTGTCATATTTAGAACATAGAGTCGTTTAGTTGAGTCATCTAGTAGCGTCACCACATTCATTCTCTCATACTACGTCTAAAAATAACTTCATTTATTAAAAATTCCTCGTGAGAATATATTTCAGTAGAAATCATCAAAATTTGCGGTGGGAAGAAGCAATCGCCATCGCGATTAAAATAAAGCAGCATAAGGACGCCAATAAATTAATGAATCCTGGTTAAACTTTGCCTGCGGTCCCAATTGAAAGTGTTCTATAAAGAAAATAGAAAGTAAATTCGTTAGAGGGGCAGATTTCCTGTAAATAGCATAAGGAACATGTGTTTATATGTCATCTTCTTGAAAATCATAGTTTATTTGCGTTTTCAATGTTAATATTTGTTAAATTTCATAAATAATTGCCAAAAGAGTATCAATGAATACTCCTGATCCCACAAACGAGTTAAAAATTTAATCAAAACTACAAAATTCCAATTTTTTACACTTTTCCCTGAGATAAAACGTTTCAATATATATAAAAATTCAATTCAACCTCATAAATCCTTACACCTTCGGGTATACAGCGATAAGGTAGGTAAGCACGCACCTATGATGAAGAACAATAAAAAAATTTACCACAATCTGTCGAAAAGCAGGTACTTAAGCTAATCTGCATTTATTTGTATTACAAATTTTAAAGTTATTTCGAATTTCCCAATTACTGAATGCTATGATGTGTCGAGAAATGAGTTTACTAAATGCAAAATAATTTCTTAGTATTCTTTAACACAGATATTTATCATGCCATTTTCATATTTCAATACGTTAGGTTTCCATTCTTTGGAATCACGTGATTTTTCTTTCAAGCGAAGTCCTATTTAGACTTTAATAACATTCCTTGCCTAGTTAGACCTAACTTATGAACGAGCCTGTACCACGTACGGGTTGACATGGGGACCGGGATTCTGTCCTACCGGATCACAATGGCATTGCCTCTCGGCCAATCTCACCCAATTCCTACTGATAAGGCGGCTAGACCTTGTTATCTATTAGACGCCGATGCCTGTGCTATTATGTCCGGTTCCTAGGCCACATCGTACTGTACGACATGTCGCATCGTATTGTTTGACGTGTGTGTATGTGTGTATGGTATGTTCTGCCATTTGCTCTCATACAGATTCCAGCTCGCTGATAAATGTCTTGGATTGCGTGTGAAATTCATCGACAGATTAGCGTACGGCTACACTACTACATAGATGCTATGCGCGTGACTTGAAATAAACACGTAAACGAACAATGGCTGGTAGTAGGGGCTCGCCCTTGTTATCTGCGTGATTAGTGCTAATGGTTATGACAACTGCCTCGAATTAATAATTCTACTACAGAGAGTGTTTTAATTTTCTCAATTCTTAGTTTAATTGGCAAAGATAAATAGGTATGCACAGGTAGAATTTAAAAGATAATGATGCTGGAAATAGCTTTGGTGAACGTGTTTTTCCTGCAGTACTAAATTTAGAATAAAAGTCGTGTATTTGAACATGTTTAGGGCAAAACAAAGTTGTGGAAAAGTAGTAAAGAAACCCATCTTCTATTCCCCTTAATATCATATCTAGTACTCTCTGGTTTCTTATGTTTACAGTTCTGTGTGGATGTTTATCTCCTTGTCTCTATCGTCTCCCAAATGATCCGTCATTGGTATTTTCTCCTCATTGACAACGTCGTCACGTTTCTGGATTTTTGTCTCTTTATTATGGTCTACACAACGTAACTTCTCTTATATTTACAAACAAATTTTAGACCTCTTACTGGTTTGGTTCTGGTAAATTAATAGAAGGAAAAACAAGTTTTCCTTTTTTGGAAGATGGAGGTTCGCTTTTTTCGGCAATCCCTTGTATTTCTGTAATGAGGCAATCTATAAAAGTATTCAACGTAAATTAGCAATGAAAGAAAAAAATTTTTGGTACAAATCGGTTTATTATTTTCCAGAATGTTCGTCCTTAAAATTTATATACTTTTGCATGCATTCGAATCAATTCTCGAAAATTTTTTCCTCTGTGAAGGTGAAAGAAAATTTAGAAAACTATGTCGCGTCGTGTTGCAACGTTCGAAAACAAAGAAAAAGGATGACTATTTCGGAATTTCCTAAAATGGAGCAAGCTTTATATACGTGGTTTTTACAACAGCGAGGATTAAAAAATATTGTCACAAATGAAATTTTAAAATTAAAGGTTAAAGACATTTATGGTCGAATTCGATTTACCAAGGAGTTTTTGGCAAGTGACGGGTGGGTAAACAACTTAAAAAAGCATGACATTCGCTTATTGACTATATCTGTTAAGAAACTTTCATGCGACGCTTCGCAAGTTCCAGTGTTCTTAGAAAAACTGGAAAGTATCATTCATGAAAATCAATACGTTGTGGACCAAATTTAAAACTGTGACGAAAAAGATCAGTGTACAAAGGATCGCCAAATAAAACTAATATTCATTGAAATTAAGTAATCGCTCCTGGGCAAAGAAAACAGAAAGGAAAGGGTCACTTTAATGCAATGTGTTAATGCTACTAGCAATCATGGTTGGCTCTTAATGATTATTAGGAAGACAACCCGTCCAAGGTGCTTTAAAAATGTCACTGTTCCGTTATATTATCGGTGTTACAAAAATGCGTGGCAGACGACAAAGTTGTTTGAGGAATGGTTGTTGGAGCAATTTATTCCTAATGTAACATCTTACCTAACGTCAAAAAATCTACCTGTAAAGACTTTACAGCGATGGGCAATGAACACGTCAAAATTTTGTTTTTGTCTCCAAACATGACCCCTTACCTACAACCACTGGAGCAGCGTATTATTAAATCTCTTAAGGTACGTTATCGCAAGCATTTGTTAGCAGCATTAGCATCTCAGAATGAAGATATAAACATGGCGTTAAACAGCATTACGCTGAAAGATGTACCATAGCGTAATTGTCAATGCTTTCAAGATATATTCTTCACATATAGATTGTAATTTCACTTTACCAATTGGTCATTTCACAGAGGTGGATAGTATTCCTGTTGTTACTTTATTTAACTCAATAGTAAGAGGAAATGTTGCAAGTAACTCTGAAATAATGGAAGGGGCGGAAGAACAAAATGGAGTTACAGAAGCTCATGATTTGGATTCACGAATGTGCCTATGGACTATGCTGAAGAAAACGTAGATGAGAACAATAGTTAAATATTTAACATTGATGAGGTTATCAGCTTCTTAAAAAATTTGAATAAATTTATTATTACTAAGTATGTTTGTTAATTTGATAATGATGGTTAATAAGATTTGCTATGGTTCAGTAAAGATTTAATTTCCTTTTTTTTTAATTACTTATCTAAATATAATATATATTATTTTTTAAATATTGATTACCCATGTTGATATAATCAACATTCGTTAAAAGCAATTTTTTTTAAATTTTGTTTCCAGTCAAGGTGACTACACTGAAAGAAATGGGGATACATTCAACTCTCCATATTACAAAAAAAAGTATATATTTTTGCACAAAAAGAAGCAGCAGACGCAATCAACAAATACTTTACCACAATAGGGAAACAATTAGCAGAAGACCAAATTCGAAAAGGCACCACTCCACCACAAACCACAACAACAAAAAACCAATATCCACCTACAAACTTCCAAAAAGCAACGGAAGAAGAAATAAGACAAATTATACAAAAATTAAAACTCAACAAAGCACCAGGATTTGACGCAATCACCAACAAGATCTTAAAAGAAAACAAAGAAAAACTCACTCCGATTTTAGTAAATATAATAAACAAGATATTTCAAAATGGCATTTACCCGGACTACATCAAACAAACTATCATCAGACCCATACACAAAAGCGGAGACAAAGAAAAAGCAGAAAATTTTAGGCCAATAGCACTACTATCAACTTTAAACAAAATCCTAGAAAAATGTATCCAAACCAGAATATCCGCACACCTTACACAAAACCAAATAATAAACGAGCAACAATATGCCTTCCAAGAAAATTCCGGAACAACATCAGCAGCCTTAGATATGATCAATGAAGTGAGAACCAGTTTAGAAAAAAAAGAAACAGTAATAGCAATTTACATTGACATGAAAAAAGCTTTCGACACAATCTCCAAAACCAACCTAATCCAAAAACTGCCATCCTTAGGAATACAAAATAAAGAACTAACACTAATAGAAACCTATATAAAAAACAGAAGCCAAACAACACAAATAAACGGCGAAAAAGGTAACCCACTCACCACCGAATACGGAATACCTCAAGGCGGAAACCTACCACCAATATTATATATCCTATACACAAACGACCTCTTAGAAATAGCATTCAAAGGAAAAATCTTCGCGTATGCAGATGACATATGCCTAATATACACAGGAACAAAACAAAAGACCCTACAAAACAACATAAATGAAGAGATCAAGAAAATAGAAGACTGGTGCTACAACAACCTATTAACGATAAACCAAGACAAAACTAAGTACATGATCTTCACACCAACAAAACAAAGATACAAATTCAGCATAAAGATCAAAGACCAAGAAATAGATGAAGTACAACATATTAAATACCTGGGAATAACAATACAAAACAACCTAAAATGGGACAAGCACATAAACCAACTAGTAAAGGCCAACACAAAAACCATAGCGGCATTAAATAAACTACGGAACATCCTCCCAAAAAACATGAGAAAACCAGTATACCACGCAATATTCACATCAAGAAACAACTATCTAATAAACATATGGAGCAACACAACTAAAAGAAACATGAATACCATACAACGACAGCAGAACAAAATCCTAAAAATACTCTACTCATTAGACAAAAAAACCCCAACCAATGAAGTATACAGCATGACACAAGAACCTAACATACAACAAATGATAACACTAAATAACTTACTCTTATTATACAAAATAAAAAAACAACTAATAAAAACCAATATCAAATTCTCAATAAGCAAACAAATCCACACACACAATACCAGACAAGACCATGGAAAATCTCATATTTCTCTGAGAAATAACGGACCTCCAATACCAGACAACATTTGCACCTAAGAACAGAAAGAACAAGACAGAAGAAGTACATACAAAACCCGACAACAGAAACAATAAGACAATACAACAAAATAGAACCAAATATAAAAAACAAAAACTACACCAACTTCAAAAAAAACATAAAACAAAGGATTTTAAAAAACAACATCTAAATATAAAACACGAACGCGAACATAAGAAGGAAAAAAACCAACCAAGAAGAGCGACATAGAAAAATCAACCGAACAGCCCTCGATACCAATAACCCGAGACGGACAACAACCCACTCTCGAGGCGAAGACAGAGGGCACAGCAATATTACATGTAAAAAAAGTATACATATGTAAAAATACGTATATTATGTAGACATATATTTCAAAAAATAAAATCTATAAAAAAAAAAAAAACTTTCTTGTTGGTATCAAAATTCCGGTACGTTTAAGAGTATTATATCTCCTATTCCTTACAGAATTTTAGGCATTGACGCCATCAACTTTTTATTGTCGTATGCATGTTACACGGGCATATTTGTGTGGCGTTATTGCTCAGATTATACTTTTGGATCCAAGAAAAAAAGTAAGTTGTTATTTATTTTAAACAATCCATATCAATACTTAGTGTATGCATGTAGAGCTAGAGCCTAATCTCGTTCCAGACTTATTTGTTGCGGAAGCGTTGCACCAGGGTTACGCACGAGAGTGAAGCTAAAACATCATATTTCTTTCGACCTCAATCTTAATTAAATGCATATAAATGTCCAACTGGCAGTTAAACGGGTGAAAGTTAGGATTTTAATTTTTTTTCACCACTATTTATTTCCATTACTATTGCAGATACAAAAAAATGTTTCAAATAAAAGTTACAGTGTTTTACCTCTAGCGTTGCCAACAAAACATGGAAATCTACTTTTCTGTCGGAAATTTCATGTTACGACGAAAATTAAGGCACGGATAACCGGTGATTAAATGGCAGGAATTGCGGAATTTCTTTTTCCAGTGTATATCGAATTTTCACTGTACTATTCATTTGTAATTTAAAAAATCATTCTATCAACCGTGTAGTTCAATTTAATCTCGATCTTTGTAATTTGTAATGAAGACACACCAAAAAGAATTAACCACCAGTACTACATCTTTCATCGCGTAATTAGTTCAGTTTACTAAGACTTCGCAACCCCAGAAATAAAAAAAAATCACCAGGAAGAAGACCCGCAAGCTCCAGACGCGAACTCGTGTCCTAATAATCTGTTCCAGTTACAATAATTCCGTCGACTTATCTAAATCTTACAGAACCCGGCAAGAAAACGCCGAGGTAGCAGAGGGTTATAATCCCTCAGACAACCCTTATAACACCTCGGCGTGATATCCTGACGATTGCCATTTATAACCTGCCACCGGGCTCCTCTTCGCTCTACATCCACCCCCTCCCTCCTTACATTTCGCCGACGTAACGGCGACGCCCTTCCTTAAAGCTTGAGGAGGGTTTCGATTTCTGCATGCGTTACCAGGTTATACGTAATTGCACATTCCTCACGTATCTTCTGCACCTTCTTCGATCGTTTTTCACTTTTACGAGGCTTAGAATGTAGTTTGTTTTCAAGGTTATCTTATAACAACGATCTTCATACGATTTACACCCATATTGGTGGAGGATACATATGTGAAATTTTTCGGATATCGATTAAACGTCAACACGATTCTAATGTAACTTTTTATAAATTATTGTAAAAACATCATACTTGGCGTGGTCTTGGTGTTCGTTCTGGAAAAGTGTCAAACGGGATGAAATATGGAGTTCACTGCAAGTATCGAGGAAATAAGATCAAGACAGGTTTGCAACATTAAAGAAAAAAGTGTTGTATAAGAAGTGCTGTGTATAGACTTATACGTTGGAGAAATATTTAAACAGGTTAATTGTCTTAGAATGAGGTGTATTTTATATATTTTGTCCCTTTTAGATTTGAACTTTCAATACGATAATACAACATTAAAAAATTAAAATTTCAAACTAGCTGGAGTTGGTTTTTGTGCGTAACATGAAATCAGTTTTCTTCGGGTCTGGTTAAGCAATGCCCTTTTCTACTGTAATTGCGGTAATTTCAAAGTAATTAATATATTACTGAATTTATAGTTGAGCTACACCAAACATAATTCTTTCCTATACGAGTGAGATAGTTGACACCGCCAAAAACATTTTCTAAAAATATTATTGCTAATTCATTATTTCCAAAAGGAAAGGTATTATTGCCAGAACTTCACATTAAATTGGGTACTGTTAAAAACCATGGATAAAAGCCATGGATAAAAATATTGAAGGCTGTCTACATCTAAAAATTATATTTCCATGGATAAGTGTTATACAGCGAGTCCATTTGGCGCGTGGGCGGAAGACTATTCCTCTCTTGAGCATTTTAAAGAAAGAGTTTTCAAATATGTTCAAGCATACAGGATCTCTTCCTTTTTTAGGTACACAGAAATAAGGATCTTAATGCACGGTAATACCTTTGAAAGTAAATTAAGCGAAAACGAAATTCGATAATTCAAAATTTTTTGGGCAACGACAAGGCGGGTAACTATTAAGAAGTAGTGGGAAACATAATTGGATCTTTTATGGGAATCTTCTGCAACTGTGGATTAAAAGTTCAAAATTTTCAAATAATGTAAAAAACACCAATATGCTATCTTTCAAACGCATTTCTCAATACACAGGGAGATCGATAAGTAGCGAACCAACGATGTAGCCAACCATAGTCATCTTGTCATAAAAGCCAAATGTAGAAGAGTAGACCGGTTTGTTCTTTGCATCTCTTATTTCATTTGGTATTTCTCTCTTCTTTTTTCTTAGTGTTCCAACCACTGTTAGGTTTTTTTCTAATAAACATTTAGCCAATGGAATGCTTGTAAAGAAGTTATCAATTGTAACATTTAGTCCAGAGAAATGGATGCTACGTATTAAAGTTTGCAAGATTTGTATGGATAGGTTGATTGGGTCGTCGTCCGGTATATACCATTCCATCAATTGCAAATCCTGATTCTGACTCACACATCCAGAAAATCTTGTTACCGTATTTTGACGGTTTATTTGGCGTATATTGAATAAATGAACATCTCCCTCTATACAAGAGTAACTGATCGTCAATGGTAATACTTTCGTTTGACACCAAAGATCATTTATTGATCACTTTGTATAAACGAAAATATTTGTACTCTCTGACGTCTATTGTGTTACCAACAAAGTTTAGCTTCGTACTATTTCCATAACAAGGGCAACTTTACAATTCCAGAAGGTTGAGACATCATGTACAGTTCTGAATTTGGAACCGTCTTCTAATACAATTTATTTCTAACAGTGCTGTAATTTCAGTAAACAGCAGCGTAATAAGAATTGTAAATCAAACGTGGCCTGGCTTTATGGAATTGTAAAGAATTTATGGCTTAAAGCGTATTTTGCCCAGATTCGTTCGGCGGGAGATTTTTAGAAAATACTAAACAATATAAGCTCAATGCAGCAATATGTGCACAACATCTTGCAAAAACAAAAATAATAAATCCTTATCAAAGAAAAACCGAAAACTTCAGAGTATGCTGCTATAGCTTGGATCCACTTTTAGTTCCTTCTCCTTGTTTCCAAACATACGTCAAACGACACAAAATACGACGCACACAAAGAATAACCCCGGCAATGCTTTTATTCCCATATTTTTCCTAGCTCGTATCGATGAAACGTACCGGCCTGACGTCTCGGGACCTAAAAATGTATCGTATACACATCAGCGTATATTCTTTAAGGACGTCACTGTGAATATGAGGGAATACGCTTTACAACGAAAAATATTAAGCGAAAAGGAAATAGCATTATATTTCATAATAAATGGTGAATACCGAGGGGGATTCATCGTATGATCGGTGACAGATTTCGGCCATATTCCTCTCGAAGAGGTCGCTGCGAAGGAAGCGACCTCTACCGGGACACATTACTCAATTTGGAAAGGGAGCAGGAAGGTCTGGTACGGTAATAAACATACTACAACAACGGCAAGGATGATAGCACAGGAAGGACTGCTCGAAGGTGAAAACGATGTGACTCATTCACTTGATTACCGTCAATATTGTGCTTTATTATCTGGAAATATTGAGGGACCACGCGCCTGTTTCTGTCTCGCTGTTTAGGTTATATATTACCCGGCCACATAATTCAATCGGCTGCAGATGCCGGGCGCGCCCCGTCGTGAAGAGCTTTACCGAGGGAAGGCAACGGTAAGAAGGAAAAAATACGGTCGAGTATCGATTGGCAGCCGGCAGAAAATTAAGTTTGTTTTATGCCGAGTTGACGTAGTAAGTATATGAAACGTAGAGTAAATAAAAGGAAGATTGGATTATCAAGATAGAAGCGAATTGTTTATGTAATTCTATTTTGATTCGAACGAAGTTCCATGTAGACAACGAAAGCAGTTTGTAGGTGTATACGAGGTACACGCCATAAATTCTCGGCCTGACAGGCTTAGACAGGTTCTAGCGTGTTGAAACTCCGTGGCGTCATAGTTGCACATATGCGAGGCCTATATTATATATTGTAATGTTCAATATTTACAATAACAACATCAGCTGTCAATCTAGGACGATTAGGGTGTTCAGGATAGCCGCCCGATTGTGATGAAAGTCCCTCTAGCGGGTAAAAAGGTAATTTTTCGTGCCAAAATTTATATTATTAATAATAGAATTAAATTGTGTTAATCTTTTGTTCTTTTTCTCTGAAATTATAATCAATTATGACCTTTGCATAGTCGCACGTTTCTGCAAAGTTTGGTAAAAAAAATCGCATCCCGTCTCCACATGATTCTTTGACGTATTGCGAAGTTTTTTCATTTTAACATTTCACTTTATTTACAATCTATAGGTCTAACTGTATGTAGGTGTAGTTTAAAATTATATTGAAACCTCTTATAACTTCGTCACTACCCAAAGTTGTATTTCGTTAAATGGAACATGCTATATATTAAAGCATTTCTGAAATCCTCATTAAATTCTGAGGCAAAATACAGTAGGGTACTATTGTCTTAAAACTGAGCTCGTGATTATTAGCATTCTTTTTGAAAAAAGCGACATTTACAAAAATCGTTGTTTCTCCGGAAGTGAGCTTTAGACAGATGTGACATTTGGTATTTGGATTAGACATAAAAGGACCTAATACATAAGTGCTTATGTGAATTGCTAGACAAATGTTATTAACATGATAGCGGCCTAAAATCAATTGCTTTCTTATTCCAACGATTTTTGAAATTAGTCGAGTTACTAGGATGGCTGTCAAGTCTTCTGGCTTAGCTTATTTAGGATTTTTTTGACTTCTTGTTTTACTGTCACGCTCAAAGACACTATCCATTACAAACCAAGGAACATTGACTAATACGTGGAGTACATTAGACTGGAATCTGCCCAATATATCAATGTCAGAATCTGGGCCAGATTCCCATGGTACGAATACCATAGGACCAGATTGGTTTTAAGATATCTTTGGACATTGGTAACTGAACTGACAACTGGCAAGTGAGATTTATGCCCGATTAACCAATGAAGTTTCTGCAGGTTTAATTTCAGTTGCCTCCCTTTTCTGAAAGGGTGTCTTTTCCAGGTTAGTTTCTAAGTGCAAACTTAGGTGTCTGGCTTCCTTTTTTTTGAATTATTTGATGATTACTAAATATAACTGGTGAGCGTGATTTTGTCTGTTTGTGTATGTGACGTGAACTGACATAGTTTTGTTTGCTTCGATACGCCATTTGGCAAACCAATTTTGAACACTCTTCAGATGGTGTTGATGTTCCTGTATTACACAGTAATATAGAAAATATATTCCCTTTGTATTCTTAAAATAACGCAGTAGCTATCTTCCCAGAGGATGGAAATGATTTAGTCTTCTTGGGCAGAAGACTGACACATTGTTTCCGACCTTAGGATTGTTGTTTTCATTCTAGATATTAGGAAAACAAATATAGTAACCAACAGGCCTTGATTGAAGAGCTGAAATCTGTCAATAAACTTCTAAAGCTTTTTACGGTTAGGTAATATTTTCTCAAGTTTATACTTTGTCCAACGTTACCGACCCTCCGCCCAATCTTCCACAACTACAATCGTTTAGTTTGGTTCCGACAACAGAAGACGAATTGGTTAAAATTATGGCTGCCTTTACAGATAGGGCCACCGCGGGCGATGACTTGGTTGCCGAGCTTCTGTGTTAGGAATTTATGTAATGCCTTGCGATACCTGTATGCCAGATTATTAATCTTGCCATCAGGACCTCCACTTTTCCGGATAGATGGAAACGTGCACGAATGTGTACCTGTCTTCAAGAAGGGAGATTCTACTCAAATTCGAAATTATAGGCCCATCGCTATACTTAATAACTTTGCGAAGATTTTTTTTTGAATACATATTATATGCATAACATAAGACGTATACACGGAATACTCGCTCACATATCGCAACTTGCCACACGGCTTGTGAAGGGTACGCTCGACAGTAAACTAAAACTGGCCTGTTTTCTCCACAATTATAAGCGAACTTTAGATGACTGCGGACAATTGACTTATCTTTAAAAAGAATTCTCACATGCATTTGTACTTTCAGTCATGAATTACTTCTATATAATGACTCTTTGGTTTAGCTCCCAACTTCTCCTTGTAATTAAAATCTATTGGTAAAAAGAACTAACTATGTATTTTATAATGGATTTAATTCGTTTGAATTTGTATCTAGCAGCGGTATCTCACAAGAATCCAATCTTGGTCCATTGATGTTCATTCTATACATAAACGATCTTTTAACATCCTTATCTTGCCATGTCCTCGCTTATGCCGACGATGTTAAACTGTTTTGTAATACTAACTGCCAACAAGATATCGAGAGTCTTCAGACGAGCATTAATATACTTACCGAGTGGTCAAAATCCAATGCACTGACATTAAATTCTAGTAAATGTAATTTTATGTGCTTCACGAGAAAAACAAATCCATATATCTCCACTTATCAAATCAACGATATTTCCATCGACAAGATTACCAATCTTAAAGATCTAGGTGTCACTTTGATCCAACTTTATCGTTTAACATACATATTGAACAAATTTGTTCATCTGCCTCTAAAATGATGGGTTTTCTTATGAGAACGTCCAAATATTTCAATGACGCACTAGTGCTAAAATCCCTTTATTTTGCATTTGTACTCTCGAAATTGGAGTATGCCTCTATTGTTTGGTATCCTTTCTATATGGCCC
Organism: Dynastes maya; assembly: GCA_029619315.2. NCBI lineage: Eukaryota > Metazoa > Arthropoda > Insecta > Coleoptera > Scarabaeidae > Dynastes > Dynastes maya. Next base: position 4,881,697 of record JAROYE020000006.1, read on the forward strand.
ATCAAGCTCCAATTGAACGTGTTCAGCGTCGATTCCTCAAATCTTGTCGTTCAAAGTTAATGGCGAATATCCGCCTTGGCATACTTCTTACAACACTCTTCTCGAATCGCATCAATTTCGATCATTGTCATCCCGTCGTGATTACCATAGCGCCCGATTTTACACAAATTATTAAATGATAGGATCAACTGTATGCAGCTGGTCTCCCACATAGGATTCAACGTACCTCGAATAGCATCTCGTTATGCTCCAACCTTTACTATGCCAACACCGAGGACCAATCTTCGTTTGCGGTCGCCAATCTATCACATGATCAGGAACGCTGAGAAGATATTTAGTGATATTTTCACCGGAGAGTTGGCGTCATGATACACGAAACATAATAGTTTTTTGTATAGTTATGTCATGTTTTTAAATCAATATGTATTGTGTTCACAATGTGTATATTTGTCCTGTAATTGGGTTTACCTGTTGGACAATAAACATTATTATTATTATTATTATTATTATTATTATTATTATTATTATTATTATTAAGCAATAAGCTGGTAATGGTGATTCACATGGTAACCGCGGGATTATGCTCTACACAAGTGTGTGGGGGATTCGTAGTGTTGAATAGTAAAATCGTCTACAATTTCCACTGTAAAAAGTGGGCAAGTTTCCGTTTGATAAGTGCCCTAGTCAGCCAATTGAACTAATAGCGCTTCAAAACATTTCAATTATTGAAGAAATGGTATTAGCAGATCGCCGTTTGAAAATGAAGGAATTTGCAGTGATACCCAACATTTCTGAAAGTATTCGCCGAATTCTCCATAGAAAATTGTTATTTACAAGTAAGGAATATCACTTGTAAATAACTATTTTCTAAATTTTTTTAAAAGTTAGGTTTTTATTTGACATTTCTAGATTCAATTTTGGCTGTCATTTCAAATTATAATAGTATAAAATATATGACTTCAGGTGTAAAATTTTACTGACTAGCCAGTAGGCTAGCCAGTTAAACGACATCTTCGAGATGAACACAGTGACTTGATAAATTGATGTTTACAAGTGAGGAACAAATAAAGAAGATTAAATGTATCAATAGCTATCGTAAAGTAAATGTTTTATTGGATTAAATAAATAAATTTGAGTATAACTCAATTACCAACGATGGTTATGTTACTGTTAATAATACTTCATGTTGAAATTCTGCTGAGTTTCCTGGGAACTTGAAGAGATGCCAGCACAATCCAAGCGAAATTCTCGCAAATGATTTAACATTACAATCTTCACATCTTCGCCGAAACGGATCCTTGGCTAGGTATGTATTGCCTAAAAGCGCATCTACCTCTAAAATCCTTTAATTTTCCATCAATTTTTACCTAAGTAGTAAGGTTTTTGGGCAATTTTCGACAAATATTGAGAAAATTTCCCTTAGGGGCGCTAATTTGTCTACTCGTTTTCTTTCAGGCCGTGTAGCTTTGTCTCTAGCATCGTAATATAAACTTAAACCTCTTAATGTTCATAACAAGTCGAAATTTCTCAATACCATTACCTTCTGACCCGAAAAGACCCTCTAGCCTTTGTCAGTTTCCTCTATGAACATGAGTATGTTGATTTGGTCTCAACAACATCGCTTCCGTCACTAAAATTGAACGGCGGCATCAAATTCAACAACTGCGCTCGATGATATGTTAACCACTATGAACCCACACCGAGTCACATGAACTTTAATATAACTTCAATATATTTCTTATAATTACAATATGACCTGAAACTATCCCATATACTGTAAATATAGTTTTTTGACAAGTTTTTGCTTTTCTGGACACCCACCAACTGGTATTTAAAAATAAGCTAAGAAGAGTTTCGAAAGTTATCTGGTGAATTCTTAATCTCTAGATTCACGTTCAAAGAGAGGCTGGATTGACAACCTAAAAACCAAGGAACAATCAATCTCCCTTAATCAAATCGCATGGAGCAGATTACCAGAAGCTGTTGAAGGAACTCAAGGCTAGGCTGATCACAAACAGTCTCAGTGACTTTATCAGCCCTAAATACAGGTTCGATAGAAAGCATAAAAACTAGCTCCATATGGAAGAGAATGGAACAAAGATCCCCCGCTAAAGACGAGTTAATTTGGTACATTATTATTATTATTATTATTATTATTATTATTATTATTATTATTATTACACAGTAGGTTCAAAGGCGAAGATTGAAGTTGGAACCGAAATTTGCGGGATTATGTAGACCAAGTAGAGTTGAGTCACAAAGCCTATCTCAAAACGCTACGTTATTCCAAGGCGGAATAGCTAACGATAACATCCCGTCCTTGCGACTAGCCTCTACTAGCTCTAAACGTAGTCATTAATCTTTAATCTATTTCTTGGGCTGTGGGTGAAAAGCCTTAATAGTCTCTGTATTCTATTGAAAGAGGTGTTGTTGAAGATACTCTCAATAACCAAGAATGCACAGAGGGCTGCTTTCTTTATCCTAAGTGACTTCCAGACCACAAGTGATAGACTGCAGACTCGTTATGATCGACTTTGCCTTCCAGTAGACATATTGATTGGGATGAAGCAATAATCGGCATTCTCAAGATATTTGCCCAACGCCCTTCCTTGGTATCAACTTGGCCGCTTATTATTATTGATTATATTCAAACTTCTGAGGAAGCTTATGTTCGATGAAGGCTCACATATACGAGGTGTGGCAAGTAAATAACCGGACTGGTGCTACTATCGGCAAACAGCGAGCACGTCACGGCAGGTTTGAACATGTCTGTGCTTGTAGATGCTTCCCCCACGCTGAGCTCGATGGGTACGGTTGTACGTCGCTCAGTCTCGCTGTAGCAATCGTCCGTTCAAGTCCCTATGCTAGCGTTAAAAATGTAGAGTGTTCAGATCGAGCAACAAGTTAATCTCAAGTTTCTTGTGAAACACGACGTTCTACCTACTCTTCATAAACGAGTGAGAAGACGAAGACCCGATTTGTGGAAGAGCAAATCCAGGATGTTCCACCAAGACAATGCGCCAGCCCATTCCGGCTTGTCTCTGAAGGCGTTCTTTGCGAAATCCGGCATCACCGTGTTGGACCACACACCGTACTTGCCTGACCTGGCCCCCTGTGACTTTTTTTTATTTTCTAAGGTAAAATCGAAGCTTAAGGGGATAAGATTTGACACTGTGGAAGCGGTGAAAGCAAGACCGACGGAGGTTCTCAACAAGCAGACAGAAACTTACTTCCAGCTCTGCTTTCAACAGTGGAAAATTCGTATGGAGCGTTGTAAGGATCGGCAAGGAGGGTACATTGAAGGGGATAAACTTTGTGATGTAATTGGTGATCAATAAAATGTTTTGTAGCACCAGTTCGGTTATTTAATTGCCACACCTCGTATTAGCACAACAACGTCGAATTCAAAAGTATATTACCAACTTAATGCAAATTGACTTAGTATTTTCAAGACAACACCATTCCTCTATTTCTGTGGACAAGTGTATAGTATATCTCGCAATATAAACGCGAAAAGCTCACACACGAACATCGCACACGAATAAAGGAGGCGAGTGTTCCCTGCTGCTTTTTCTAGGAGAGCCTCATCGACCTCTCGATCCGACGCAGGTCGAATTTCGGAAGTGGATGGCGTTTGCGAATGCGGCTCACGTGGAACGACGGTTACCGGGTGCCAAAATAAGAATATAAGAATAAGAAGTAAATATGTTACACCTCAATAAAGTCGAAATGAAAGTGAAACGGCAAATATTTTGTCTATTTAGGACCCGGAGACCTCGAACACGCTTATATACGATCCCAAACCAGCAGCTAGCAGCTAACGTTATGACACGTGGAGGAGAAAGAAAGAAAGTGTCATTTCGGTCGCTTTCTCCATCCGTTTTATTGCGAAAAGATTTACCCAACTGTGCGCGTCAATCTTTTTATACCTTTCTCGTTCGCCATCTGATTTTTGAGCGGATGAAAATGCGTAAACGTAATGTAACGTTTGATACAAAAAATACGGTAGATAAGTTGAAATTTTTGGATTAAATGGAATGATCTAAAAGATTTTTAATATTTTGTACTTAATAGTAGTAATGCGCTAGAAAAGTACATGTATTAACAATTGAGTTTACTTCTTTCTCTTTGTGAGTGTTTAAAAAAAGCAATTTTGCGTAAATATGGAAATTTTTGGGGTTTTTTAGGATTCCATTAAAGGCCTAATACAATAGCAATGTCACTGTTTACAACTGGTTCACAGAATTTCGTCGTGATCCGAGAGCTTCCTCTAAGAACTGGAGTCTAAAACCTGAAACGATCTTTTGGTCATATTTAGCAATAACTACACCCATGGTCATCTGCGCATCCTGGGTGTGGTGGCCAAAACTAACCGAGAATACTGTACAACAACAGCATCAACAAATCCAGAGGCTGGCATGTCCCACCATTACAGGTGTAACGCATGCATGTCACACAGCAGCACAAGAAGTTTTGCTGGGAATATCGCCACTCTGCGTCGACATGCAGAAACAGGTTATAGCTTGTATAAGTGTCGTCGTCTTTAATGGAACAAAAGTTCTCAGAGGATAACATTTTTGAAAATCCCAACATAAGTCACTTGATGCGTGTTGCATCACCCACCTAAAGTGGAAAATTAGGAAATGGGGAAGAAATTAAAAGGCACTGGCAAAACGTACCAGAGCAAAATCGGCCGGAAACATTTATCATCATTAGCCTTGTCAAAGACAGTGGATTTAGCAAATCTTAGAATGAGAAAAGCTGTCGTCTATGCCATGAAGATCCGTAGACTGTAAATGACATTAACATTTCAGTAGCCCATACCTAACACCCAATGAATTGAAGGAAGAAGATCCTAGATTAGTGTTGAGGCTCTTGAAAAGCCCTAAACTATTCCAGTACATAAAAGGACACTGTTGCCATTGCCAGATTTAATAATATTGATAGTCACTTGATTGTTTCATAAACCCAGATAACCCATCACCTTGCACAGTTGCGTCCAAGCTGGAGTTCGTTGCTCCAGAATTACACTAACAACAATGCATTTCAGGATTGCACATAGTTCTTCTGATAATTCTTTATATCTGCATCTTGAAGACGCCTGAATTTGAATTGAAGAATAGATTCAGAAATCATCATGACAATCCTCAATATATGTACACCATGCTATTGAGTGTAGATAAGTTACACCACATACAACCAAAATCACCCAAAAACTCCGCATTGTGAGAATAGCAACTTGGAAATGGAATGGAAGTATTCGCATAGAAGAAAATTTGTCACCCCCAAAGATGCTGCTAATGATGAAGTAAGTGGAACACCAACGCATATGAATACAAAAACATTGGAAACTATTTCTTATATAAATTTCCAAGTTACTAATTTCACACTACTATTAATGGTAATAAATATTGAGGTACCATTCTGAGAGCATCATAATCAGATTGGATCGTTTGTCATAAATATAATTGACCTATACTTTTGCGTACTACTGTACATGAAAGATGTACAGAATTGCGAATTCTCGTGCGCGCTTTTCCTTGTGGAAAACCGCAAGTTTATTCGCCGTATCCGTTATTATTCCGCCTCCAGTCAGTCAGACGACGAAGTGTACCAAGGAACGTTATCTTTACGTCTATCATATTTTTGTTGTTGTTGTACGGGCGGCAGCTACCGTTCGTTTAAATTTATTTTTCTCGGCAGCGGAAACTCGTAAATTTCCATCGGTATGACACACACACAGGGTTTTGGACGGGCGCACAACAACAACAAAAACATTACGCGTCACGAACGGAAAACCCTGGAAGTATTTAGGTGTAAAAGGTTTGTATTGTGTTGGTAGGGAAGGTAGGTAATCGGCTGAACTGAGAAAACAAGGTCTGCTAGATGCGAGAAAAGTAATATGGTAGATGTTTTGCTTACTGTATCAATATTCCCACGTAGAATTTTTCTAATTTTTCGGGCAAGAATAATAAAATAAAAAGATACAGCACGTATCAGAAAACCATTTAAAGAATTTGCATTGGGTTATATCATAAATTATGTTTCTGTCTATTTTGGAATCCTACTGACAACAACATCTATTCTTTTGAGTCCCACTTTCAGCAAACCAACTGTAAATACTAGCTTGTAAAATAGATTTATTAAAAAAACGATAAAGCCTTTAGTTTTGCCTTGAACATATATTCCGTGTTAACATTTCAATTTTTTTAACACTTTCTTTTATTTCTGCGATTATTTGACAACAAAACTTACATACATATGTTTAATAGATTCCTTTCAAATAGAATTCAGCTTGTCGAAGTTGAAACAACAAACACAGAAAATAAGTGCAAGATAGAACTATCGTCACTGTAAAGTAACCTGCACGCAGGGAAATGGTTTCTTGTAAAAGGAAGGAAGGAAGGAGGAGTACATTAACCGGTATCTTTTAAAAATGTTTATGAAACGTTGTACCTTAAAGATTATATTACTGTACGGGTAAGTATGGTATCTGTTATCTGCTTCCATCGCTATTATCTAGGACGGCATGATTATAACTACTGGTGGCGCCAGGAAATATTTCAATTGCTGTTTTTGAAGATTAGTGGCATAAACTGAGAGATGTAAGGCCAATGCGGCCAGGAGTAAGAAGCTTTAATGCTTCTCTCTTCTCATATTTTGGTTTATTTCTAGACACTTCTTTCATGTGTACGTCTACATTAAAGTTCACTTTCGTTTGAACAATATTCTGTAGATAACCTACTTCAGCCTTTTTAAAATCACAAGCAATGAGAATAATTTACTGCATGTACGGATGTATCGTACTGTATTAAACAAGGTAAATGCAATTAATAATGTGGATGTAAATAATATGCATTTCAAGAATTCTAAATAAATAAATGCTTCATTTTAAGGAAATGAAACTATTGATTTATTAACAAAACCTGAACGCTTTCTTGAATTAAGAAAATTACTTACTATTCTTAAGAAATTATTGTTTTGTGTTATAATGGCCATTTACTGATACTAAGAATCCCTTTCTTCAAACTTTCTGGAAGATTTTATTGAATAAAAACAAACGTTTCAAACAAGGAAATACAATTATTTCATTACAAGTACGTATTTCTCTTAAGCGGAGAAAAAAACTCTAAGGAAATATTTCTTTTGATTTAAAACAGGTACTGTGTGATTTTACATTTGTTTTTAGTCTTTTTTATGTCTATAATATACAGTTGGTATCATTGGTGGGTTCGCAATATAACCAAGAAAAAGACAGCGATCGAAAGAAATATGATGTTTTAGCTTCACCCTCGTACGTAACCCTGGTGCAGCGTGCAATCTTTCCGCAACAAATAAATCTGGAACCAGTTTTGGGTTTAATTTTAAAGCAAGCTTTTAAAATTTCAGAAATCTTGAAAATTTCTGTAGAATTTGGATAAAGATCTAAATTTGCACATAATTTCATATAAATACTAAAGGTTTATCCGATTTGGAGGAAAATTTCTTATGTTTATACCGGAAATTTATACTTTTTTCATAATACGAGGACTTAAATTTATCCCCATTTCTTTCAGTATAGGTATTAAAAACAGTTGTATAGTTTTAGAACATGCTGATGTTTGGTTTAATTGTTTACGATTAATAGTGTTGTGACTACTGAAAAAAGATTCAGCAACGGATCCTAAGTATCTCCAGGCGAAGTGGCGCACAACCAAGTGGAAAGCTATACAAGAGGAACAATTTTGTCCCTATCATTATCTGGTACCAAGAGATGTCATTTAGAAACCAGCGACAAAAAATCCGAGTACAATTCTTAGTAAACGAATTTAATTTACCAAGAATTTGTGTATAATAAAATAATAAAAATAATAAAATAATAAAAAAAAATAATAAATTGAACATTTTTATTATACAATCACGTGGAACATTTTAGAATCGCGATTTATGAATGTACATATCGCTAGAAACTTCGTCCTCCTATTCACCTGTGCTTTATTAAAATGAAACCCACTCGTTAGTGTATTCGAGTTCCCTTTATCGAGAATATGAGGAAGATTGGGAGATCAACAAAAGCTTCATGCAATACCCTCAGCATATTTCAATAAATTAAAGTATTACGTCAAAGGTAAGACATGGTTTCTTTTCATACGCTTGAAATGTGCGCATTTATCGAACTGGACGTCCCAAATCACAAAGAATTTTGTTATACAAGCTGCTTTATACTGAAGAGTAACCATTACAAGAGGATGGTTGCTAGATGCAGAGGTATTGTGATACTCATTTCTTGATATTTTTCCTGAATGTACGAAATATTAAAGGTAGAAAAATAAGGGACATCGTAAGATACACAATTTTATTGCTTATAACTACCCTGGGTAAATATGCGGTAACAGCCAGAGGCGTGGCGAGCGCATAAAAGTTTACATATAAAATAGAAGGTAAGAAATAAATTATAAAACGTGCTGAAACACTTACCGTTTTAAAAATCTTCCGTGAAATCACAAACTGGGTAAATCTGTTAAATATTTGAATCAATAGATATGTTTCCACAGCTGTTTCAGTCAAGTGAGTCCGACGTGCGGAATAAATATTTTTTAATGCCGAAAACGACTGCTCGACATCTAGCGATGTTATATTTGCATATTTAAAATAATCTTTGAATCAACTTAATGCATCTTCACACGCACTTTCACAAATTTGTCTTAATATAAGAAAATCGGAGTCTTTCAAATTTTCGTATTACACACCAATTTGTTTCGCCTTCTACAGCGCATAACTGTGCGTGAACATCATTCACAATTTGAACAGAATCCACTAGCGACATCGAAACATTTTGTAATTTTTCTATTCCCTCCGCTAGTCCGAAGTAATTGTTGTGAATAGTTTGTAAATCTCTTTTAACCTGACTATCTTGAAATATTTCCTGGCTTTTCTTGATTGCTGCAGCTACTGTCGGATCTAACATTAAAACTACCTTCTTTACTTGATCAAAATATTTGTTGTAGTAAAACGCAGCCTGCAACCATGTTCCCCAACGTGTAACAATCGGCTGTGGTGGTTCAGGTAAATCCGGACACAGTTTGTGAAATAGTCGGATACGTTTCGGGTACTTTAGAAACACTGCCTTTGTACTAGCAATCAATGCATTTACTAGTGAAAAACATGTAGGAATCGCTTGTCCCGCAAGATTTAGAGTATGGATTTTACACGTTACATGTAAGAAGTTACCACTGTGTTCTTTAAGAGATCGCATGTTTGCGACACCATCACTCATAAACATTAAAGGTTGCTTAGATGAAACTTCAAATTTGTACAATGAGTTCAACACCACCTTTAAAATCTCATCGGCAGTACAATTTATAACTCTTTTGGAAGCAAGTAAGAAGGAGGATGACGGTCGATATGGTTCCATTGGACGTACCATTACATTAACCACAGAATGTTTTTGACGATCTGTTGTTTCGTCCACACACAACCACAGTTTTTTATCTTTCATTTCCGTTTTCATTCTTTTTTTTATATGTTCACGAGCAAATGGTACTACATTTCGTATCGATGTCCGACTAGGTAATTTAGAGTCCGCATATTTATTCTAGAAGGAGACAAATGCTTCTTTGTCTAGTAAACGAAACGATAGATTACATAAAATAAGAGTAACACATAAATCAAATGTAAATTTTTCTTGGTCTCGTATGCCACTTTTTGCAGAAGAATGCTGTATGCTTTCGATGTGGCGTTGACAATGGCTTCTGGACCAACACATTAAAGGGATTTTACAAACTAGACATTGAATTTTAGCGCCATCAAAAATTAAATCCGGCATGTCCACTATAAAGTTTTTAACTGTGCCTGCCATTGGTCGTTTTCGCGACGTACCTAACTGCGACATTTTTAAAGCAAACATAGGCGTACAATTACGAAATAAGTTACGACAGCCTATATATACACAGAATTACTCGCATACAGCATCGATTTAGTACTGACGCTGTGAACGCGTGAAATAAATAATCGCCGACTCCGCACCACGTATCTACTACACTGACTGTTACCGCTGTTTGCCCGGACTACTTATAACTCACTATTCGTACGAGTAACAAAAATTCTTCCACACAAGGTGCTGTAGAGTACTTCCAAATACCTTCTTCGTTCCGTTAGCCATTTCGAAAATGGACCTCTGGAATAGATTTCTCTTGCTCAATAGAAAACAACATTTTAATTGTGTTGTTCTAAAGTTTAGGTTTGTGAAAAAACACTCCACAAGAATTTACTATTCAGGTTCCTATCTTTTTCGAAATAAATTTTAGATGAGATGAGATTTCAAAGCGACTTTTGTATTAGTAGAAAATGAAAAATTGATGGAAATTGTATAATAAACAAACAAACGACGCTAATAAACAGAAGCACATCTACAATTACAAGTTCCCTAAACGATTAATTTCACGCGGAAGCAAATATTGATATTACAGCCACGGAAAGTAGTTTTTTTTCCTGACAATCATCAAAAATCTCTCCGTATTACACCAATTTGATTGATAACAAGGATAATTACGTTGTTCAAGAAATATAGTTTTTTACCTACTTACTGCTGATGTATTTTGAACCAAAAATCTGTAGTGTGAATGTTAACATGTTCACAAGCGTCATGTAAGCGTTCAATATAACGCAAATATGGATTCAATTGTACCGGAAAGCGTCTGGCAAACTCAAAGCTTGCGCCGTAGGGCAGGCATTAATGTGTCACCCCTAAACCAGCGAGCCCTATACGAACGCTCAATCCATTACACGATTATAAGAAGGCCGAGGAACAGATGGTCCCGGCCCTCATACATCTGTAGTCTGCGAAACAACAAACATCATTATCGTCCGTCAAACACCTCCGGCAACTCACCCTAAACTAACTTAATTTATCTACATCGACGCGTTCTTCCGCAAATGTAAGTATATTTCCGATTCTCCGTGTTCCGTTCGCGCTAGAAACAATGAGGGAACATCAGCGTAGTTCCTCACTCCCTCGGTACGCGGCGCTATGTGCAACGCAAGTCTTTGTTTATTGTTGTTTGGAAGTTGGGAAAATTGTTCGATTCACACAGTTGGTACTACATCATGTATTAAGGACCGCACACGCCGAAACGTTTCACACATTCGCCTACAAACGTTAGCGTCTGGAGGGCGGCGAGGGGGAGCCGTACATGAGTAAGGATGTGCTTACTGCTTAATATAAAAGTGCCAAACGGAAGTTAGCTTCGGATACAGCCGCTGTTGTCGCTTCTATTTAGGTGGAGCGTGAAAATGGGAAAACGGTTTATGTTTGTCGTAGTTAACGTATTCGTTGTTGAAGGAGGAATAATTTAATGGAATATTTAGTTTGAAAATGGGGTTGAGTGAGTTCACGAAAATGACGGTCACAACAATTAGAGCAAAGAAATTTTGATCAACTTTTCAAGAGAAAATATTGACGATCAAATTACACTCTAGAATAAGGAGGGATTTTACCAGTTTAATGGCGTATAACTAAATGATAATCCTAGATAAAGGCAACGATGATGAGTAAGCCGGACACAGAGAGCTTCGTGCTAGGTTAGAATTGAAGTGGCCACGTCCACGACATCAAAGTTCTCGTGTAGTAGTTAGCACGCCCATCCGGCAAGCGGGAGCTTTCAGGTTCGATTCTTTGCCGAGACGAGGTTTTTTCAAGTATTTAATTTTATTTCATTAATAATAATTTCGTCAAGAGCTTTTTGCAGAAGTTGCGGTATGATATTCTCGTGTTTTACACGGATCATCCGTTAGAAGCTTCTGTAGGGAATCATCTACAACACCAGAGTAGAGGTGACAGGACCTCTCCTTAGGGATAGTCTGTGTTGGCTCTAATTGTTATCGTTTCGGACCCCAGCGTAGCGCCTATTCGTCGACTTTGGAGCATGGTTTTAATCCATTTTGTAGATGGTGGGTGAAAACCTTTGGCAGAGATAGCTCTCTCAATGTTCTCAAAGGAGGTGCTGTCAAAAGCACCTGCTACGTCCAAGAATAATAATAATAATAATAATAATAATGATGTTTATTGTCCAACAGGTAAACCCAATTACAGGACAAATATACACATTGTGAACACAATACATATTGATTTAAAAACATGACATAACTATACAAATAACTATTGTTTCGTGTATCATGGCGCCAACTCTCCGGTGAAATATCACTAAATATCTTCTCAGCGTTCCTGATCATGTGATAGATTGGCGACCGCAAACGAAGATTGGTCCTCGGTGTCGGCATAGTAAAGGTTGGAGCATAACGAGATGCTATTCGAGGTACGTGAATCCTATGTGGGAGACCACTGCATACAGTCGATCCTATCATTTAATAATTTGTGTAAAAATCGGGCGCTATGGTAATCACGACGGGATGACAATGAACGAAATTGATGCGATTCGAGAAGGGTGTTGTAAGAAGTATGCCAAGGCGGATATTCGCCATTAACTTTGAACGACAAGAATTTGAGGAATCGACGCTGAACACGTTCAATTGGAGCTTGATGGGACATATAGAAAGGATACCAACAATAGAGGCATACTCCATTTTCGAGAGTACAAATGCAAAATAAAGGGATTTTAGCACTAGTGCGTCATGAAGTATTTGGACGTTCTCATAAGAAAACCCATCATTTTAGAGGCAGATGAACAAATTTGTTCAATATGTATGTTAAACGATAAATTGGATCAAAAGTGACACCTAGATCTTTAAGATTGGTAATCTTGTCGATGGAAATATCGTTGATTTGATAATGGAGATACATGGATTTGTTTTTTCTCGTGAAGCACATAAATTTACATTTACTAGAATTTAATGTCAGTGTATTGGATTTTGACCACTCGGTCAGTATATTAATGCTCGTCTGAAGACTCTCAACATCTTGTTGGCAGTTAATATTACAAAACAGTTTAACATCGTCGGCATAAGCGAGGACATGGCAAGATAAGGATGTTAAGAGGTCGTTTATGTATAGAATGAACATCAATGGACCAAGATTGGATCCTTGTGAGATACCGCTGCTAGATACAAATTCAAACGAATTAAATCCATTATAAAATACATAGTTAGTTCTTTTTTACCAAGTAAGTTTTAATTAACAAGGAGAAGTTGGGAGCTAAACCAAACGAGTCCAGTTTATATAGAAGTAATTCATGACTGAGAGTATCAAATGCATGTGAGAAGTCGGTAAAGATAACGTCACTTGTCCGCAGTCATCTAAAGTTTCGCTTATAAATTGTGGTGAAACAGGCCAGGTTTGTTACTGTCGAGCGTCCCTTCACAAAGCCGTGTTGGCAAGTTGTGATATGTGAGCGAGTATTCCTGTATATCGTAGTATATATAATATGTTCAAAAATCTTCGCAAAGTTATTAAGTATAGCGATGGGCCTATATTTCGAATTTGAGTAGAATCTCCCTTCTTGAAGACAGGTACAATTCGTGCACGTTTCCATCTATCCGGAAAAGTGGAGGTCCTGATGGCAAATTAATAATCTGGCATAAAGGTATCGCAAAGGCATTACATAAATTCCTAACACAGAAGCTCGGCACCAAGTCATCGCCCGCGGTGGCCCTACCTGGAAAGGCAGCCATAATTTTAACCAATTCGTCTTCTGTTGTCGGAACTAAACTAAACGATTGTAGTTGTGGAAGATTGGGCGGAGGGTCGGTAACGTTGGACAAAGTATAAACTTGAGAAAATACTGTTGCAAAGCGTCAACAATTTGTTGAGGATCGTCGAGGGCTACTCCATCGAGCACCAATCTACCGGGTATGCGTGTAGTTCCCTTCCTACTTCGTACAAAAGACCATAGCCGTTTTGGTTCTACTTTGATAGCAGCTTCCGTTTGAGAAATATAAGCTTCATATGCACGTGATATTTTGCGTTTTTGTTAATGAGCGAAGTCTTCTAAATTCATGAAGAAAAGTAGAGTCTTTCGTTATTTCCATTTTTTTCGATAGTATTCTTTTAGTTTCAGATTACGTCGAATTTCCAAAGAGAACCAAGGTGGAAATTCTGAGTTATTGACAGATACTTGGGTACACACTCATCAAACTTTTGTACAGCACGGAATAAAACTGGTCAATCGCAAAATTGACATCGGAACGGTTTAACAAAGTCCAATCATAATAAGAAGGTGATCGTAAAGTTTATCAAAATTAGCTTTTCGAAAGTTGTAACGCAAATTACCATGTGATGGAAATTTAGTACACTTCGTGAACTTAAAATTTCAAAACTAATACACAGAGCAGGATGGTATGGATCTTCTGGTACAAAAGGATGCTCATCTCCTGCGATTTCTAAAGTAGAATGGAAATTACATAAAACTAAGTCTAGAAGTCGATGGTCAACATTTAGGACATCATTAAATTGATTAGCTTGACTGCACCACAGAAGTCGAGAAAAAAAGGAATTGTTGAATTCGGTATACCATTGCTGACATGATCGTAGAAGCGGGGAAAATTGAAATCGCCGATAAATAAAACTGACTCATTCAAGAAAAGATTTCAAGTGCATCCATAAAATTCTCCAGAACATCTTGAGTTACATCTGGGGGGATGTATATAGCCGCAATTAAGAATTCAGAGGAATTAACATTACATTTACAAATAAGCAAGTCTATCAATGGCGCTATAGCTGAGAGTACGGTGGTATCTATAACTTCGAAGGTAATGTTCATTTAAATGCTAGTAAAACTCCACCGCCAATGCGTCTATTAACAAGTGTAAATTTTCGGTCAGATCTAATTACATTATAGGATGTTGGAAAAAATTCAGAATTACTAAACGAATCATCAAGCCAGTTTCGGATATAACAATAATGTCATAAATAATTCACAACAACTCGAGAAAAATGCATGTGATTTAGAACGAAGACTACGTGTGTTTTGATAATAAATTCTCAGTGTAGTTGGGGCGCTGTTGGATCTATTCAGTTTTCCGAACGCACTTAGATGGAATACCGTGAATATATTTCAGCTTTAAGTCGGTTTCACCCGCGTTCAAACGATCCTGCAGAGTCTGCTTCATAGTTCGATGTAATTCGCGTTGCATGTTGGTCCGATCAGGTGAAAAGCTTATATCCCTCCATTTAGTGATAGACTTTATCTTTTCGAGTTCCTCAGGATTTTTAACACTGCTGTTGGAGAAGACAATTGCACTTTAATTGGACGGCAACGGAGCGAGGTTTTCATCAAGTTTCCCTAATCTTTGAGCGTTGAATTCAGTTTCATCAACCTGTACTGCAGTAAAGAATTCTTTTATTAAAGCGATACAAGCTTCACTGCTCGTTGTTATTTTTAGCATTTGTCTCTTTGGAACCATAAATAATTATGTTCGTTTTACGTTTATCTCGATCAGCTACCTCTTGAATTATTTTTTCGGTCTCTATCAATGGAAGTGATGATGGTGAAGTTTGTAAAAGACTCTTTCAAACCCTAACTTCCTCCTTCAGAGCCAAAAATGCCGCTTTAAAACTGTTTAGATCGTTACCCAATTGGCACACGATCCACAGGACCAAGTCAAGCCAGTGTTGGAGTGAATCTTACGTGCTTCAGAATTCGATTATCAACGCAATCAATTCTGTATCCCTTCTTACAAACAGCACAATTTACTATTTTGTGCGTTCAGCCAAAGTGTGGCAACAAGTGCACGTACAGAACTCATCGTCGCAGCACAAGCAAAGGAACAAAGTAGATGTTAACGGGGACACTCACTTCACCCTAGCGTGCCAGTCGCAGGGGCTTTTACAAAACAGCACAAGGATAAAAGGCAACGGAAGGGATCAGCAACAGAAACAGAAGGAAAGTACTAATGCGGAATATTTAGAGTGCACCTCGTATTGCCAAGATACAAATAAAAATCAACGCGGTAAGAAAATATACAAAAACACGAGGGACAACAAAGAGAAATAATTCACTAACAAATTTTGACTTACTGTCTTAATTGATTCGCAGCAGAGGTATCACAAAGAACGCGAAAAAAATGCACTACACACTGGTGTACAACACAACTAATTAATTATACAAAAAACCAATGAAAAATGGAAAGAAATATCGCCGGAGAAAAATAGGTGTATTCACATACATATGTATATGTAGGTTAAGAATGCATAGATAACTATTTCTTTTGCCAAAGGAAAAGGTTTTTTCTTTTTAATTAACTAGGTATTGGGAACATTGCCCATTATACCGCACTATGTAAAATTCCGGTAAACGGAAACAACCCGTGACAGACCGTATTAGATCTAACAATGGATCAAGGAAAGGACACGGCTTTCACAAACATCAGCCATCGGATCAAAGGAACCCTCACAAAGAAGGGAAATGAAACCACGACTATGTAAACCCACTAGTTCAAATCCTAATCTCCGTTCTTTGTAAACATCTCAAGATCTGGTCGTACACGTGTTTGCAGTTCTGGACAGCAAGGAAGTTATAAGGAAAGGAGTTAAAACGGCCTAAAATCCAACTCCCTATTTTTATCTGTGTAAGGGGGTCTGCTCTTAATTGTGGCAGAGCTAGAGGTTGTTTTCGAATCCTACTAAAGTCGGTGGAAGATTTTTCTGGTAAGTCCGGTACAATCTCGAATCACCATTCGCATGTTGGAAAATAACTAACGTAAGAGTGACAGTAACAAAGTTATGGAACACACCAAAGGGTTCTAAGGTTATAACAAGCTTCTACGCTTATATACCTCGTTTGGCGGTCGCCACACGTTGTACATTACAACTATTAGAAACTCTCCAATGGATTGCTCATTTCCAGACAATAAATCATATTTCCAGCGAAGTATATTCGTATTGATAAGTCAAGAACTCTCTTGCCGATACAGCAATCAACGCGTTTGAAGTGAAAGACATCGACATAACGGAAGGTGAAGTACCATAGATACGTCGAAAAATCTTGAAGAGCAAGGAAGAGTGGAGAATATACGGGTTGGGCGATGACAGAACCCTTTTTCCAATCTAATATCTGCAAATATCTACAGAGGACGCATCGTTCAATACTCTTTGAAAGTTGATAGCGTTGCGACGCGTATAACGAATCCATACATAAAATGGGACGCGACTTCTAACCATGTCTGTTGTCATTGATAAATTACATATAATATGACGGAACGGCTGTCGTCAGATACAAAGGATATACACAAGAAGGGTTCGTATGTAGAGGAACAGTAGGCTGCTCTTCGCTTTCGCTGCTATTGCTGTGACGACGCTTTTTGCTAATTATCCGAAACTCTCCGGTTACCGCGGAAAATGCCGAAGGGCCTATAAGGAAGAGGAGAGGTGGGTTGTCTGGGAAGCTCTCCAATTTTATTCTATAACAATTTGAGCAGCTACGGTGTCGTACAGAAGAAACAGACTCATTGGCTATAGTAAAATTAAAAGAAAAGGTTTCTCTGTGGCTTACCAAATTGCCTTAATAACTTGAAATTTAAAATTTCTTTCGAAACGAAGTGTAGATTAACAAACAAACTTTTGAAATAAGAACTAATTCTCCAAACAATAACTCAGGAATAAGGAAATTGTGCATCCCTTTGGTGATAGCGGATAAATTCGTTTGTATGTAATTATCGTATACAAAAACCTAGGACTAAAAACACGAGATGACTTGTTTATATCGTCGCAACTCTTGAGAGACATAATAATGACGATTAAATCGAAGTAATGACTCTGCGAGGCATAGGCGTTCGCTTCCTTCAGTAATACCAAAAAATAAGTAATAAATCGAACAATAATAACAGAACCAATCAAGAATTACACCTGAAAAGTTGTGGAACACTCACCCTCTTAAGCAGTCTTATCAAGTAGGTTGGCGGGCTACATCGAAATTACCGAACATTAAAAATAGAAGCACCATTATCAATATTATTACCTACTGGATAAGAATAGTGAAAAGTTAACAGCATTAAATATGTTTCCACAGTTATCTCGTTGAACGATGTTCGCCGTGGTGAAAAAATTTATTTATATTTTGAAAAAGATCGCTCGACATCGACGGATGTAATACATGCATGATTAAAATACACTTTGAATTCAGTTAATGGATTAGTCGTTGCACCATCACAAATTTCTTTTAATGTGATAACATCGGAATCTTTCTTTAACACACTTTAGAACTTTTCTAAAACGCGTCATGTATACTGCGTAGCAGTGTATGTACTTCGTCCACTATTTGCAGTGACTCCACTAACGGCAACGCTCTATTCTCTAATTGTTCTATTGCATCACGTAATCCTTTATAGTTGTTACGTATTGTTTGTAACTCTGTTTCAACGGAAATATCTTGACATTTTGTTTGGCTCTCCTTAATAGCTGCAGCTTCGGCAGGATTCAATTATAGAATAACAGCTTTTACTTGTTTGAAATGTTCAGCATAATAAAGAGCTGCTTGTTCACGAATACCAGGATGCTGTGCGAGAAATGATCGAAGACGTTCTGGAGATTTGAGAAATCCTTTTTTTGTTCTTACTATTAATGTATCTGCCTCTGGTGAACATTGTCGAATAGTTTCTGCCACAAGATGTAAACCATGCACTTTACACGTAACATGTAAACACTTGCAACCGTGTTCAAAAAGAAAACGACCTACCGAACGCATTCTCGTGGCACCATCTCTCAGAAACATCACACTTGACGTTGTGACCCTCACAATTGCTGCACCAGTACACTTTTCCAGTCTTTTGGTAGCTAGTAATAGTGGAAATGTCGGTTTATGAGGGTCCAGTACACTTATTATAATATTTAGAGTAGAATTTCTTTTATAATCTGTTGTCACGCCAACACATAACTGAAGCAACTGATTTTTTATGTAGATTTGATTTTCTTTTCCACGTTTTCGCGTACAAATAAAACATGCTTTCGTACCGTTTTCGTAGTTGGTAACTTCAACTCGGGATTGTACTTATACGAAAAGTTCTGCAACGGTTCTTTTTCGAGTAAGCAAAGTGACAAACTACATGTTATCATCATGACAAGTAAACCGAAAATAAAGGCAGTTCTCGTTGGCACGCCATTTTTGTGTTATTCAGTATTTACATGTGCAACAATTTCATTGCTACGCGGTCTGTTTATTTTAAGCGGCGCTGTATGCGCTCGAATATTTATTTCAATTTTTTACAACGTGGAATTTTTCTTTGAAATTTCTTTATTTGTGTACGATTTTTTCTTTTAATACAAGGTGCTTAATCACCTTGAATGGGTGAGTAGTGTGAGTACGTTTGAGGAATCTCTTTCATACATATTTAATTCAACTATATTTGTGGGAATATTTTATTGCAGCTTAAAACTTTGTGAATTTTTTTTTATCGCTTTATCTTTACCTTATGTCTAGAGTTGCTCAATTTACACCAACAGCCAGTGGCGGGCGCATAAAAGTTTATGCAAAGTAAATGGTCAGAAATAAAATATAATACGTGCTCAAACACTTACCGTCTTAAGAATCTTCCGTGAAATCACAAAGTGAATAATGTCTGTTAAATATCTGCAACACTAGATATGTTTCCACAGTTGTTTCGACAAACCGAGTGCGGCGTGAGGAAAAAGTGTGTTTATATGCAGAAAACGAACGTCCTACATCTAGTGACGTTATATTGACGCACCTTCACAAATTTGTCTTAATGTGCCAAAATCAGAATCTTTCTCTAAAACACTTTCAAACCTTTCTGGAACACAAACTTTTTTACCGCGCATAGCTGTGCGTGAACATGTTGCACTATTTGCAGAGATGCCACTAACGGCACCGAAGGATTTTGTAATTTTTCTATTGCGTCCACTAGTCCGAAGTAATTGTTCTGAATAGTTTTTAAATCCGTTTTAACCTGACTATCTTGAAATTTCGACTGCCTTTCCTTAATAGCCGCAGCTTCCTTTGGATCGAATTGTAAAACCACGTTCTTAATATAATAAAACGCGACCTGTAACCATGTTCCCCAACGTGTAAGAATAGGTTCTGGTGGCTCAGGCATACTGGGGCACAGTCTATGAAATTTGAATACGTTTTGGGAATTTGACAAACACTGCTTTTGTATGCGCTATTAAAGCGTCTACTTCAGGATAACATTTTCTAATACTATCTGCCAAATGACTGAAAGCATGAATTTTACACGTAATGTATAACAAGTTAGCACAATGTTTTTTAAGAGACCGGCCTACAGAAAGCATGTTTGCGGCACCGTCACTCATAAACATCAACAGTTAGTTTGTTGAAAGTTCAAACTTTTCCAATGTATTTAACACTAACTTTGAAATCACTTCGGCAGTACATTGTTGTCTGGAAGCTAATAGAATTGAAAGTGACGATTGATGTGGTTCCATTGTACGTACCATTACATTAACCACAGAATGTTTTTTACGATCTGTTGATTAAAATATTGCTCAACAATGAAGACGCGTTTTTCTTTCGTATAGCGCTCCATTTTTAATAACCCTGAACTGTCAGCTGTCACGCTGTTTTTTTTCGTTGACAACACTTTACCGCGCAAATGGTGCAAAATTCAAATCTTGGGTGAGTTTTGGAACACCTTTTGGAAGCCCAATTGACACCAGATATATTCATCTAAAACAATACAATCGTATTTATCGGCTAGAATAATATCAACATGATTACGGAACGCATTTACATACAGGTGGTCTCTTATTTGTGCACAATGGTGTATGCCAAGGCTCGATCCGATGGTTTTGCAGGGAGCGAGCTTGTTTTATACAACATCTGATCGCGTGCCGCAAAAAGGGCGCCCGAGACACACACAAGTAGGCAATTTATCCTGCGTTTGTCTGTGACACTCGCCGCGACCGCATTATCTAAAACGTTATCGGGTTTAGTGTGAATCTGGTGCTGACAGCTTTACATTAACGTATATAGGAGGTTCGTTCGTAGTAGTGCGCCATATTCCCATGCACATATTACACGGACACGCACAAAGCAGGTTTGTCGCGAAATAATGGGATGACGCTGATGAGATAATTCTTTATTTTTGTGGAAAGAAAAAGGCTTCGAGCGTTGAAGATATTTTCTTTTGCTTGTTTTGCGGAAGAAGAACGCGGGAGTAAGCCTTTTTGGGTCGAGAGTGGTTATATGGAATTAATGAGATTGATGTTTTTTTTTTGTTTTAGTAGAATAAGTTTCAAGGTCGTTTTGGCATAATGTTCACTAACGCCTCTTTTTTCTAAATTGTATTCTTGTTAGAAAGGTATTGCTCTAATTTTCTAGCTATATTTTGTTTAAGCTTTGAGATTTTCTCCATAGACTTTCGTATCTTCTTCTTTTCTTTTGTCTTATCAATTATTATTTTGATTTTAAGCTCACGTAGCGCTCACACCTCCCTCTTCTATCTCCCCTTCGCATTTTGGCATTGCTCCTCTTTTCGAAAGTAAATTAAGATTTAATAATAATAATAATAAGCATTTATTGACAAATAATTGATACAAAAGGTAACAAAAACTCTTTGTCAAAATAATTCATTTATCTATTAAATAAAAATTTATCGATAGTTATGTTGATATAACTATTTTAACTGCTAAAATCATGATTAAAGTTTCAAATTAATTACGAGAACGGCTAAGAAAGGAATTACATGATTTTATTAATAACAATGAATGCATTAATAAACCGAAAACGTATTGTGCGCGTGCGTCATATAAAGCTACTAAACACCAGTGACATCCGACGTTACTTGTTTGAACATACGTCACTAAAATTCAACGGTGGTATCAAATTGAACAAGTACGCTCGACGAGGCGTTAATTATATTGATAAACAGGACTGAAGTTGATAAACGTAGTTTATTGTTGTAATAAATTTATTTGTTAAAGTAATATTCTTTTTTGTTACTTTAACTGTTTAAACTAGTGCTGGTATTGTAAGAATCAAACTACATAGAATGGTGTTTTGTTTAATGGTACTTTAATAGAATTACATTACTGGAATGGACTGTGTATTTTGGTGTTACCGCTGGCGCGGTTAGAACGCAACTCATCATAAAAAAGGGTATACATTCAGTTTTGTTCGTGTAACTACATAAATCAAGTCCTTGTCCCTTCTAGTTTGCACGTCACGTAAACTGTCAGCCATAAAGTTGTCAGTCCGTTGAGAATAAGTCTTTTTAACGACCACTCTTAGAAGATAATGTATTAGTTCATCAAAGAAGTGATTTATATGGATACATATAGATCTAACCTAAAATGTGTGAACATTTTAACAAAATGAAATCAATGAACACGCTTTGTTAAAATCATTTTTTCAGTGTAGGATTCTGAAGAAACCTCACAATACAATCAGCGAAATGCAAAGAGTAAACTCGACAAGACGCAAGATTATTGTAGATGGCGTAACTCTGTCAGAGCCTGCCTAAGCCATTAATTCTGATATTTCTTGTTACTGATATCTAACAAAATCTGTCATCGCCAAGATCTTCAAATATAAACAATTTTCACATTATTAAAACAAATATTTTCGTTAGCAAAAAGCAAAGTATTACTGAAGGAATTGCAGTTCTTCTTTGTTTCTATCCATCACCAATGTCGTCCAATAATGAGAATGGCTCTAATTTTCCGCTCCACAAGTTTACTATATTTGAACAAATCATTGAAAATCTCAAATAGATATAAAAGTATTACGTCTTATCCTCCTATTGTCTCTAATTTATTGCCGCCGATAAATCCGTAAAAGAATAGCCGATTGTCACGCGAATGGTTACGATCGAGTTGTGCGCAACAAAAGGATGGACGGAGCGAGAGGATTGCGAAGTAGAAAAAAACAATGCCGCCGTCTTCGAACTGGGTGGGCAGGAGACTGGGACGGAAGCTAAGGGATTTCGCTTCGTCTCGACTTCGACATGTCTTTTCTAGACTAGCAGCACCACGTCCGCGTCATTGCTGTCTTTCCTTGTGCCGTAGAAATCATCCACATAGTCGTGAATTCGTACAAGATGCGATAATTTAATCATTGAAATGGTAGAATGGCGTCCTAACATGACATAGTTGTATAGAAGTCAATTCATGAAATGAAAATGTTTTTGATTAGTTAATGATAAATTTACAAAACTTTCTAGCCGGTGCCACACATTTGAATATTTATTTTATTTAAATAATAATAATAATAATAATAATAATAATAATAATAATAATAATAATAATAGTAATAATAATAATAATAATAATAATAATAATAATAAACTTTATTTCATAAAGAGATACAATATACAAATAATATCGCAAAACCCTAAATAAAATAGTGTCAAAGCACAATAAAATAACCTCATTGCCTGTTTAAATGTTCACTCAAATTATAGGGCTTTAATTGCAAAAGGAACGCTTTCATTTCTGTTTTGAATGTTTTTAAATGACGCTTATTAATAAGAGATCTCGGTAGATTGTTAAAAAATGTTATACAAGTGTAAGTTGAGTATCTCTCACTTAATGTTAGTCTACGTGCAGGATAACTAGTTTAAAGTTCTTACAATGTACTTACTTTTCCCTTTTAACTGAGAAGTGTCTTTATTGTTCATGAAAAACATGCATTCGTAGATATTGAAATGTATAAAGGTATATTGCACTGAGGGTTCGGAAGTGTTCTAAAACACTTTTTCGGCAGTTTAGATGAACTTTAAGGTCAACAAATGAGATTTTAAAGGAAATGAAACCTAAAAATTGAAATAACCTGAATTTTACGATGTCAATATAAACTCTACGTTTATATTACATTTACAGGAAAATTACCCATCCTTAATCACCAACTTTCACTTCCAACTTGAATTTGTAATACGATTTTAAACATTTGAAACTGGGAGCGCAGCCAAAATACGAGTTACCTGGATGAAAATTCCACTCAAAGTGAGAAATCAATTGGCGTTCCTCAACTTCTTTATTTTAATCGCCATGGCGATTGTTTCATCCGCAGCAAATTTTGATAATTCCTTTTCAAATACAATTTGGCGATGAATTTTGGCGAATAAACGTATTTATTAATGCGGCATAATCAAATTAATGTAGTGATGCGAGTGGGTGACTCAAAATATATCACTCTACGCAATAATAATAAAACTTATTAACGCTCTTGACAAAAACATGACAAAACATATTTAATTTATGAAATTATGCTCGAAATACCTTTAAATTTGCGCTGTTACTTGTTGTAGGAGCATTTTTATTAATTTTGAAGAGTTATGAAAACAGGGAAATGAACTGGGAAATGAAGAGGAATAACTTCACCGTTCCACCACGTTTATCGTTGACTGGAGTTAGATAAACCTCGTAGTACCTCCATTCCAAAGATCGGAGGCTCGGGGAGGAGTAGAAGCTTCCGAAAGGGAGCTAACAGCCGCCAGAGGGAATTAATCATTGACTGAATGGCCATACTGAATACGCTATACCTGCTGGAATGATAGCTCCGTTCGACAATGTAAATTTTATTAATATATAAAGCATAAACAGTTAATATAGCCTCCGATTCAAAGGAACTACCATAGATCTGACGATAACCGATTTTCAATATTGTTTCTAAGACTCTTTTCTGAGTCACAAGTATTTTCTGCGCAAGACTGTTGCAGCCCCAAAACACTATTTCGTATCGCATTCCTTTTTCATGTATTTGTTTAACATCCTTATACCATAACAGACGGAATTGATAAGTCGATATGGTAGAAGCTGGTTCCATTCCATGTCTTTAAGGAAACAGATGAAGTAAGATACCACTCTATTCCATAATGCATTTGTTTCGTCTGTCTTGAAGTACATTATTTAATAACGCAGTTTTCTTCTTTCCAGCAACATTTTGTTTCTTGAAAATGTTGCTGCACCAAGGCTTCTGTACAAAGTCTTCCATTCATTGCTGCTTGCTTAACTTGTGCTCCGAAATCATGTTTCATTGTGATGGTGTCGTTCGAAATTCCTAAAGGTTTTTCCACCTCATGCCCTTACAAGTTAGTCCAGTGCACTTATCTTTTAAAGAAGCATCTTGAGAACTAAATTATCACCTTCCACACGACCAGATTAACTACGCGCATATTGCACGCCTTCGCCTTCTCTATCCTTTCCATCAGCACGCCATCGAGCAAATACTTCAAGTACCGTTGTTAAAGACGACGACATTTATACACTTTATGTTGTAAAGGTGTTCGAAGCAATTGCTCGAGCATTAAAGTCGTAAAAGCGCTCGCGATCGTGTCAAAACCGGTAAGATGACGGAAGGATGAAAAATTTGCCCTCATTTTGCAACATTTCTTTCCCCTCCCATTGTCTTCTCGATTCTATCCTCCGGACGCCTCGCAAGACAAACGAAAGAAGCACCAGCGTCTTTCTGCCGATGCCGTTGTCGCCTCGCTGGGCGCTGCCGTAACGGATTTATTGCTTGCGAATTTATTTGATACTTAAGAATAGCGAGAGACGATTTATATATGTGTTAAGTTGTTGCCTCGATATTTCGGAATTTAGAGCCGGAGAGGATAATATAGGCAGGTGGCGCGAAGTATGACATAAATAGCGATGATGGAATGAATAAATGGGAGGAAAGTTTAAGAGGTCTTGAATAAATTTACTAGGAAGGATGAATTTTTGGGACAAATTAACTGAGTTGTAGGACATTTATTGACAAGTTTGACGATTCAAATAACATTTGATGTTTATTGACGTACAATTATAATTTTTTTTACTACAGATCATCAAACATTTATCATTGATAGCTATTTTTGTAATGGACAAAAGCAACAGAACGGGGAATGGTTTTATTCTATGCAACTATTTATCATATCTTGATTTACATCAACAAATTATTCGCTGCGTTGCAGAATTTCATGAAACCAGCGCAGTAAGTAGCAAACCCCAGTAGTGGTAGACTAAAGAAAACTGCTCAAGCCATTGCAGATGAGGGTGAGGAGACGTATAGATCATTCAGCTAGAACGTCAATTAAAAAGCTTTCACAGGAAACTAATTTGTCATATGTGAAAACCATTATGTCATGATTAGAGTTGGCCACGCGCGCCAACGGGCAGCGGCGTTGTTTCGATTAGGCCTCGGGTTCCACTAGAGCTATTGTGTGCTGTCGTAAATATTTTCGCGTAGTTGTTAAATAAAAATAAAATAATGCGTGCTCAAACACTTACCATTTTAAGAGTCCTCCGTGAAATCGCAAAGTGAATAATGTCTGTTAAATATCTGCAACATTAGATATGTTTCAACGGTTGTTTCGACAGACCGAGTGCGGCGCGAGGAAAAAATGTGTTTATATGCAGAAAACGAACGTTCTACATCTAGTGACGTTATATTTGCGTAATTAAAATATTCTTTGAAACAACTTAACGGTTCTGTTGACGCACGTTCACACATGTGTCTTAATGTGCCAAAATCAGAATCTTTCTCTAAAACACTTTCAAACCTTTCTAGAACACAAACATTTTTTGCGTCTTCTACCGCGCATAGCTGTGCGTGAACATGTTGCACTATTTACACAGATTCCACTAACGACACCGAAGGATCTTGTAACTTTTCTATTGCCTCCGCTAGTCCGAAGTAATTGTTGTGAATAATTTTAGGTGAATTTTCCTAAAATCCCCAGAAAGATATCGTAATAACTTGTTGCATGATGACGATGGGCTAATCGATGGGTACTTGGAACAAGACACTGCCATAGCTCATAAAACACTATAAACAATGAACCTGTTACATGAATATTTTGATCAGCGTATAGTAGATTTTCCTCCACGCTCTTCTGATCTAACTACCTTAGATTATTTTATTTTTAGAGAAGAAATGCAGCTTTTAAGGCCACATCATTCATAATAACTTACCGGAAGAACTTACCGGAGCAATTCAAAATATCTGTGACGCGATAAGACGATATTCAAGTTGTTCAATTTTTCTCAGAAAAACCTGTATGCAGTTCGTTGTTGTTACCGTTGGGCTTTATTATGGAACGTAAAATTCATATTACTCCCTTCTCGGTCTATCTTGATATTGCAACAAATTTTAGAAACGTGTGTAATATTTTTAATTTAAAATCTGATGTAACATCATTAAAACGAGAGTATTTTCCGATGTTCCTCCTATCCAGAGTATCGTATTTGGCCGTGTGTTCATTAAAACATGACTAGATAAAAAGACTGATCACGTACTATTTGTGAAAGCCACATTTCGCATTGTTTCCCTTTTCGCTGTCAAAAATCGTAGTTTGTCATGTTCAATTTTTTTGGAAAAATTCGCCGAATAACGAACTGATTACCGGTTGCCGTACAGCTTGTCAGTTACAAACAGTAGTTCGTCTCTATCGCAATAGACCAAAAGGGATTTTTGGCGTTTGTGTTCGACATTGCAGTTAGTTGGTAATTTTGTAAGCTATTGAAAATCTACAAGCCTGTGGATGTCTGTTGGCGGTTATAATAACCTTTGTCAGCTTCACGTTACGATTGTGGCGCGTTTGTCAGGTATTTTTACATGCATACTAGGAACAAGCTGATATTATAGAAAATAAAAAAAACTGTTAATATATTTCAGAATTTTATTTGAAATATATTCAAAATAACTCTCTTCAGCAATAATTAATTTGATCACTCTCCCTTTCCACTTCTTAAAGTCCGCCAACCAATCTTCTTTTAGAATACTTGCAAAATACTCCTCAGACGATAATCTCGTATCTCGCAAGTGTTTTCTAAGCCCACAAATCAGCCAAAAGTTACACATTGACAAATAAAATAAGTGCCGTGAATGTTCTATTACCTAGATATTTTTTTCAGCCAAATATTGGATCGTGAGAGCTGCGGTATGGCACGATCCGTTATCGTGATGCAACATAATACCCTTCTCAAGAACTCTACTGAACACCTCAGGCAAACATTTTGAACCATTTAGCTCCAACTGTTTTATGTTCATCCAATTTGATTGCACATCCTAGCCCCGTACTTCTTGGTGTTTCTTCTTCTTTATGGATCCATACACGACTCTCTTAAGGGGCAGATACGTCGATAAACGGAATATACGTTTCGTCACCTATCATTACAAAATTATAAAGAAATTGGTGTGCCCACAATTATAATAGAAATTTTTCGAAAGCGTTAAAGCTTCGTGGAAAATGCTCACACGCTCTGCCTTTTGAAGATTTGAAACCTGATGCGGCACAAAACAACTGACAATTTTTTTTAAATGCAGGTAATCGTGTATGATTGTCTTTACAGCTGAGGATCCAATCTTCAGTTCTTGATGCTCTGTTACAATATACGCGGCTCTGTTGTCTTCATCAATTTTTTTTCTTAGCAGCAGACCTTCTTTCACGTTCAAAGTCTTTATACCCTAGTTAAATTGTAGCCAAAGAAGGTGCCTTTTCATTAAAGGTTGAATCTTACAATTTCCTTGCATTCATAAAGGAATCACCAGCTTTTTCAGTGTGTTATGTGACAATTCGTGGAGCTGTTGCAGTAAAAGGGCAATCTGGAGGTCCTCGCGTAGTTAGCTGTTTCTGACATACCAAGGTGCGTTTGCAATTGTTCTAAGGATTTTATTTTGTAGTACACTTTATGAGAGAGTCTAGAATTGGTCTCAAACACGCTTTTTAAATTAATTTCTTAGTTCTCATATTGAGAATGGAATTTCGAGCCAACAGAACTTTCAGCGTGTTTCTGGCTCGAAAGAATTTATTCCTCACACAATCCACATGCAGTCGCTGATCGTCAGACGCTGATCGATCACGAGTCCCAAGTACTGAGCTGAGGAACTCGACGGTATCTCACTTCCCTCCATTTTTAGTCTATCTGGGGGCAATTTCCTTTTTCGGGTAAATCTCATCGCCACGCACTTTCATCCCTATTAACCAAAGGCTTCTACTCAATGAACCAGTCCATCAAATCGCCCAGTGCTCGCTGGTGGAGCCTCACCATCAGTCCCTCGCCGCTGCTAGCTGTATAAATCGCGGTATCGTCCGCATAACTGCACCTGAGAGGCATGAGGAACATCGCTAGTGTACATAATGAATAGTTCCGGCGTCAACTGGGAAACCTGCGGGACACCGAATGTAATGGATCGACCATCCCGGGCATAAACAAGTTCTTCCCCTTAGGTAGGATCCAACCAGGGAGACGAGATCCTACCTAATGCCGATCCTTCCCATTTTACGTAACAAACCCTGATGCTAAACGGTGTCAAATTCTATAGAAACATCCAAAAACACCGCCCCAACCATCTCCCCTCGCTCAAAAACGTTACAGACAAACTCTGACAGACGAAGCAACTAGAAATGGGCCGAGAGACATCTGGTTCGTCTTCAAGAGATGTATGATCACGTTTCAGCTGCCCATTTCGTCACTATTAAATATGAAGGACAGACTCCTTATAAACTTTTACGAATTTTAGATACATTTCCGTTAGCGATAAACCGTTCCAAAATGAAGAATTTGATGACATTATTTCAAACCTCGTTTTATCACAATGAAATAATACAATGAAAGACAAACGAAACACAAAAGATATACCAATACCTCTTGTGTTGCAATTTTCCACCTTGGAGTATTTCAAATTTCACGTGAAGTTACAACACCTATTACTTCTTTGAAAATAAAACCGGTACGAAACGGGGTGATCTTTTCACGTAATACGTAATACACCAGACGGCAAATTTCGTATTTGTGGGAGTCGTACGGAACACACACAAGCACATACAAACTAGACACACAGAAGTCGGGTGATCAATCTACGGTTCCCTGAGGAATTTTTACTTCGTGAAATGAACTTAGCGGCTGTGGATGTCGAGAAAACGAAGACGATTCTGAAATCAATTTACCGCAAAAATACTCCCGGCTTCGAGTTCATTTCTGGCGCCTGTATTTTTACTAATATCGGCGTTTCCTACGAGCTATAAAGGTTTCGGACTGGAAAGATGAAAATAGTAGCGAGCTTTCTCTGTCTAATGCTTGTAGGGAGGTGGTGAAAGGTTTCTGATGTAGAAAATTTTATTTTACGTGATGGAGGAATCTTTTAGAGAAATTTTTGGTAAGTTTTGTTAGTGGAATATTTGAAAAATTTTTGAAGTATTAAAACTGAAGGATTATTGTGGACTTGAAAGTTAAGTTTATTTGCATATAATACTATGACTATGCATTATAAGTAACGCTGGCCACGAGCGGTACCGCGCATCGGCGTAGAATCAGTTCGGACCGAGAGGAACGGTAGTATTACTTCGTCTGCGGAGCAGTACGGACATTTTCGCTGCCGGTCATTTGCCCAATTGTTTATCTGTCATAGAAAAATTATGATTTCGTCAGCAAAACGACCGCGGTCGGACAAACTTCGAAAATTTATTGCAGAAATTCCAGACTTAATATATGAAGGTGCTAAAATTAAATGTGTAATCTGTAAAATCCCGTTAATGTGTTGGTCCAGACAACATTGTCTACGACACGTAAATAATGAAAAGCATGTCTCAAAAAGAAATTGTCCACGAGAAAATGAAAAATTTATATTTAATTTATGCGTTACGTTTATTGCATGTAATATACCGTTTAGTTTACTAGACAAGAAACCATTTATCTGCTTTTGGAATAACTATTCGGAGTGCAAATTACCAAGTCGAACATCCTTACCAAGAATTGTGTCATCTGCGCGCGAACATATTGAACAAAAAATAAAATCGGAGTTGAAAGATCAAAAATTGTGGTTATGTGTCGACGAAACAACAGATCGGAAGAAACATTCTGTTCTTAATGTAATGGCACGCAAATCGGAACCTCATCAATCGGCACCTTCAATTCTATTAGTCTCCAAACGAATACAACAGTGTACTGCCGAAGTAATTTCAAAGTTAGTGTTAAATGCATTGGACAAGTTTGAACTTTCAACAAACCAACTCTTGATGTTAGTGAGTGATGGTGCTGCAAACATGCTTTCTGTAGGCCGGTCTCTTAAAAAGCATTCTGCTAATTTGTTTCACATTACGTGCAAAATTCATGCTCTCAATCTTGTGGCGGATAGTATCAGAAAATGTTATCCTGAGATAGACGCTTTAATAGCGCATACCAAAGCAGTATTTGTCAAATCACCGAAACGTATTCGCGAATTTCACAGACTGTGCCCCCATATACCAGAGCCACCATAACCTATTCTAACTCGTTGGGGAACATGGTTACAGGCCGCGTTTTATTATCATAAATATTTTGACAATATTAAGAACGTGGTTTTACAATTCGATACAAAGGAAGCTGCCGCTATCCGGAAAAGCCAGTCGAAATTTCAAGATAGTCAGGTTAAAATGGATTTAAAAATCATTCACGACAATTACTTCGGGCTACCAGATGCAATAGAAAAATTACAAAATCCTGCGGTGCCGTTAGAAGAATCTCTACAAATAGTGCAACATGTTCGCGCACAGCTATGCGCGATTGAAGACGCAAAAAATGTTTCTGTTCTAGAAAAATTTGAAAGTGTTTTTAAGAAAAATTCCGATTTTGGCACATTAAGACACATTTGTGAAAGTACGTCAACAGAATCGTTAAGTTATTTGAAAGATTATTTTACTTACGCAAATATTACGTCACTAGATGTAGAACGTTCGTTCTCTGCATATAAACGCATTTTTTCCTCATGCCGTACTAGTTTTGCCGAAACAACAGTTGAAACATATCTAATGTTGCAGATATTTAACAGACATTATTCACTTTGTGATTTCACGGAGGACTCTTAAAATGGTAAGTGTTTGAGCACGTGTTGTTTAATTTTTATTTAAAAGATGAGCGAAATTATTTGCGGCAGCAAACATCTCTATTAGCAGAATAACTCTAGTGGGACGCGAGGCCTGGTCGACTCTACGCTACTGCGCGGTACCGCTCGTGGCCAGCTTTAATTATAAGCAATGATCTCTTTTCCCTTGAATTATTGATATGCCATCTATATGTAAGTACACAGTTTTTAAAGCGTGGCGACCCCCCAAAATATAAGCTTTAAAACTTATCATTATGAAAAGATTTAAGCATTACAATTAAGTTTAAGTAATGATTTTTCAAGAAACAGTAACACTGGAACGTTACAGTGCTCCCTGCAACTAATTTCTGTACCACACTTAAATATTAACATCTTTCCACTCCAGAAATGTAGCTACAGCAGTACAAATATTGTCTAAACGTCGCCTACACATCTAGTATCTACCTCGAACTACAGCCTGTTTTCTTAGTACATCAAAAGCGGTGCAGATGGCATCCGTTTCCTTGGGAAAACAACTCGCGCAGATCATAATTGCAAATCATCGTTTCGCTCGAAATCAACTAATTGGTGTTTACTTTTCCCAATTAAATATACTAATGTATAATTAATCAATTATGAAACCAAGCAGAGGGTAATCTCAAGCTCTAGAGAAACGCCAAGATAACTCATCGCGAAATTGTTTCCATATCGCAGATTACAGCGGCCTGTAATTGGTAAGGTAAATAACCGTTTTTTTTTGGCTACGGTTACTAACATCAGAAGCGTTGCTGAAATATTTATTTTCCCTGACAAATAACGTCTGTTTGTCAGAAGTAAATATGGGTTCTGATAGTAAAAATCACCAGAAATGAATAAATCTTTAATTATACTACGAGGCAAATACTCTTGCTTTTCAACCAGTCAAAATTGTCAGTAAAACATTGATATATAAAACTTGTAACATGCTCCCACAAACCATACGAACAAAAACTGGCTGTTAAATTGAAGCGTTTTATAATATAGCCATAATTTACAAAAATACGAATGCAATCAACGTTTATATTTAAATAAACTTACTATTTATTTAACAATGGCCTCGTTATTGGCCATTGTTTTACGGTAATGAATAGAATTTTTGAAATCTGCATGCGTAGTCTAGATATAAACTCCAAAATGTAATCCCGGTTTACGAGTGGATGTTTTTTTTTCCATGGAATAATATTTTGACGGACATCCCTTTGGTTCGTAACTTCATTATATTCGGCACATTGTGCTCGTTAATGGAATTCGATTTGTATGCCAATAAACGGGAAAATACAAGGATTAAAATACAGGGACTGTTCAGATAACTGCAGCAAAATGCTGAGTTGAAATGTTTGAATTGGTATTCATGTACAGGACAAGAAGGTGTGATTTCGTCATGTTTTTGCTGTTGATGGGATTTTTGCGGAAATTTGGGCATTAAAATCGGTAAGAAATTACAGTCTTACAGAAGCCATAAATTCTGCATTTAGCAGTAGCCAAATAAATTGTAAACCTTCATTTACTTTGATTTACTTATAGTAAAGTGGAAAAAGTAAATATTTTAAATGGTATTATTCATCTCAAGGAGTAAGAAGTCATTGAACGCTTTATCTTTTCGTGTTTCCTGATCAACTAATCGTCAGGCCATACCAGACGTCGTATATCGTTTTGAAAGGTTAGCCTGTATTAATCGATGTTCAAAATGTTATGAAAGCAATCAGTAACATCTTGTTTCTGAGTAAAGGATAAAGAGAGAGATCAGCGTATGTGCTTTTGTAGAAGCAAATGAGCCATGCTCTAGCCGCCATATTTCAGAACAAGTAAATATTCCAAAAACGACAGTAAGGGACATATTAAAGAGGAACAAATATAAGTACTACAAAGACCAAAAAGATCAGGAAATATTTCCGGATGACCATTTCAAACGTCTTCAATATTTTGAAGCTATGAGGTAAAAATGTAATGCCCATGAGAATTTTATACAAAATATCTTATTTATAGAGGAATTTTATAGTTGTTTTGAAGACGAAGTTATTTCAAATTTGTAAATTAAGGAGCGAAAGGAAAGAAGTTATGTTCTTGTTTCTACGAGGGTAAGTCAAAAATCACTTACACTTTTAGTTCTACAACTGTATTAAACAAAAATAGGTGTACAACAGATACATTAAATTTCGATATAGTCTCCACCTTTAGCAATGCACTTGGTCCAGCGAGCTACAACCCTCCGTATGCCTTCCTGGTAGAAGGTTTTCATCTGTGTCTGAGGCAAATCGTCGTGAAGCCACTTTTACACCGTTCCCCGAGCTTCTGTGTCTGAGGCAAATCGACGACCTCTCAAAGCTTCCTTGAGCGGTCCAAAGAGATGAAAGTCTGAGGGAGCGAGATGAGAGCTGTAGGGAGGATGTTCCAGGGTCTCAAAGACCAACCTGTTGATAGTTTCTATGGGCCGTGTGCGGACGGACGTTGTCTTGCAATAACAAAACTTTCTTTGAGAGTAGACCACGGCGTTTGTTTCGTATTGCTGGTTTCAGCTTATTCGCCAACAAATCACTGTACCTCGCACTATTTATGTTAGTTCCCCTGTCCAAGTAGTTGTCCAGTATAGGGCCTTTTTCGTCCCAAAACATGGTTAGCATCACCTTCCCAGCCGATGGCGAGGTCTTGAATTTTTTCGTGCAAGGGGATCCTGGGTGTTTCCATTTCATACTCTGGCGATTCGATTCGGGCTCCATCAACGGTCATTATTCTGCTTAAAAATGCGTCGTCTTCCGCGTTGAAGCGATCCAGTAAGCGTTGGCAGAAGTCCAAACGTTTGGTTTTGTAGGCTGTTAGCCTACGAAGATATAGGGTGCAATATGTCAGTAAAACTGCGCTTTTTGCTCTCCCACCTTGACCTCTTTCCGATACATTGTGGACATGTCAGCAATGAACATAGCGAAAAATTTCACCAAGACATTTCCTTAATGGAGAAGAGATATCATGGAAAGTGGAACCTTACCATGTTAGCGGACTGTTGTTGGATGAGTATTTGGGGATCATCAGACATCATACACAAACAAAAAACCAAAAAAAGGAAAGTTAGTGACTAAAAACTTTTTTAGTTTAATCTTGTGTAATCAGAACGTTAAACAGTCAAACCTTTGTTACACAAAAACTATAACCAGTTAAGACATTATTTTATTATATTTAGATTTAGTAGCGTCAAGCGCTAAGTATAATTGATTTTACGTATGGCGCAAACAAAATTTCTAAATTTGTTGCCTAGTGATGTTCAGTGGCAATTCAAAGATAAAATGTAACAACCGAACGATCAATTAAGAACCAGACACATTTTCTTAAATGCAACACTCCAACGATCGGTAATATCAGAGGAAAGTTTCTCCGACTAAAATATGATAAAATATGAAGTATTTACTCCAGAATGCAGCTGAAACTTTTATTAGCCAAAGTCTGAGTTCGGAAATAGAAAAGCGGAAGCTTTTATTTCTCGTTTTACGTTACAAGCGAACCAATTACTCTTTCTGTTTGTATTTCGAAGTTTAACGTCACTTCGGTATTATTTGTCCCCTATCACTGCATTCCCCTGCAAATAATAAAGTGTAGCCCTTAGAGAATTTTACCAGTACGAATCGATAGAAGCGATTCCGCCGTTCTGGAAACTAGTAAGCGAACTATTTTCGCATTTAAACAGCTTTTTTATAAGAGGATTATTCAATTCTCGTCGCCATACCGTTGATTGTATTTTTCTTTTAAAAGGGGAGGTAATTCAGAAAGATCCAGCCAAAACGCCTATTATTGAATGGTTTATCCCCCTTCCCTTTCTCCATTCAGTCGAAAACCTTTCCTTTATTTTTCCTTTTGAATTCTGTTAATCCAATTTAGTTTCGAGAGGAATCCACTTTCAAATATTGTTGATTTTTAGATGACGTTTCAGACGTTCTGTTTTAGAACTTAATTAATTTTAATTAGTTCTAACTCGATGTGATAGTTCTTTGAGCGAGTTCAAGGTACGTTTTCCTTCTATAAAAGTTAATTAAATCGGAATTGAATTTTTTCCTAAGTTTGCAGCAGATATCTGTTTGAAAAATTATTCATTGGAGTGCAGGACACCTTACCTTCTTCCCATCTCCAGTTGCGAATAATATTTCCTTTGATTTAACCCTGCTTTCGCCTTTCGCTAGCGTTATCAATCAAATTAATTTCTTATAAGAGCTATTGTAGCGCATTGAAGAATCTTATTAAAAGTAGCTTATAGGCAATGGCATTGATTTGACACTTTCATATTCCCTGCGTTTTAAATTCTTTATTAAATTTGCAATTTAAGACCGTTATCATTATTATTGGACCGGACCATGACTCATACCTTTACCCACTACGACCTGAATAGATTTATTGTAACGGTGCCCTTAGGTGTGTCAGAATAGTTGGGTGCTTTTGATAAACCTTAATACTAATCTATGGTCTTCGATCCAGAAATGTTGGTGTTTGTAACCAATGGCAACATATTTGCATAGAAAGTGTACTGGCGTCTTCAGATCTTCTTGGCGTAGACTAGGGAATTAATTTATAGTTTACCCTAGATAGTAATGATATCCTAGCGCTCCGTGACCTATCAGTAAACCTGCCTATGTTCTAAAATCCTATTTGCTAGAAGATAGCATTGCCTTTAGTGAGCCTGACATGAGTGCCTTCGTTTAATTTTGCCCCGGCATGTTTTGTCAATGCGAGGCTTTTTTCCTCCCATTTCCTAATTTCGTATTTTAAGTGTTTTGTTTGCAACAAAAGAAACAATCTAAATTCATTGTTATTTGCAAGTTCTAGAGATGTTTAATCTTCTTGATGCCTATTGAATTTTAAATCAAAATTTAATTGAAGAAAAACGATGAAATGTGGAAATTTTGCAATTTTTTAATTTGATTTATTCACTTTAACTGCTAACGAGAATTTTCTATCAAAATACGGGCATCAACTTGACTGTATACGATTTCTACGTAAGACTACACAAAGAACTCCTCATGCAAATAGGCATTCTCAACTTAAAGTTTATAGTACAACCATAACGCGACGTCTTACTTTTATTCCATGAAAAACAGGTTCCATAAAACATCTCTACAAGGTAAATAAGCTGTTGTTCGCCCACCTCGACATTCTACGTTCTTTATTTTTGCCCGTCATAGTTTATGTTCCCTTGTATTTCATCTGATGAAATATACACCTATGTACATATATACACACATGATAAGCCATAGTAGAAACAATTTCTTCGACGTCTTCACGCTCAGCCTTGGGGTTTCGCTGGCTGGAGAAGCAAAGTTTCCGCTAGCGTAAGATGTATTTTAATATATGAGATCACTTTCACTGACAAGACATCTCCATTCCGTGCGTCATACTGCAGTCTTTTCCACTTACCGGCCGCCATTCGGAAGGAGAAATTGAATTTATTCGGCAGTCGGTACATACGTCGAAACGAATAAGGGTATCTGCGGATGCCTTCTCTTCTAGTACCTTTTCTTCCTTCTCATATCGCCGAAAGAAGATATCAATCCATCTGTCGTGAAATATAATCGGAACAGATCGATAATTGAATTGCTGTAAACTTATTTTTGGTAGAAGTCAAGCAATGGTCATGTGGATGACTTAGTTAAGGGAAAATTTTGAAATATACACAAGTTTAGCAGCAGAAGACATCAAAATGGGAAACGTTTGTACTTAATACCATTGACAGTACCATTTGAATCAGCTCTAAAATTGATTTTATCGAAGTGGAGGAATGTTATGGATAATGGAAATACGAGGATTATTCGGAAACTACGTGGCCTAACACAGATATGGCGCGAATTCGAAGGAATTTTCAGTACCATTCTGTAGAATCATCTTTTAATTGATTAAATATGATACAGAGCGATCCATATATTAGTATGTTTTTGACAGTACGCCAAAGTGAACGTCTCGTGTGATTTTGTAAACAATGGAAAAAACTGAGCTGAGAGCAGTGATAAAGTACTTTCATTTGAAAGTCTTAACACCAACCGAAATTAAAGCAGAGCTGGATTCAACACTATTGGAATCCGCTCCTTGGTTTTCAATGGTTAAAAACTGGGTTGATATGATTGAAAAAATCCACCGTATCGTATTGGATGACCGTCGAGTAAAAGTGCGTGAGATAGCAGACATAGTGAAAATCTCAAATGACAATGTGCACAGAATTTTAACTGAAGAATTGGTAATGAAAAAATACTCGGCGCGTTGGGTGCCGCGGTTGCCCACACCGGAGCAAAAACTGAATCGTCGTGACCCTTTGGCACGATTTCCCCACGATCCGAAGAACTTTTTACGCCGTTCCATAACCGTCGATGAAACCTGGATCAACCATTAAACTCCCGAAACCAAAGAACAGTCCAAACAATTGACACACAAAGGTTCTCCGCCACCAAAGAAGGCCAAAACGATTTTGTCAGCAGGAAAGGTTATAGCAACTGTTTTTTGGGATTCTCATGGAATTATCTTGGTCGATTACTTAGGAAAGGGGAAAACAATAAATGGCGAGTATTATGCCACTTTGTTGCAACAACTTAGCGACAAAATCAAAGAGAAACGGCCTCATTTGGTAAAGAAAAAAGTGCTTTTTCATCAGGATAATGCACCTGCCCATAAGTTTGCGATTGCAATGGCCAAAATTCATAAATTGGAATTTGAATTAGTGCCTCATTCGGCCTATTCCCCAGATTTGGCTCCCAGCGATTATCATCTGTTCCCAAACCTGAAAAAATGGCTCGGCGGTAAGAGATTTTCGTATAATTCCAAGGTAATCGCTGTTGTAAAATGCTATTTCAAGGACTTGGATTCATCGACCTACAAGGAAGGTATTGCTAATTTGAAATATCGTTGGAATAAGTGTGCTGAGCGAGCAGGAGACTATATTGAAAAATAAAACGTTTTTTGTCGAAAAAAAATTGCGTTTTCTTTGTTAGGCCACGTAGTTTCCGAACAATCCTCGTATAAGGACAATATTGAAACGTGACCTAAAGTTTCATCCTTACAAAATTGTAACTGTGCAGCAATTACTCACCCAAGATTATGGCCAGTGAGAGCATTTCGCTGTAGGCATGCAAGTTATACTTCATGATGAATCCAATGAGTGACTAGCACACTTCCATCTAAATGGTTTCGTTAATCATCAAAACTGCGGATACCGGGCTAGACAACCCAAGGCAACTCCACGAGCAGGCTCTGCATTCACCAAAAGTGACAGTATGGTGCGCGATTTCGAAGCGGTGCATTATCGAGCTTTACTTCTTCTAAAAGGATGGTATTACGGTAAAAGTCACTTCTGCACGTTACATTGACATGGTGATCAATTCCTTTTTGCCACAACTGCAATTGTTGGACCTGGGAGACGATTTATGGTTTAAATAAGATGGGTCTACCGCTCATACTACCTTGTATGTGGGAAGCTTTTTATGTTATCTAACCTATGAAAACAAGTTAGAGGACAAAATAAATTTCATTTTCCAACGTAAGAACCATTAACACTAACACACTTATTCCAACGCTTTTCTAATAACACTATGCCTTCCTACTCAATAAGAAAATCCCATCCACGTCCCAGAGAACTGTGGCCATCGCTTTCCTCCCAGAAAATTGCGCCTTCGTCTTTCTGGATGGTGGAGAAGTTTTCAACTTGGGAAAGGCAATCAAGTTCTCCTCGCGAATTTGTCGTCTACACAGTTCTTGTTCAGAATTGAGCAGCGTGGGAATCCGTCGTGACGACATTTTGCTCATTCCCAAATGATTTCTTCAATTCGTGGTTCCAGAAGTCTTCCACACTTTGGGTCATCATGAATGGATTCCATGCCCCATTTGAACTTGCACCATTATTTGACTTGGAAATAGGACGGACTATTTTCTCCATACACTGCCACCGTTCTCTCATGGATACTCTTCGAGCTACTGCCTTCTTTCGATAGAAATTTCATGACGCTTCTGTGTTGATTCAAATCACTCATTTTCGCTTTTTTAAACTCATGTATAAATGATAAATGTTAAACGATTGGAGCCAAACTTGCAGACGACACTACAAAAATTTGACATAATTGTCGCTATAGCATATTGTTTTAATAGCTAGGTAGG
Organism: Dynastes maya; assembly: GCA_029619315.2. Lineage (NCBI taxonomy): Eukaryota > Metazoa > Arthropoda > Insecta > Coleoptera > Scarabaeidae > Dynastes > Dynastes maya. The sequence goes on from JAROYE020000006.1 coordinate 4,921,518, forward strand.
TAACATAAAAAACTCCCCTAATACAACAGCAACTTGCGTACTGTTATCCGAATAATGTTATAAACCAATTTTATGTATTACAAATGTTTAATAGTTTCTTAAACAGGAATTATATTGTTTTCCTATTTTGTGTAAAAGAATTTTTATCACTGATAATGGTAGCTTTCCCAGCTTCGGATTTGGAATGAAGACTATTATTAGAACTATTTTTTTTCTAATCTAACTCAGAAGGAATATTTTACTCTACAACATCATAACAGTAAAAAGGTGTCCTATTATAACTATCCTAACATTCCTTTCTATTACATACCTATTCATAGGTTTTTCTCTTACTTCGAAGCTTATTTTATCTTTGTATTATATATTTTTCTTTAATCGGACCTCACAAACACGGCTTAATACCCCTCGCATAAAATACTGAACAAGTTTCCATATAAATTTCAATCCAATAATCCAGCCTCTTTGATATAATGTAGACTCCCAAGTTGTAACAAATTCCATTTCACGAAATTGTCTCCAGCAATTCTACCCCCTTTACAATTTATTCAATAAATACGACACTATACAATTGTTTGCACCAGGTATACAATTTAACTCTTCTCTAATTTCTCCCCTATGTCGCCATTTTCCGCCGTCAAGCGACTGCTAAATTTATAGCTTAATTTCCATCGTAATTACAAACAATAAAATCCCAATCTACCCCTGAAATCGAATTATTTTATTAAAGAAACAATTGAGAGTCGGTGTCGAAACTTCGCAATCCCCAAAAAGCCAATCATCTTGCCCGAGATAAAAAAAATGATCGAGGTTTTCCTTCCCTTTCTCAAGTTTAAATACCTGAGGATTCCCTATGTCACTCTTTAATTTTCCTTCTTTCCACTGCGGATTTGTAAGGCAGAAAGAGACAACATTCTGGATAAATTGCATTAATTAATTTTTATTTTAATTACTTCCGAACTAATTTACACGAGGCATTGTAATGCGAAAAGTAAAAGAAAGATGAAAGGAAGCAAAAGCAAGAGGGAAAGGCTAGAACGTGACGATGAACAGATATAGATGCGATCTGAAGCGTAACAATTACGAAAATCGATCTTGGAAAAATGATCTAATTATATTAACGTTTTTAGCGGTTTTCTTTCCTCGTTCTAATTTTACGTTTTCCCTAACGCTAATTATATTTCCTTCTGAGAGTAATAATGGCAAAGGTGATGGTATTGATTTTTGTTATTAATGCCAAGTTATCTCAACTCAACCTAGTCTCCACAGCTAAATATATTTATACCCTTTTCTAAATGTGATTGTCCGAAGATTAATGGCGTAAGTATATCTGTATCTGAAATGTAAGAGTGTTAAAAATAACATTAATCAAACGTAAAAGATGTATTAAAAATGTCACTGCGTTGAGAAGGATCAATGTTGCCTATTATAAATATGCTTCACAGAATGAAAACTAATAAATAAAGCGAGGTCTCTGCGCGGCATAGACGTAAGTTCAGTACCAAAAAATAAGTAATAAATCGAATGATAATAACAGAACCAATCAAGAATTATTAAGAGTTATCTCGCTCGCGAGATACCTTTATTTGAAGAAGAATGAAAATTGCTTGATATGAGAGGGCTGTCTATTAGGGTGACCCTTAGCTATAATTTTACTGCTTACACCCCCTAATCCTGTTCCGATGAACAAAAAGCGGGATGTGCAAAACTTGCTTGATTGGGCAACTGCTAGGCGACTCCTAAACACTTGAAATTGAAACAGAATACGCAGCAATTAGTTCAATTCAAAAGCGGTGTATTCTTCCCCATTTTCTTCCTTTTTCGTAGCAAAACTTATGCGGACACACCCAGGCAACCTCAGCAAATGTTCCAAAACATTCTGAACCAAATCTCTCAAAAGCTATTTCGAAAAATTTCGGAAATATATAAAAAGTGTAGGTTTTTTTTAATAACGCACATAACTTCAATAAGAGAAGCCCCGTTTTATTTTCAGCAATAATTCCTGTAAAATCATAATATAATATGAACGAGCGAATAGTGAACATTATTTGTTCCTGAGAGGGGATTTAATAGAAGTTGGGTATGCTTTGCGGTCTCAGGTAGTCACCTGTGGAACAAACTATTTCTCAGTTTCATCTTTTGTGGGAAAGTTGTTGTAATCCTGAATGTTTGACGTCTTTCTCTGACACGTCCACTTTTGTAACCAGGGCCTTGCGATCTCGTGAAGAAAGTTTTTGTGCCAGGAGTTTTACAAAAGATAAAAACTCGATGTTTGTAAAGTAAGAAAAATCAAACAATTCAGTTGATTTATAGTCCCACTTTCAGGAACTAAGTACTAGAAATAGTTGGAAATTTTTTCGCAGTAGCTTTATTGATTTCTAGATCAATATCCCGATAATTTATCAGTTGAAGCATGAATAGGAAATCATAATAAGGTGCTTTAGTTGCTTCTGATGACAGAAATCAGGCTCGCACGTACACTTGAGCATGAAAAATATTCTTCTTAAAGAGTTCTTCTCCCTATGAGATTAGTCTTGAAACAGGAATAACTTGAAGACATAAATTTTCTTTATCATCTGACTCATCTCATGACTTACAGCTCCTGATCTACGAAAAGATATCCTATTCTTGGAAATGCCGTTAAGAAGGATCATTGTAGCAATCCAACAATTCTCTGGTGTTCAAGAAATTCAAAAATGAAAGAGCAGACACTTCATTGCTACGTTCTTGTTAAGTTCCGTTCAGGTTTTCCCAAAATCTTTTGAAAATATCTGTAGCAGAAGCTATATCTATTAGTGAGTCGAAAAATCTCCTCAAAACTTACTCAAAAACGTGATGATGGCACAGTATGTACAACAGGTCACGATTTAATATTTTTTTCTGGATTTGTACTCCATTTACTCGACCTGTGCTGCTTGCTGTCCTACAACAGCAAAGTGCCTGAATTTTGTCGGTTGTAGCAAATTCCTCCACTTCTTGGTAAACAACCATGCATTGCTCTTCTCCTGAAGGTATTGGAATTTCAGGGACACCCAATAATATCTCCTTGCGTTGAAAAGTTAAAAGTAAAACGCAAAAGGGAAATTACGCCAAAATTAGTCAATCAGCATTGACCAGTGGGAATAGTCCATGATGTACATTTAAGTAGAAATTAAGGCAAAACATGTTGAGACGAAGGAGGATTCACGGGACTTTTTTTCTCAGAGTGAAGATTCCAAACCTTTTTGGTTGATGAGGTGGTAATTGTCCGATTGAGCTAAAATTTTGCACAGGTCGTTTTTTTGTTGACTGGAGTAAGATAGGGGGGTGCACTTTTAGAAAGATGAAAAATAGTGACCACCCTACTGCCTATCCTATTGAGATGACGATAGCGTACAAGATCAAGGTTTTATAAAACAATGAAGATCCTTTTCTCTTCTTCATTTTAACATGCTCGAACGTCTCTAAAGTTTTCAGAAAAATATGGTATATGGAGCGATGAAAATACAGTACTAATAGTAAGTGAAATGAAAATAATATTCCCAAAAGGCAATAAAATAATTAAAATTCTTGAAGTTTAATAAAATATTGCGACCGCGGTATAAAGCTTCTGAATTTAAAATTAACCAAACGGCATTTGCAGCGAAATTTGATTAAACCTCTAGTTTCTAGTATATATGTTGCTGTACCTGAATTGCCGTTGTTTAACTGAACACATGTCAAACAAAGACATCAAACGCCATTATAAAACTGTGACTTGTTTGGCATACATAAAGTTTTCCACAATCGTTACAATTTATTTTATAAACACCAGATCTACTGAACTTGATGTCCGGTGTTATTATTAATTAAATGGTGTTTTAGAGCATTATTGTTATACAAGGTGAGTCAGAAGGAAGCGACCAAACTCCAAGAGTGTATTATAGGCGTGAAAATAACGTAAAGAAGCTCATATGTTCTTATCCGATTTTTATTTGTTTTCAAGTTATAGTGTAATTTTAAAAAAATAAATAGCGTTCTTGTAAATGGTCCATATTTTCACTTGTTTTCGAGTTAATAGGTCTTAAATAAAGTAAAGATATCCTTGCATTGACTACCCATACAAAACAGAAAGTCAGGGACGTCCGGTATTAAGTTTTTTCGTCCCTTATCACATACGACGTACCGGCTATTTGAATCAAAACGTCAAAGAATAAAATATTTAGAAATCAATGGCGATATTTTTGAGCATTTATTAAAAGAACGCTGCAATTAAAAAAAAAATAATGCATAATATTTCGTTTGTTTGTAATTAGGCTATAACTTGAAAACAAATGAAAATCGGATAAGAGCGAATATAATCGATACTTACGATATAACAAGGACTAAGTGCTCGTCGATGACGTCACGCTAGGTTGGTGATATATCGCCATTCACGATATTAGCCTAAGCGATAAAGGAATCGCTTTTTTGCATTTCTTTTTTTGAGTTTTGAAGGGTTTCCGGTTTAAGGAGGATCCCAACGAAGTTTCAAAGCAAAAACCAAATACGTAACCGAGCACTGTTTTCGTGAAATATGTATTTGTGGTTGATGTTTAATCGACTAATTATTATTATATGTAATTGTTATATATTTGGACGAAACTAAGATTGAAATGATACAGTAATTGCAATTTTATTTTGGAATATTTGACATTTTGTTCAATTTCATGAGAAAATTTACAGATATGCTATTTAACCAAGGTCTTTAATTTCTTACTATGCGGTGTTTTACTTGATTTATCTCTCCTATTATATGGTGTTTTACCTAATTTATCATTACTTTTCCCAAAATCATTTCTAAGTAGGGTATTTGTAGAACAAGTCATTATAATTGTTGCAATACGTTCACTGCTGTTAATATGACATTTACATATATCAGTATCTAAATGGCTTATAATTTAAAATATATTGTATTAAAACAGAATGTTTATTACACACATTTAAAAGCATCTCTTCGTGTTAAAAAATAATTTTGTTAAATATAAAGTAAGAATATAAAACCATTTGAACAGTAACATCTTCTTGTTTTTTATCAAATACAACGGACAGTTAGGGAATTGAGCTGGAACAGCATTTTTTTAAGCCTAGGATTTTTTAAACTTACAGTTATGGTTTCAGCGGTTCTTGAATCTGTAGCTGTTGGAAAATAAATAATATCTTCTTTTACAAAGTGTAACTCACAAACAAACCATGCAAAACAGCCGACGCTACAGTTTTTAGGTTATCCCGTTTTTATCGTTTTAGAAAAGGTTTTATCGCTTATACAACACTAGAAAAACATTACAGGTGTCACCAGCAAAGTACGGAAATATCACTATACAACATTTTTATTTAATAAAACCAATGTAAATTGGATAAACCAATTCAAAATGCAGAGAAAAATTTGGCCTTCTAGTATCGTAGGTAACGGTACAATAGACTCCTGGAATTTCCGATTCACTCTGTAGAAGACTACTTTGTAATCAAATTTGCAATTTACTAAATTGCTTATTTTTAAACTAGCACTACTTATGTATGGGATTTTTATCCATTGTTTTGAACTTTGTTATTGATAAGAGGGAAATGCTAATTTTATTGTAAGAAATGTTTGCATTTTCCTTAATAAAGTATCTATTGAAAGGAAATTATGTTAATCATTGTACTACCTACTTCTGTTAGTAATTTTAGATCTAGTTTTAATCTCCTGATGATGCCCTAAGATTTAATGTACTGCAATGCTGTAATTTCAGAGAAATAGTTTTCAAAATTAAATTAAATTAACTTTCACGATGGATAAGTCCGGGAGTGTCCCCTATACACTCTTTAGACAGTTTACATTAAAATAAATAGCAAATTCTAAAGTCTTACGAAAATTAATTCGACGAAAGAGAAACTAACTTCAGACTTTAACGTTGCGCGAACTCCCTATTATAACGCGTCACGCACTGAAATCCCGCATACTTTTGAATAGGTAAAACCTAAATTAACCTTCTGATTGAAGTCAAATTTAAACACTAACACTTTAAATCATGCATGACTGCAGCCAATCTAATATAACTTTGAAAGAGTATAAACAATATAATTTGTTAGTTCAGTTTTACTACTGAAGATGATAGTGTAGTTAACAAAACCTCCGTCCAATGTTAGTGAAATGTTTTGGTCAGGGTGATAGTGAAATGTTTGACGGTATCAGCGATATAAATAGCAAATTCTAAAGGACATCTTAAAAAATACAATTCAGCTATGCGTTTACCATATGCACGCTTCATTTGTTCATCATAGTATATCCGCAATAGCGCAACAATTAGTACAGGTAATTCTAATGCATCCAAATACACAATCACATTAAATCGGAAACAAACATAAATGGAATGAAATCGCAAAGCTCCAGCTCTCGTCCAACCAGAAAAAAAAAATCATAAACTAGAATTAGCACTTAAGACAGGAAGCCCTTGGAACTTTCACGAACGGAGTAATTACATTAGTCTATTCGCGCCTGTAGGGAAATTCGCAAGGTCCTTCGCTATCTGTTCCACGTAAAATATGTTAAGTTCCGCTGAATTAATGACTCGAACGGGTCAACTTGTTCAACAATTTCCAGGTGGAACTGGTCTGAAAAACGAAGCAAAGGAACGAAGCGATAGAATCCAAGTAATCGACGTTTAGCTTGTTGGTGAACAAAACAAATTGGAAAGGGTGCCGGTTGAATATTCAGTTGTTTTTTTTTGTGTTATTTCGAAGTACGCGGTGATGCAGCTAACCGGTTTGAGGTTTGCTTAGTTAGTAGATGAATTGAATAAGCGAAACTCATAAATTACTGTATACAATTTATAGAAACTATGTAGAAATTTCTAGGATTTAGAAGTTAGATTGTAGCAGGTGCGAAACGCGTTGGTATACACCTTATTATTCCTTGTGTTGTAACACCAAATAATAATGAAACAGTTCACTAAAACCCTTACCCTTGCTGCTGATGATGATAGCTTGGCTATCGAAACGTGCGTCCAGTACGAATTAAGTGTTGTGGTAAGGGTTTTAGTGAACTGTTTCAGTGTTCCAGTGCCACAGTTTTAGAGTATCCGTTTACCAAATAATAATAATAATGATAATAATAATTTTTATTACATTTATTTATTCTTACTAACAATAATAATAACGACAAAACGCATAATCATCACAAAAGTAAAAAGAAATCAAGAATTTCGGACGTCATTGAGATCTATCTCGATCTACCGCTCCTATACGAAGGCTCTATTATTATAGGGACCGATTTTTTAGCGGAACGGAGCCAAGAATACGGTAATAATACAGCTTTTGTGAGTATTTCGAATTCCATATGCTAAGGTGAGAATATTTATTTAGCTGCTCCAGTTTCAAAAAGAAGCAGAAAACGTAATTTTCAAAGTCCTTTTCAATTCAGATTTCGTGGTATTGAATTTCCCCATTCAGTTAAACTGAAAAAAAGAACCAGTTCCTCTTAAATGCTCAAAAATGTCAATATGCCAATCGTTGATCTTCAGAATTAATCTTCATTTCATCAAGACTAAATACAACGTTACTTTTACGCTTTTCCGCTGTAGAACTTTCTGAAAAAATTACTCATTTCAATTTTTGTTCGTGGAGAATTGCAACATATACTCGAGAGGTGAAAAACAATAGCAAGGGAGAAGGACACGTACGGAACCGCGCTGATGACGCCGGGTAGGTAGAAACATGTTCGCAGGTTTACGCTGTTCCTTTTCCCTCGTTTGGTTTTTTGCCGGAAATTATTTCACCAATACCATGAGCTATATTAGCATTAATTTTTTGGTTATTGTTACTAGGCAATCTTTTCATGTGTATTTTAATACATCATGGTAAGCCTGTAGGAATTGTTTAAAGGTGTGGACAGGCGGCGTCTTAGGCGCCATGCCATCTTGCGTTAAGCAGCCCAGGAGCTGCTCGATAGGTGGTAGGAGTCTGCGTCCCAAGTTGTTGTCGCTATTCTCTAGACGACATGTCTATATTTCTCGACGCTAGGTGGCGTTGGAAGATATATCGTGATTCTATTCGTGGAGAATAGCAACATATACTCGAGAGGTGAAAAACAATAGTAAGGGAGAAGGACACGCACGGAACCGCGCTGATGACGCCAGGTAGGCAGAAATATGTTCTCGTGTTTCGGCTGTCCCTTTTCCCTCGCTTTGTTTTTTGCCGGAAATGATTCCACCAATACCATGAGCTATATTAGCACCTTTTTTTTTGATTATTGTTACCAGGCAATCTTTTCATGTGTAATGTTCCTATATATTTAATAAATGTTTTACTAATTGTACCTTGAACAAACTAACATACAATCTGCTAGACTACAGGGGAAAACATTGCAACCAACCCATTCTTTAACCTTTCCATTTTTTAAAGCCTCCGAGTGCCATTTGGATACGTAAAATGTGTCTTCAGTATATAATTCGCAACAATTATCCGTCATTAAACTAAGTTACCACCATACCTGGACGTCTGGTAGGGGCGACAGTAGCAGAAATAGCCGATCACTGTAAAAACGTTCCCGTGTTATATTGCGTACGCTATGTGCCTTTTATGTAAACTCCGCGCTACTGATCCCAAAAAATATGTAAGCGATAGTGGCGCGAACCAAGTTTTGTGCGATGAATGGACTTTACATTAAGCATTGCCCAAGTAACTACGGCTAGTAAACGTTATATTTTTTTAAGTATAACAGGCGTGCATTCCGACCTACAATCCAGTTCATTTTATATATCGCATACAGTTGTGCTTCTCTTACATAGCCCAGGAAAGCCTTATTTTACCTAACATACGATCAGCTAGACGATAGGAGGAAATACCACAATTAATCCCTTCTATTGTTTTTCGATTTTTAGCTTTCGAAACCCCCTTTTTTTAAATTGCTATGCGAGGGAACACTACTCCAGCATGGTTCCTATGTGTACAATACATATTTCAACGGAACGACAGGCATTCGTTAGACCAATCCGGATGGATGCTAGCGCGTAATAAACGACAATGGATAATTACTGGATATATACGGCCCTGGAGAGTCTCTCTCGCTCTTTACATGATCGGGGAGCAGCCGTTCATCGCCGACAATTGAAAAGCGTTTCTATCGAGCGACAATAAAATCAACAAATTTGTAGTCGCAGGCTGAAATCGGATAGCAAACACGACGATCGTTAAATAGTAAATAGACATAAATATCGCGTATAAATGGCGTATATAATCTCGTATACATTCAGCCGATCCTGTATTTTATCACTATTTGGGTAATTATTGCTGCATTTGATGATAAAGTTTACGATCGTACTAAAAGTCCATGTACGATGATCGATTGTGTCATTTTATATTATCAAATATATATTGCTCGCTGTTATTGGTTGCGTTAGTAGTGAATACGGACGTTAAAATATATTAAACAGGTTGTACTTTATAATACAAAACGTACGACTAACACCAAACGCAGACAATAACATCTGGGAGATGAAAAAATTTCAAGTATCTGTTATGCTTAGGGTAAACCAGTGTGATACGCCTTACATTTTGAGAAAAATGTTCTATTAAAAAAATACAAAAACATTTTTATTTACAGATACAAAAGCATGACAACTAGATAATACACTGCAGAATAATAAATACATTTAATTGTTACAAAAGCGTATTATACGAAAATAAAAATATTGAAGAAATAATACAGTAGGGCGTTTTCACCTTAAAGTCATTAAATACGCCCCAGTAGAAAGCTCAATTTTTCCTGGCACCATGGCATGTATTTAAGTGTCTTTTGCACGTCTCAAGAAGACTGGATCCAGTTATGGATTCAATGCATCTGTCTTTGCAAAACGTTTCAGGATTGAACACTTATTAAAAATATGTCCATATCGTGCAATTTTCTGCTTTTCCGCACCACCCAGTTATCCTCAGTTGTACCATATTCATTTCTACTTATTTTTTCCATCTTGCTTTTGACCGTCCCGGCTCTTATTAACACCCAATGGACTTCTTAGTATTTGTTTTGGAATTCTGTTGTGTTCGGACATTCACTGTAAATGCCTCAACCACCGTAGTCTTTAGTGTTCACTTCTACAACTATGCTCGGTTCGTTGTAGAGATTCTGTACAATTTTTTATGGTTTCTCCTCGCATCTTCTTGCAATGCTTTTTTCTGCTTACCTTTTGCCAAAATTACCAGATCGTCTGTAAACACCAGACACTGATGTTTTGTTTTTTTTTGTAAACTTAACGTGACTTATTGATGTTTGCGTCCCTTACCATTTTCTCTAAACACAGGCTAAGCAGCACCAACGATACTAGATCACCTTGTCTCATCCCTTCTCTGACGCCAGACTCGCTTGATGTTCTAGTTTTACTCGAACCTTATTTACCGTCCCTTATAACATTGTTTTTATCATTCCAATAATCTTCTTCTTGATTTTCAGTGTCTTGTATACCTTTTTCCTCTTCCTCTTCTCTTTTATCTGCCTGTATTTCTCTTAGAGCATATAATTGATCAATTGCGCCTCTTGCTTGTCTAAAACCTTATTGGTAGCCTCCTGTGATACTTTCTATTTACCTAGATATTTTATTTTTAATATATGTTGCTAAGATCTTGTATGCTGCATTTAAAAGCGCAATGTCCCTATAATTCTCAAAACTCCTGTCCGCCATTGTATACATGAGGCACACTATCGCCTCAGTCCATTCCTCCGGTAGCTGCTCCTTCATCCATATATCATTGACTAACTTTTTTATTTGCTACTCTAGTCTTATTTCTCCATATTTAACCATTTCTGCTGTCATCTGGACACTCCCTGGGCTTTTATTATTTATTAACTTTTATATTATTTCCTCTATAGTTGGTGGTATATTCTTCTTCTTTCTCACGATCATTCCTATTTACTTCGATCTCTTCCTCTTCATGAATATCAACCTCTATTTCATTCAGAAGCTCGTGGAAGTACTTTTTCCATAATTCCAGGACACTCTCTTCCACAACAATTGTACCTTTATCTTTGCAGATGATTGTTCTAGGCCGGTATCCTTTCCTTTCTTTTCTTATTCCTTGATATAAATTTCTTACTTCGTTAATTTTATAATTCTCTCCAATCTCCCATACTTTACGTTTACAGATACTAAAAACTTCATATTGAAATCTACTGTCCCAAATTAGTTCGAACGTGCAAAAATTCCACTGCAAGCATTGGAAACGACACGGTTCGAAAATATAAAAAAAAAATTCCAATCATATTCACTAATTAGAGTACGCCATCGTGAAAATTAAATAATTATTGAGTCGAGCGGTACGTACATCATTTCAGTCTGGAGATAATAAGCTACGAGTCCGTCATCAAATGAAATCCCGGTAATTCCCCGGTCGCAATTACAACGGTCCCCGTTCGGAATTAAATTGTTAGCCGGCTGGAAGGATCGACACCCGAGAGGGAGACGCTCAAGGGGGAGACAGTATTGGAGTCGCGCGCCTATTCAACCCGTTGTGATTGCGATCCCTGTTAGTCGGATATGTTACGCTATCGCTGTTAATCCAGTCGCCCAAGGAACATAGTTAATTACCAAAAAATCGATATAAAATATGTGTTTTGGAGGGGGGAATTTGTCGAGGACAAAAGTTGAGAACGTCATACGTTACAGGGTTTAAATAAATAGTTTTCCTTCATTAAAAAGGTTAAAATGTAAAAACAATTAATTTTATTTTTTTATTTAATCATATGTTATCTTACATTGTTGAAAAAATCTATTCGGTAACCCAAAAATATTGATACGAGTACATCAAAAACCGCAATCTTGAATTTTTGCCCAATATCAATTTTAAACTTTCATATGAAACCTTTTTTCGTACGTCTTATATTTACGAAGATATTTGATATACAGGCAAGTGACAGTGTTTGGTTTTTTTGAGATAACTTCTAATGAGTTCGACATTCTGAACTTTTCGAACAGATGTTAAAGTTGCACATACAACTGTAAAACATTGCCCGTTTAACCAAATCTCCATATTCAATGATAACGGAGTTACCCATCCAATCCCACTCGATCTGGGACACCCACTTTCATGCTTCTTTCATATACGCTATCGATAATCTGTTAATTAAGAGATAACGGCGACCATTTTATGTTGTCCGCAGTAATTCGAATCTGTAATTGTTTACTGATGCCTATTTCATTTTTTTTTTATTTCCGTTTATTAAAACTATCTAGGAACGGAAGTTGGTTGACCAGTTCTTCTTCTATAAATCTAGTTATTTGAAATTTTGAGGGTCGCGAGCAACTCTGAGAGAGTACTTTTCTTAGTTTCAAAAATTCTGTGACCTTTTTCATACACTAAAACCAATAAATTACTTAACCGATAGAAAGTATATAGCTTATATACTGCAATATATAATCCTCACCAAATTACATTACAGCTATATACTCGAAACTACTAACTAGATAACGTTACAGCAAATATTATGCAACCACGCCGTATATGATGCACAGCAATCCTCAATTTTCTTGTTTGAAGTTATCGCTTAGTTATGTATGGTATGACCTGGAAAGATATCTTTTAATATATGTCTGCTTTCACGTATGCATGTATACACGGATGCAAGGGAATGAAGATAGCCGGAAATGGATGTTGAACTGAGCGTAAACGATCATTGTCGTTGAAATGCACAAGGAGAATTTATGTACCGTGGAATATTAACTTGTTACAACTAGAAATTGGTACGTAAGTTCGTAATACAGATGCTGTAAATCTAGAAAACTAGCCTTAAATTTTTATGTTTATGTATGTTTATGTTACAATTCCCGTCTATAATAATTTTATGCATTTAGAACTGCCAAATTTTAAATGAGATGAGAATATATAAGCAATAATGCATCTTATTATATTTTTATTTAATGCTATTGTTTTGTTGGAAAAAAACCTCCTTTACATACTTCCAAATAATATGTTATATTATCAGCAATGTCGTTTGATAAATAATAGAAAATAAATGTTACAGTTAAATCTCTTTTAATCGACACCTCTCAAAAACAAATACCTCTCTATAAAGGACAGTTTTTAATTCCCCAAGTCCAATACATACTAAAGTACATACCAAACACCTCTAGACAACGAACCATCTCTAGAACGATGCGGACGCCGAAATCAACAAATTTATCCCATATTTGGCTTAAAACTTTGGATTTTCAAGCTGATAACAAAAATAGGAATAAACTCATAAACATTTTATCATTCTGTATATATTTCAAAGGAAAGCCGTAAATCACTCAAATTCTTTTATTTAACCCGGCGTTGGTACGGTGAGCTTCCGTTACATTAGTGGTACGGTGGGGTTAGGGCATGCCCCAACTTCCTGTATTATAAAAAATTATCTAGAAGTACATACAATACATGATAAGATTATTTTATTAAAGAAAAAATCAACAAATCTTAATGAGCTATAAAAACAAAAATACATAATATAAGAAAAACAAAATGAAAAATACGTTTCGAGTAATAAATAATACTATTCCACAGTTTTTCTAAAACATGAATCACATCTTATTGTAGCATGTTCCAATCACACAAACTCTTTACAAGCAACACAATGGTAAAAGGATTTCCTGTCTTTGGACCGTTCATATGTGTAGCATCTTTTGGCCCTAGTTTGCTTCTTACCATAATTATTTGCAGAACTAGAAGCACCTGTAATTTCGTTAATTTTCCTCTTCAAGCAGCGAGATAGTCTTGGATTATTTTGTCGATTTTTCATATATGGTAAAACCATGTCTAGGGCCAAACTTTTTATGAACTGACGACGCTTTATAGGGCTTCTGATATTGGCATTATATACAACAAAAGCGTTCAACGAAGCTGTATTCAAAAGAGAAAAAAACATGGTCAAAAGCCACCTACGGCTATTACGGGACACATCATAGTTGCTGGAAAGTTCATGAACAACGTCTACGCCACCTTTAATGACGTTATAGACAGTTATAATCTCTGGTTTTTGATCTTCTCCGGTATTTTCGTCAATGGTGTTGGAATGATGCAAACTCGAAAGCAATAATACATTTTTTCCTTTTTTTGGGATATAGAATACGAGAGCTACATATTTCTGGAATGCAAATAAAGAACTTTTTGCTGCTCGATTTTTTGTCTGTAGAAGCTGCAGTGGGATTTCCCTTTTATTTTTTCGAAAGGTACAGAGCGACGTCAGCTTGTATTCGGCCAGCAACCTAGTCACGACTGAGTAGCTGGCAAATCAGTTATAGAAAGTTATGTTTCGACCAGACATTTGAATAGGTTTACTAAGCCGTAAAACAATATTCTCAGGTTTGTTACTTACTTCAAAAGGACCGGCTGGTTGTTTGCCAACATAAACTTCCTGATTAAGAACGTAAAAAGTGCGAGCATCCACTAGAGCAAATATCTTTATTCCATATTTCGCTGGTTTCTTTGGAATAAATTGTCGAAAACTACATTTTCCTCTAAACGATTCCAATTTCTCATCTAAGGTCACATACTCACTGGGGGTATATACAGCTAAACAGTTCTCGACAAACATGTCAAAGATTCCTCTGATAGGCGCAAGCTTGTCTAATTGGCGTCTCTCTGCTCTTGTTTCGGTGTTGCCAAAACGTAAACATTGTACCTGAAAATATCAACTCTTAGGCCATCTGTGGCCCACAGGTCATCTACATTTTGCTTAGCTGACTTTATAGTTCCAGCTATGTATAGAAGCCCGAAAAGAGCTTGGAGTTCTTCAATTGTTGTATCTTTTGTTAGGTGCTGTGTGTCAGGTCTGTTGTAGTTCTGGGCTTTTCCTCTTACTTTGTAATTTGTATATTTTACAATATCAGAAAGCATTACGTCCGTAAAGAAACATTTCCAAATTTGCAAAGGCTCTTTGATATTTCTAAATAGTCGCTTCACTCGTGGTAAGTAAGTAATAATATTCTCTGCTCGTATTTTTTAGCTAAATTTCCGGAAGTTTTTTGCCATTTTGTAATCCCATCTTTGCCAACATATACATTATGAATACTGCACTCTTCATTTCCCGGTATATCAAGTAGATCTTCGTCATCTATTTCTTGTTCTGTATCCGAATTTGCAGACCTTTCACTTACATTATCGTCCTCCGCTTCCAATCTAGATTCTGCTGCTTGATTATCTTCCGTCTCATCCTCTGTTTCTTGCCATAACTTTAATAATGTCTTCTGTTCTTTTTCATAAGAATATGCCATACTAGAAACAACTATGACAACTAATGCAGTTAGAGCAACCAAAAACTTACCTGAGAAATGTTTATTAGCGTCGATAAAAACACAAGTGTACGGTCGATAATCGCCGGTTACGGTTTCGGTACGGTGGGGCATGACAAACACATTCCAAAACTAATGGACACTATACACACATCGATCTTACGTTAACTGACCTCGTTACGAATTCAAATAAGGATCTATACGAAGATATACGAAGTTTGATGAAACTGCTCTTCGTTGCTGGCCTTGCAGGACATAGTAAAGTTCTTTGGGGTATACTGTACCCCACCGTACCGACGCCGGCTTAAAGGATTTGAAGAGGAAATTTCAATAACTACTAGTGTTACTGATATGAACATTGCTCATTTTAAATTGAAGGACCTAGAAGCATTTATTATTTAATCTAATGATTCAATAGAAACTCAGAAAATAAGCGAAGTGTTGTCATATGTAGAAACCGAAATTGTAAAAAATACATTTCAAAGTAAGTAATAAACAACTTTTGACCAATATTTCACATAAATAATATAAAGAATCCAAATTAAATTTAAGATTAAACAAATTAATAAATCTATTTCAATGTGTGTTATTTAATGTGTTTTCATTAAACGAATAAAGTTATCTGTGCTTTGCTCTTGTTAATCTTCTCTATAGCGAACACCTCCCAACAACGAACAATGGTTACTGCCCCACAGTAGTCTGAGAGGTTTCGCTGTATTTGCAGATGGATTCTATTCTATTTACTGACGGACTCAGAAGTGACAATGGATGTGGATGAGGCTCTTATTGTAGTAATCAATGAGTGCGGGAAACCATTTAGATTAGACATAAACGCATCGGTGTATTGTGTAGATTTATTTTTAGTTGGGGAAACCAAAAGTATAATAATATACAGAATGTTCCATTTAAAACAACGAAGTAGCTGTCTGGTGTTACTTATTGATCATGTCTATTATGGTATTATAAAATTTTAGCTTCCTACTACTGACAGAATAGGCGCAATTTTACAATTCCGAGAGATTGGGACAGCCTGTATACGTTAGCAAACCTAGTGTTCGTAGTATTTCCGAGAAGTACTTGTACGATTTCATCATGTTTTCGATTTAAATCAAAGCTAAAACTGCATTGTGATTACAGTAATTCCAATTGCGGATTCCAATTATAGTATCAACAGTACCATTCTCCTAATCTATAAAGTGTAAAACGATTCCATAAATACACACTATATTAGTCACCATGAAACGCATGCATGCCCATATACATGCATGAACATTCGACTAATCTAATCGTTCCAATAATTCCATAGGTTGACTGTGTATGTGCTAGTTATGACTTGACAAATGTCAATGCTCCATGTATGTAATACGAATGTTATTGTGCACAAATTAAACAGTACTGTATGCATATGTACGCCAGCGTGTCTATTGATATTACCTATGTTACATGTATATGCATAGCAATGCAGTGTAGCCAGATAAGGGTTTATAACTTGACTTAGGAGCCAATACAGATGCATTAGATATACGGTAATGGATTAAAGATTCTGTACTGGTACTTAATCGTTATTTTTCGAGCTCCTTTCCGTTACCTTGTATTCAGAATCGAATATAAGTTCGTAGTGTAGTTAACCATTTAACAAGCAAATTATTTTCTTTATTGTTATTACTCAGATTCCTTTATTCAAAGGAATTTGAGTGATTTGCTGTTTCTCTTGAAATATATGCAGGATAATAAAATGTTTATGACTTTATTCCTACTTTTTCTAGTACTGTTTTTGTTGGTATCTCAAGATGGAGCATTGTTTTATGTATGGTCAAGTTCAGCGTCAAAACGTTTACCAAAGACATAGTTTTTGTATGTTTGTGGTGTACCACTTACTTTGTTCCATTTCATCTCGACATCGAAGGAATCAATATCGTTAACGCCGTCTTCGTCGCTCTCTGTATCATCTACATCAGACTCCTCATCTTCCAAAACACGTTCATAACTTTCAAGGTCAGTCTCTTGTACATCATCCTCAAATTCCGCTTCAGCGAGAGCCTCGATATGTAAATATCACTGGTTAACAAAATTTAAACTTTTTCTTGTCCTACAAATTAGTATATGTGAACATGCTGAATTCAGAAATATTCTATCAGGCAGGGTTTCTAAGTGACAGCGCAATAAATAGTAGAACAACGTGTATAATGTGTATATTTATAAAACAACTGAAAATGTTTCTAAAATGTACAAATATATGATTTTCTGCTATATTCAGCGTCAGGAACGTCTCTCATCCGTGTCCAGCAATAGTCTGCTAGCATAGAGGGGCTCCACTTACCTTGGTAGCGCTTTTCTATGTCCAAAATATCTTGGTGAAATCTTTCCCCATGTTCGTCACTGACGACTTCAAGGTTGTCCGGGAAAAATCTAAATGTGAGCCTAAAAAATGAATTTTTAGACTCATACTGCACCTCAATGTTTCATACGAAGTCAAAAGTTCTTTTACAATATTCTTGTAGTCTTCGGATTTGCGATTGCCTAAAAAGTTCTCACAGATATTCTTAAATGACAGCCAGGCGGATTTTCCATTTTTGTTCAGCTCTATATCGAACTTTTCGCCTCGACACAAGTCCCTGATCTGGGGTCCTACAAATATACCCTCCTTTACTTTAGCATCACTGATTCTGGGGAACTTATTCCTCAAATACGCGAATCCGTGACCATTAATCAACTCTTCAATAGCTGGCGGAGATGGAGCATTACGTCTACTCCCCATTTTGCTAATGGGATTCTACAGTAAATAAACGTTGCTCCAACGTATAATGTGGCATTTTTAGTAACCTCTAAGTCTTACTGTGATAGATATCAAACATGGCAGCTCACAAATCGCACATAATTTCAAATTCAGGTTCTTATTGACACAATATATGGAACAATAAAAAGTTAAAGTATTCAGATTAAGTTGGGAGAAGTTGGGACAGTAATAGCTGTAGTAATAGCTGCAAATATAGAAAGCAGAAATTGCGAAATCAAATTTAGAGGCACTTTACTGAAACACCTCACGTTTCTTTCATTGCTCCCTTTTACAGATCACACAATCCACATCCATCATGGAGAAAGCAAACTGAAATCAAGAAACCGAAACCGCTTTCGCCCGAAATTAAATTAAACACCTCCGTTCTTTCAAAGGCAAGTAAATCTTTACACACCAATTTGTTTGTCCTAATAATAGAGAATAATGGCGCCCATAAATATCCTCGAACTAGGCAATTTTCGTCCAAGATACATAACGCCTTGGTCGACCAACGCCCAGATATTTACGACCGGTATATATTACGATTATACTTTAAGATAGATAAGGAATAAGCACCTGGGGAAAATGAATAATAAAATAATCGTTTCCAGATCGGTCACGTAGGAAACTTCGACGGTCACGTCTACGTGCAAGGTAGCCACGGATGGTCGCGTCAAACTCACAAATAACGTTGCTGAACGCGAACAGAGGGTCACGGACTGGCGGAACTCGAATAAAAAGTGAAAGAAGAAGAAGTAGCAGAAAGTATAGAAGATGATAAGTGGTAGTACTGCGGTCAAATTCCCTGTTGGTTTGCAAGAACCTACGTTCCAGTGACATGCCGATATTAAACGTATTTTCTTCTTCTTGTTCGGCAGAAATTTTTCCTCTCACGTTCAGTTTGTCGTACGCAGTTTCAAAAGTTAAGTTTGGGAAATGATAAAGTCGACTTCTGCTTATTCTATATTGAAATATCTCTTACCATAAGGCTCGTATCGTTGTAGCTTTCAAATTGCATGCTGTGCGTTGCATTTTTGGAACATATTCCGTCCGCTAATAGTAATTTTCAACTTGCGTGTTGTTCTTTATTTTACAATATTTTTTTCCTCAAATTTGTTTCATTGGTGTTGTTTAGGTCTGGATTTCCTTGCATGCTTTTGATTTGGCCAACCTACCAGTGGTTTCTCAAGGTTGAACGTTGACGTATATCTCAATAGATGCAGTTGATTCATTAACAACTTCTTCCGGAACTGATTCATCATCGATTACCATTTTTTCATCACTTTCATGTCATCTCCATTTTTGAAAATACTTTCTACCAAAAAATCTGTAAACATTCCAGGGTTAAGTGGATGAATTCCTATGTTCTTAAATCAACTGGTAGCCTTGAAAATAGTTGTTACAGCTGAGTATGCTTTATTGAAAAGTTCTGCCACATCGTAGGGTGCCATTTTTTCTTGATTTCAGGTATAAGTCTCATTTTCTGCAAGGTGCAACCTCCAATGGTGTCACATCTAAAGGCTGGGGCCTGAGTGATGCGTAAGACGGTACAGATACCATCACAATACCATGATCTCCATGGATCAAGAGCTTACAATAAGTGGTATCTCACCAAAGGTAATTAATTAACAAACAATGAAATTACAACCAATTGCCATCAACCACCATGCATGGACGCGATTCGCCGTTATACAGCTCTTGAGCATGTCTTTGTGGAAGATGGCAATTTAAGTTGATAAACCTAAGGAAAATCTTTCAAGATAATTAAATTAAAAACGAAAAATTAATTAAGTCAACCTTTACCGTCTTTTTTTTACTTTTAACGAGATCTAAGAGATTACCAGCAGCGGTCGGCGTAGATTAAAGGTTACAGAAATCGCTTTCTATTTGCATAGCGCACGGATTTAAAATAAAAAGTAAGCCCCTCCTTGAAACTTTAGCAATTACGCTAAGTAAAACAAATATTTATCCTGTGAGGTATATTTAACGGTTTCGCTTTTTCCAGGAGTAAAGTAAAAGAAAATAAGTGACTCGGGAGGCGCACATATACGCTTGTTTTACCGAACGTTTCCCCTAGATTAAGCCATACTTCCTGGTTTATTAAATTACTAGATCACTTCTCTCTCGTTTAATAGTTTACGTTGGTAATCAAAATTAGTTACTTACCGCTAAAAGGGGGAAGAGCTAATATGAATTTGCGGCTGAGCACTTAGCTGAAGCGAAATTTATTCACATATGTTTATATCGTTCAGTATAATTTATAACTGGTTTTGGATATGGCGAAATTAGATTTTATTATAGCTATGAATCTTGATTACATAGTATAGTGCTTACAGCTAAATACTGATTCAGTGTATTCTACCCTACTGAAAGAATATATTTCCTTTCAGAAAATACAAACAAGAGGTTCATTAATGTAATAAATAGAGAGAGGAATTATATGAATCGGAAACCGACAAAATATGCGCACATATATGCAGAAAAATTCTTCGAAATATGCACAATTTTTGCTAGATATGCAGTTTTATGCACATATGCTTCTGATACCGATTAACTTCTTGTTAAATGTTATAAAACAAGAATAATCACAACGAAGCATTTTACAAACGTTTATTGTTGTTCTCAGTACTTCTGGACTACATCTTTAATCTATCGCTAAAATCGGCAACATTTCCTTCAAAATGGAAAACTGCGAGGATTTGTCCTGTTTTTAAGGGTGACACGGCTGATGTTAGAAACTATCGACCTATTGCTATTCTATCTAACTTCGCGAAGGTCTTTAAACAAGTACTGCAACGTTTTATTATGGCCCATTGCAAACATTATATATCACCGCAATAACATGGATTTAAGCCTGGACGTTCCACGGTAACTAATCTTGCTGTGGTTACCAATGCGATCGCCTGTGATATATACAGACTTCTCAAGGGCGTTTGATACCATAGATCATCTTACACTACTGGGAAAGATGATTACCTTTGGATTTCCACCTCAATACTTGACTTTTTTCCAGAATTACCTGCAAGGAAGAGTAAATTACTTACTCTGCCACTTCAGGATTACCACAAGACTCCAATTTAAGCCCGGTCCTTTTTAACATCCTTATAAATGATCTGATTGTGTTATAAATATATGTTATTATTTTTCTATATTTTAATTTTATTCCCTCCTTCCGTCCACCTTATCCCAGCATCCATGTCCAGCAAGCTGAGCAAGTATGCCGAGAGACCTCACGCGAGATAAGGCACAGATGCGCTCCCACGGGGCGAGGGCGCATTCGTACCCCTCCCCTTCCTCCATTAGCTGTTCATTGAAGGTGCGTATAAGTGTGATAATTAAGATAAAACATAAGTTACAATTCGTTATGTTATGGTCGCTCGTGGCATCTGTGTCGTCTCGGAAGGCGGAGTGATGGAGCCCGTGATGTTACTTCAAATGCGTCCTATAGTTAGCAGGATTTGCTCTTGAACTGGTCCAGCCCTAAGGTATGGGGTGGCTGGTGCCAGGAGCCCTTAGGACCCTGAGGGAGCCCAAGATGACATATTTTTGCATAAGATGGACTATGTTTCGCGCAGTGGTCGTGGGTATATTCTGTTTTCGTATACCTTCAACGATTATCTCCTTTATACCGCCGCATACCCCAATTATTAGTGGAACAAAGCAAATCTTATACTCCGGATATGTTAGCCTCAATTGGAACATTAGATCTTTATATTTATTTATTTTCTCTATCTCTTTTTACGCGATGTCACGTTCGGCCGGACAAGACATTTCGATAACAAACATCTTTTTATTTGGTTCTTCCAGGACTACCAAGTCTGGCTTGTTAGCATTTATCTGGACGGTGGTCGCGCTGGCAACCACCGATGGAATGATCTTGTCCTTATATGGTGGGACTTTTTCATGGTCTACTCTATGTGTGAAATGGACATGGTAGTACAGCACATGGAGCGCCATATCGTGCATTGATATGTAGAACGTGGGAGCGTATCTTGAGCATGCTGCGAGTAAATGCATCGTTGTTCCTTGGTCTTTTTTGCATGCGCGGCATCTAGTGCCATGTAAAGGTTGTTTCGTGATCATTTCACGGTATACTAGGCTTCCGTAGACTCCATCTTGGCATGCCATAATACAACCTTCAGTCTCAAAGTATAGGCCCGGCGCATTCAAGAACGCAAAGGTAAGTGTCTCAGATAGTAGTTGTTGCTCTATGCTTTTGTAAAATTGCGAGTGCATAGGTTTATCCAGATGGTTTTGCTTCATAATTTTGTTTATTTCTTCTTTTACTCGTAGCTTCACTTTATTCAGTGGCAAATTTTCCAGACTATCTCGACTTGGTCTTTGAGATGTTGGGTCTAAAATTAATTTGTATTGTTTTGCGGCTCTTATTGCTGTACTATATAAAGTAGCCCCTTTTTCGATGGTTTCGTGGGTTTTAACAAATATTAGGAATGGCTCTTTCGTATTCGCTATTTTGCATACCGTTTTTATGATTGCTCTATTATGCATGTGTTCTACACCTAGTAGCCCTCTTCCGTCCTCTTTTTTGGGTAAGTAAATCCTTTGTATTATCACGTCGAAAGAGACGAGTTTAATCCAGGAATCGCTGGAGAAGAGGTTGTCTTCAACTTCAAGCAATAAATCGTTGGCACGTTAGAAGGTGCCCACTTCATCATCAACATCAACGCACGCTCCGGCTTAAAGGGAGCGGAAGGAAGGAGTGTTGGTGGTCCAGGAACTCCGTCTGAATTAAGTAGGATGGAGATGGGCCGTACACTTTATTAAGTTTCGACCAGCCAAAAGGTTTTCATATACCAAGGAAGAAGTATGATTGGCTCAGGAACTCGATCTGAACTGAGTAGGGTGGAGACGAGTCGAATACTTCACGGAACTTAAACCAACCATAGGAAGAATGTTGCTAGCTCAGGAACTCCGTCTGAATTAAGTAGGGTAGAGATGAGCGGCACATTTTAGGACTAATTGTGCGAGAGGCAAAGAAAGCGTTCCGAAGATTGCGACGAAGATACCTCTAAACTTCAGTTGAATGGTTTGAAAGCGTTTTCCGCCGGAGGATCAATGTAACAGAAATAGTTCAAATAGCGTTCAGTAATGTTTTTTATTGTTATCCATTCAATAATTATTTTTTCTAATTGTATTTGTGTTTGTATTTGTAATGTTCATTTTCGAATAATTAATAGGATAAGGAATAGGTTAGTAGCAGTGGAACTTTGGTGGTCATACCGTTACTCTAATCTTGAGTATACCAATATGCTGGGGCATATTTTGCAAAGGGGAGGGTATTGCAACGGAAAATTCCGCTGTCATCATCTAGATCATCGGGCGATGCGCCGGAAGTCAGATAGACGCTGAGACAGCATGCGATGTGTACTCTGGCGTATAGATCGATGAGCTAATTAGTTGTAAGTTAGAGTTAAGCAAGATAACATACATACGAGACAGTTGTGATAAATAAAAGTAAAGTGAAACGTGTATTGGAGTATCATTGTAAGACCTATCCCCCAACCCTCTCGCAAGGTAAGTACCAACACATGTTTATGTAGGCTAGACTGATAGCGAGGTAATTACGTGACAGTATGGAGGCATTCGGATGTAGGCTTCTATTTCTCGTCATGGTCTTTCTCGTTTGAGGGTCAATTGCCTGTAGTTCGTCACTATTCCATTTAATGCAACCAAACGTACGTGATACCATCGGCAGTCCCAAGATATTTGATGCCTTGATAGGCATCTTGTCTTAGGTGTTTAATTGATGACCCGTCTACTAGCTATTATTATTATTATTATTATTAAAATGACGTAAATAATATTCACTTGGAGCCATGTTCGGACTATATGGTGGATGTTCCAATTCTTGAAAGCCGCAATCCCGGATGGCAGCTTGTCAAAAGTAATTTTACTATGTACAATTATTTTTCCTAGTGTAATGCCAATATTTAATTTTAAATCCTACTCAAACGAAGCTACATATACATAGATAGATTGATTCCATTTGGTAAAGGAATTCTATTCATTATTGAATAACCTATAGGACATAAAGATACCTACACAGTATCAATTAAGACTTTATCGTATAAGGGTAGACTAAATCCGGCTCTGAACATTGCTGCCTGACTCCCACTATTTCTGTTTGACGAGTAAAGTCTAGCACAAGCACTCGCCATGGATATTAAGTTAACGTAGGTATCTCCGGTAAATAAGATATCGACGAGAGACGTTGGATGGAGCTTGAGTATAGGGGTACGAGTTCGAGCTTCCTCCTATGTTCCAGCGTTGAATCTCTTTATGTATGGATATATATGTAAACTGAAACTTTCACGTCAATATAAACTTCGCCTTAATGCGTTTTCAATCAGAACAACTTAGTTACATATAGATTACATATTAACTTCATAAATGGTACTAGAGTAGGTGTACGCTTACATTAGTAGGGTGAATAGGGCGAGTGCAGCGACTAGGTGCTCTAGTCTTGGTGTTTAGGAAACCGTAAAGGAGTTGCTTGTTAAGCGTTCATTAAACCAATCATAATAAACTAGCAGTTATAGATTGTTTAAGTGCCACTCACGCCTTCATATAGGTACTAATATATCTAGGCATCCCCTAAGCAATGTATTTATATATGTGTGTTTAATTTTCAAAGTAAGGCGTGTAGAAGAAGGTAAATGCATTAGCAATGATTGTCTTCGTAATAGAAGCTCGGGAAATGGTTGGGTGCACAATTATTTACCTACACAGAACACCAGTGTTCCGTAGACCACGAATTGGGAACCACGCCACTAGAGTACCTACTACACAAGTCAACAAATATTTGACAGTTACAAAAATGAAAAAAAGAAATATCAAATGCACGAGGTTGCTTATTTCTTGTAAATAATTCCCTTCCATTTAGTATTTTGTTTCGTTTCTTTTCGTTGGAGGAAAATCGGCAAGGCAATCTTCGATAGCAAAACGAGGTGCAAGCCTTTAGAGAACAAAACTTAGAGAAGCAATGGATGGAAAATACGGTGAATGCCGTATAACTTTGCCATTTTTATTGCACTGAAACTGCATTTCTTTACTTCTTAATCAATAAGCAAAACTAGATATCAATATCTCATTAAAGTTTGGTAAATTGTTCAAACCCCAACGGAAACTACTTCTCTACTCGTTTTTTTTTTGTCATTGTGGCAAAAATTTATACCCCTGCACCCCCAATAATGACAGTTATGTATTTTGAGCTATTTTAGTGCAAGTACAAAAAACTATACCTGAAGACAGGTATACTTTTGTAGCCATAGAAAGAAATGCGAGGAGCATTATTGACCTTATAACCTTCTCAACAAACCCACAGCATGAACAGAAACTGGATCAAACCATAGGCCTAGTAATAGCAAACATGCAAAATGAGGAAATAGAGAAACAAAAGATGAGGAATACACAAGAATAAAAATATATAACCTCAGAAATGAAGAAACAAGGAGAACATACCAAACAGAGACCGATAATACACTTAGCAAAATTGAAAAAACAAAAGACCAGTGGAATGCAGAGGAAAGGTGGAAAATACTGAAAGAAACTCTCATTTAAAAAGCAAAGATACATGCGGAAAGAAAAAAATAAACACAGGAAAGAAAAGAACAGATTGGTGGATACAGGAAATTAAAGAAAAAATTAAAAGAAAGAAACAAGCGTGGCAAAAGTACAATAAAACGAAGGAGGAGGCAAATAGACTGGAGTACGTAGAAATTAGAAACTAAGTTAAGATAATAACAAGGGAAGCAAAAAGAAAAGTTTGGCAGAGAACTGGGTGAGAACTACAAAAGCAACAATAGACAGTTTTGGAATAGAGTAAGAAACATAAAGGGAGGAGGAAGAAAAGAAATAAAAGGAATTAAGAATAAAGAAGGAGAAATAAAAACAATGAAAACTTGAAATATTAAATATATGGGAAAGCCACTATGCTGACGAATTTAAACGAAGACAAGAAACTCCAAATGAGGAAGCTGAAGAAATGGATTAAGAAATCGAAGAGAATGAAATAGAAGAAATAACACATGAAGAAGTCGAGAATGCGCTCAGAAATATTAAAGTGGGAAAAGCAGGTGGAGAAGATAATGTCGCCCCAGAGGTGATAAAATGGATAGGTAAGGAAGGTATAAGATGATTGCATATAGAATATGCAATGAAGCGTGGAAAATAGAAAAAATCCCCAAAGATTGGAAAAATAATCCAATCCTCCCTATACATAAAAAAGGAAATTTGACACAATGTGAGAATTTCGGAACGATCTGTCTATCCTCGGTAGGATTCAAAATTTATACCCAAATTTTAGAGAAAAAATTATGGAAAAATATGGAAGGAAAACTAGAGGACGAGCAAGCTGCATTTAGTACAAACAAACAAACAAATGGCAATCTAAGTATTATAAGAAATATAACTGAAAGAGCTACAGACAGTGGGAAATGACTTTACCTGGCTTTCATTGACCTAAAGGCAGCTTTTGATATGGTAGAGAGAAAACTAGTTTGGAGATGCTTACATGAGTTGCAAGTAAATAATAAATTAATAAATGTAATAAGAAGTACCTACCAGAAAGTGAATGGAAAAGTGCAGATTGGGGGACTAAGATAGGGAACTTTCCAAAAGGACAGAGAAGTGAAGTAAGGGAATAGTATGAGCCCACTATTATTTATCATATTGATTGATAGAATAATGAAAAACACTAGAAGAAAAGCTGGAAAAACCACAATCGAATACAGAAATCTTACTTCCATAAGTCTGGATGGTCTGATGTACGCCGATGACATAATACTGATTGCTGATAGTAAAAGAAAAATACAGTCAATAATAGACATATGGACAAATGAATTAGAACAACTGAATATGGTAGTGGATATATAAAAAAGTAAAACAATGATAATGAAGGATGCAACATTAACAGAAGAAGGAAGAACAATAACATGCAATCGACAAACACTAGAGGTAGTAACGGTCTACGAATACTTAGGCAGCGTCATCTCAAGTGATGGAAAACTTGATGTGGAAATAGCAAAAAGAAAACAGAAGACTGCAAATATACACCATGCATTGAATAAAACAATACTCAGTAAAAAGGAAATAGACGTAAACATAAAAACTAAGATATATAATACCATCGCTTTGCAATCAATACTATATGCAAGCGAGACTTGGGTACCCCTGGAAAGACACCACCAACAAATAAATACTATGGAAATGAAATACCTCAGAAGGATGGCCGGGAAAACAAAATACGAGCATACAAATAACACAGATGACAAAGCAAGAACCAATTAGAATCAAACTAGAAAATAAACAATTAAATTGATTTGGCCACATATCAAGATAGACTGGTGCGAAGGGTGATTGAGGCAGGAAGGATGGGGAGGAGAAAGCGGGGCAGTCCAAAAGACATGGATTGAAGGAATAAAAGAAATTGGTGCGGGAGGTGGAAAAACCCTGGGTGAGATGAAAATATGTGCAAGAGACCGGAAGCGATGGAAAGCATGAATAAGGTAATATGCAATTCCATCCGACGCTGTAAAGGGCATAAGGAATACGAAGAAGAAGAAAGGCCAAATAGAGTTAGGGAAGCATTTCAACTGGAATCATTAATAGTTGCAATTTATATAAATTGACTTTGTGAGGGCAAAAAAAAGCGACAATGAGTAGATCAAACCTCTTCAAAGCCGGTCCTGTTAACTCGAGAGCCGAAGCGACGTTGGCGTAGAGTTTTTAAGTGCTTTTTCTGACATCCAAACGATGTTATCCGATTATTACTGGTCCCGCATACCCATACTTAAGAGAACGGCCCTCAGGAAAAGATGGCTGCACGTTACACAGACACACACACATATCCACTTATAGGAACCCATACGAACGTTGTTAGCGTGTATATGCGAAAGCATTAAAATAAAATTTCATGTAATGTGTGCACGATCTCGGCGAAAATCTTTTCTTTTTAGCTTCTTTTGTGTCTGGAGGAAATGGCGTTTCCGCACAGGTAACAAGTTTTACTCTCTTCAAAGAAAACGTAAATGTACTCCTCAGACGCGACAGTAGAGGGTGTGCGCGAGGTACGTTGGCGTCTTACGTCTCTCCTGAATTCATTTTTAAATGCTATTAGATTACATTCTTTTAGATTTTGTGTGTCTTGTAGAACGGTGTGTATAAAAAACCTTTTGGAAGGTGTGTCACGAGTCCTAGTCAAATTGAAATTAGAAATTACTCGAATTGTCGAGTTTGATTAGCGAGTTCAAGGGTTTGACTCGTTACCACCGAGACTACAAGCTAGAACGCTCTTTGATGACGTTACGCTGTTTAGGTAATGTAATGCCATCCACATGATTTTTTTGATTTTTTTTATTTCTTGGATAAATTGCAAATACTGTTCTTTACATGCCGTGTGGATAGCTACTGTAATAAATTCATATTTTGTTTGTTTGGTTATGTGCATGTAATTATTGCAGAATTGTTTCTTTAGGATAGGCATTTAATATTACATTTCTCCTTTACGTTTTACTTCTAGGTCATTTGGAAGAACAATCTCAACCACTTCAGTTGAGATTGATTATGGCCTAGTGATTTTTCGTAGCTGTTTATATTCTACATTACTCTATACTGTTTTTGTCTACGAAAATAAATATTATTATTATTATTATTATTAACACCAATTATTGGAAATGATTTAACGCCTCTAGTCTAAACAACAAGTGCTGGAGATTTATGCTCATACAATATTGGGCCGCGTACACGCCGTAAAATTAGAAATTACCAGTAGCTAAGATATATGACGGGGCATTTTAAAGCGATTGACGTTGACCACTGTACGACGTCCGGAATACGGGATTTCGCACTGTCGCCGTAGCGATAAATTTTGAAGAATGTCGACGATTTAATGGAAAAATTGTAGAAATTGCGGCGGTGGCCAAGTTCCGCATTCCGAAGGAGAGAACGTCATATATTATGACAAGTAGACGTGATCGGTAGATGAAGCGGCATCAGCACAATGTAGTACCTACTTGTCGATGTCATAAAATAGTATTCCCAACTTTACTAGGAACATACAAAGTTATGAAGGTGGTAAAAACGGGCCAGTTTTTTTTTCTGTTGAATTAATAATCTGTAGTGGTTTGGATTTTATTTATTTAATAATATTCAATATATGAGAATAAAGAAATCTATACTAGTCATAATTTGTTTTCAATTCTGCGTTGTGTGATAATAAAGAAAAATTCCTAAAAAGATAATAAAAATGGATATCAACAATATTTCTCGCAAAATGTTCTACTGTTTGTACATTTGTTGTTCCGACGATTTGAATAGATCCAAGAGAACATAATCCAGCTGAATGTTATGCGTGCGTGAATTATACTGACGGTATGAACAGAATTAAGAATGGTTCTTTGAAATACACTCCAACAACATATGCTCAATTGCCACTGCCGCATTCAAATACCATTCCTAATAAAACCAATCTCAACAGAACAATCTAAGCCATCAGCATTAGAAATCGTGAAAACCGAAGAAGCAGGCGTATCAATGAAACTATCACAGCGACAATCCATTCTTTTGGGAAAGGACTTGAAACAAACGAACATTTTGGCGGCAGATGTTCGAATATACGGAACAATCAATCGTCGTCATCGTTTTACGAATTTTCTCAAATCCATTGGAAATAATTCACTCGCTTGTTGCACTGATATCCGTGGTTTGATTTTAACGATGCAAAATGAGTCCCGAGCATTGGCGGTTGTTTATCGAATTGTCAAAAAGCAGTTTGAAAGCGGTTCTGCTACCCAACACCAATTCAAAAAATTTCATTCCGATTGCACTGAGCAGCAATACAAAAGAGACATGCATCGTTAAAAAAAATTATCGATTTAGTGCAATATAATGTTGGTGGCTCTTTTAAGAGGTATGCAAACGAGTTATACCAAAAATATATGCCACATGTACCTGTGGAATACCCATTTTGCCGGCGACCAATATAACGAACGGAATTGGCCTTTACGTGAGGAATTTAAAACGACATTATTGAGATTCCACTTGTGCCAAACGTGAAGGTTTTGTTACCACCGCTCCACATCAAACTAGGAATTGTTAAAAATTTCATAAAAGCAACTGAATACCCTTTGGGCGTCCCATCTTCGCGTACTTATTTGGCATGCAGCGCGCAACGTACTGTCGAGATCGACTACGAGTTGAAAATTTCCCCTACCGGCACCACCTTTTTAACAAACTCTAGTAATAACTAAGGTACGGATAGACACGGTCGCTTTTCGATACAGTCGGACGCGTGGACAGTGTCGTGTGCTACCGATAGCTAGCGAAGACGTATTTATGCTCGTCTAAGGCTTTTTCTCAGTCCCTCACTTCTGTGCACTACTGCTAAATTGAGTTTTATAAACGCATCCACCGGGTCGAGTAGAACAAGTTGGTATAGATTGCGCTGCCGCGTGGTTCATTGGTACGCTATGGATGGGTTACTGTCTCGACGCGTGGTGCACCATTCAGGGGACCGCGTTGATCCGCGCTCTAGTAATAATAGAAACAATGCAATGTGTGAGAGGTGACCACAGCCAAGAAATGTTAACTACAATAAAACTTACACATTAAATTGTTAACAGTTTGTTTCATACAAGGCGGAATACCCTGAATACCATTTTAAGCGGAATTCTAAACCAATAAAATTCCAATTATGTCCTAAATGTCGAAATTTTCTGAATTGGCGTCATGGCAGAGCAATTAATCACGATGTTAATCATAAACATGGGCAATAATAATTACTCAGACGTAGCTAACATATATACATACAAATAGTAAACACCTAAATATAGACAGTGCGCGGAACAATATTCGTACGAAGAGAGTGGCTCTGTACGTACTACCTTTATTAGCATTCAGTTCAATTCGCTTATTGTAACAGACCTCGACGGTGCTTAGCACTGTGTAAAATGACGTGTATACAGCGCATTGTGTTCCGTTTTGATAAATTACTCCGTCGGGAGTGCTGTGTTACGGTTTTAGCAACAAACGAATCGGCTAAGTATACGGATCTATGTATCTCTAACATCAAACCTACATGGCAATGTACAGTGAGAGGCAATCGAAATGACCGATCCAAGTTCTAATCTAAGTGCTATGCACGCTTCATGCTCGTATTAATGTCAGAACTGTTGAATACTGCTAGTATACATTAATGAGTACGGAGACAAGTCCTCTACAACACAAGCGGTCGTATGCACAGTTGCCAGCCAGAGAGGCGCTGGCGAATATCCACTTAGCGATGCCCTGACGAAAGAAGAGATGGCTTATTATATAGTTTATCTCCAGCGCATCGCTAGCTGGAAGATAGAACCAGCGTAAGCTGTACTACGACTGTAGGAAACATCGGTGTTCTTATGCGCGTTGGTACATTAATCCGTGTGTCTTATGATCTCTTCGATTTATACGTTTTAGTTGGTTTATAGTATTTTATAATTTCCATTTAATTTATTTATATTTGCGGATTAAAAATAATTATACAGGGTGTTTGTTACTTTAGTCCAACGTGTTTCAGCACGTTTTATAATTTATTTCTTACCTTCTATTTTATGTGTAAGCTTTTATGCGCTCGCCACGCCTCTGGCTGTTACCGCATATTTGCCCAGGTTAATCATTACTATTGTAATAAAATAATTTGTTTTTATTTTGTATATTGTTTTCAATGGTAATTTTGTTCTCGAGGTACACCTTATTTTGGAAAGCAACATTCTTTTTCTTTAATATCTCAAAAACTATAAAGTTCAGATGGAAAACCCCCGATACTTTTTTAAAGCAAAAATTATTTTCTATTAACTGGTGTAAATATATACAGGATGTACCATTTAAACAAAGTATTAGCTTTAGGTAGCTTAATAGAAGTACTAAACACTTTATCTAAATAATTTTTTGTAAGTATCTGTAATAACTTCGGAGAAAAACAGTGTTTTCAATTTTAATTTCCGCCCTGTATAAGTCTTCTAACTAAATAATTTCTTAATTTAACTCATTCATCTCAAATTTTGCGAATATTCGATTACCAAAATGCATTCGCATAGCATTTAAACAATAGCGTATGCCGGACATTTTAGTTGACGGACATTGTACATGTTCCAGTAGATCTACCCAATCTAAGTAGGGTAATTTACATGGAGAAAGAGTCATGGCGTTATGTGTTACGGAAGGACGAATCATTTTCTATTTTGCATCTTTTTCCTTATCATGGAGACATGTTGTTGTTGTTGTTGGTAGCTATACACACACTTGCCGCTGAAATAAATTATAACGCCATTTATATACGTCGCAATATGAGCGGAAACTAACGTCATTGGCGTTGGAATTTTGCCCTATATGTGTAATATGACAAATTACGTTTAAAACACAGTAATGTTACTTAAATGCCTCATACGAAGTAATTTATCGTGTTAATGTATTAGGGGCGTAAATCAGAGTTACATACTGAAACTTACCATAGCAATTTGTTTCTTCGCTAACGTTACAAGGTAATTTATACTAAACCATAAGACTACAAAGAGATTATTTTGAATTATTTACTATTAAAATCGTTACTTTCATTAAAATTATTTGAATGATTTTAAGTATAAGGTAAGTAAAGATATCATAAGATTATCGCAAGAATACGCTATCCTTTGAATTTGGTTTTAAAAAAAGATTATGATATTTTTAGATCAAACAAGAACATAAGACGGAATTTGCTCTATCCAAATCAAATACATCCGCGATGTCTTGTAATTAAAGAAAGCATATGGAAAGTTCAAAGGAAATATTGCGAGATCTCACAAGGAGACTGTGATATTCCTAAAAGAATCTTATTTTTGAAATTTTGCAATATTCTTGTGGGTTTTGCTATAGAAGACGAAGTAAAAAAAGAGGAGAAGAGGATGACGGTCAATGTGGTTCCATTGTGCGTACCATTACATTAACCACAGAATGTTTTTGACGATCTGTTGTTTCGTCCACACACAACCACAGTTTTTTATCTTTCAATTCCGTTTTCATTCTTTTTTCTATATGTTGATACTGACTAGGTAATTTACAGTCCGTATATTTATTCTAGAAGGAGACAAATGGTTCTTTGTCTAGTAAACGAAACGATAGATTACATAAAATAACAGTAACACATAAATCAAATGTAAATTTTTCTTGGTCTCATATGCCACTTTTTGCAGAAGAATGCTGTTTGCTTTCGATGTGACGTTGACACTGGCTTCTGGACCAACACATTAAAAGGATTTTACAAACTGGACATTGAATTTTAGCGCCATCAAAAATTAAGTCCGGCATGTCCACTATAAAGTTTTTAACTGTGTCTGCCATTGGTCGTTTTCGCGACGTACCTAACTGCGACATTTTTAAAGGAAACATAAGCGTACAATTACGAAATAAGTTACGACAGCCTACATATACACAGAACTACTCGCATACAGCATCGATTTAGTACTGACGCTGTGAACGCGTGAAATAAATAATCGCCGACTCCGCGCCACATATCTACTACACTGACTGTTATCGCTGTTTGCCCAGACTACTTATGTGCGTTCTCAATCCTTAGCATACAGAATGCGAATCAAATAACTGCGCGTTAGCACTGGTTCCTATCAACAAACAATAATCTTAAGTCTCACGTTACAAAGAACGTCGCGTCGTTCATCTGTTACTCTCTGTGGTCGTCAGCAAACTCGAGCTGGTGTTGTACATACATCTTAGCTCCATTTTATTTCCCCTAATAAACATCCATGGCTTTGAAACAATGAAACTAATTAAGGAAATCCAACCGAGAACGTCTAATCTGCATAAATGCTTATTTATGGACGAAGTTTACTCAAGTCAAACATTACGCGACCAAGTTTCCGCAAAATACACAAACATATACGTATGTACGTATATAAGCGACCTCGTACATGGGATACGATGTCCCTGGTCAGGCGCGGTAGTTTTATTCGGAGATTTCCGACAATTTCGTCCGGTTAAAATGACCAGAATAAAGCTACTTGGAAGCATAAATGTATACGGGGTGTTAGTATGTAATTCACCCTGTTTCATGAAGCGAAATGTATTAATAAGGTTCAGAAATTACGCGAAACGAAACCAAAGCATTGCTATTAGAGCTAAGTTCATTTGAAAGATTGATAGTCAAAAGTTTTCAATGAATGCGTATGTCTGCAAGGTAATAAGCAACAAGCTAAAAAATTTCGGGAGAGGAAGTACTCTAAATTCAATACATTTTCCCTCTTTTTGTTACAACCATTTCCGTTCCGTCTCGGAAACGTCTAAATACAATATTTCGTATCGTATCCTTCGTAATCGCGCGTATTCGCGGTGTGAATTTATCTAAACCAACTTTTTACGTCGCGAATATGCTGCTTAAAAATCCTTCTTCCGTTTTCTTCTGGCCGTTTTCCCTCTTTGTAAATAAAATTTTACAGCCCGCACCGAAATAAATGAAACTGTCTGGAAGCAGATGTTAGGCAAATAAGATAATTTCTCTTGTTGTTATACCTTTAAGACTGACTGTTTTTGTATTGGGGGGAACTACTTCCTTTTACGTTCTGTATACGGTGCCACAACACCCCAATTTCGCCTGAGTTATGACCCCAATATTGTCGACAAACTACGTACATGCGTCATACGATGCTTCGCGTTACGTTCTAGGTAAATTGAGGCGTTTATCTCCCGTTGAAAGTAGTCGTCTTGTCTCGCGAAAGAGATATTTGTCGTGTTATTTTAACAGTAAACAGTAAATTGATAATGCTAAGCAGTATAAAGTAAGAAAAACCAAAGGTAATGTAGAATTTCTGTATAAAAAAAAATAATAAAATAGTTGCCATTGATTGGTGAATATCAGAATTTCTGTTTTGTATTAGGGATCAACGAAAATTACAAAAATCTCGCCGATATCGTTTTCAAGGCCAGTAACACCAATGTAATGAGTTTAAATGTATTGCGATCCCATTCGCCGCAACATTTAATAATGCTTTGATCTTTCCGTTTTCGTATTTTGTAACTAACTGTTAGTATATTTCCTCCTTTTTGATATAACAGGTATTTCAGCAAGGACAAGTGATAGGTAGAGCCCGGTAAATGGAGAGCAATCGCAGCGGCGGTGTGACTGTGTTTAGGTGGGCGGGGAGGGCTGGTCGATTATGATACGACACGACAAATCATCATCGCTCAGTTCAGTTTAGCATTGGATAGCGGATAGGGCAAGCTGCATAACTGACTACGACTGGTAGGATCGAGCGCCGCCGGCTAGAGTTTATTTTATCTGGTAAAGATCGCTACAGGGAAATGGCGAAGATAATAATTAAATTCGTTAGCGTTTGTGGTAGTTTTATGTACAAGAATGGATTTTGTATGTTATGTTTGACATAAACATCTGTTTTATGAATTATTTGCTTTTACATATATTTAAAATTACAACGAAACATGGTGAATGTACCGTATGTACAAGGAACATACTTTAAGTTTCTACAAAAACAATAAGACAAAAAAGTTTTCGATACAAATTATTTTATTGTTTTTCAAAATATTCCCCAATCACTTTAATAATATTTTATTAGATTTATGCTCATAGATCGTTTTTTCACATTTTAGTGCTTTTTGTTTGGGGTTACGCTAAAACATAACCGAGTTCCACTAAGGGTAGAATCTTGCCGCGTGTGTCCGCAGATAACCTCCCATCACGTAGGGACAGGACCAGCGCCGATCATTTGCTGCTCGACCCCCGATAGACCCCTTCAGTTTTGCGTACCAATATTTCCTTTTACCTTTTTCTAGATTTTGTATTTGAATTTATTGCTTTTTTATCCTTTATTAGAAATTCATTACTAGAGCCCGGTAACTGGAGAACAATCGCAGCGGCGGTGTGACTGTGTTTAGGTGGGCGTGGAGGGCTGGTCAATTATGATACGACACGACAAATCAACATCACTCAGTTCAGTTTAGCATTGGATAGCGGATAGGGCGTGTTGATTTTATTGATACAGACGTAGTTATTAATTGTAGTTTTTAGTGAACATGTCGAAGGCTAAAAAACTACCCTTTCAAAACATAGTAAACAAGTTTATTTCTGACTTTCCCGATTTGTTTTACAACGGGAATAGGATAGTTTGTAAAGTGTGCAAAATACATTTGATGTCAAATAAGAAGTGGAACTGTACAAGACACGTAGATTCCGCACAGCATAGAAAACGAAAATTGGGCATGCCACCGAAAAGTGCATTTCTTTTAATGTAATTCTTATGTTGATAAACTATAATTTGCCACTAGGCTTACTCGATAAACAACCGTTTAAGGGCTTTTGGGACAAATACAATCCCGAGTTGCGGTTGTCAACGGAGAAAACGGCACGTAAGCATGTTGCATTTGTATGCGATGACGTGGAAAGGAAAATGAAACGCATATTGAAAAAACAGTATCTTTGGTTATGTGTTGACGAGACAACAGACTGTAAAAAAAATTCAATTATAAATATTATGGTACGCATACTAGACGCTAGTAAACCTACATTACCACTGTTACTAGCTAGCCGAAGACTACAAGAGTGTACTGCTGCAGCAATTACGAAGGTTGTACTTAGTACGTTGGAAAAATTTCAAATTTCAAAAGATAAAGTGTTGATGTTTATGAGCGAATGCGCAGCGATAATGCGTTCGGTAGGCCGCTCTCTTCTTGAACATGGTTGCAAGTGTTTACATGTTACGTGTAAAGTGCATGTTTTACATCTTGTGGCAGAAACCATTCGACAATGCTCTCCCGAGGTAGATGCATTAATAGCAAGCACAAAAAAAGTATTTTTGAAATCTCCCAAACGCCTCCGATCATTTCACACAGAGTGTCCTGGTATTCGTCAACCACCGGAGCCAATTCTCACACGTTGGGGAACATGGTTGCAGGCAGCTTTTTATTATGCTGAACATTTCAAAATAGTAAAAGCTGTTGTTGCACAATTCAATTCTGCCGAAACTACAGCTATTAAAGAGAGCCAGGCGAAATTTCAAGATATTTCCATTGAAACAGATTTAAAAAATATTCGTAGCTACTATAAAGGATTAGCTGATGCAATAGACCAATTACAAAATAGATCGTTATCATTATTGGAGCCTCTGCAAATTATGGACGGAGTGCATACACAGCTACTGACTATACATGACGCAAAATATAATCGCGTTTTAGAAAAGTTCCAGATTGTGCTACAGAAAGATCCCGATTTTAGCACACTAAAACAAATTTGTGATGGTGTATCGAATAATCCAATGACTAAGTACAATGAGTATTTTAATCATGCATGTATAACATCGGTAGATGTTGAACGCTCTTTTTCAAAATATAAACTCAATTTCTCACCACGACGAACATCGCTTACCAAGACAACTGTGGAAACACATCTAATGGTGTCAACTTTTTGCCACTCTTATCCATATGATGTTAATACTGATAATGGTGCTTCTAGTTTTACTATTCCGTAGCCAAGGCTGCTTAAAAGGGTGAGCGTTTCACTACTTTTCACATATTATAATTATGTATTAGTTCTGTTATTTTTTTTCTATTTTCTTACTATTGTTTTTGTATACTAGGAAGGTACGGCTATGGCACGGCTCCCTGTTACCGGGCTCTAGTGATAAGACATGCTTGCATGCATAAGTCCGTTGAGGTATCTGCTGTTCTATCTCCTACCCTTTTTGTCATAATACCTAGCACCCTTCTAGCACCTAACCATATAGTTATCCCTGTCACTCGTTCGCGATTCTCAGGATTCCTACAAGATTACCAAGGTAGTAAGTTTTGTAATATTCTTTGCAAACAGAAGTAGCACAGGTATCATTTTAATCTATATGTATCTGTTCACACAACGCTCAAATTATTTTGTGGTTATTATTGTTTTTATAGATACTCATCTACATAAAAGTGTATACCTTTTGGCAATTTTATGCAAATAATATGATTAATTCACTAAAAATTAGATTTTTTAATCTATTCCCATTTTGGGAACGTCGGCTATTAAAAGGTAAAGTCAAATAAATGGTAAAGAAAGTCAAATAAATGGTAAAGAAAAAGAAAAGACTGTATTGTTGAATCAAACATATTACATATACTAAAACAGATATATTTTCAAATAAAACTTGAGGTTATTTGTTTCAAGAGATCATATGTTCGAAACAAATAATGATGTTAAAAAAATTATTTCTTTAAATTGCAAAAATTTATCTGATGATCTGATGAAGATTTTCAAAGTATTACTTCGTCCTGTATATTTTCTGGTCGGCTGCAATTCGACTACAACCTCTACTACTACTACTACTCCGCTTCGTTCACAAACATTGCTTCTCATATATGCATGCGCTGTATGCTGTAGCGACCGTGGCGGAAGCGCCTTAATGCTGATAAGTGTGTGTTTAATCTTATGATTTCGAATTCGTCTATTGTTTGCGCTCTCGGTTTCCCAATCTATTCGACTCTGAACGCTGAACCCGACCGCCGAATAGACAATTATGGGAACTTGCATTTCGGTCCACATATCCTCCGTCTCCTCCCTACTATACCTACTCTCTTTACCGCCGCTTCCTTCCCTCATCGGCAAACAAAATTCGCTCCTCCATCCGTTAAACAAAGCTCAGTAATCTGGCTTAAAGTCGTGGATATTACTTCCGTACATAAGTTAGAAGTATGTACTTCGGATTGCACAAACAGCGACAGTACATATACGTCTGAATATACATATATACGTATGGATGTACATATGTATGTACATATATCTAGGTGTAGAGCCATAATAGATGCTTATTCTGCATGCTGCATATAGATAGGGAGAGGTGGTTGTTTGATTTGGCTTATCTTAATGTAATAAATTAGTTGGCAAATGGAAATCGTTAACTTTACCTTACGTAACTGTAGTTGGGGCTAGTGATATGCATTAACATTGAACCTACACAAATCTCTATATTAGAAACATAAGAATAAAGAAGTGCTTCAAATTTTTTGTAGGAAATTCTCCCTATTATAAGCGAGAAAAGAGTTTTGAGAATCAACATAACTAGTTCGACGAATCTATATTTCGCAGTCCTTCCAGAAGAGACCAAATAATGAATTCCTTCATTAAACGACAAGAAACAGATTTACTATTATTCTGATGCTACTTACAAAACTTGTTCTTGGAATTTGTAATGTCAAAATCATCATAATTTTATTTAGATGAAAGGAAAGCTCAGAAGTATAATCCTGACCAAAATTTAATTTTGCAGGCATTTTCTAATAATCCCAAATTGTTATATAAAAGAGAATTCTATTGCTGTTCAAATTTGCATCAATAGT
The DNA here is from genome assembly GCA_029619315.2 of Dynastes maya. Classification (NCBI taxonomy): domain Eukaryota; kingdom Metazoa; phylum Arthropoda; class Insecta; order Coleoptera; family Scarabaeidae; genus Dynastes; species Dynastes maya. The sequence goes on from JAROYE020000006.1 coordinate 4,960,893, forward strand.
TGTTTTTGATCATAAATAGGTGAAGGTATGTTATGATTATAGGCAACTAGAGTGTGAGAGGGAATACTAAAGAGACCTTTGGACCGTTAACCAATCCAGTGCCTTGATATAGGTTAGAACCTTCGAATTGACACCAACACAGTACACTTGCATGGCAAGTCTTCTCTAATCAGTCAATTTCATGCTGAAGAAGTACTTCTTTATCCAGCAATATACAGTCAAGATTCAACAACCACGCAAAGGTGTCTCCTGAACAATCTCAGGTGCTTCAATGTTATCCGCTTCTTCAGATAGTGGGAGAGGTATTATCTTAGTTCCATCTGCTCAAAAAGTGTTCATGGGTGATAGTTCTCATGCTTTCATAAATCGCAGACATAGGCGGTCACCTAGAGGGCTCTGGGTCATAAATCGTAATGTTGGAAGCCCTCCTAGTCTGCCCGCCAAACTGGTAGTAGCTGGGGAAAACCACTGAGGTATACTATTTATTACCAGTAAAATAAAGAGTTAGTTCAGTTAGTTAAGTTTCACAGGTGTTAACGTAAATAATAGGTGATTGTATTGTGTTCCCTTGTAAGTGCCTCTTTTTAGTTGCTTATTAAGAAAAGGAAGGACGATAGTTCGAAGCTTGTCACAGGGATACTTTGATTCAAACAGCAATTAGTTTACGCTTCTTGATTGCTACTTCATAATTTTACATTCCTAAGATTACCTTGAGCTTAGTTACTTCAGTTCAATAACTTCGGTTTTGCCCCATCAACAATTGAACTGCTGAAATCTTACTTAAAGGATCGACCATCATATGTGTCTTACAATGGTTACCGTTGAAGCGAATTCATAGCAACTTCTGGCGTGTCATAAGGAACAAATTTGGGTCCACTAATGTTCCTGCTGCTCTTCAACGATCCCCTGCTGCACATTAAGTCTCCTGCTTTAGGATTTGCGGATGATATCAAAAGCTATCCAGAATGCAGACAAGCTTAAATTACGTTATCCCATCCCATCACTGGCTAGGCATGAGGGCATGTTTCATCTTCGAACAGCACGAACAAATGCCTTGTAACGAGCGCCGACACGGATGAGGTGATCAAAGACGTATTTTGTAAATTTGAATTAATTTTTTTTTGTTTTTTGTTATGTATATAAAGGTCCCTTATTGTTGTGTAATGGGAATATCCTGTTGGACAATAAAGAGTATTATTATTATTATTATTATTATTATTATTATTGTAGTTGAGATACTTCTAGGGCCCTTAACTGTTTTTGTAAACATGGTCAAATAAAGAACCCATCTTCTCTTTTACTTTAGAAGATAGCTAAACGAAAGACTTAAGTAACCAAGAAGTCTTGCAATTGTAGAATGCTTAAAAGTTCAAATGATCCAGGGCGACTTTATGTGAACGATTCATAATTAGGAAAGGGTGGTCATGATGGTCTTAATCTCACAGAAACTCTTTAATAATAATTTGCTGTCGGTTTCGAGCCAAATTTGACTGCCGACCGATTAGCATCCTCCCAGTTATGTCAAAAATGTTGGAGAAAGTGGTGTTAATGCAAGTATCTAATTGTGTCAACAAAAATTCTTTGCTTCCACAAATGCAATCTGGGTTTAGACGCGGGCATAGCCGCGAGACAGCTCTTCTAGGTGTATCGGATCACATAATTTCAGCAACCGACAAGGGATATATCACGGTATTAACCTTATTAAATTTTACCAAAGCGTTTGTTCAATATAGTGTTTTGATTAATACTTTACTTGATATTGGTTGAATATCGTCACCAAAATCGGTCTGTTTTGGCGTACCCCACGGCTCGAATCTCGATCCCCTCCTTTTTCCTTGTACACGCGAAATATACCAAAATCAAGTGAAGTGCAAGTCTTTCAGACCGCAAAATTGGACACCTTCTAAAAACTAATGGCAAAAACAATGTAGCAGAGAAAATAGCACTAATACACGGACATGTTTCTGCCTACCCGGCGTCATCAGCGTGGTTCTGAGCACAATTGTATGCTGCATACAACTGCGCTTCCCTCTCAGTTTATGCTGCTAATTTCTAAGAATAGCACCGAATATGTCTCTCGGATCACGCCATCCCAGAGGGTAGCAAGACAACGCCACCTTGCGTTTGGCAGCCCAGGCGCTGCCCAATAGGTGGTGGACATCTACACTCCGGTTTAATAATAATAACAATTGTTATTATTACCACGTTTTTCTAATGCTTAAAAGCTTTCTACTACTTCATTAAATCTTTTATTGAAATGAATGCATTTCAAAGTTATAAACATAAGATACTATGCTGATCGTTTTCTACCTTCTTTAGTTTTCCCCTTATACCATTTTCGGTAAAAAAACGTAGTTCAGGGAAAATAAAATTTCTTCTCCTACCAAGTTCGCCACCCATCTAATTTAATAAAATTTGCGCTGTTTAGACGTGAACAACATCCCTAAACGCATGGCCGAATATAAATTTATAAACACATTAATATTCCCCGTCGCTGTTTCATCTCAGTGCAGCTCAATTTCTCCGCCTACCTATTCCGCGTAAGGAAAAACCATCCCACTTCTTCCTGCGTCCCGACGAGACGAGTTTTTCGGGGAGCAGGAGAGGCCAAGGGAAAAGATAAAAAGTCGGCCGGCAATTTTTTATGTATGGGAGCCATCCGCAGGCGCATGTTTATGCGAAGCAAAAAACTTTCTGAAATATGAATCTTATTTGTTTTATATCTGCGTGCTTTAAATATTAAAACGCATACGAAATCGCTGGGTGATTCTCGCCGAGGCCTGCGTGATGAACTGGATGTAAATGCGAGCTTCCTCCCATCCATTTCCTTGGTTTTTCCTTTTTTCCATCTTCTTTCATTTGCATTGTACATGCGGGTTGGTTTTTGAAGAATTTAAGGATTTAAGAGGGGAAAAGTCAGGTGGGAAGACGTTAAACTTAGATTGCTTGTCGAGGGTAAGATATTTCTATTGCTTTGCCTTCGATATCAAATAGATCCGTCAAGGTTAAAATTCATTGACTGAACACCTTATCTAAATAAATAATGAAAAGAGATTTACCATTTACACCTTTTTTAATTTTTCAAGGAAGTGGACCGTACTCACTCAGCTGTGACCACTATCTTCTACAATCGTGCTGTATGCTGTATATTTATTTATCTATTCGTATTGCTTATCCGCATTCTGTGTTTCACCGAGGTGTAAATAGCGCCGTTACCCTTTCAACTTTTTTCTAAAGAAGTCTCGTAAATTATTGTGCAAGTTAGACAGTTGCGACGTCTTGATTAAAGCTAACAGTAGATCTTAACAGAGAGGTAGTCCGAGCAGATACGCGACAGCCTTCCAAGCAAAAATGTTTGCTATCGATATTGGTGTCGAGATGCTCTGAGGAGAGAAAAACTTCCTCCAGACTCGTAATTGACAGCAAAAATCCTATTACTATTTTGGGGACACGTTAGCATTGATGGCAATGAAGCGGCCGATGCTCTTGCTAGGAAGAGAACTGAGCGCACTCCTCAGGATCCAGAACCTCTAGTTGGCATATCTTTTAATGCCGCCAAAACGCATATTACCCACTGGGCCGAAGAAGAAGTATTTCGAAACTGGTGTAACTTCGCGTTTCTGTAAAAACTTTAAAGGTATGTACAAGGATTATTATTCCAAATTCCACTAGAAAAGCTATAAATGGCTAATATTCCCGTCCAAAAATTTAAAAAATGTCCAATAATGAATTGCTTTTGTTATGTATTTATTGTTTGTTTGTTAAAAAGAATACCAATAAAAAAGGAAATGCGGATACAGATGCTTAAAGGCTATGGCAATTGATAATGCATTTGGTAGTTTGCTGAAATTCGTAGATCTAACAGTAAAATTTTAACACGTGCATGAAATTTAAAAAAATTTTAAATGTCCAATAACCAGGTGGTTTACCCTACTCCTTCATGATGGCTAATGGTTTGCACTAGCTTTCCCTTGATCATGCACTGCTTCCATAGCTTTCTTAACAGTCTCGGCATCACCCAGGAACTTCATGGCTTGAAGCGGCTTAAGTTGCGCATCCAAAGTATAAACAAAAGGAATTCCAGTAGGTAAATCTAAATTCGCAATATCATCATCACTGATCTGGTCCAAATGCTTTATAAGCGATCTAAGGCTGTTACCGTGAGCTACAATCAACACTCGTTTCCCACTCTTGATCTCAGGTCCTATCTTTTCTTCCCAGAACGGCAGAACCCTTTCAAGGGTTATCTTAAGCGTTTCAAATTTTGGGAATTCCTTCCGAGAGGGACCTTCAGCGTATCTTCGATCTTCCACGATCTGCTTATAATATGGATGATCCTCTTCCATGGGTGGTGGAGGAACGTCGTAGCTGCGTCTCCATATTTTAACTTGTTCTTCCCCGTATTTGTTCGCGGTTTCGGTCTTATTCAATCCAGTTAAGGCTCCATAATGTCTCTCATTGAGTTGCCAACTACGAACTATTTCAATATTTGGTTGTCCCACTGCTTTCAAGATGGTATCCAATGTAGTTTGCGCTCTAGTTAATACCGATGTGAAAGCAATGTGGAATTTGCATCCAGCGTTCTTGATTGCTGCTCCTGCTTGTTTGGCTTCCTCCTTTCCTTTATCGCTGAGCCCAACGTCGACCCAGCCACAAAACAAGTTCTGCTGATTCCATTCGGATTCACCGTGACGGACCATAACAACCTCATGGTTACATGGTCCCTTGCAGCAGCCCGGAAGCATTGATAGGGTAGTACTGAGGATGGTGTTTATGACATTTAGTGGTGATACTATCCTAAATTTACTGATAAATGTCAATTGAAAACGTCAAAAATGGTGTTATGAGTTGATTAGAGTGAATATAGTAACAATCTGTATAAACCTTATGTTATTCAAGTGTGGTAAAGAGATCAAAGGAAATATTTTGGGCATATAGCTAAATTTTATAGCGTGTGAGCCAAAAAATAGTTCTCCTCAGTTGGCCATGAGGTAAATCACTCATGTCTTAACTTAATCATATTATTTTCAAGTCAACAGCTGATTTGAACTAATGTCATTCCATGACAAATAGAATGTAGGTTAGGATACGTATTAAATGCTTTAAAACTATATCTATATCAATAATAATAAAAAAAAGATCTTTGCTGGAGAAAAATATATTAAATGAGATGTCGTATGTGTCTACCACTTACTTCTCTACACAGCACAATTCTCCTTTTAACGGAATCAATATTTATCATGAAACAATTAGGAGAAAAGGCAATAGGAGAGGGCAAGGAGGTACATCTTGGCTTTATAGACCTGGAGAAAGCCTCCGAGTGGATTAGAGGATAAGACATGTGGAGGATACTAAGAAACAGAAAAACATCTGAAGCACTAATAGCAGAAGTAGAAAGTTTATACAAAAACACAAGGCACTATGTAAGAACAAGGCAAGAAAAACCAAAAACCGTGTATCCTGGATCGGCTATTGTTCTCTTTGATCCTGGATGAAGTAATAAAAGGAGGGAAAGAGGAGGTCAAAATATTTGAAATTGGATACTGGGAGATGAGAAGAATAGAGATAAGTGAACTCTGGTATGCGGACGATATGGTCATTATAGCGAAAGATCAAAGTACCCTCAATAATAATATAGGGATCTACAAAAGAGTTTTGGAAAAAATCAACATGAAAATCAGCAAAGGAAAGACAAAAACCATGGCAATAGGAAAGACACAACAACAAGATGTAGTACAAATCAATCAAGAGGAAATAGAACAAGTATGGAAATTTAAATATCTGGGATCAATGATATCAGAGAATGGAAAGTTGAATGAGGAAATAGCAGAAAGAGTAACAGCAGGAGGAAAAAATATAACAGCATAAAAAATACGTTTCTTTGAAAAAATGAAATTCCAAAAGTCGTCAAGGTTCAAATATTTCGTAGCAAAAACGTGGACAATGACGAAAAGAAACCGTGCAAGAATAACAGCAACATAGATGAGATCCTCAAGAACTCAAAGAGATATAATTAGGAATACAACTATCACGGGTAATCTGGATTTGAAACCCATAGTAGAAGTCATCGTGGAAGAGAAAATGAGATGGTATGGTCACGTCAAGAAAATGCAAGATAGTGAAGAATGGACAAGTTATAGAAGCCAGGGTAAATAAGAAAGCAAGAGGAAGAGTTAGAAGAGCATGGTTGTAGGATGTAAGAGTAGCAGTAGTAAAGAGGGAAGAAATCGGGAGAATACGCAGCAGACTGCACAGGACAGGAAGAGATAACGGGAGATATGTAAGAAGAGTATAAGCTAACAACTCAATTCAACAATGTCTTACACTCGATAAGGGTACATAGGCAAACAGTAGGTAGAGTAATTTCGTCTTCGGGACAGTTATAAAATGATTCTATCTGGCATGAAGGAGTGTTTGACCAAATTAAATATGATTATTTATTTAATCTATCGTCTAGTTAGCTTGGGAGTGTGCATATTTCAAGGTTGTACATACTCAGCGATGACACTTCGCTGTGACGCTGAACGGTAAACCTTAGCAGAATATCTCAATCTGTAACGGTTGTACTCTTAATTAGTGCGGGATTATAAATTTTAAATCAATTTTGATACCAGTTGCTACCTAATTTAATATTATTTATTGTGCATTTTCATGTTTTGGGTAATCATTTATTATTATTTCTTTTGTGAGAATTCTGGTTCATTATTTGCTTTTCGGGTATAGTTATTATTTTGCCAGTTTCCGGCATTGTTCTAAGAGGTACAGTACAGTACGGACACCTAACCTTCTTGGGTGGTAAAAACGTTGAACGGAGCGTAGTCTGGTTATCACGGTCACGTGAAGGGAATGCGAGATAGTGGAATAGTAAAATAAGTTCTGGAAGCCACAGTAAATAATAAAACAAGAGGAAGACCCAGAAGAGCATGGTTGGAGGATGTTAGATTAGCAATAGTAAAGAGGGAAAAAATTGGTAGAACACACAGGACAGCAAGAGATGGCGGGAAATATGTAAGAAGAGCATAAGCTAACAGCCCAACTCCACAATGCCTTACACCCGATAAGGGTGGATAAACAAAAAGAAAAAAAGTAAGTTCCTTCTTTCCTTCTAATCATGTAACGTAAAACTTCTTGAATATGTTTCATATTACGTAAAATACACCACAGCGTAGTCCATCGCTATCTTGGGAAATTTACATGCTGCACGTAGCCGCACATTGGGAATAACAAAGAGAATGCAACACTTCTCGAATCGATATACTCGAATTACGCTCTAAATTGAGAACTACGTACTTATATCTGGTTACTTTATCATTTAGAGCGTTGTTTTCGGCCATTTATAAGACGGTTAATGACGCTTGAGACAAGCAATGAATTGAAATTGCGTTGGCCGGGACAGGAAGTGCATTTTTAGTCGGACTGCCGTAGTAAATATTAGAACGAGTGCAACAAAGCAGGCGGCACAGGCGGCGCTAGCGTCGTCGTGCAGTTTATTTTTACGGTTACGTAAAACCGTTCGCGGTATCTAGTGTGCTACGACGTAAATAATTCCATGCAAAAGGGAGACAATGTTTTAATGTTAAACAAGTTTTAGTGTCCGGCAATAAAATAGACATTATTTCGACGTTATTATTTGCGGTTCTGAAAATAGTAACATTTTAATGGTATAAGGCAATTTATCTTGGGTGAATTTAAGATATCTTCCTACTACAATAGGTTTACATTGTTGAGTTTTCAATTCATGTAATTATCTTCTGGCTCTTAAAAATGGATGACAAAGAAGAAAAAACGGATGAAGCGCAACTGGGTATCCTTCAATACAGGATGTCACAGGATGAGCTTACGTTAGCCATATATCAGAAACGAAGCAGGTTCAAAATTAGGAAATTTGCACCCTTCGAGGGGGCTAACTTTTAGAAAATATCGGTATGTATTGTAGTGGTGTATGTTTATCGTGCATTCAGTATGCCCACACGGTCGATGAGAAATTCCCACTGGCGGATACTAGTTCCTTTTCGGAAGCCTCTTTTCCCCCCGAGCCTCCGATTTACGAAGTGGGGGTATTAAATAATTTAATTAAGTCCAGATATTAATTCCGTTGATATCAGCTTAATAACTGAGGAGGATGTCCGGTCTGCTATTAACAAATTAAAATCTAATACAACGATTGGTGTTGATGATATTCCAGCCTATGTTTGTAAAGGTTGTGCTGATTTCTTTATTACGCCATATACGCTATACAAGCCATATATTTAACTTGTCCATTAGGAACGGCACATTTCCTGACGATTGGAAACTTTCTAAGGTTTTGCCGATATCTAAATCTGGAGATGCAAGATTAATGATTAACTATCGTCCCATTTCAGTTTTATCAGCTGTAGTAAAAATTTTCGAATATATCATATATTGCAAGAGATGTACTTCTTGATAATTCCCAATTGGACGTAATTTTTACAGATTTATCCAAAGCGTTTGATAAAGTGAATCATGATATTCTGTTGAAGAAACTTCACAGATGTGGTTTTTCACATATTCTTTTGAATTCTTTTGGGTCTTATTTATCAAATCGTAGGCAAGTAGTGTTCTTTGAAGGTGCTTACTCAGAGCCCTTTCTATCTCGAACGGGAGTCCCCCAAGGGAGCAATCTTGGACCCCTCTTGTTTTTATTATTTTTTAATGACATTGTATATGTACTTGAATATTCGAAATGTTTACTTTATGCGGATGATTGGAAAATTTATAGGAGAATTATAACACCTTTCGATTGCTCTCATTTACAAAGTGACTGATGCAAAATACTCGATTGGTGTCAACTTAACAAACTTTCTCTGAATTTTAACGTTGTTTTGATATTTCAAATTGATTACCTTTATTATTATTAAAAAGCGGGTATATAATTGCCATATAACGTATTTCAATGTTTAACATGTTACCATAAGCAATTTTACCATTTTTCTGGGTCACTTTTGTATATTTACTTGTTTCTTTCATGGTGGTCGCCTAGCTGGCCTGATGTGTTTTTGAACACGAAACCGGTCGCCTGATACTTAATAGAATTTGTGAGAAAATTGGACCTGATTTTTATTTTCCTTCATTAACAAAATACTCACACTTGAGTCACGATGGAATATAAAAATAAAACCAAACCAGTACACCTCCCACTTTAAATTTAAATCAATTTCTTTGTATCCATTTCATTTGCATTTAAAGTACGTCCTCTACTCCATGCTTACCTATTGTACGTACGTCCCCACGAACAAAAACTGCAACCTATTACGAAAACGCGAGCTTTTACAGGAAACATCATCATTACCCGAAGCACTATTTAATGAAGGAACTGTACATGCACCATGCTGAACAGCGCAGTTTCAAATTAAAACGGATAGGATAAAGCAGCTACCAACGCTGTAGAAAAGGGGCAAAATAGCATAAGAAGAAAGCGAGTAAAACTCAGAATCGTATAATACCCGATAAAGTGTTGTTGAACGAGATGGCCGAGAGCGAAAAGGTAGTTCGGACAGCTGCTTTTACTCTAAGCGAAGCAGAACAACATCAAAGGGTCGAATTCTCCTGTGATATCGTTATAATGTGAAGTAAAACATTTTCCATCTGATGCGTATGTTTCCTTTTTCGACGACGCGTCTCCTGTGCGTTTGTTTCTGAAGTGTGTAATTTTAAATTCCTTTCTTAAATTAAATTTAAAAGTTTCGCATTACGTTAAGGCAGTAGTCTTCAAACTACGACCCACGGGCCAAATCCGGCCCGCTAGTGTGATCAATCCGGCCCGCGACAGCTAATGGCTGATTGTTGTTATTGTTGCTGAGATAAGTTGGATAAAAAAACACGGAATAATAATAACGCAGGGGAAGATTCTTATAAAATTCCAACAAAGATGAGTTTTGATATTTGTTCTTAATTATATCACTGCACTGTAAATCAATAATTTCCATTTGAAGTTCCGGGGCTAGGGTTTCAATGTCAGTATCAAAAGGATTTTGAAAAATCTTAATTTCATTCGCAATGACATCAAAGTCTGAGAAACGAGTATCAAAATTTATCTTCAAAGCACTCAAAGCTTCGATTGCAAAATCGACGGGAAGACTCAGTAGTGTGGCTGAATATTTCACATGTTTTAAAATGTGTGAAACATTTTTTACGTAATTGTGATTGAAACAGTATTATTTTCTGCCGGAACGATTTGATATTAGTAGCTGGTAGAGTAGCTGGTTTTCTCCTTGCAATCTCAAATTCAGTTCGTTCATATGTTTTGTCAAATCGACATAGAATGCTAACTTTCACAGCCATTCGCTATTTTGTAATTCGGTAAGAGTGCGATGGTTTTCATTCAAAAAAGCGCCGAAGGACTTTTCCGCAACTAAGCCAGCGTACGGCATTATGATATGGTAAGTCATTTTGTCCAATCTCTTCAATAAACTCGCGGAATTGTCGGTGATTCAGCCCAGTGGATCTGATGAAATTAACAACTGATATGATTGGTTTTACAACATCAGACATATCCAAACATTTTCCGCGCAAGGACTGTTGATGAATGATACAATGTAAGACTAATGGTTTTGAACCACCTTCATTTTCTACAGTCTGTGACACAAGTGCAAGCACTCCTTAATTTTTACCACACATGTTTTGCCTCCCTCAGTTGTAATAGATTTAAAGTTTTTCCATCGAAGGTTCTTTTTATTAATGGCATTTTCAACTCCCTTAAAAATATCTTCCCCAGTAGTCGTGCCGTGAATGCTATCAATATCAAGAAGTTCTTCATACACTTCGTAGCTTTTATCTACTCCTCGAATAAAAATCAACACCTGAGCAGTACCTGACACATCCGTTGACTCATCCACGGCCAGAGAAAACCACTCAAGATATCCATTTTTGTCAGACAGTTGAGATGATATATTTTCTGCGATGTCTTGTACCCTCCGAGCCACGGTGTGATTTTGTGACTTTCACTGTTCTATTCGTGCACCCTTCAAACCCTGTTGACATTCAGGAATAATAATAATATTAACGTTTATTGATTCAAAGTGTCAAATGACAATAGAATCAGGAACATATTACAAATTTCTATTTATTTCCATGGTCACTGCATTAATTGTTAGCTGTTTTACTACAGAGATTGTGTAATGTAGTTGGCAGTGCCCTTGCGGCAAACAGAAGTTGCGGATTCGAATCCTAGCGGTGTCTTGAAACCTTATTTCATTAATTAAATTTATTTGCGTCAGTAAAATCAAGAGAAAAAAAGATTTTTTAGTATTTGTCGATATATTCATTAATATTTGTACTATTACAAAGTGATACTCTAGGAGGAAACAGTAACACCATACTATTTCTTAATTCTTAATACACTAAGTTGCATTATTACGCCTTGTCAACGCTCGTAAACAACTTAATGGGGCTCGTAGTGGCGGGTCCCCTCTAGAGGAAGTAGTATTAGATCGACGGCGGCGACTACCCATATCAAAATCGTCCCTAATAGAAGACTACTTTCATATAATATGCGGAGATCCAGTGCCGGCGCTCACGTCCTATAAGATATTATTAAACGCCATTGGGATAATGAACCGTAATAACTTTAAATTAAGTTACGAACCGGCTGCGTTTCGACAATGTACGTTGATGGTTGGCACTACTGAACGTGAACCCGAGCATTTTCTGGTAACCAGTGAGTCGCTAATAAGTTTGTTAATAATTCTATTGGATTTGTTCGCGTCAATGATGTACGCCTGTTGATCGGATTGTATCTAATGATGATGTTACTGATGATACGATATTCGACAGTGAAGGAGATATTCGATTATAATTAGTACCTACATACACGTACTGCGTGGCACAATATCCTCCTATCCTTGCCTAACCATTGAAGTGATGCTAATGTGGAGGTAAGGGTAACTCTTTGCTCATCATCTTTCACATTAAAGACATTGTTAGCTTTTTAGGCTAAAAGCTATTCAGGGAATCAAATGTTTAATATCAAAATTTTCGCCGAGCTTCTTCTGGCCACTACCAATCACATAGCGTATTTAGTGCTGGAGCATTTAGCGTTGCTTAACATTCATTTACTAGAGAACTGTAACATCAATAAAGAGAACTGTGGCTAGATGTGGCTGTACATACTACAGGACGCCATTTTACATAGTCATAGAGTTAAAAGTGAAATGAAGACTCCCTGAGGCGTTTTACAATATTTTCATTATCAGTGCTTAAACCAGGGGTTCTTAAACTTTATCAGTCCGCGGCGCACTTACAGGTTTAGTCTTTTGCTCCGACGCCCTTTTCAAAATATGTGTGCAGTGACATAAATCAGGCACAGGGATGAAAACAACTCTTAAGATAAATTTCACAATGAAAAGCTCGCATTTATTAAATTTACGATATTTCCGTTTCTTTGTTACCTCACCACTTTCGATGCTTGGCCACTCTTATTTGAACTGCCGACTTGCTTCTCAAATAAAAATCTTTCTATTTTCCTACGACTTTACGAAAACACAAAGTAACACACTGAAACAAAGCGGGCGCTCCTCTGGTAGCGAGCGTCTGAAAACCGTTGACTTTTATTCCGAGATGTTTACCCTTCGATTGTTATTTGGGAACTGAACTGGTTCGCCGAAGTGGTGCCGTATTTATACTAGCCGCCTCGCTTACTTAGAACTTTCACGAAACTTCGACAATGTCCGATAGTATGCTATAGTCCTCTAGTCTGCTAGAAAGTCCTATAAAGTTCACGAAAGTTCCATGCTCTTCTGGAATATTCTATGTGCGTCGAGAATGTTCCATATCTTTCTAGAAAGTTCCATTAGCTTTGAGCTTTATTCGTTTACACTCTATGGCGCCCCGGGGCGCCACGGCGCACACTTAGGTAACCCCTGGCTTAAACAATAAACAATAGAGGATGAGTAGGGAGGAACGAACCAAACTCCAGGAGCTTTTTACATTATTTTCACGTGTACTTCTGTAGCTTGGTCCGTTCCTCCTGATTCTCTATATCCTAATCTACTCCTGGTAAATTTTTCATTACAGCTGTTTTTTTTTGTTGTATTGTATTGTACGAAAATTTGTATTTGCGAATGTAGTGCAATTTCTTTTAAGGGGTAATTAAAACTGGTCCGTTGATGAAATAAATTATTAAACAAAGTGGTTGCTTATAGTACATATAGATATACATTTAGTCAAGATAACTCATGCGGACAAGAAGAAACTAGAAACGCCATCATTTGAAGATTTAGAAACCGTGAAGGAAGGATCTATTCGAAATATAAGTGGAGTTATATTAAGGAAACTAGCTCCAGAATTCAAAAAAGTATCTTGATTGGTTTATGTAATGTTGAAAACTTAGAAACAAACCAACCAAATTGTAATAAAAGTAACATTTTATGCATTTGTGTACTATCCTTACAACTAAGATATTAAGTAAAGCCTTTTATAAATATTTTCCTAAAAATATTCAAAACTAAGCAAACTTTTCCATATTTCCAACATAATCCGTGTCCGTTCTGTATATGTATACACTGCGTGGCAGAATTCTGAAATAAATTTATTAAATCTGAAGCAGTTTATTTTTCGAAGAAGACAGATAATTTTTTTTAATATACGTTTCTGCACCAATTTTAAAATTCCCCTGTTATTGGTTTTCAAGTAATAACGTAATTGACAATTTTTTTAAACGACAACTTCTATGGATTACAGCTGCGTTAATCCTGCATTATAACACAAAATTGCATTCGGCTATCAGGGTCATCTTCATTGAGTACTAACCGCTGAGAAACTTCATTGTCTGCTGCTATTGATCGAGATACACTATGGAGTGTCTCATCCACACCTAACAGAATATCATATCTTAGATCTCTACTCATTTCCTTAGGAACATTTCAAATGAAAGGCAAAATTGTCTTTCTGATTTCGTTTTACTATCTGAATCAAATCAAATAATATCCTTGATGTTTTCAAAATCCATCAAAAATACGAGGGATGATCGTAGAATAAGGTTCCCATATTTTTTAAAAATAGACACCATTCTTTATTCCCTTAACATTACACATCGTTTAAGTAAAACTAAGTTATTTTTTACTTCGCATTTCTACAGTTTAACAGACGGTGCTCCAACTTCTGTATCACCATGTCGTAAAATTCTGCCGCCAGTCAAATCTTTTCAATTGTGGTGTTGGAAATCTCAGGAATCCGAAGAGCGAGTTGACGAATGATGACCCTCCGATCTTCAAGCAGTATGCTCTCGACCTTTTCAACGATTTCCTCTGAAGCTGATGGTCTTCCGCTCCGCTCTTCATCGTGACTTTCCGCCCGACCTCCAGTAAATTCCCTACACCATTTGCGGACGTGTTGAACAGCTATACACTTTTCTCCATAAACTTCGGTTAATTGACAATGAATGTCTATAGGTGAAACCCTTTTGGTGTTTAAAAAACGTATCACAGCGCGAAATTCGCACCTGGCTGTAGCGGCGATCGGAAGTTCCACCTCGGACGGCTGCTTAGCCAACACTGAGTGGCGTAGCGAGACGGGAGTGGTACGTATATAGAGCGGGATAGCTGCTGCACACGCCAATCTTGTCGAATTTCACCTAACACGTCTTATTGCTGCTGTAGGACTTTGGGAACCTTATTTTGCGATCATCCCTCGTATCTTTCGCTTCCAAAATTGTTACATGGTTACATGTGTAAGACAAAGAAGAGAAATGGATCTGGGGAAATATTGGAGGGGAGAGGTCACCAACACGTAATAAAATGGAACTAAATGCAGTCATATGTCAATTTTAAACGTAAGTAAACAAATATCATAACAATACATAATATCTAGTCCATTTCTAGTTTGAATATCTTTCCAATTTCTATATGCTTCCAAAAGGAATAGAGTTGAAAGAAAGAATTTCAAGTTGACATAGAGGCACTTAAAAATAGGGAAACTCATTCCGTGATCACAGTAATAATTTAAGTATGGAGTTTAATAAGCTGAAATCATTCAACATACTAAATTCAAATTGGAAATTAGTTAGATTGAAACGAATTATTCCCACCCTTATACCCTTACGCGAAATTTTGGGTATGTCTAGCATTTGTCATTGTCTTAAGTAATCTCGTAGCAGTTATTTGTCTGTCTCAGGTACGGACGTGGGCTTTTAAGGCGGAGATACGTAGGGAAATGTAGAACGACGCCAAAGTTTCGGCACGAACGAATTACACAATATTTCAATTTGTAATCCTTTTCCTTGCTCTACATATGCTCCATGCTATCGTAAATGGTGCGTATGGTTCGCGGATGTATAATTCTCGGGTTTATATCGTCACCTAATGTGGATAGAAAGGATCAATTTATACGACGAGAGTGAGAAGAAAGAGAAGCAATAATGGGAGAATGCTAAACAAACGCTGAACGGAAAAGATGTGTAAATTCAAAAAAAGTTCATTGATGTAATAATTTTTTTATTAAAAAAGGTTCAACGAACAGTTTGTTGCTTTAATAATAGGCTGTTTATTAAATTAGTGAACACGTACTTTCGTGAATATAGTAAACAAATTTGTTCAAATAAAAAATATCTTAGTACTAGCTATCAAGCAATTTATTTAAAACAATAGAAAAGGTTATGTATCCTTATATTTTTTTTTATTAAAATTGGTTTGAGGAACACCATTATTGCTTAATTACTTTAATAACGTAGTGTAATATTATAATTTAGTGCCACTTTGATATAGCATTCCAAAAAACACACTCATAGACTATCTGTTCGTTTTCCTCGCAATTGCCTAAGAATAGTAAAACTGATCAAAGATATCTGTGTCACCTTTTGTTACATTGTAAGTTTCACTTATAAGTGATTTTCTAGTTTCTTGATTCAGTGAATCGTCGTGATGTAATGTCAACGTTAAGAAAACATATTTATTTTTCTTCAGTTGAAAAGAAACAAAAGTTTTCTTATCATCAAACGCAAGTAGTGACAAACCGACTTCTCTCTTGGCTAAGAACGATGGCGAAATCTTCTTCTTGTTTCTCCTCAAGGTTCTTGTGATTGCTACAAAATCTACAAAACCACCACGCTGGGGTCTAGTAAATCCCAAAGTACCTACATCAATTCATTTACAAGAACTTACCTCTATGACGGTCCGAGATGGTAGTATCCACTCGGTATTGTATGTACCCCAGAATTTTCGAAATGCTTTTTTATCAAGTATACGAAGTGGTAGACCACATACCATAAACGTTAAAAGCAATTCTAATTGAAATTGACGTTGTTGTGACACACCATTTCTTTTATTTCTGTGGTGTGCGCTATTTATATGTCTTTCACAATCACGTTTGCTCCATCACAGTAGTTTCTTTTTACAAACTTTACAGAAAATTGTACTCCCATTGTAGTGTAAATCCACAAATTCACTAAGAAATTTATTAACTTTCGTAGGTAATGGCCGTTTATTTTTAATAGTTACGTTAGATATAATCACTAAAGCGAGCACACCGACGCTTATTTCTAGTATGCCACGAAGTGGTGCAAACGTAACATCTGCAGACTCGTCATTTGTTGATGAATAGAGCACGTCATTCGTAAATGAATAAGCGCGCTGTTAGTTCGTAGCCGTCGATGAATGAACTTTTTTTTTGTAGTGGCCCACTGTGAACAACGCCCTATTTATCAACGAACACCCAAACTGCAGGTGTATATTTGCGCGTCTTCACGACGTAATAGACAGTGGTTTTGGTCCTCGTCCTAATAATTACATATTTAAATTACCTATGTTTACATACATATATGCGCCCGGCAGCCTGATTGCGAACCTGGCGCGTGGCGCTCTTGGCCCGCTCTACTTACAGCTTATAAATCACATTCTCTGCAAATCTGGATTTTTATTTAGAACGGCAGTAAATTTCTCGTCTACAATAATAATAATAATAATAATAATAATAATAATAATAATAATAATAATAATAATGTTTATTGTCCAACAGGTAAACCCAATTACAAGACAAATATACACATTGTGAACACAATACATATTGATTTAAAAACATGACATAACTATACAAAAAACTATTATGTTTCGTATATCATGGCGCCAACTTTCCGGTGAAAATATCACTAAATATCTTCTCAAGGTTCCTGGTCATATGATAGATTGGCGACCGCAAACGAAGATTGGTCCTCGGTGTCGGCATAGTAAAGGTTAGGGCATAACGAGATGCTATTCGAGGTACGTTGAATCCTATGTGGGAGACCAGCTGCATACAGTCGATCCTATCATTTAATAATTTGTGTAAAAATCGGGCGCTATGGTAATCACGACGGGATGACATTCTATGTGATCTACGTGATGCCCTATCTTATCCGTCAAGTTTTCCGGGAACATCGTTATTATTGGTCCTACGAACTCGGTCAAATTTGTAAATTAGCAACGTTTTTACTGCTAGTAATATGCACTTGCAGAAATAAATGAATGGCATAGCTTGACAAAACAACAGAATCCACTATTGTCATAAATGGAATACCTTAAACATTTTTTTTATTGTTAACTTTAATCAATCTGTATACGAAAATCTTTGTAATAAGGTGTTTTTTTTTGCTTAGATAGAACTTACGAATAAGTTAACTGTTAAACGGGCTATCAGATTGCATTCAGTGGTTGACATTTATAATCAGTATACTCTAGCAAGTCATCATGAGTAGATTCACGCTTGACCAACGCTATCAAGTTATTCAAATTTATTTTGAAAATTAGTCATCGATCCACGCAACTTACAGACAATTTGATGGCCCACGTCATCGTTATTCTGAGCAAGCCATCCATTGAAATGTGGATAGATTTCGCACCACATACTCTCCACATGATGCAATAACACCAACAGGTCAAACGAATATGCTGAAGAGAATATTGTTGCTGTAAACGGAAATGTGGAAGGAGATCCCAATTGATTCATTCGTCGTCGGTTACAGTTATTAGGGCTCTGTCCAGCCACTACTGCGCAAAGATCTTGGCCTGCATTAGTAAAAGATCCAGCTAGTAAGGAAATTAGAGTCATCATCTGCGTCGTTCTTTCGCCGATTGAGCTCAAGAGCTGTTGGAAACTAACTCGTTGTTTTATCACGAAATTGTGTTCAGCGATGAGGTTCATTTAAATAAACAAAATTGCCACATATGGAATGGTATCAATCCACAAGAGACTCTACAAACTCCATTACATCCAGAAAGATGCATCGTTTGGTGCGGTACACACCGGTGGCATTATCGGCCCTTATTTCTTCAAAAATAAGGCCGGAGCTCGCGTTACCGTTAATGAAGATCGTTATCGCACCATGATTAATGAATTTTTTGTTTGAAAATATGGTGGACATTGATCTTGGATGCGATGTGGTTTCAACAGGATGGCGCTTTGTGCCATGAGGCGACGGCAACCATCGACTTATTAAAATCAAAATTTTACGATAGGTTAATTTCGAGGAATGGACCTGTCAACTGGTCTCCAAAGTCTTGCAATTTGACACCTCTCGATTATTTCCTGTGGGGCTACGTGAAGTTACTCGCTTATGTCAATAAATCAGCAACAATTGACGCCTTGGAAGCCAACATTGTTCGTGTTATTCGTGAGATACAGCCAGCAGTGTGACCCAAAATTGAACGTCCAGAATACGTTTCGAAATCATTTTCAAATATAAATGCCATAAATAAATCTTTCAAATCATACCAAAAACTTGATTAGAGTTCAATTTTTAATCGGGCTTAAAAAACACCCATTACTTCTGTAATTCAAAAATTTATATTTTTCAGGTGTTCCTGATACCATTCCCTTGCAAGTAATAGCTCCAATTTGCTGGGTTATAATTTCTCCTAATTATAAACAAATGTCGATACAGAAATCAACGTTGAAGATAGCCAGTTAAGGTTCCCAACGTCTTATTTTATGTACCTTAATTACACAAAGGCAGTTCACCAGGTTGAAACTGAGTTCGCTGCTTTGCCAGTATATATTCTGCGGTTATAGTTACACCTGTTCTATCTTCACTTGAATATCGGTCAGTTAGTAAGCAACATTATTAGCTCATTTAGCGGTGGTAGACGTGGTGGTGCTCGTTTGTACGTATTTACACGAAACCACCGTCAATGTTTCAAGTTTGCCTAAGAGCCGAAGCTCATCAGCCAACTAGACCAGAGTTGCGAGAGAATTTCGTAATAATTTCTAACCGTACGTCTAATTATATGATTAGGTGTTCAACGCTAACCCAAGTTTAGATATTTTGATTTCATCTACATCGGCATTGTGGAATATACACTGCTGCACCAGTATATCGTTTTAGAGGTTCATCATGCACGGAATTATAAACAAATGGAGCTGTATTAACGAGAACATTATTACTTTAATAATGACAATAGAAAATTAATTAACGCAGGCAAAAGCTCGAAAGCAATAAATAATCTGCAATTGTGATCAAGCGTATGTTTAACAAAATAACATGTGTGATATGCATATTGTCCGGGTAGCATATTAAAATTTTTCAAAAAGTTCCACGCTGCAAAGTCGATAATTAATAATAAACACAATTCTCTATGATGTGTATAAAGCATCTCATTCGATTTCACTGCAATATGCTGCATGCCATGGAAATTGCAAAACCAGGAAAGGGTGCGAATATTTTGACGCTACTTGACAGAAACTTATTCAAAGGTAATAATTGACTATAATTTTGTTGCGATAAATCAAGTGGTCATGGCACATCGGACACTTCATGCAGTCTTCTTTGACATTAATGTCAGGTGGATTCCTTGCGAATTTTGATTCAATTTTCACCGTTTTCTCTTGTGATACTTTTGTTTAAGGTATTTTAAGGGTTTGATTTTGTCTAGAGTGCGGTAATGTGGAAATTACCACTAGTTGAGCGAATTCGACAGAGGTCAGATGGTCGACCAGTCCACCATCATGCGGTATTACCAGTCACGGATTATGGAGAAGTAAGAAAGTCGCCGAAAAGGAACCGGAGGTCGAAGAAGAACTGATGAGGTGCAGGATCGCCACCTTCACCTAATGGCACTAAGAGACCAAATCTCCAATACCAGGTCAATTGCTGATCTACGGTTAGGTAATGAAGGTCGTCCTGTCACCTTTCGAACCGTTTATCGCCGAATCAGGGCTTTGTCTTGCAATCCTATCGACCACATCTTGTGTTACCACTTACGGCTCAACACCGAAAGCACCGTTTGGAGTGGTGTAGGTTGCGAATGCACCGGAACATGTAGCGTCATAGGGTGGTGTTCAGTGATGAATCTCGATTTTGTATGGGGATGGATGATGAGAGCATGTGGGTTAGACGAAGGCTTTCTGTTGAAAGGCATTATGGTACGGTGCTATAGCGTATGAGGGTAGGTCTCAGTTGGTGTTCATCCGAGGCACCATGAACGCCCAGCGTTACATTGATGAGGTGGTGGAACCCTATTTTCTTCCATATCTTCCACGGACTAACTTAGAAAGCCCCACGACGCACCTCTAAACAATTGCCATGCAATATGCATGCCCCGCCCACGTAGCGACAACTACTCTAACCAATCAAGAGTCCTATGAACATTACTGGCAATGATGTCAGACATTTGGAGAAATCTTAGGAACTTGGCGAATTCTCCACAAACACTAGAAGACATCGACCACCTGCTGGAATCAATGTCACGAAGAGCGAGTGTGTGTAAAACTAATAGGAGGATGCACACAAAATTAAATTTTGTTAATCTCTTGTTCTTTTTCTGCCAAGTTTGGTAAAAAAATTCGCACCCTTTCTTGGTGTTGCAAATTTAAGGGTACAGTGGTAAGTACTATGAAATATAAGGTCTTCTGTTGGCGCGCCATAAATGCCAAAATTTTTGTTCATTTTGGATGAGTAGCTCGAATACCGTTCGCTCATGAACACCAACATTTTAGTGATGCTCGGCGAGGTCAAATTTTTTTCAGACACTCAAATGGTAGGGTAAAATTGCATCGACATCCAGGAGAACAAGATGAACAATTTAATTTCAGTGCTGTCGTTTCTTTCGGTAGGGGTTTAGTTATGGTACGGGGTGGCATATGCTTAGGGGCACGTGTAGAGTTGGTGGTGATCAATGGTGGTCCTTTAACTGCAGAAAAGTACATATGGGATATTCTGCAAGTTCTTGTGGTACCTTTTTCCCCATATTGGGTTAAATTTCTATTCACTGCAAGAGATTACGTAACGTTCAAGTTTTACGTTACTATTAATTAATAAATTTCTATCAAAAAGGATACACAATATTTGTATTTCAGTAACTTTATTGGTACTCTATATAACATTTTGTTTTAAATAGATTAATTTCTATGCAACCAAAATGTTTTCCTTTTTCTAGATATTATTCCTACAATAAGAAGTTTTCAATCAGTTAAATATACTTTACTGTATGGGAACTTACCTGTAATCATCACCCTGGATTTCCACTATTTTTATGACCGATAGAGGTTGGTGAATTTGCCAAGTTTGGTGACGGTCGAAAATGAATCACACTGTATTTTTCATATGCGTTTCTTCCGTTCGTTGTAATTGACATTAACACTTGCCTATTTACTCGGGTAACTATTTCGATAACTATGAAGCGGTATACAGAGTAGTTCATTTAATGTGAACCACCTTAATATCTTGGAAACAATTGGTTTTACAAAAAAATTTTGGACAAAGGTTTAAGCATACCAAGGGGACACCAAATGAGGCTATTACTGTCGTTGTAGAGGAAGGAGGCTGGGGCAATTCTATTCAAACGGAACGTGGCACTTTCTTCGCCGCATCCTTAAACAGCAATAAATTGTGAATTGAATCTATATTTAAGCATACATATATGATCTAAAATTAATACTAGATTGAATATTTAACAACCCACATATGGATATTAGCTCCAATTTAAAAATTAACCATTCATGCCGTTAATTAATACTTTAACGTTTGCCAGATGACAAAACTCATCTTTTTTGCAACATCGCAGTAAAAATCTCCCATAATCCCAGTTCCGCATCTATTAATCTCACTCGATTATACCACCACTTACGGTGAATGCTTCCCTACTTCAATTTTTGGCGTGTTCCATTATCTCCATGTGCTCATGCACAACGGTTGCTCTTCTTCTAAGCCAGCTCGTTTTTACGCAACCCTTGGCGAGGTCGTGGTAATCGTACGGTACGGAAAAAGTATCCCACACATTACCAGCTATGGCGGTACTAAAGTTCTAGATACTAACCGCACTTTATTTTTTTTCTCTTCCAGCTAAAGACGCATGGAACAATAAAAAAAACGGTGTAACTTCACGAGAATGGAGCAGTGATTCGTTTTTATTACGTTTAATATTAAATTTATTTTAATCCTTTGTTCACCGGCCAGGTCATCGGACCCGAATAAAAGTTTAAAAGCCGTTTAATTCAATGAAATGGAAGAGATTAATGCAGCGGTTTTTTCAAAGACGTAGTGGTTGTTGATTTTTACAAAATAAAATATGTTTATAGTAAATGTTTTGAAGAAGATCACTAGAACCACCACAGATAATAATATATATATATATATATATAATCAAAACCCCTTTTACCTTGTAGGTATAGGGGCAATTTTATACCTAATTTTAACCATGCACCCATTTATTCCAGTCCCTTCTATTTCTTCCTATTGATCTTGCCTCATTCCATGTCAGTCCTCTTTTATCAAATATCTTGCCTATCACATTGTTCAAAGTCTCTTTTGGTCTTCCTCGTTTCCTCTTTTCCATTGTTTTTGCTTCCCATACTTTTTTGACTTGCCTTTGGCTGTCCACTCTCTCCAAGTGTCCCCACCAACTCAGTTGTCTCACCTCAATGAATTCTAAGGTAGATCCCACTTCGAGGTCTCCCTAATTTCGGAACTTCTTTCGTACCGCTTCACCGTATTTGCCAATTACTGTTGGAAATATTGCCTCTTTCTTTCCTACTCTTCCATTGAAGTTCCCGGGCACGTATATTTCCTCATTATACTCCTCAGTGATTTCTGCTAGTTTTTCCAGAAAATATCTTTTTCTTATACGCTTTCATATTCGTTGTGTCCATAAGCCACTAGTACATTCCACAATTCACCATTATCCTCTTTCATGTGTATTAACAATATTATTTCTGTAATGGCTTCCCATCTATGCAACTTGTTCTTAATATTGCTACTTACTATACAGCCTACTCCAGCTGCTGCTCGTTCTGCCATTTTTACACCACTGTAGATTAGTATATGTCCACTTTCCAGTTCGACCTCATCCTGATCCTTCTTTTTTGTTTTCGTTATTGCAAGTGTATCTAATTTTGTGCTCTCAAACTCTGTTATTAATTCGTTTACCTTTCCCTTAATGCTTCTAACATTCCATGTTCCCAATTTCCATATATTCACATTATTTCTAAAATGTTCATTTACTTTTCGTGCAGATTTTTCCTTCTTTTTTTTGCCTTTATCAGTATTCATTTCCTATTCCGCCGCCTGGTCATATTTATTGTTTGTTTGGAGATTTATTGGATTTATTAGTTTTTTTAAATCATATGGTTATTTTATTTCCCTAGTTTCTTCTCCTCCTTATTCCATCTCCATTCTTCACTTCTTATATAAATTTTTCTGTATCCAATCTTAGTTATTACTCCATCTTTCCCTTCTTCCTTAGCCCTAATTCTGATTTGTTTTTGGATATCTCTATCTTTTTTTTTGTAGTTCATTTTTCAGAAAGTTTTCCATGGCATTCATTTGGACTTAGTAATTAACCAGTAAAACCTTCGTCTCAGATATTACAAACCTATATATAGGCTCCTTTATCGCTTATACGCATACAAAACCCTGCGGAGAAATTTGTTGCTGCTGATCATCACTATGGTGTTGGATACAGATGTTAACCTACTTCATTGATGCGTTGTGTTCAATGGTCATCGAGTATTCTGTCGGCCCCACCTGGCATCTGGAAGGGGGCCAATCCAAACAGTACCCAGCTAACTTCGCCAGAAGTTGAGTCGCTAGATTCCTCCAACTTCTCTTAGAAAGGTTTCGCAGATGTATTAAGTCCCGTATTTGGAGGACTTTATGAAGCTGGGTACTACGCAAGTACGAAGGATGATGGTGGTGAAGTTCAACATTTTATTTTGAAGAATTTTCAGCTTCCTGAGGTGACTCGGTGCAGTCGTGGACCAAGTCAATGCGTCGTAAGTAAAGACCGGCCTAAGGCAGAATTTATATAGTAATGTCTTAGCCTTAGTAACCAATTTTAGAGCGGAGATACTTTTTAATAATACTTCAAAATTGATGCGAGAACCCCGATCGATGATCAGCCTCAAGTAACTCACCGTAGAGCTCTAAGCAATCCTCCTACACTCGAGAAGCAGGTTTCTTAGAATCAAAAACAACATTCACATAAACATATACTATCTTCCATGTAAAGCTAATTCGCATCCTACGTTCAATAGACGTAGGTAGGTAAAGACAACTACTCCATGTAGTTCGAGGGTATGTAAATTGAACAAACGCCTGCTTCTATCGCATAAATAATGGAGAGCATATGTTGCGGTGATGGATCTCGTGTAGCGACATTGTTTTGATACAACATCCATCTCTCAGTGAACCGATATTCAATAAACGATTGCAGCTCTTGTTGCCATAATTGTTTGACTTGTGTCGAACTAATTAGGAGCTATTGTGCGTCGATCTACCAAGGATAGCGAGTACTTCATTTCTGCAAACAGCTTTAATATTGAAATACATCTGCTGTAATCCGATACGTCTAAGAGCACGTTATTTTAGTAAATTAAGTAGTGTGTGTAATATTATTGAATAATATTGCTT
This sequence comes from Dynastes maya, assembly GCA_029619315.2. NCBI lineage: Eukaryota > Metazoa > Arthropoda > Insecta > Coleoptera > Scarabaeidae > Dynastes > Dynastes maya. Next base: position 4,985,722 of record JAROYE020000006.1, read on the forward strand.
CCTATAGCGCGCAGATTGTTGTCATTGAAGATTTAGAGTAATATTTGCAGTTTCTTTATTTTCTGGAAAATATTAAGGTGATCCCCTGGATATTGTTTAGTTTAAATTCTTCTATGTCTTTTGTCGTGTACGAAGAAAATAATTCAAGAAAAACATTTTCTTTCATTCATTTATTCCGACAAAGATAATATTTATTTAAATTAAGGAAACATATTACGAAATATGTTAAGTATTCTTTATTTATTGAACCGAAATACAACGGAATCTTTACGTTAACAGGAATTTGAATGGAAATCAACGGGATATTTTACAAATAATAAGTTGGAAGTGTGTTTCTGCAAAGTTCATATAAATCTTGTATTTTTTAATTAAACAATCTATCAGCAAATTCCGAAGCAATTTCCCCACTCTATGTCTTCCTCGTTTACAAAATCATTTAAAATAGCAAATAATGCAAGTGCTGTTCCTTTGAGTTCTATTGGTTTGAAGAAAGAACGACTTGACTGAGACTGGCCGGAATTGAACGAGATGTAACATTCAGATGGATAGCAAGGTTTCGAAGACGTTTGAGAATATTCGAGACAAATTAGAACTTCTTGCGAAGCCACGGGGATGTCCGATATGGTGGACATAAGATAGAGGGCAATAGAGAGGCGTCAATTCTTGTTTTACCAATGCAGCGGATCGGTATTGCCAAATATGAATAAATTTATCTGTTCGTGGTAATGTTTAAGGTTTGTAATAATTACAGCACGATATCAGTGAAAATTATTGAATGAAAAAGGGTAGGGGACGCGCGATGAGAATTGTAATTGAAAATTGAGTCGCCATTGCTAAAAAGTTGAGAATCACTGACTTGTTTCTCTTCGTAGGTGTACATTTTTCTATGACCAATGAACGATAATTGAAATTTCATGACTATCTGATTCAATCTTGAAATGTATTTTTCTTCAATTAAAGCATAATATCAAAACCTGTTGTCAATATGTTATACATGGCCGAAATCAGAAAGAACTCTTTCTGGTGGTTTTCAAAATCCAATATGGCGCAGATATGAAATGAAGGTCATGGGGGTGCGTCCTGTATAGTAGTAGTGGAAAATCGAACATAACCAGTTTGCAGTGATTTCGAAGAATTTCTGAAATTCTCCGATTCATTGATTAATTTATTTAGATACCTTTCTCTAACAACTATTTAATTCTTCTACGTTTAAAAAGGTTTAGCTCCATCAACGTAGTATGTGTTATATTTCAAGCATTTTTTATTGTTCGTTTTATTGTGTCGCGGCGCGAACAGCATTATTTAATTTAGCTGATACCCGTTTTTAAATTACACAGCTAGTTGTAAAGTGTATTATATCTTAGCATTGGAAGACATTTTTCGTATTTTATAGAGGAGATAAAGCGGTCGTAGTTTAATTCCAAAGGAAGTAGGGAAAGCAACAGCCAACCTGCCTACGCTGCGACAAAAAGCGTTAAGCGAACGTCGAAAACAAGTTTATTTAGATGTTCGCCTGCCGCTCTGGGGAAAAAAGTTTTTAATTTCGAGCCTCATATTTAATATTTACTGTAATTCTTATGGCGAAGTTATGTCCCAATGCCGGTAATCAAATTACGTACTAATTTCAAAGTGTTAAAAGTTTTAACAAGGCGAGCAAACTTTTATTGCTTTCCCAGTAATAATAAAGTTATAAACGATATATAATGAAGTAAAAAGTTAAGAAGCGCGGACGCTAGCTGAAAGAAATTAAGTCGATAATTTTATTTTAAATGTGTGGTTGTTTATATAACTATGCTATAGTTGCTTTTTCGATTTTTATTGTCGCTATTATGAAATAATAATTATAATAATATGTGTTTATTGCGCATCAAAATTAAAATACAAGTACAGAAAACAAATGCAAATACAATACAAATTTATCTAAATAGTAGATGGCGAGTGGATGAAATCAAACAGTTAGCATAAATATTTGCTTTTCATTTCACCCGTAACTGCTATAACAACGAGAAAAGGTACATTATGTCGAAAGAATACAAAAAAGAAGGAACAAAAGAAAAAAAAGCAACATTGTATATCAAATAACAAGACAGAATCAAAGCAGTATTCACTAAATGTCAGAGTTCAAAAGCATGTGTAGAATATGACGTGTAAAACAATAGAGTGTTAAACTGAAAACGATTTTTATTAAATCACGCGATATTGAACGAGAATGATCTGTCAACAAGAGAGGGCAGATGGTGTGATATAATGAACAAACCTGATGCTAACGTTCTGAACATCACTCCTAAATCTCAACCTAAGATAAAGATAAGGAGGAGCCTTCATAGTGAAAATCCTGTAATAAAAGCTAAATTGGTGCAAATTGATTGTTTGGGGAAGGGAATGACGATCACGGGACTGTGGTGACTTATTGGACCGATTCGCCTATGAACCAATGAGAAGCTTTAGCGATGAAAAAATACCCCTACCATAATGATAAGCAAAGTCTAATTACGACACGAATTGATGCCCTATTCGCCAAATTTGGACCACTGTGACTTCTCTCTAAACTTGAAAAGATGGATTGGTGGAAAGCGGTTCACGTCAAATGAAGAGGCCATTGCCGAAACAGGGCATCGCTGGACTAAGTCCTATAGAGCTACAAGGAGATCATATCGAGAAATAAATTTACTAAATGCAAAGCAATTGTGTTGTCTTCTATAACACAGGTACTTATCACACCATCCTCGTAAGTCAACAATAATTTTCAAGGAAGGTTTTATTTCTGGAGTGTCTGCGTTTGATCATGAAAGTGCTTGCAGCTTAGCAACCTCCTTTACCAATGCTGGGATGATATGGTAGTTTTCAGTATTTACTCTCGTTGGTAAGTTAATCAGTCTTCATATTTTGTTGAAGCCATTGCTAAGAGTCTCCGATTTTTTCCACGATATTTTCAAAGTCATGTTCTTGATAAGGTTGTTATCTTTCTTCTTGAGGAAGCTTTCTGGAAATGATATACAAGAACATCCCTTTCAGGACTTTCAAATATTCATATGTCTTACTTAATTCCAAAAACTATTTTGTATCTTCAAAGCGACATCCTCAAATTAAATTATCCATAAATCCAAAGATGGTGGAATTTCTCTGGAATTACATGAAGGCTCCCAATATTTCTTTTTGACATCATCCTAACTGCATTATACTTGGCTGTCTAAATTCATATAAAAAGCAAATATTTCTCTATTATATTTAGTAATAGTTTCCCCGAATGGTATAATAAAATTACATTCTGGAAGCTATCGAAAAATTTACGATTCCAGGCGTGCCCATGGAATCCAAAAATAAACATCGAGGCCCCAGTTCGGTGTGTATCTATAAACATCACGAGGAAAAGGGCATATATCAAGCAATAAATAAAAAATGACGTCCGAAACGAAGAGAAAACGTCGAACACCGAAGTTACTACACTACGCTGCTACTATCTATGCATCCTGTCCCATATTTCGTTGGTATTTCCAAATAATTTAACTTTTTTTTTTGCCTCGGACATCGGCCAACCAGGGAGGCTTTCTCTTCTCTGTGTGCCCGTCCTTGGTTCACGGACGCGAAGTTATTTATTCGGAGAAATAAAATACTGCATGGGGATTTATGAGTATCTAAATACAGTTGGACACAAGTCTGCACTCCGGGCGACCATTAGTGGTCACACTGATGACAATAAATGCGACCCCATAAATTTCGGCGGCGGTGCGACAGAGAGAGTTCGTCAAATGGAGCGAGAGGACGGTAAGTCGGAAGGATATAGATGTTCCGCGGTACGTAGCCGCTGGTGTGCTGTACGGGGAACTGGCGAAATTCGTGGTTGGAAACTTTTCTCTTAGATAAATGTAGAGACGGTTGAGGATAATGGAGTCTCGCCTCAGTTGTACTGTGTGAAGGAATAATGTCCCTTTTCATATTGTATACAATCCACAGAATATACCGCTTACAAAAATTAAGAGAATAATATTATTTGAATGATGTAAAGAATAATATTCTAGGAAATAGATCTAGAAACATGGCGAACGCAGATTATCCCTTTTAATTATTTAACGACAGAGAAGAAACATGTTGATTCCACGTTGGTTTACAACGGAAGTAATGGTAAGGTTCTTATCTTAAATTGGATAAAAGTAACTACCTTAATCAAAATATAAGAATCATGGGTGCTAGGGATGGAGATTACCGCTAAAGTTACCTTGACGAATTTGAACAAGCGGACCTGAGACTGTCCAGAACAGACCTTCGCATGGCTGTTGAAATTCTGACTGGACATTAACGGCTAAAGAGGCATCTCCACAAGATGGGATTAGCTGCAAACTTGTTGTGTAGGGGCTGCCAAGCTGAAGACGAAACACTCGACGTCAATTATAAGGACCATGAGGGTTAAATCCAATCAACGACGAGCATGGTGGAACGGATAAATAACCTACCTTCTGTTTAGCTGCGTCAAGAAATTCCCACTTTTCTACAAGAAGAAGGTCATGAAAACTCTAGGTACTTTGTCAAACCCGACTTCTTGTTGAAACTATTTGTGCAATATATTTGACAAGCTGAATGCCTTCAATCAGTCTCTATAAGGCAACAGCACGCACATTTTTGAACTTTTGGAGGAGGTTGTGGCGTTTAGCAAAAAGCTGCTGTTATGGATAAGGAAAATCAATGAGGAAGGCAGTCAGTATTGTTTTCCTGAATTGCACAAATACGTGGTCTATAATAAAATCGTTGTTCCACAAGACTAGCTGTCCCTTTTCAATGGACACCTCTCAAACCTCACTGACTGGTTTGCAAAATACTTTGAGGAAAACAATGTTGAGAAATCTGCATGGATCCAAGATCCTTTCCGTGTTCAAGCTTCGCCAGCATTCACTTCGCAGGAAGAAGAGAGTCTAATTGAACGCTCTTGCTGCAACAGCGCAAAAACAAAATTTGCTTCTTCAGATTTAGTGGAGTTTTGGATATCAATCACAAATGAATCTCCAACTCTGAGTTCAAAAGCTTTAAGGATCCTCATTCCCTTTGCGCCAACCTATTTATGCGAAGGCAGATTTTCAGCTGTAGCTCTAACAAAAAGCAAATATTGCTCAAAAATCGATGTGAAGCGAGAAATGATGGTGGCAGTGTCAAACCTTATTCCGAGTTTTGAAAAAATGTGTGTCGATCAGCAAGTTCGCTCGTCACATTAACTTACTTCTCGTTAAAGATTTGCACCATTTACTTCATATTTTTTGTATTTTCGTATTTTAATTTGATAGTTGGATTATTTTGACCAAAAGTAAGAAATTGATTGGCGCCCCCCTCGGCTAATTTGGATAACTATACCTTACGAAATATAATTTGATAATAAATTTCAAACGAATATTCTTATCTTTTAAAAAATAGCATAATGCAGGGGTTCCCAAACTTTATCGGTCCGCGGCGCACTTACAGGTTTAGTATTTTGTCCCGGTGCCCCTTCAAAATATGTGCACAATTACATAAATCAGGCGTATTTGGCTGTGTTCCCGCTTTCCAAGTGTTTAGCGTTTAAATTCTACCATAACTACGAAGCAATAGTCAAGTTTGGTGGTTTAAGAATACGCAAGGTTCCATTACGTAGCATAGAGTTTACACTGGAATCACAATTCCAGGTTAGTTTTCCCTTTTCAAGTTTTAATGCTCGTAAAATTTCATTAATTGATATCTAGTTAAATTGCCGAATGAGTGTCTAGGAACACTCCCGGACCTACAAACCGTACAATTTTTTTTTCTATTTTTTCCCTCGTTTAAAATATTACCGTATGTAAACCTGCAATGTGCATATTTAGTCGTAGCTGCTACTACGAAGATACCTCTAGCTATATACATGTGTGCATACAAGCTAGCGTTCCACCATCAATGTTTATATCCACGTCAGGTAAGTCGAAACTTTGTACATAATTCTTAATAAGGATATGCAGAACCTTCCGAGGCGACGGGGTCATAATATATCTTGCCTTACCGTATTATCACAACTTTATATATATGAATATAGTTGGATAAGCGAAACAACAAAGTTGCCTTTCGCACACCGAAAATAATTAGAAGTTATAATCGCGTAAATTGCAGGGCCGTCTCACCCACCTTCTCAGATTGCATTAGGATGCAGACGGGAATGGATATTAAAGTTTCAGAGAAATTAATGATACGTCAGAGTGATTATATTTCTGCAGTCGAAAAGCAGGAAGTATTATGCGTACTTTCGTTCGAGAGGAAGGTATTTATGTAGGTACATTAGGAGATATGGATATTTTGTAACGTGTCAAATTCTACTTCGTAAACATAATTGAATTCCTTACTGTCAAGGGTTGTTTTATGTTTACAATAGATGTCGCTACGTTATTTTTCTGATATGCTTCAAAATTTATATTTTCTATTAATGATATATTGTAACATGTCAAATTCTATTTTACCAACATAATTGTATTTCTTACTTTCAAGGATTATTTTATGTTTACAATATATGCCGCTACGTTATTTTTTCTAGTATCCTACGAATTTATAATTTTTCTTAATAACATATTTAATGTTTGGTTAATTTATCTTTGGTAATTTCAATTATTTAGGCTGATTATTGAACAACTTTCATAACGTTTTTCTTTTTCTTTATTTTTGTTTTGGTTCTTTTTATTATAACTAAATTTACCTAAGTTCATTGTAATAGAATGCACGATGGTAGTTGATTGGCTCTATCTAGTGGCGACCATCAGCCGAGAAGGACCGCTTATCGAAATTCTGCTTGTGGCTGTATGCCTTCGCTGAATCTAGGATTTAACGAAGTATTACAGCTTTGAATACTATGAACGGTTCTGTATTCAGTTTTTTTATATTATTATAATCGACATTGTCGGGTGTGATAATTAATAAAGTTAATAAACCCTCCATCCATCCGAGGTAATCAATTATTCTAATAATATTTCATTAGATTTATGCTTATAGATTGTTTTCCACATTTGAGGTTTTTTCTGTCGGGTTTTCGTTAAAGCACATTTTGCTGAAATCCACTGAAGGGTAGAGTTTTGCTGCATGTGTACGTCCACGTATAAGATTGCGTCATATTCAACCCGGGGACAGGACTAGCTCCGATTTATCGCCGAACGACCACGACAGCACAAGGTTGCTCAAAGACTCCAGTTGAGCCCAGATAAATGGACTTATCGTTTCTTTTGTTTTCTGTTTATAAACATTACTTTTTTCTAAATCTTAAACTTCTTTTCCTTCACTTAATTTTACTTAAGTCATTCTCATTAACGTATGGATATACGTTATTCTAACGAATATTATTTTCTTTTTTTTTGTTTATATATTTTATGAGAGCAATTTTAACAAATTATGTTTCTTTGTATGATCGATGTTAAATCGAACGCAGTGACCACCAACCAACAAACTGTTGGTCTACCTTAGGTCTATTTTGAAATATAGCGCTTTGGTCGACCGCTGGTCCGAGTTATCTCAACCGGCTTGACCGGATGATTGCGTTGTCATCTTGACACATTCGAAATTCTCAACTTCGTGATGACTTATCCGTTCCTAGCATCGTTGAGTTTCTCCACGATATCTCTAGGAGAACGTTGGAGGGAAACTCGTCTTGTGAAAACTTCTCAAAATCGTCCCCTCCCAAAAGCTGAGTGGCTCGGGTGCGAGATCAGCCAAATCAGCACCTCCCAGGGACGGTATGACGCGTCTTTCTTCCTTTCGAATTCCATATGTGAACTTATATAACAAAATTATTATATTATATGAAGTTAAATCTTGCTTTTATTTAAAAAATACCCCAACGAAACGTTGAAGCATACTTTACGCTGCATGAGGCGTTTATCATACCCCGTCCATTGGCTTAAGGCCTAGTTCTCGGCGATAAACCAATTATCCAACCGAGATTTTCCCAACATCGCATCGCGTGGCTGCCGAACAACAACCCAATCGAATTATTTTATCCACCAGCACCGGGTTAATTAAATTAAGTTAATACCTCTCGGAAAGTAGACGGAAATTAATTCAGATTAAACTGTATGTTCGAAATTTTATTACAACGTGTTCGCTGGGCGCGCGCTGTAATTTCTTATCCCGGTATTTTATCGGAAATTCCATGAATATAGATGAACTGGCCCCCGCTATGTATTTACATTTTCATGGACGTTAATTTGGAATTATGCTGGAATAATTATCTTGTATGTATCAGCAAGACGAGCCAGTACGGAGGAAGCAACGTGATGGCTGGAAAAAAGGGCGAAAGGACGAAAGATGAGGGGCAAGCTGCATAACTGACTACGACCGGTAGGATCGAGCGCCGCCGGCTGGAGTTCATTTTATCTAGTAAAGATCGCTACAGGGAAATGGCGAAGATAATAATTAAATTTGTTAGCGTTTGTGGTAGTTTTATGTACAAGAATGGATTTTGTATGTTATGTTTGACATAAAAATCTGTTTTATGAACTACTTGCTTTTACAGATATTTAAAATTACAACGAAACGCGCTGTATGTATCGTATGTACAAGGAACATATTTTAAATTTTTACAAAAACAATAAGACAAAAAAGTTTTTGATACAAATTATTTTATTGTTTTTCAAAATTATTTTAATAATATTTTATTAGATTTATGCTCATAGATCGTTTTTTTTTCACATTTTAGTGCTTTTTGTTTGGGGTTACGCTAAAACATAACCGAGTTCCACTAAGGGTAGAGTCTTGCCGCGTGTGTCCGCAGATAACCTCCCTTGCTGAACATTTCATAATAGTAAAAGCTGTTGTTGTACAATTCAATCCTGCCGAAGCTTCAGCTGTTAAGGAGAGCCAGTCAAAATTTCAAGATATTTCCGTTGAAACAGATTTAAAAAATATTCGTAGCTACTATAAAGGATTAACTGACGCAATAGACCAATTACAAAATAGATCGTTATCATTATTGGAGTCTCTGTAAATTATGGACGGAGTGCATACACAGCTGCTGACTATACATGACGCAAAATATAATCGCGTTTTAGAAAAGTTCGAGAGTGTGCTACAGAAAGATTCCGATTTTAGCACACTAAAACATATTTGTGATGGTGTATCGAATAATCCACTGACTATGTACAAAGAGTATTGTAATCATGCATGTATAACGTCGGTAGATGTTGAACGCTCTTTTTCAAAATATAAACTCATTTTCTCACCACGGCGAACATCGCTCACCGAGACAACTGTGGAAATATGGCGTCAACTTTTTGCCACTCTTATCCATATGATGTTAATACTGATAATGGTGCTTCTAGTTTTACTGTTCCGTAGCCAAGGCTGCTTAAAAGGGTGAGTGTTTCACTACTTTTCACATATTATAATTATGTATTAGTTCTGTTATTTTTTTTCTATTTCCTTATTATTGTTTTTGTATACTAGGCAGGTACGGCCATGGCATGGTTCCCTGTTACCGGGCTCTATTCGTTATACTTTTTTTTCTTTCTTTGGTAAAACCAGTACGTATTTTATACCTTTTATATTTTGTTGGATACAAGCGTTTTTGAAATTATTCTAACGAATATTATTTTCGCTTTTTAATTTACTGAGCAATTTTACATGTAAGTAATTACTTCAGTATTTGAATGAATTACATTTGTATGTATTACTGATGTGAAATCATAGGTAGTGGCCACCAACGTTGATATTTTAAATTAAATTTTGTTAGAAATATTTTCGTACAAGATATTTTCATCTTTTATATATACCTACACATTTCACGCACGTGTCAATAGGCATTAATATGAAATAAATATGTGGTCTTGCGTACTATGTCCTGGCCGAAACCTTCTTTGCGAACCATCCAAGTTTGTTTCTGTTATTACTCTTAGCCTTTTCTCTAAAATAGTTTCATACACCTTACACGCACTTACTGCACAGCAATGTAATACCTCTGTAATTATTACATTCCTTTCTGTCTTCTTTTTTATATATTGATACTATCACGGATATTCTCCAATCATTGGGTACTTCTTTATCTTTCCATGCCGTCTCTATAATGTCATGAAAAACTGCAATACCATCTTTCTCCATGTATTTGAGGAGTTCACTTTTAATATTATTTACGCCGGCTGCTTTTTCATTCTTTAAGTTTCTCTCTGCACTTTCGATCTCGTTAATTTCAATATTGTCTTCTCCGTTCCCGCCTTTATCTACATTCAGTATTTCCTCGTTCTCCTCTCCCCGTACCTCTTCTAATAGTTCTTGGTAATGTTCCTACCACCTTGACATTATCTCATTGACGTTTAGTAGTATTTTCCCATCTTTATTTTTTATTCGTTTCATTATGCTCTCTTTCCCGGGGTTTTTTATTTTCTTTAGAGCTCTATAGAAAAGCCTTCTCTTGTATAGTTTGTTTCAGATCGTTACACCACCAGCTGCTTCTATTCTTAGTTCCTTTAATCACCGCACCACAGTTATAATTTCTTTAAATCCATTTTTCTATACATACAAAAAAATTAATGAATAATCTTATCAATCACACATACAAGGAATAAGACAATCCGTTTTCCCTGCAGACTAATCCATTTATCAGTTCTTCCTTGACGTTGGAAATTCCCCACATATATAAAGCTTCTTCCATTAGCTCTATCGGAAAAGTACAGTTATTTACGACAATTAAAACCCTTAAAATACGTCCCACCTATCAACCCATTCGATCTCAATTAATCATCGAACGTTCGAAAAATTATTCCCGAGTCGTTTCAGCCGCGCCATTGTCGAAAATATATATCAAAACCCGGTGGCTGGCGGTCGGGGTCGTTATCTCCTGCTTCGACCCACTTCTAACGCCGTTATCTTCTTGATATATAACTAAATTTAGGACGCGGATCTCTTCGCGGTCGTCGTCGTCTAACTCCCGAATAGCAGCTCCTCCCGCTCTGCTCTCATCTGCGATTACTTCCCGGGCATCGAAATCGAGTCAGTTTTACTTAACTCCCTCGGATTCTCTGCAGTTTCGACTCCGAGCGATATTCGCTGAATTTATTACATGAAAATGTCCCGATTTTTCGACCAGCTCCCCTCGATTTTAGCTGGTTTGCTATAAAATGTAAAGAAAAGCGTTGGAGGGTGCTAGATTTGAATTTAGGTTTAAATTGATTGAGACGTAAGGGGCGCTTCTACAATGTAAATAAATAAGCTTGTTATCGCACGATATACAGAGTTTACGGAAATTCCACATTTGTCTCGATGAAGGTTGTTCGCTGTGATGAGAAAATGGCCTTATATTTCCGGAAAGACCGTTCGTTATCTACGGAAGTAACACAGCCATAATTATAATCCTCAGAGTTAGTTAATGAATCTGCAGAATCACCACCATACATTTGCCTTAATCTCGTATAATCGGAATTTTTTTTAACACTGTCGAACTTTGCCACAACGCGACCGTTTTTTACGTAATTTATACCGTGTAGCAATGTATTGACTTCGTCCACGATTTGCACTGATTCTACTAACGACAACCCAGTATTTTGTAATTTATTTATTGCGTCTAGCAATTCTTTGTAATTGTTACTAATACTTTTTAAATCTGTTTCAAGGGAAGTATCTAGAAATCCTCTGGCTCTCCTTACTAGCTGTAGCTTCGTCAGGATCGAATTATAAAATCGCAGATTCTACTTCCTGGAAATGTTCCTAATAATAAAAAGCCGTTTGTAAGCATGTTCTTCACCGCGTAAGAATCGCCAGCCTCACTCATAACTTTGCGCGAAGCTCTCTGTACCCGGCCTAGTTATCAATTAAGAAGACTAGCGCTAATTGTTCATAATATTTCAACAATAGATCTCTCACGTTAAATTTGGTTCCAAAATACATTTCCAGGAGTTTTGTGGGATTAAGACCATCATTATCACCTTTTCCTAATTATTAATTTATTCTTAATCAAATGATCAATGTTCTTTACCGATTACTTAAAAGACACAAATTAGTAATATGTTCAAGCATTCATGCTATCTACAAAACTTTATTCGTATTTAACCTTGCAGATATGGGGCACACAATTCTGTTATAATTTTTTTTTTATAATAATGCAATTTTATTTATTTATTTATATAATAGATAACCTTTAGTTCAGTTTTAAATTTATTTATAGTATTCACCATTTTTTTCTGTGTGGGACGACGCTTTGGATGTAAAAGAAACTAGCTTAAACGTTTCAGAAATAGCCCAAAAGTAAGTTCATGACGATGAAGGTTCCTGATGACCACCAACTGGTATTACATCAGAAGATGTCGCAACTGTTCAAGTTCTTACTGAACTAATCACGTTACTTTTCGGTGTGTCCCAAGCCAACAAGAGACCAAGGGAAATGGAAAGGTAGATAAGCTGGCCAAAGAAGCAGCGAATATGCCTTTCACTGATCCTAAACCCTTTTGTGGTCTCCGAAAGAGCCACAAGGAACAGACAATTAAAAGATTAATGAAAGTGGGCATCCGGTGATCCTCAATGCAAAAGAGGTATCCTGGCATGGTATACGGGCTCCTCGAGAATAAGTGCTAACAACCACCTAAGCATGTCTACAGGACTCCACACTAACATTTTTCAAGTAGAAATTTCTGCTTTAAACATGTGCGCCATAAAGAATTTCGGGAAAGAGATACGAGGCGCAACGGTAGTCAGGCAGTTCTAAGGGCTACTAAGGTCCATACATAGGAATCTGGCCTGAAATACGAATGTGTACGCAATGTAAGGCAACTGGGAGGCAATAATCACGTTACTTTTCGGTGTGTCCCAAGCCAACAAGAGATCAAGGGAAATGGAAAGGTAAATAAGCTGGCCAAAGAAACAGCGAATATGCCTTTCACTGATCCTAAACCCTTTTGTGGTCTCCGAAAGAGCCACAAGGAACAGACAATTAAAAGATGGGAGGATAATCGATAAATTTAGCACTGGGAAAGTGTTCAGCAAAAATTGTGCAATCGCAAAGGGTTATTGGCAGGATTTTGACAAGTCGTGTAGCCTTAAAATATAGTTTTTTTTTAGTTGTTTCAGTTAAAAGTCGAGGAGTAGGGATGCTTCCGGTCAAATCGGAAATAGCTCGACATTCAAAATTATCTCAAAAAGTAGTAGTGTCAGTACAAGCCCCTCAAAATTCACATATTTATCTGAAGCAATAAAAAAATTACAGAATGCACCCAGAACGTCCCCTTATCACCTTGTGTAGTGAACCAAGGAAAGTTATATATTAAAGCTATACTGTTTTGAATAGAACATCCTATGCAACTGAATTACAAACTACATCCTATGCAACTGAATTACAAAAAAAGAAAAGTCATTCTTATAAGGTGCATTTACTACAAGCGGACGACCCAGATCGTTGATTACAATTTTGCGAAGAATTGGTGTTACGTTGTGATTTAAACCCAAATTTTTTAGATAATAATTCCTGATGAAGTTACTTACGACCTCCGCTGAATCATTTAGACATGACCCAGCATTATGACGGCTACTGGGGGTGCGGTAAATCAGTAAACTTCCAGTGAAGATAAAAACTCTAGACAATGCAAGATATGTGACGGAAGTCAAGATCAAACAAGCCTGTCATTCAGTGGACGAATTTCTATCAAGTAATGAACTGTGATACTACAATACTTTTTATTTCATTGTATGTTTTTGTCTCATTGTTTGTCCTATCTCCGCGTACAGCGACAGTACGATGCACGCTGCCATCGTACTGTCGCTTTGAACTCTCTCGCGGTACTATCGAGATTGACTATGAGTTCAAAATTACCCCTACCCACGCAGCTACCGCTACGCTACTGCCATCCAGTACCACCTTTTTAATAAACTCTACTTATTAGAAATCATTGTTGACAATAAGAAAAGCTATGAATTTGTTAAATGTTAAACTAATGTCCGCTTATCACCGTCAAAATTACGAAGAGATAATACAGTACATTCCATCGTTTCCATAATTACATCTTCATAAAATTCTCACAAACATACCACGCACCTTACCCTTTTTAGATATTATTGCAGTTTATTATTTTGTATTCCCTCGCAAAGCCACATACAACAGAGAAAACACAAGCTCTAAAAGTATTATTTCAAACATATTAAATCATCCACGTGCTCCCCGCTCCGGAAGGGTGGGTTCGGGGGAAAACGCGCAGGCAGCACAAATAAATATTAAAATTCGCATATATTAAACACATTCCGGGAGCCTTTCCCGAAGCATTTATACCTCTAGCTGTATGTAAGCGTGGTATATGCATATAGGATATAGACTTTTCGCGAACGAGGGTGTTGTTCTGAGATATAAATTTTACGCGAGAGAGAATGGATTCGCGCAAGAACTATATTTCTAACGTCTTGTTTATCGCGTCGTGAACATACTGAAACGTCCGCCTTTACTCTGTTCGTCGTCCTTGGTTTCGAATTCGGGTGCATATTCAAATCCGCAGTATTACTTTCGAATATTTCAGGCCGTCCTCGCGGATAATGGCACTAATGAATAATAGATTCACTTTAGAAAGCTGCATGTATCTTCGCCTAGAGTTCCCTCATTCATTCATATTCGAAAATATTTCCAATCTACTCCTTTGTTTTAGAGATTTCGTCGCTATAAATCAAAGTAGCAGAGGGTTTCAAATTGTTTGAAGCTGTTACTGACCAGTTATAAACTATATTGAATTATTTATCTGTTCCATACATCCTATAGTTAGGGCTTTTGGAAAATCCATAGAAAATTGATTGATATTAATTGATAGGACCAATACAATAAGAGATCAAGTCCATTTGAGTAACACATCGACAAAAGCAAAAAAACATTTGGTAGGAAAAGTGATAATCGTTGAATGTTTGTTACTACTTGTCAAATGCCTTGTTTGCAAAAGTCTCGGGACAAGAATCTAAATTATATTATTATACTTTAAATATAAACAAAAAAAAACAGCTTCAATTGAAAACAAAAAGCTAACATAGAACCCCGACATCTCCAACTTACAGAGGAAAGCCATTACGGCAAGGCTGCTTGGTAAAAACTGTAGTCTTAAGCCTCAAATGAGCTTCCGGTCATATACAGCAACAATCAGGCCCGTGATCTCCTACACCTCTTTGGTTTGGTGGCCCAAAACAACTCAGAAGACTATGTAACAGCAGCTTCAACATATTCAAACAGCTGCATGTCACAACATTACCGGTGTGATGCGTTTTTATCCCACAGTAGCACTGGAAGTTCTGCTGGGAATAACGCCGCTTCCCATCCATATTCAGAAGCAGGCTATAGCAAGTGCCCTCAATCTTAGTAGAATGAAGGGACTAAAGCGTGGGGATCTTAGAGGTCATCTTAAAATTATTGAGGATCCCAACTATCTTATGCACATTGCAAAGAACGGGATCCTTATGCAACACAAATTTGATCGGCTTTATAAGGTGATTAATGAAAGTGGGCATCCAGTGATGATGCAAAAGAGGTATCCTGGCATGGTACACGGGCTCCTCGAGAATAAGTCCTAGCAACCACCTAAGCATGTCTACAGGACTCCACACTAACATTTTTCAAGTAGAAATTTCTGCTTTAAACATGTGCGCCATAAAGAATTTCGGGAAAGAGATACGAGGCGCAACGGTAGTCAGGCAGTTCTAAGGGCTACTAAGGTCCATACATAGGAATTTGGCCTGCAACACGAATATGTACGCAATGTAAGACAACTGGGAGGCAATAATCACGTTACTTTTCGGTGTGTCCCAAGCCAACAAGAAATCAAGGGAAATGGAAAGGTAGATAAGCTGGCCAAAGAAGCAGCGAATATGCCTTTCACTGATCCTAAACCCTTTTGTGGTCTTCGAAAGAGCCACAAAGAACAGACAATTAAAAGATGGGAGGATAATCAATAAGCCTAGCACGGGGAAAGTGTTCAGCAAAAATTGTGCAATCGCAAAGGGTTATTGGCAGGACTTTGACAAGTCGTGTAGCCTTAAAATATAGTTTTTTTTTAGTTGTTTTAGTTAAAAGTCGAGGAGTAGGGATGCTTCCGGTCAAACCGGAAATAGCTCGACATTCAAAATTATCTCAAAAAGTAGTAGTGTCAGTACAAGCCCCCCAAAATTCACATATTTATCTAAAGCAATAAAAAAATTACAGAATACACCCAGAACGTCCCCTTGTCACCTTGTGTAGTGAACCAAGGAAAGTTATATACTAAAGCTATACTGTTTTGAATAGAACATCCTATGCATTGATTGATTGATTGATTGATTTTCTACCAGAGCAGGGCTGGTCTTTACATCCCTAACACTGAAGCTTAATAGCTTATTGTATTATTCCTGCTTCGGTTTTGTTTTACTTAAACAGGTTAGTTCCCGCAATCAGGTTTAACAGCCTATGTAGTAAATCTTTCTCCATTGGTAGTTCAATTGTGCTTCGCATAGCGAATCTGCGTTGAGCTAACGCTGCACATTCGAAAATAATGTGAGAGGCTGTTTCCTCCTCCTCATTGCAAAGTCTACATAAGGGCTCATCTTTGTAGATCCCCATCTTATGCAAGTGGCCTATGCATTAGTACTTACTTGTTTCCTACTGGAGAATCCAGAGTGTAGTAAAATAACTTTACATTTAAGTAAAAATCATTTCGTTATAATGTATATCATACCAGCTCCTCCACCAAAATTGTTACTTATTTTTTCCGACCTTATATAAATTATCTATCCTCATAATGGCAAACTCTGCACATTATTCCAGAATATGTTTGCTTCATTCCAAAAAAAAAGCATTATTTTACAACCGTTGTTACTTCAGGCTAACATTGGAACTGTTTAACTTGTAATTAAAGAGGCATGCAAATCCATCTTAATTGTAGCTAAAAGCAATAAATATTAACCAATTTAAGACGTCATATATTCACCGACACCCAAATATTTGGAATCCATTCGCTTTAAAGACTATTGGTCTTTCCTCTTTTTTACTTTTACTACCGCTGTTTTAAAATCTTTCGTACAAACGTAAAGAAAACAGCAGGCGAGTATCCGAGAAATGTCTTTACCGCTATTCTACCAGAATAATTTTCGGTTTACTTTCATTTGAAATTCTTTTTAAGTTGAACGCTTTCCGTTCTCTTCCCAATCGCTTCTAATAAATTGGCGTATTTGTAGTGATCTCTTGAAAAACGAGCTCTACGACGACAAAGGCCGAAAGAAGGCTCATACAATTCAATATAAAATCCTACAAGAGTGTGTGGCACTCGAACCGGAAGCGAACGTAATAGAATCCAAACACTGACGCATTTATTTCTGTCAGCAGTAGATGTATGTATTAGGAACATATTATTGCGATAGGCGTTACCGACGATGTATCTGTTATCTTACAGCTGAATGGAGGAGTGATTGGAGTAACTTCCATTGTTGATGCTCTTAAATTTGTTGAGAAATGTTTACTTAAAGAACCAAAATTCCTTTAGACACAACAAAATTAAAAATTTGTATATTTAGAATGTTCGTCAAACAAGATATTTGGGAAAACATATCCCCCCTAAAGTAATAGAGATTCGTTATATATTTGATATTATTGTCAACTGATATGGAGGATAAGTTCTGCAGGTACATCTTTGAAGGAACTTTGACAGGGCAACATTATTTATATGTTTTACATAATGACCTTCCTGAGTTAATGGAAGATATTTTTTTAACAGAGTGCAATGATTTGTATTGGCAACAGGATGGCGCTTTGCCTCATAACTCGCGGTACATACAATCCCGAGTGGAACTTACCCTCATGGAGAGCGTTACGGAAAGAGCTACCAAGTATACGTAAAGATATATAATAATATATAATATATAATAGGATCAAAGCAGAATGAAAAGGTAAATAGCTGCGGCTATATCTTGACGGGACGATAGATTGTAAAAAAAGTTATATTTTGAATATTATAGTATCAGTAGATAAATCCTGTGCAATCTTATTAGCTAGCAAAAGACTAAAAAAGTCAACTAGTCAACTGTTGATGTTGCAAGCGATGGAGTAGCGACAATGTGTAGTGTAGACCGTTCTCTTAAAGAAAAGTGTGAGGGACTTTTAAATGTTACGTGTAAAGTTCATGCTTTACATCTTGTGGCACAAATTATTCGCGATTGTTACGCGGATGCATTAATAGCAAATACAGAAAAAGTGTTTCTCAAACTCCCCAAACGGATTCGAGCATTTCACTTTGTCCCGGTATTCGCCAACCACCACAGCCGATTCTTTCGCGTTTGGGGAATATGGTTGCATGCGACTTTTTATTATTCTGTACATTTCTAAGAAGTAAAATCTGTGATTTAACAATTCGACCTTGACGAAGCTGCAGCTATTAAGGAGAGCCAGAAAGGATTTCTAGATACTTCTGTTGAAATGGATTTAAAAAGTATTAGCAACAATTATAATTAGTAGACACAATAAAAAATTTGCAAAATTTGTCTTTAGTAGCATCAGTGCAAATCGCTGATGAAATTAATACATTGCTACATGGTATAGATGACGTAAAAAACGATCGCGTTATAGAAAAGTTCGGCAGTGTTTAAAAAAAAATTCCGAAATTGTGGACAAATTGACAAATGTGTGGTTGTGCATCTACTTCGTTAACTGACTCTAAGAATTATTGCAATTACGCCTGCATTACTTCCGTAGATGTTGAACGGTCTTTCTCGAAATACAAGAACGCTTTTTCATCACAGCGAACAACCTTCACCGAGACAAATATATTCACAAGCCAGACTTTTGCAGCGTCTTAGACCGTGAATGTCTGCTAAATAACCTAATATGTTTTGAGATGCAGAAAGTGCAGTTAACTTTCTTGCAACGTGGATAACAGTTCCGCATAGCATATTTTGCGTCTACCTACCATAAAGTAGATTTTTCAAGCGAAAATATTATGGTAATGGCATACATTTCCGCAAAGCTGATTGTATAGGAAGATGTACGAGGGTACCCTGAAAAGTTAACAGCCTAACACAGAAGTAAGCAATTTTTTGTCAAATGCTCCCATCTTTTCAATCCGTCCTAATAGTAGTTGGCCTCTTGTTGTGCAAAATCGCCTCCTCATTCGATGAAAATCGGGCCTTTGAGCCTAGGAAACCTAAGAAAAATTCGCTGGCGAGCAGATTTGGTGGTCTATCAATTCTAAACCCAATTCGTAAATTTTCGCCATCGCGACCACTGAAGTGTGAAACGGTGCGTTGCCTTGACAGAAAAATCTTTGCTTTTCTTCAAATGCGGCCGTTTTATCGCAATTTCTGTCTCCAGCTTGTCAATGATGCGTCCCGTTGTTGTTTTTCCTTTTTCAAGATAGCCGATTAGCGCAACTCCCTGAACACCTCAAAAAGACAATCGCCATCACCTTCCCAGCCAATGGAACGGTCTCCGCCTTCTTCGGAACCGATTCACCCTTCGAAATCCACTGTCTTGACTGCGTATTGGCTTCAAGAGTGTACTGGTGTAACCAGATTTCATCTACGGTTATTAATCGACGCCAAAACGCCTTTCCAAAACTTATTTCACTTAAGCTGCTTCAATAAGGCTACGAAAATGTTAATTCCGAGACGGAACCCAGCTAGTTTGCCTATGCTGACGACCTGGCACTGGTACAACAACACCACGATCGGAACACCACAAACAGCCTAACAGGAAATCTCGAAACACTGAGCGTATATTTAAAAAAAATGGCGCCTCGCACCCAGCACCAACAAGACGGAATCCGCGTTTTCCACTTCAACAATCGAGCAGCACATCTTTCACTTAGGGTCCTACTTGATGGCAACGTCTCAACTCGCTCCTAAAATATTTCGGCATAACACTAGATCGCACTTTATCTTTTAACGAACATCTTACTAATCTAGCAGCAAAACTAAGAACCAAAAATAACATCCCACTAAAATTAACTGAAACCTCATGGGCAGCTTCAGCCTCTACCCATCGCACCAAACCATAGTCTTGTTTACTTTGCAGCTGAATAATGTTCATCAACTTGGATGGACAGCGCCCATATCAAAAAGTTTTAAATAACACTATGCACATAAGGTCTACCCTACTTTATTGGCTGCCCGTCTTGTCCAACATAGAACCTCCGGCAATAAGGCGAAGTAATAGCCTGCCAAGAAATGAAACAGAAAAGTAGATCGCATTAGCCCCACCTGAGTGGCATTCTTTGTTTGATAACCTAGTCCCAAAAAGGGTTTGATCTTCCCCAGAACATTTGGACAACCCTGAACAGAATCAGAACTGGCCATGGCAGGTCTGTTTTATCTCTACATAGATGGGGAATGAGAGAGATACCAAACAACGAGTGCGGCAAAGAAGAACAGATTGTGCGTCACATAACCTTTGACTGTCCGCTCCGAAACTACAGGAGGCCACTGGAAGACTTCATAGATATTTCACCCGATGCAATACAATGCCTGCAAAATGTCGATGTCGAATTTTAGAATTTTAGTATGTTTTTGATTGTAGTGTTAGGTACTGTCTATCTTTATTTTAAATCTAGTGCTATGGTCCTATGATAATTTATTGACCGGAATATTTTTGCAGTGTAACGCCATATAAATCTGTCATGTGGAACAAACATCTCACTTAAAGGAAAAGTTTCACGTGGCAGCTCTTGACTTAACAACGACGAAGAAATAAAGCTTACAGTGCGCCCTTACTTTTTTCAATAAACCCAACCGCTCTTCTTATGGAGAATTGGACGTTACTGCTTTCCACTCGTTTCCACCATCTTGAAAGGGAGGGCAATTCTGGAGCGGCGTCGTTTTCTCCATCGTTCACCTTACAATAAAATTGTTGACGCTGGCATTGTATCGAAACTCAAAAGAACGCTTAAATTAAAAATTCATTTGAACTCCAATAAATTTTAATGTCTCCCGCCTTTTATTCGATGGCCAGAGAAACGAAGGCATGGATAGATGGGAGACGTCGACGCAAACGGTGTAACTCGAGAAAGAAGAGAGTAGGGGGAGAACACGGAGATTAAAGCGGCAAGGGAAGCGGAGGGACATGGAAGTCGTTGCCAGGGAGCTCTTTTTTGCGATATAATTTTGGTATCATATCATGCCCGTAAAGAATAAGATCGTAGATTAAAACTTCCCCCTGTAGAGTATAAATTCAATGGCAAAGCATTAGAGATAATTTGTTATGAAAGTGCTCCAACTGAAAGCTCTTACACAAGCGGCGGCGTATAACTAGGTTAAGCTTTTAGTTAGACGCCGGACAAGGATGACTTTAAAAGCTATTTAAGGATTTACATAATAAAAGCAAGCTTCTGGACTAGATAAGTTATCTGCTTAAAGATATTCGCGGCGAGAGAAAGGAGATTATTTATTAAAACGCTGTTAAAGGTATTTCATTTCATGTACTGGCAATTTATTTACCTTATACGTTGAACTTTCGGCTAGGTACAGTGTATCCTTTGGCACAATGGCTTTAGAAGACTATGCCTGTGAGCTAGGGAAAGATTTGAGTTGAATGAACACTAGTTGATCTAGTCTATATTCACTAGCTAACCTACAATAATAGAAATGATCAGGAATCTTGAACACTTCTACCTAGGAAAACACAAAATCTATAAGGGCTTGGTGGCCTAGTGGTAAGAAGGTCTGCTTCTGACTGTCGCAGGCTTAAGCGCCGTGCGCTCGAGTTCTACCAGGATCAAGTCGCAGATCTTTTAATGAGTCTGGTACAATTTTGAGGCACCATTTGCTTGTTGGGAAATAATTTACGACGAGAAGACGATAGTAACAAAGCTATGAAACATTGTACACAAACTAGAGGGCTCCTGAGTTTAAAATAAGTTTCAAAGCTTATACAAGGTGGCGCACCACATTCGCGTCGGTTTACATATGAAAAGCGGCAAGATATTTTCAAAATATTTTCATTAAGAGCTATGTAGGTTCATTGGGAGCAAGCTTTAAAATTGTTTTGGTATATATAGGGTGATCCAAAAGAAAGTTACACACCAAAGTTTTGAAAATTTAAATGGAACACCTTCTATATTATTGCATATTTTGAAAGTGCTAAGCAAAGGTAAGTTACTGTTATGTTTCCTATTCCTAACTCTATTTTTGAGACATTTAACTATTCTTGATCCCCTAAAAATCATACAGGGTGGACGAAAATATACTTTTAATTTGAACTGTTATTAAAGTCAAATAACGTTCTTATATTAAATGAAACACCCCGTATTCATTACCGTATTTAGATTCTAATTTTAACCATTTATAAAATTGTATTAAGGTTTCCTATACCCATGTGTTACATTTTCTTAGTAATTTAGAATTTTCAATTTTGAATATTTATTTCCTTTCTAAAGAACAGGTGTGTCATAAAAGAAATGGAACGACAAAAGTCAATTACAAAAAAAGAAGAAAATGAATTTTTAGTTATGTAATCTCTAGTTAAAACTTACATAGCATACAAGATTTCGACCGACAAATTGAATTTGGTTTATGAGTTCTAGAAAAGAAGAAATGCTGAACATTCCTTAGCTTTTCTTCTATTTTCAGTTGAGCCAACTTTCCATTCATTATTACAGTTATGAAAATCCCAATTTCTTTAGAACCCTCCATCGTCAGCACAGATGGTCTGCTAATGTTTGAGGTGGAACAATGAAAGCGTGTGGGAGGTCCATACTTCTTTGGTGGCTACTTAAATGGCGCCATGTTTCTTGGATTTATAAAAGGCAATTTACCTAACTTTTGGAGAATATACCACTTAATATCCGAAAGAAAATTAGGTAGGCAATATCCCAATAGATGAATAGGACGCGGTGGTCCACAAAATTAACCAGCAAGGTCCCCAGAACAAACGAGTCTCGATTTTTTCTTATGGGGATATATCAAAAATATTGTTTACAATATATCGCCAACCACGTCCGACAATATGAATGATCAACAATAACAACAATATGAATGTGGGTTGATAAAGGGTAAAATATGTGATTTGAGGATTGTACTTCTGCTTACATCTTCTTCGATCTCTCTCCTGTCATCAATCTGTAACTTACTATATATCCTCTTTCGTTATTTTTAGTTTAATATTTCGCTCTTCATTGCTAACTACCATGGTTGTTGTCTTTTTAATGTTTCGAAATAGATTTTATTCTTCTAATGTGTCTATCCAAATTTCTAAATAAGATATCAAAATTTCTCTAACATAGTCTCCAATAACGAATTTTGAAGCCTCTTAGGAACAAAAGCAAACGAATAACTACAAAACATACTAAAGTAGCGTAGCCCGATCCTATTATCGTTAAAAGAAAAACGGAAGTAGGTGTTTATGAAATATTTTACATCCTGACCTAGCCACCGAGTTGTTGTAAACTTTACGGTGGATAATAAAAACTTGGCACTTAGGCGTTGTGAGCTTGGCGTACAATTCACAATTAAGGTTACGTAAACAGAAACAAACTCGCTCTAAGTTGCTGCTGGGAGTTATAAATTTTGGCAGGATTCTACTTCATAAAAGTGTTTGAAAATTTGAAAATAAATATTAATTTTATGACATTTTCCATTAATAGGAACTTATAGTACAATAAAAACTTTAGCATCTGAAATTGTAACATTAAAATTCAACTTCAATATGTAATCTTTAGATACGGCGGTTTTTACGAGATAATACTAACAAATTCCCGGAATTCACACAGAATTCACTTACAAATGAACTCTCTAGTCACCCAGATTCTGCAGAAACACACTTGCTCTAGCAGCCTTGCCAATGCAAGAAACATCCCTAAGTCTTCTCTCTTGGTATAGGCAGCAAAGCAGCTGTCGCGTTGCCTTTAATATCATTCACTGTCGGGAAATGTTAACAACGAAGTGCCATTCTGATAGTATCAAAGAGCCAATGGTCAGCAGATACCAGAACGAGTAAGGTGGTACTTATACTACTTGGAATTGTTTCACTACCAAAAACTCTTGAACTATTAACGTCTTGTGGCTGGAAATATTGTCACGTTACAGTTTACAACAAAAACAGTTTTTTGTTAATCTTAACCGTCGCACTTCTAATTATCTAATCCACTTTACACAATATTGACAAAAAAATAAAAATTTTCATTTTCCTCGGCAGTTTACAGATTACAATTTGTATATGAATAGCTTCCATTTAGCACATTTAAGTAAATGTTCCAGAGCGTTTCTTAATGCAAATATTTGACGCGTGACTTGCTTATCTGTCGACCATCAATATAATTTAGCGAATAATCGTAGCTTCCTTGATTTACAGACGACAATAGCTTTCTGTATTCGATTAATCAAACCGCTGTGATTCGGAGAACTTGCTATTATTGGCAAGCAGATTATGTTTGGCTACGATTTCCTACATCTACATATCTTTCCCGGAAGAAGCGCGCGCAAGTGAGTTGGAAATTTACTCGCTAGCCGCCAATGATCCATTAACCCCTCGTAACATATAAATTGCGTTTTGGTCATTACATTGTGACGCTATCTGTCTCTAATTCTCTTGCGTATTAATTGCTTTACTAATTACCGTATAAAGGCTACCATTAATTATTTGTTCAATGTTTCAGCTCAAGAGCGTGCGACATCTTAAGCAAATCGTAGATCTTAGATAAAGAAAAAGGTATACATCGTAAGAAGGATGCGAATTTTAGCCGTTTAACAGAGTAAAATACACCTAAATTAAGCGGCAAAGATCACTTCCTGTGGGGAAAACCAGTTAGCAATGCATGCATAACAGAAAAAAATATTATAATTTATATTGCAAATAGTCTTCTACGCTGTAGAAATTTTTCTGCATTAAAGATTCCTTGACCGATCTGGGGAAACAATTATGGAGACTTCCATTTTGAAGAAAAGATTTGAGAGTATCCATAGATATCTTTGAAGCAGGTAAGGACAAATAAAGAAGGTGGGGTAAGTATCTGATATGTTAGGGATAAATTTCGGCATGTTTTATGTTTAAGTACCCCTGCTAACGTTCGGACAACCTCTTTCCAACGCCGATGATGCACCTCAGAGCAAGATATCACATGCAGCCCTGCTCTGAAACATGGCAAATTAAAAAAAACCTCCCAACTTCGTGTGTTGCTGTTTGCTGTAGTATACGAATTGAAAAAGCTGTTGTGGCTAATATTCGCCTGAAATTATCTACGTGCCGACACCAATTTCATGATGAGACAACGAGTAATCCTAAGAACTTGTTCTTCATTTTTAGTTACTGTTTTCGATATTCGTAATTTCCTAATTTTTACGTCTTATGTTTTATTTTGTTACTACCAAATTACTCGCTAGCCTCAAGAAGGGATGTCCCAATATTCTTTGCATTGTCTTCTCCACTAACTAAAATCGAAGTGTCGTCAACAATCTGATTTACTTTTCCATTTTCAGCACCAACGATCGTTGACGTATATATTAGGAAGGGAAATGGACCCAGAATCTATCGCTGAGGTACATCATAAGTATCGTCAGCCACTCGAAAACTAACACCCTTCCACTCTATCATGAAGATACAACTGAATTAGCCTATTTACGATGTCTCGAGCTCCATATGTTTCCAATTTTTTTAGTCATAATCCAGCGGTCCTTGCTGTCAAGTAATCGCTTCATCGCCCTTGTCAAATGCTTCAGCTATGTATCTCGAAAAGTAGAGCAAAATATCTCCAAAATGAAATGTATGCGCAGGCTCAACTTGTATAAAATGTTCTAAGCATGCGCATGGCTTTAAGTGGTGACCAGTCATGACAGGAATATGTTATACAGAAAGTCCAGATTTTGTCACTGGAGATTTTTTAAGTAATTTTAGACAAGAAAGTTTTTTGGTTATTTTGCTAGATTCCCTATTCAATTTAAACCAAAGAGGTCCCTTACATTTTTTCCATAGCATTCACTGTTTTCAGAGTATTCTAAAATCTATGTACCAAACGATTTTAATGTGAAAGTTTTATTGTAATTGACATCAGTTGCTCGTTGTCGCCTCTTACACATTGCATTGTTTTTATTATTACTTCTCAATTTTGTTAGAGTTTTTTGAATATTTATATACATAGGGAAGCTGTTTACAGACCGTTTAGGTCCATAGCTTTATTATCATTTTCTAGTCTTCCCGACTTTTCACCTTTCTCCTCCAGTTCTGGATTCGTCTCTCTCTCAGGTCATCCTCCACCGCATCCCTCCATTGCTTCCTCGGTCTCCCCTCTTCCTTTTCCCTTCACGAATCTTCCATGCCACTGCTTCTTATTGTTAAGTACTTGTATTGAATTTGTTCTATATGTTTCTTTTGTTTAGATATCCTTATAGCTGGTCTGTAGATGTGTTGGCACAACACCAAACCAGTCGCCTAATACCACTAATAGAGCTAATAGAATCATTAATTGTTATATTTTTGTTTGTCAATGTGAATACATCCATTATAAAACCTAATTTTCAATGCCGTTTTTGTTTGTCAATGTGAATACATCCATTATAAAACCTAATTTTCAATGCCGTTTTTGTTTGCTGTTATTATTATGGGACAACCTTGAAGTGTAATATCCTGCTATTATTATGGCGCAGACGGAATAATAATTTATTTCTTTATATATTCTTTGTTTTGCCTCGAACCTAGTAATTTACAAAATGCAACATCTAATGCATTTAACGCCCAATAAGGTATAGCGTATTCCATGGTTTTATAACCTCTATAAGAAAAGTTTATGAAACGAATACCTTATACATACTGAATGAGAGGTAAATTGCATTTGAACCTTCTAGTATTTTAACAAACAAAATTTGTTTGTAGGATAAGTCCGGTATCAAAACTATAAAATATTTTACCTCATTGATGGTATCTTTTGCAGGGGATAAGAATGTTCGAAATAGTAATTCTATTTCCGTTGAATAATTCTCTTAGATGTATCCGAACTGCTGAAAATGAAGAATTACAACCAGATTCCCCAATTAAGTCAATTACCCAGCAAATGTTTGCTTTATTTGCAATCTGAACATAAAGTCATTCTCAAATACCATCGTAATTCGAAATTTTGTGCTTATTGGAAAATATACCTCGAGTATATTTGGGTAAACAACTACTTCACTCCCAATATTTTCATTTCAGTTACTACACTTAGAACAGCGAGTGTTGTCTTTCCAGAAAGTCACATTATTTGCTTCACTATTTGTTCAATATAGAAGATATTTCCACTTCTAATGATATATATAAACACCCATGTAAAACTACCTCAATGATAGGAGGTAGAAAAGTTGCTTCCTATTAACTTTACCTTAATATTTTCAAAAAAAAATTAATTGCATATTTTTTTAGGAAAGACCTTAGGTGAAATGCAAAACACTGCTCTGACGTAGTCAATATTTCAGTTGAAACACGTCCGCCGGGGCCGCAAAATGAAGAATTAATAAATAATTAATATTTGGCAGGTCATCGGAAATTTCTCCCTTCCGAGCCATGGAAAGTACAAACAAACAGAGTAAACAAATTTGGCCCAATCAACAAAGTAATGTCGGAATTGACGGGTGAAGCCATAGCAGCCTATACGTAAAGGATTTAATAATAAAAGTGAAAGGATCGACGTGCCTTATTTGCCAAACAATAATATAGAATTGTAAATAGATTTCAAGACTTGAGGTATTTTTTATACACTCAGAATTTTTTAATGTTTGAAAATAAGCAAAAAAATGGAAATATTTAATCAGTTTCGCTCCGTTTGACTTTTTTTGTTGTAAGATAAAAAATGTTTGTTGAATTTTAAATGTCTTCATCTTTTGGTTCTCGGAAATAATTTTGCACCCATTAACACATTTTGTGTGCCTTCTTTTAGCAGTAAACTTTTGAGGTTTGGGTTTTCATCTAAATTTGTTGGGGTGGATAAAATGCAGCTGATATCCCTATGAGTACAGACCTAGAAAATTTGCTGGGGTAGTCCACCCACCCCAGCAAATTTTCTCAGCTGGTATCTCCATGTGCGTACTCGATAACAGTTTCTTACCAAACCCTTGAGGTTTGGATTTTTCAACTAGTATCTTAGATATAGGGGTCTGAAGTTTTGCATGTGAACATTCTTAATGAGGACCTATACGGAGAAACGGGACCTATACGGGAAATAATTGATGAATACTTGCTAGAACATTGTCCACTTCCACAATTAAACTTCTGAAGAATTGAAGAATTCTTCCGAGGCCTTTTGATTCCTCTCTACGTTTTGTAACTGCTTTAAAAAGGAATTTGCTTGCCCTTTTTAGTTAGGGGTCTAACCGGTAATTATTTATGCAATGTTATATTCAAAATACAACATGTAAAATCGCTGTCTTTAGCGCCATGAAGAGTTTCGTTCAACCAATTGCGCTCTGGCAACGACTGTCTTTCTGACTCCCCTCTGGTTCTTCAGCGGGATATTTAGTCCCTTAGCTCCCATGTCTTTGTCCCCGGCGTTTTATTAGGTAAATATGGGTTGTCGGAATCGTCGTGACGCATTTTCCTAACAGAAAAAATTAAAAAAAAATCATAATTTTTTTTAAAGGATTTTACAAGTTGTAGATGGAAGACTAAACTTTCCATTTGTCCTATATTTTATTGTTTTACTTCCGCAAAAAGAGAAACGTGAGTTAAGTTTGTGAAAAGTTGCCTCAAGTTTACAGTAGCAATGCTCTAAATTAATTGGTGATTAACTGGGTGAATCCAGCGTTGCACGACACGGGAGATTGCAGAAACATTGAACATCCATTATTCAACCATTCATTACCACTTGAAGAAGCTAGGATGCATAAGCGAGCTCGATATTTGGGTTTCTCGTGAATCCAAAGTTCATTTAATAGCACGCATAAACATCTGCGACATGATCATTAAAAGTGGGAAAAACGATCCTTTTTTGAAGCGATTGGTAACTGGTGATGAGAAGTGGTTCGTTTGCAATATGGTGCGTAAACGGTCTTGATCCCGGCGTGATGATCCGCCTCAAACGACATCGAAAGGGGAGATTCATTAGAGGAAGATTATGCTTTCAGTGCGGTGGGATTTTAAAGGCGTCGTGGTTTTTGAGCTTCTACTAAGGAACCAAACAATCAATTCGGAAGTGTACTGTAGGTATTTGGATAATTTCAATAATTCCATCATCCAGAAACGTCGAGAGCACGTTAATCGTAAAGGTGTTCCACCACGACAACACGAGACCACACACAAATTTGATCCCTCGTCAAAAAATATTGGAGCTTGGACGGAATATGTTGGCACACACCCCATACTCGCCTGATCTTGCGCCGTCAGGCTTCCACTTGTCTCGCTCCCTTCAAAACTCCTTGCATGGTATGACATTTAATTCAGAAGCAACTGTAAATCAGCACCTTGTTCAGTTTTTCGCTGATAAAGAACGAGGAATAATGAAGCTCGCTAGAAGATGGCAAAAGGTTATCGAATATCGTTGATTGATCTTTGTTCTTTATAAATATGACCCAATACACTTTTCAAAACGTAGAAAATATACGTCATGATTTTTCCAACAACGATGATCCCAGGGAAACAGCAATATTACTAGAGTAACCTAAACTTGCGGACTCGCATAGGCGTCGGTATTACGGGTTAATATAAGAATACGAAAAATTCATAAATAAACTAAACCGGTAGAGAAGCAGGCATGTAGTGTCGACCTTGAATATAAATCATGTTAAACCGCGCTGAGAGAGATTCCGTTTTAGTACCGGTTGAGCTGTTGCAGAGATTAGTCGAACGGTCAAGGTTATGTACTTACGTGTCGCTTTTGAAAATATAACTGGTGTTTTTTGTGTGTTGTAGTATTATACCAAGTACATAATTAGTGTATCGTTTCATATAGAACTAATATTTACATACCTAAGAAAACAATGCCTCGTAATAGATTTGCTACTAATGTACATAAGTATGTGTCACTTTTTCCCCATTTAAAATATGACGGTAGTGCAGTTCTTTGCTTAATATGCAATGTTCGTTTGGCTGCATTGGATAGAACTGATTGCCAGAGGCATTTCAATGGTATTAAGCATATGAGAAATGCAAGAACTGAAATACCTTATACACTATTCCTCATACATTTATTAATTATGTTTACCTCTTGTAATCTTTCGTTGTCGTTGGTGAGAAAAGCAGCTTTTAAAACGTTTTGGCGACAATACGTTCAAAGTACCCATTACCCTCACAAACACAATTACAGAATCATTTGCCGCGAATGAAAGAGATGCTAGAAAATGTGTGTAAACGTGATTTGTGTTCCAAAAAAATATGGATTACCGTGGATGAGACGACCGATATAAAGAAAAACAGTATTGTGAATGTAATAGCTCGCGTTTTATCTAGCGAGAACACAGCATCTCGATATTTGTTAGCTTGCAAACGTGTTCAACAATGTACCGCCGAAAATATTCAAAAAATGATAATGAACGTTTTGAAAAAACTTAAAATTGCCCAAGATCAAGTTGTGATGATTGTGACAGATAGTGCAGCAACGATGTTAAGTGTTGGGCGATCCTTAAAACATATATTTCCTAACTTAATACATATAACCTGCGTGCTGCATGCTTTGCATTTAGTTGGTGAAGTTGTTCGGCAACATTACGGAAACGTTGATCGGATGATTGGGAGTACTAAGGCAGTGTTTCGTAAATCTCCTAAACGTTCAAAAGAATTTCGTAAATTTTGTCCAGGTATTCCAGAACCTCCTGAACCAATTTCAACGCGATGGGGTACAAATTCAATCAGTTATAATGCGATTTAATCGGAATGAATCCAAAGCAATTAGAGAAAGTCAAGGAGAATTTCAAATTTCTCAACTTTTAGAAGATTTAACAACAATATGTACCAATTATACAGTATTACTAGATGCCATCAGAAAACTACAATGTACTGAATTGTCATTGCAGGAATCATTAAACATAGTGGAGAGTGTAAAAAATAAATTACACACATTAAATGATACGCCAGGATTATGCGCTAGTCAAAAGTTGGCAGATGTTTTAAGGAAAAATCCCGATTTTAATACTTTAGAGGCCGTTTATAATAAGTGTAAGAATAGTGAACTTTTAAGTGATTTTGAAAAACAGTTTCTACATGCAAATGTAACTTTCTGAGATGTGGAGAGATCGTTTTCTATATATAAGAATATTTTTTCTTGTCGACGCACAAGGTTTAAAGAAGTAACTGTGGAAACATATGCAATGATGCAAGTTTACAGTAGTTCACATCCTGATGCCTCTAATTTGTTGAATAATTAGCAAGTAAGTTTATTTATTTATTTTTCGTATTCTTATATTAACCCGTAATACCGACGCCCATGCGAGTCCGCAAGTTTTGGTTACTCTAAATATTACTCACCATCGTTGCATATTCCGGTCGTTAGTGTTCATACTTAATGTATCTTTTCTTTATAAACACGTGGAAAATATCATAAATCATCAACTCCGGTAGGAAATCGACATAGTTTACGGTTGCCGATACTCTGTACTGTTAAAGAAAAGAAATGTAGTTGATTGTAAATTTAAATTGTAAGAATATAAAATATTGTCAATACGAAATGTGTACCGTTGTCGATCGTGGTAAATATGGAACAAAAGCTATCGGTAACAAAGGAGTGAATAGATGCCGAGATAATCAGCCTTTTAGCTTGAGTCGCTTTTAAGAGAAGACGTATTTCACTAAGTTTTTACAAAGTAATTTTATGTGTTATAGAATTTAAATTTAAAATACAAGGTTAATTCAGGTTCTATCATTTCAAACAACGCGAGGTTTCCTTGCGTGACGCGCTAGCATAAAGAGGACACGCAAACATAAAATTTGAGGTTAGCTTTCTTTCGTTATCAATTTATCTGTTGTAGAAGTTATTATAGGTGAAATTATCGAATCTGAAACTGAAAATCATCTTTTAATTAGATAATAATTTCAACATTAAATAACAATTGTGCAGATTAGTTATTCCCCTTCAAATTAAGTTCATAAATAAAGTAATATTGTATTTTATCATAGAATACGTCAACATTGTGCGATAGCGTGTTTTATTCATTACATCGAATTCGTTCGTCCAATAATAAAATCTAATTTCGTCCGTGAGTTATTTAATTAAACATCACTTTCATCGCTTCAAAGTCCGACAGTAACGTCAAGGCTGTGTCACATGTGGGTATCTGCATACCTTCGACAACACCCCGGTCGTTTTCCCACGACTACCAGCCGACTAATTTCGCGAATTTTTCGAAACGACGCCGACCGGACGAACCGACCATTCCCGCTCACGACCGCATCCGTTCCTCTGACATTTCCGGCAGTTGCCCGCGTTCTCGTTTTTCCCGGCTTTTTTACTCACGCGGCCGCATGATCGCGCCGCCAACCTAGATGAGACCGTCATTAAAATGAAATTGCTTCCAAAATTAAACGGGGACGAGGTCGACCTCGTACTCCTTTCCATAAATTCGTGACAAACGTTGTGTTTTTGCCATGTTTTTTTTTGTGGAAGGGAGATGTCGCGCTTCGATGGAAACGCGAGAAAGAGGATATTAAGTATTTGTTTTTTTCAGTGAATAGGCGAGTTTGAATTGGATACAAAACGTAGTATATACGGGTAGCTTAATGTGGATCTGCTTCTTACATAACAAGATAATAATTATGGTAATTTTGTAAGTCGGATATGTAAAATTAGAGGTTTTGGCAAAGTTTTATAGCACTAATAACAATTTTGTTTGTTTCGAACATACTTTTTTTAGCACGACATATTATACAGGCATGGAAAATAAATATCTTCGGAGCCTAACGCAGTGTAATAACTATACATGGTTGTCAAATCATCTGAAAGTTCAACGGCAATCGGTTTTAATACAAATCACTACTTAGTGGTACTGGGTGTATCGCTGTGCTTTATTCCAGTTCGAGATCCAAATAAATATTTATTTTTATAATTTGCGAAAATCTGAGTTTAATTAGTAGATGAATTAACTTTAAAATATCTGCGAGCTATAAGCTAAAAGTAATATATTACAGATTCGTAATTATATTGTCAACCAGTGCTTTTTAAAGTAACATAGCTAATATGGTTAGAAGAGCCACAAAATCATTAGCTGTGACTGAAAATGTAAACAATAAAAGTGATAAACTGACGGTAATAATGAATAGACTTGAGGAAATGTGTAAACAAAGTGCAATGACAGAATAAAATAATCGAATCGAACTACTAGAGAAAACAGCAAGTTGAAAAAATACGGAGAAGGAGAACAGTGGCTTGCATTACACTAGTAAAAATAGTTTAAACAATTTAACAATCAATATAACAGCTGATTTTGACAGCAACAAGACTGTACGCAAGTGAAAGGTAGATGGAAACCCACCAGGACTGAATATTGTTCCGACTTCAAGCGAGGGTGATGAAAGAAACACCAACGATAAGAAAACAGAATGGGAAACAACAAGGCAGGACCGCAATAATAAGGGATACAGAGACTAAGGGCATAGCTAATTTTACAGCAGCTGCCGAAAGACCTGGCTTTACGCCGGTAATGTAAAAGTAGAGAAACCAACGAAAATGATATAACAAATTTTTAAATGATAAATTTTCGAACATAAAATTAACTATAAATAAAATAATCAAACATGAAGAGCCAATGAATCTTTTTATGTTGGCTTTGCTTTTAATATATTGCCTCACTTACAAAAGGTGATTTATGTCGACGAAGAAATTGAAAGTGTATGTAATAAGAGAATAATGAATTTAAATCTACAGTCCTTTGTAAATAAAATTGACCAACTCGAAATCGAGCTGAATAAATACAATATTGATATGGTATACATAACAGCGCACCGGTTAATTGATACAACACATAACAAATATATCATTGGGGGCTACGAAATTGCCAGTGTATTCTGTAGAAAAAGGCGCAGGACATGGTGGAGCGCTTACTCTTGTCAGACGAAATATGCAATATGAAGTTCTTCAAGATATTAACGATATGTCTATGGAAGTCGATATTGAAGTTACGGCTATCACACTTAATAATCCCAATGTTATAGTAGCCTCACTGTATAAATCACCCGAGGGTTGTATGGAGATGTTTATGTTTATGTTTATCGAGCATAACTTTAATGTTAATTTTTTCAGCAAGACATACAAAAGAGATATGTTAGGACTTGTTTAGATCATTTAATCTAAATTTGACAACGTAGTATAATCACTCCTACGTGCATAGATAATATTTTTACAAACTTAGACCAAGATGAGTATTGTGTTACTACAATGAAGCTACACACTTCGGACCATCTGGCGCAGATAGTAAAGTTGGTACTTTACTATCTGCTGGTGCACAGCTAAGCAATACCTGCAAAGAATGAAAATAAATAATAAGAATATGTCATTCGGATAATATTCAACAATTTAGATTAAAGCTAGATACTTACCGATGGGACACCGATGGGACAACATCCCCGTATGTTCTTCGGTAGTTCTGCCTCTGGAAAGTATGCCATCTTCTTCGAAACCTTAACCCTATTTTAGTTTGAACATCGATAGTGCTGTCCATGTTTCGCAATTAATTGCTCGGTTTAATACATTTTCGTCTCTAATTCACGAACCGCTCGGCCGATTTTAATTTTCTTTGATGCAAAAGATTGAGAAAGTAGTGCCATTTAAAATTTTTGGACAGCGGTGGTTGGGGGGTGGAAGTTCCTCAGCTGATTGGAATAGCTTATTAAATGTCCCCCTCCAAAACAAAATACACGCGTCTTGGTGATTTTTGATAATTTCACTGATCAAAGAGTTATTCAAGGTAGGAAGTTTTCAAATGAAAACCCTGTATAAAGAAGCCTTGGTCAGTGAAATTGTGGAAGATTTCAATTCACAAATTGAAAATTCGCAAAACAGGCAAAAGACAGTGTGGGGAATAATTCACCAAGTCACTGGAAAGGGTGCCCAAGGAAGATGCAATGTGCAAATATCACCTGATCAAATGATTCAGTGCTTCATTAATCAAGGAGCAAAAGTACTTGGCAACCAATTGGCCAACCTTCATGATCTACTAACAAAAACTATAAAAATGAATAACCACTCATGCTACTTTGTCCCGATAACACGTGATGAGCTTGTTTAAATCATTGGAAAGATCAATAACAAGAATAGACAAGATTGTTATGGCTTTTCCACTAATTTGGTGAAGGCAATTGCTCCAAGTGTCTTCGACCCCCTTTCCTAAGGAATTGATTGCAAGTATGTAAAGAGGGAGATATCAAAAATCCCAAGAATTATAGACCAATATCAATTTTACCGTCATTTCCGAAACATTCGAGCTAGTGATTGCGAACAGATTAATCAGTTTCTTCGATGAGATCAACTTGATTAAAGCACAGCGTGAATTTCGGAAAGACAAATCAACCGTAACTGCATTATCTGATGTGATAAATGCGATATGATCCGCGATAGATTAAGAGGACTGCGTCCGACTGACTTGCTGTGACCTAACGTGTGTACTTAACACTGCGGACCAATAAAAAGAGCAAAAAGCCCCACCTAGCGAAGAAAACAGTTTTCTACCGTTAGGACAACGCGTCGGCCCACTCTTTGGCAATTGCGACAACAGAACTAATCCAATTGGTACCCCGTCCATCATATTCGCAAGGCTTGACCCTTCTAACTTCATTCTTCAAACTTGAAGAAATGGCTTGACGGAAAGCGGTTCACGCTAAATGAAGAGGACATTGCCGAAGCAGAGGTCTATTTTGGAGAGTTCGGCAAATCCTATTATTTGGATGGCTTAAAAAAGTTGATAGATAAGACTAGATAAGGGTAAAATTGTAGTAACATTGAGTCACGTTATACAAACAGTAACAACAATTGCTAGCCATCGCAAACAGGGGAATTCTTTATTAAATCTGCAACAAATAAATAAGTTCGGTAGCAATATGTTACCTGCCAGCATGTGTGTACCTAAACCTTCAAGATTCAGCTGCTCCTCATGCTGTACGTTTACACTAAATCACACGACATACCGTTATTAATCTAGAGAACGCTGCTCGCTAATATCGAAAAAGATAAATCGATTCTCGCGCTTTGATAAGTTGCTGATTTATACCCTTTATTTTGTAGTTTCGGTGTGTTGCTCTAGGTGGCTTTTTTAACGGCAATAAATTTCACAGCAAAGTTCGAAGCGAACGCGGCGCAAGTTCAGCAGCTGTTACACGGTGTAAGAAGATAATCATAACTTTTTTTCTCTTCCGGAAGCTTCCACCTTCCTTCTTCTACGAGATATTACGAGTATAGCATGGTGGTAGTATATAGGGAGAGGAAAAGTTGTTTATAAAATATGAATATACTCTCTTGTAACGTCCTCAGACTATGATGTTATTTCGCTGAATATAGAGGACATACGTGCATGCGTATATGTGTAGATTGTACATGAATCTTTTTCTTTGGTGTACACGAGAAAGCTTCTCACACAAATTTTCTCCTTGTCTTCGTTATCAATGTCTACTTCCTGCAGCAACGAATTTAGAAAGTTGATACGTTTAGAAGTATAGGATGATAGATGGTATCGTAAAGCTTGAAAGAGGTTTGTACTACAAAGTTCTCTAGAAGAGAGGTTCTCAACCTTTTTGAAATCGGGGCACACTAAACTCTGACATTTTTTTGGACGAAGCACTTGCACACACGCATAAACTATAAAGCAGGAGTGGCCAACCTTTTTGAAATCACAGGCACAATGAAAGAAAAGGGACATTGTTCGCCATTATTGAAGAGAAAACAAACGGAATAGTACTTGCACCTGTGTGTGTGCGGTTGTTTTATAAAAGAATAAAATACGGATGTTGATTGATGTAAACAAATCTATATATTTAAAACTTACTTGAAATTGCAATACTTGAAAAAATCTCAAATTTAATGCGATACATAAGCTTGGTGATCTTTGCAAATTTCAACCATATTCGGACGATTGAATGATAAAGCTTTTGACACGGTGTAGCCTCAGGGTTTACTCACTCAACATCAACGTGGTTCGACTAATCGATAGTGGCCCTAAGGCTCATTAACTTCAAATCAAGATTGGACGGGAAATATCGTCGAGAAGGCCGATATCCTCAGGTATCCCACAGTGATCAACGCTGGCTCCGGAATTGTACTTATTATACACACTTGACGTTCCAAAACATCAGGGAACGGAGCTGGCAACCTACGCAGACGATGTTATCATCTACTCTACCTTTAGGGATGAACTACCTCTTACACGGAAGCTTCAAGCCTCTGTTGACAACTTCACTGGATGGATCAGAAGCTGGAAACTACCAAATCAATCCAGCAAAATATGAGGTAGTGAGATTCACCTACAGGATTAGGGAAGCTTCCAACGTCTTTGTGGATCGCACGCGTCTGCTGTGGAAGAAAGAGGACGACCCCCTGAGAGAGGTCACTGTTACAAAAACCATACTTTGTCCCCTGATAAGAAAACACAACGCCATGAACATGAGAATCAAAAGTCTAAATCTCCACCATCAGGTCCATCGTCACCTACTGTGTGGTGCATGCATGTGAACGAGCATCTCAGGAAGCTGGAGGCACAGCAGAGCTGAATTTTACGGAGCATTGCGATGGCGCCCTGGTATGTGCACTACTTAGGAAGCATTTAGGAGAACTAGCGAGATGAGTTTGTGAACATGCGAAAGACTGTAACCCTCCACTGGAACGAAAAATTGTTGAACCTCAGGACTTTCTGCCTCCACCGAGGATAATAGTCAAACGAATCCAAGACCATTTTCAGGACCCCGACAACGAAGACTAGAGTCATAAGGGACCGATACAACCATCATAGCAGAAAATTTCAGTACACTAAAGCCATACAAGGGCAAAAGAACCATTTCCGATTACCGTAGTAGCAGTTTGAACGAGGCTACCAAAATTAAGGATAAAGTGATCGAAGACGGAAAGGAAAAGGAAAAGACGGAAGATTTTAGTCCAGGGACAAAAATGGATAGCCGAAAAAAAATACACTACGAAATATTCCTGTCCAAAAGACCTCTAGGCTAAAAGAAATGAGTGTAAAATTATAACAATCATATTTTCGAACAAATCTTTAATTTACCTTACGATTTTATTCTTCGATTTTGTAAGTTCAACTTTTATTTTGTAAATTAATTTTGGAAAACCCTGCATATTATTCTTGAATACCAATGTATATTTTTAATTAATCAAACCGATTGGAGTTGTGTAACAATATGTCTTAACGAGCGTTTTATTTGTACACGTCACGTACAAGGTCACAGTACGTACCTAATAAGTAAAAAGCGCAACGTCACGGTCAAGAATTGTATATAAACCCTCCAGATCTACATTTCGACAGACTTTTGAGTAGCAAGTCAGCGATTGTACAGACTACAGCAGGCTAAGCAATACTTTCATCTCTATGTGGCAAGTCAGCGTTCACGCAGACTACAACAGATTGAGTAGAGTCCGAGAAATATCCCTTGGGTAGTCGGATTTTTGCCGACAAGAAATATCCCGGAGGCAGTCAGCTTCGGCCGGCAACTCTAGAATATTTTTCGCACTCACATCCGTAGCCACAGAAATTAGCTGTTTGTCAGGTTCCTCCGCGAGAAACACCGCCGTTTAAATTATGCAAATCCGTAATTAACTTATACCAAGACACGTTGCAAGCACTTGTTCTTTTTTGACATAGAGAATCTAAGACCGTAAGCAACCTTTTGACAGTTTGATATAGTAAGTAGTCTAAGCAGACACATATCGTTCCACTACATGATATCTTTTACTGAGAAAACATCTTTTCTGTTAAACATTGTAAGTAGTCACAACCGAACTAGAATTTCATGTTATATTGATTTAATTTGTATATTACGTTTGTTCTTTTTTGTCAAGAACGTTTAATTGCCAGCACTTGTAAATAAACTTTGTAAATATTACTTACTTCTTTTCATTCCCACACTGAGTTCTGGACATAAGCAGCTAACCCCGGTTGACAATAAATGGACATCGTGCTCGATACCGCCACATAAACACTTCACCATCACCA
Organism: Dynastes maya; assembly: GCA_029619315.2. NCBI lineage: Eukaryota > Metazoa > Arthropoda > Insecta > Coleoptera > Scarabaeidae > Dynastes > Dynastes maya. The sequence continues at coordinate 5,024,689 of JAROYE020000006.1, forward strand.
AGACCGTAAACATCGTAATTAAACAACACCCACGTGTTTATTTCTTAAAATAATCCAAGTAATTTTGACAGTTCTTAAAATTACATTAACACTATTGGCGACATTTATAAGCCGGATGTGCGACTTATTTCTATCCTCGTTCATAAGCATAAAATAAGATTTTATGGAGAACTGTTTATTCACAATTTGGTGAATTTTGAAGTTGCCGAAATCGTCCAGAGGGAGCACGAGCGTCGCATTTATCTTCATTTGCATTCCTTATTGAATTAGTAGTTAAACTCTTATTACAATAAAATTCCTAATTAGTTGGGTAAACAACTAATTTGATATGTTTTTTACGTTACATTGTATTAGTTAATAACGTCAGCTATCTTTTGTCATGCAGACAACTACAGAAAATTAAGTAGTTATCCATTTGTTGTAAAAAAATTCACGTTATGTCGTGTATTACAGAATATAACTGAATTTTTCGAGTGTTTTTTTAATCAATATAGGAAGTATTACTTTAAAAAACGTGCCTTATGAGCCACTAAGGCAGTCCCATGGTAACTACGACACACGAAGCAAAGAACAAATGATCGCATCGAATTGGGTGAAATTCGAATCATATCTTTTGAAACGCCCTTTGCAATAATTTCCAACTAAATTCATGATTATGAAATTAATCTACCTTTTAACTCCTAAATTTAGTTTAGTTACAAGAGTTGTAAATTAAATTAACAACGTAAACGAGCTCTAAAGGTAAAAAACATTTGCGGTACGTTTGTCGTGAGACGCGATTCTCATGTGGCCAATTCACCCCAAAACCGCTAAATAATTTACATCATTAATTTCGGGCAAGTTACCTTATTTTAGTTTCCCCTGAGCGCAGAGTTAGCTTTCCTGCGAAATGTTACGGAACACATCATCGCGGTTACTCTCCCACGAAAAGCCATCCGCAAGGTCACCGCGGACTGCAAAAAGAAGATAGAAAAGGGAATCGCGAAAAATTTCCCACCAGATTTAAGAAAATACATCCCCATATTTTATTTATTGCGTATGACGTCGTCACCCGATTTCGCGACGATAAATGAACAAGGACACTCGCCCAGAGCTTGCGAGCACAACGATACACACAGCAGTTAGCTTTAAATTTATTGCTCTGTATTATTCATACTCTAAGCTTTCTCCTGTGTTGAGATTTAGACCCCCCGGTTGCGAATTTTGCTGACAAATTACTTTTGTAAATTACATGACCGATCTTCGTCTCCTTTTTGCCAGGCGTACACTGCTGAAAATCTTCTAAACAGCTCCTTGAAGATTATGTTAGGCGGAATTGATCCACTATGCTTTTCCATTTCCATTTTGGTTTTGAATGATATATCTATAATAATGAAATTTTGTTTTCTAACGTTGCGCTAAATTATCAAGTTGTCTACATACCGCTTCGGGGTACTTTTAGACAACTTTCTGGAAATAAATTGATTGAGATATCACCGAAACGTGGTCCTCTACATAAGTGAAACTGATGTCAGAAAATAGGTTTTTATGAGAAGTTTAATCCAACTAAGCACGCCATTATTTTCAAGCTACATGAGGCCATAAACTGCTAATGCTTCTAAACATCAGATAAGCAAAGCAAACTATGCTTAAAGCTTCAAATCATTGCTGCACCTAGTCACTAACTAGCACTAACATTATGTAGAATGAATTTCAGGAATTGAGGGAAAGAGTAAACAAACTAAATTATTCTCAATCCAGTATCACTTGTTGTTGACCTTTCTTTAACATTTTTACCAATGGTGCGGCCAAAGCAGGATTTTATGGCTTAAATTGAGTGATGTTTATATCAAGTATAAAAGATAGAAACATATGAAGAAACAAAGAAGAAACAGTCCTACCATATGTCACTGGAGTAATGACCAGACTAAAAAGTCCTGGAGAAGAAACATCCGAAAATTAGATACAGCACAATAATGAAGATTGAACAAGAATGTCTTGAAACAAGGACCAGTTACCTAAGCTATAAACTAGAGGGATTTACGAATTGCAAAACCGATGTGGTAAATCATGGATTCTGCGGTGTTATTGAATCAGGAACTGCCCGACTACCCTCATTTCAAGAAAAGAACCCTATTTTCACTGGCTTCTTCGATGATGAAGATCTCCTGACTGAGGCTCTTCTCAGTTGGTGTGACGTTAAATCGTCCCTGCTACCATCAATGAAACAGATGGTTGACTTGTTGAAAGTATTCTATTCTTCAGTATCGTATAAAGTTCCGCCAAAAAGCACTAGATCAATAATTTAATCACTTGTCATTGTCCATGTCCTCACTTTTAATTGAGATAAGGCAGATTCATATCACTTTACTGCTCTGAATTTTATTCCAGGGTGCGTTATGGAACTAGAAGAACATTGGAGTTCTTGTGCTGAGGCAAATCACACTTTTATTCTACAAAAAATAGATATTAGAACACTATTTAATTTAAGACAGAGGGATTGTTATAAAGAAGTTTTTATAAATAATATTTTATTAAAAATCCGTGATTTCCTTGATTTGCCGGACAGGCGTGCTAACCACAAAACCACAGGGTCTTATGCCAGGAATGAATCACTTTTTAATATCTCGATCTTGTTTATGCCTGGCTTCCGTCGGTGAAATGTGAAATGTGATTTTCACGTTTCATGGACGGAAGGAAATATATATCAAATAATATATTTTATGATGTGTACATTCTGGAAATATTTTGTATTGTTTTTAAATTTCGTGACTTTTTAACGTGGGTTTGTCACACACTCATAGCACTAGAAGTAGAAAAACTATTTTGTTGCCACCGTCACACAAGACACAAACTATGCACAAAAGGTATGTTTATGGAAATGAAATTGTTCGGTTTGCTTAGCGAACTAGAAAATTGTTCTAACGTGTACATTTTTAAGCGTGAATTACAGTTGATGTTACTGCGACGCAAGTAAAGCCTTCGATTCCACGCTCTTACCTAAATTGGAGTACTGCAATATAAGGGATAACACCTTAAGTTTACTCAAGTTTTCAATTGAAAGATCTCAATTTGCCGAGTGGGAAGCCAACGCATCGAATATGACGTCTCTACCAGGATAGGAACACCACAAGGCACAATTCTGGGCGCTATCATGTTCCTCATTTACGTCAACGACCTACCTAAAAGCAACAAGTCAGAAAAAACGGTATTTTTTGCAGGTGACAGATCCATCGTGACATGAGGTGCTGATGGTGGAAGGATGAATGAAAAATCTACAAAATGAATTGACTTATATTGGGTTGGCAAGAATGTAATTTCGGTTTTGTACTGTGAAATAAAACTCATTTTTGTATACAAAGAATAAACTTTAATCAGTTATATATTTTCCATTTTGTTCAGTGACCTTTCGCCGTTTTCCATGCAGCTTCATGATTCCGCGCTCATAAACATTTTGGCCCTTTTCAGCAGATTTAAGGTCATCATCATTTGTGAAAGTCTTACTATTCAAAAGGTTTTACGAACTTCAAAATAAATGGTAATCAGATGATGGTGTCAGGTCAGGAGTGTATGGGGGACGCGACATAAATATCTTCCCAACCAATTTTTGCCGTTTTTCTTTAATTCATGATACATTTAACCTCTGCAATTTCTCGAACAGTTATATGACAATTCTCTTCAATTATGGCTTTGATTTGGTCATCACCAACTACAGTAGGTCGACCAGAACGGAATTTTTTAAACCAATTTTGACACATGCGTTCTGTTTTGCAATTAATAACCATAAATTTCACATATCTCCTTGTGAGCCTCAGCAGCTTTCTTTCTCTTACGAAAATAAAACAGTAAAATATGCCAAAAATGTTCATTTCTGCACTCCATGTTAAAATTAACCCTAAATTAGCAGCTACAAACAAAATTACGTACAGCTTGCTTCCAAAGTAACCTAAATGTGATTTATATCAAATGCTAAAAGGAAAAAACCATAACACTGATAGAAGTCCTTCCTCTAAGTGTGACCGAAAATGCTTTTTCGCCAACCCAATATTTATTGAGAAAACATGACATTAAAATTTATTCAGAAGATCCTGAAAACTACTCTTAACATTCTGATTTGAAAAACGGTTAATATTGGTAAGAACACACGGCAGCGTCCAGAACATATTTTCAATAGTACGCCCTCCACCTCAATAACTTGGTTTTAACCTCCCTACAAGCTTATACATCCCTTCCTACCCAATTTAAATAAAATCCGTGATTACCTTAATTGTATAACTTAAGATTAAAGACCGTAATTGATTCGCTTCGGGCAAAATTTCTTGGGGTAGAGGCGCTGAAAACGATCATCGCGGTAAAGATCGCTACCAGGACCTCCCAATTGCTGCAGTGATTTGGGTATAACAAAAGATCCCGTCGACGTAGGAGGATGGATGTTTAATTTCCTGATAAAGTAAATCAAGCAGATTTATATCGTTTAGATGAAATTATTCAACGGATGCCGACGTGTATCTATACGGAGGAATTACGACGAGGAGCAGAAGAAATTTGGGGAGAAGAAATTCGAGAACAGGGCAATTACGCTTTTTTTAAAATTGAGAGCTTTTAATGTAAATCTGGTAGCTTAGAGTTGTCTCGATAAGATCTGCTGCCACGTATCGGTTTTGGTGTATAATTTCTTTTTGAAACAAAATGGTTTCCCGATAAGTTACGTGACATCTGCATGGCTAAGATATTTGAATATAGTTTTTATTTATTATGGTAATAATACACTGGAAAAATGAATGAAATAAATCGTGTTTGTTGGCTTCATTTTGTTAGAGCAGCGAAAAAAATTATTATATGAACTAATAAATTTATTACCGCCATGAACTATGTTTATCAAATTGAAACCTGTTTATTAATATAATAAATAGCCGTTTATTACAGTGATTAAATGCTTGACTATTGCTACTTGCAAGAGTTTTTTTAAGGGAACGTCGTATGTTGTCTATAACCCATATTGCGCCCTATTTGAAAATAATTATACATCTTATAATTATTTTTCAAAATTGCGATTCTCGCTTAATTGTCTTAATGTAATGCTTAAATGTTTCAGTAGAAATGCTAGTTTCTTTAATTTCTTGCACTTCTTTGCAAGACAAATATTTTTGAAATAATAATAAGCTAATAATATAGTAATATTTACAATCATTAAAGAAACGACTGGGGCTGATCCACCCCGTCAAATGGCTCTAGAAATCCTCTAAAAAGGAGGAGCAACCCCACAAGGGGTTTTTGTACTAGCAGTACATATTTTCGGGCTGATGGGCCGTAGTCTTTGATATGTCGAAGTCGACGTTTCGCCAAACACTGCGGTCGGCATCTTCAGAATGATGATTATTTTCACTGGTCGTCTGATGAGTGGTGCTCAGACTGGAAACGCTTCGCAATATATACCTGTGCTGTGCGCTGATTGCTTCATCAGATGATCAGTGAAAACTGATCATTGTCCTGAAGATGCCGACCGCAGTGTTCTGCAAAACGTCGACTTCGACACATCAAAGACCACGGCCCATCAGCCCGGAAATATGTACTGCCAGTACAAATTCAGGCACCGGCCGTGAAAGCCTACAGTTATTTTTAACCCACGAAGGGTGTTTAGCCACTATAAATACGAAGAAACGACAAGTTATGCACTGCGGACGCTTTCGGTTATAGGTAGTAAAATATGCGGACTCAAACGTTTCCGGCTATCGATAACAAGGGATACGGACTTATACGCTTGTTCGGATATCAATGTTTTACAAAAGTCAGCTTGGGGCTGCCCATTTGTGGAACATTGACGAGTTTTGGTTATCAATACTTCACAAAACTCAGCTTGAGGCCGCCCAATTGTAGAACATTGATGAATTTCGGTTTTCGGCCTTCAGAATTTTGCAAAAGTTAGCTTGAGGCCGCCCAATTGCGGAACATTGACAAATTTTTCATTCAACTTCGCAAAAGCCAGTTTTAAGGCCGCCCAATTACGAACTAAGGATGAATCTCTGTCAGCTTTGCAAAAGTCAGTTTTTAATGCCGTCCAATTGTGCCGTCCTGAGGTGTTCTTTCTACCCAGCTTGAGGCCACTGCAATAAAGGCAAAACTAAGAAATTTCCCACGGCTTATATATCCGTATTTAGAGTGACGTAGCGTTTTTTTATTCATAACGCATACGTGATGCGTACAAGCAAAGCAGTTTTAAAGTACATCGTTGCACAAATTGCGTAATGATTGAATTTACATAACATGTACACTAAAGCTCAACATAAAATAACAATATACGCAAGATACACTCTTGCTCAAAATAATCGGTTCTGGTATTGAAAAATTAATTAATTAAATAGAAGATAACAAAGGTGATATTCGATGTAATGGCGGATTGCAAAAGACGAATACATAATCTTACGTCATTTTCTAGATTAAACAGTTTTTAAATCGGACGGACTTCGATGATTCGTCACGATATACGAAAGTACGTGTTCATCGATACAATAAACAGCTATTTTTTGAAACGAGAAGTTTTATATATTTATGAAATGTGTTACTTCTTTTAGTTAATTAGGAAATTGATCATTCTACCACATTATGTACACATCCGGCAAGCAGAAGCTACCAATTATAATTAGATCCAACAAATTATCAGGGAAGAACAAAGTACCTAATACACATTTCATGTCCTGGAGCTTGTCAGGACCACTTTCGCAAACATCCGCCATCGGATTAGAGGAACCCTCGCAAATGTGATAGTGGAAGCCCCCAGGAAATGGAAGCCACCAGTATAGAAACCTACAAATTCAAGTCCTAACTTTGCCCTTTTTGTAAATACTGTAGGGTATTAACATCAAGAAAACATACACTTCCGAGTACGTAGTAGGTGCAGTTTTGGCGAATGCAGATAATAAACCAATCGCATACGCAAGTGAAGCGTTAAATAAAGCGAAGTTAAATTATCCTATAATCAACAACGAACTATTAGCCGTGGTGTGGGCAGTAAAGCACTTTAGACCATACTTATATGGACAGAAATTTTGACATATATCACAGACCTCTGGTATATTAGTTGGGCATAAGTAAACCCTCATCCCGATTAACAAAAAGGAGGAATACGATTTCACAATTAATTACGTAAAGGGGAAGGAGAACAGGGCAGCTGATGCACTATCCCGAATCAGAGTAGATTCTAATAATCTTAAAGTCATGTCCCAGAATATTTTTTTAGTTATAAGATCTATGACTAATAAAATATCAGTTCAGAACCGAAGGAAGCTTCTGGTAGAGAAAACAATAATTGGACTGGCCACCTAGAAATTGTCGAACTGCTAAAGCGATCCTTAGATTCAGTAGAACTCAGACAAACAAGTAATACATCATATAACAATAGTTAATAATTTGTAATCAACAAACAGACATCAAATGTAAAAGATGTAGATAAATAGAGTGTTAATTAAATTCAATATACTACTTGTAAGAAGTTCTCGATTTTCATTTTAAATAAGAATAGTAAAACATACATGTTACTTCATAGAAATTAAAAGAAGTTTATTTCAATACACCACGACTTGATCACGAACGCGCTTACAGTTGTAATTAACGCTGGCCACGAGCGGTACCGCGCATCGGCGTAGAATCAGTTCGGACCGAGAGGAACGGTAGTATTACTTCGTCTGCGGAGCAGTACGGACATTTTCGCTGCCGGTCATTGCGCAATTGTTTATCTGTCCTAGAAAAATTATGATTTCGTCAGCAAAACGACCGCGGTCGGACAAACTTCGAAAATTTATTGCAGAAATTCCAGACTTAATATATGAAGGTGCTAAAATTAAATGTGTAATCTGTAAAATCCCGTTAATGTGTTGGTCCAGACAACATGTATACGACACGTAAATAGTGAAAAGCATGTCTCAAAAAGAAATTGCGCACGAGACAATGAAAATTTATATTTAATTTATGCGTTACGTTTATCGCATGTAATATACCGTTTAATTTACTAGACAAGGAACCATTTATCTGCTTTTGGATAACTATTCGGAGTGCAAATTACCAAGTCGAACATCGTTACGAAGAATGTGCCATCTGCGCGCGAACATATTGAACAAAAAATAAAATCGGAGTGAAAGACAAAAATTGTGGTTATGTGTCGACGAAACAACAGATCGGAAGAAACATTCTGTTCTTAATGTAATGGCACGCAAATTGGAACCTCATCAATCGGCACCTTCAATTCTATTATTCTCCAAACGAATACAACAGTGTACTGCCGAAGTAATTTCAAAGTTAGTGTTAAATACATTGGACAAGTTTGAACTTTCAACAAACCAACTCTTGATGTTAGTGAGTGATGGTGCTGCAAACATGCTTTCTGTAGGCCGGTCTCTTAAAAAGAATTCTGCTAATTTGTTACACATTACGTGTAAAATTCATGCACTCAATCTTGTGGCGGATAGTATCAGAAAATGTTATCCTGAGGTAGACGTTTTAATAGCGCATATCAAAGCAGTATTTGTCAAATCACCGAAACGTATTCGCGAATTTCACAGACTGTGCCCCCGTATACCAGAGCCACCAGAACCTATTCTAACTCGTTGGGGAACATGGTTACAGGCCGCGTTTTTTATCATAAATATTTTGACAATATTAAGAACGTGGTTTTACAATTCGATACAAAGGAAGCTGCCGCTATCCAGAAAAGCCAGTCGAAATTTCAAGATAGTCAGGTTAAAATGGATTTAAAAATCATTCACGACAATTACTTCGGGCTAGCAGATGCAATAGAAAAATTACAAAATCCTGCGGTGCCGTTAGAAGAATCTCTACAAATAGTGCAACATGTTACGCACAGCTATGCGCGATTGAAGACGCACAAAATGTTTCTGTCTAGAAAAATTTGAAAGTGTTTTTGGAAAAATTCTGATTTTGGCACATTAAGACACATTTGTGAAGGTGCGTCAACAGAATCGTTAAGTTATTTGAAAGATTATTTTACTTACGCAAATATTACGTCACTAGATGTAGAACGTTCGTTCTTGCATATAAACGCATTTTTCCTCATGCCGTACTAGTTTTGCCGAAACAACAGTTGAAACATATCTAATGTTGCAGATATTTAACAGACATTATTCACTTTGTGATTTCACGGAGGACTCTTAAAATGGTAAGTGTTTGAGCACGTGTTATTTAATTTTTATTTAAAAGATGAGCGAAATTATTTGCGGCAGCAAACATCTCTATTAGCAGAATAACTCTAGTGGAACGCGAGGCCTGGTCGACTCTACGCTACTGCGCGGTACCGCTCATGGCCAGCTTTAGTTGTAATGCAACAAGCAAGCTACGTCCGTTGACATGTCAACCCCCACTGCTAGAAAACTCTTCTATTAGTGCCTTCTAACATCTTCTTCACATTTCACATTTGGTTTCAGTTTTGAACATGCACGAATAGACAAATTATAAATATGACTCAATAAATGATTTCGGTGTATGCAATTTAATGAATTGAGTATAAATAAAAGACGACGCCGAGGTGGAATTTCTTTTGTAAAGGTTTATCAATGGATACACGCATGTAACCTAGTTTAGTGTTTCAGTATTTCGTCGTAAAACAGAACTAGATGTTTCCAAAAGAGTATCTGATTTAAATATCAATACCAGAAGAACAATTACTAATTTATCCTCAAGAATCTCTCTCTAAAAGGAACAAGAACTATGCGATAGCCCTCTGTCCACAGCGGTTCGCCCATTATTACGCATTATGTCGTATTTAAACATTGTGGTAACAATAATAATAAAACTACAGCCCGAAACTCGTTCATAACAACTTGTGTGAGTAATAACGGCAATAAACAAACTAAAACATGGTAGCTAGAGAAAGGATAACGCTGTTGACAAGGGTGGAAAGATAATGTACGGAAATATATATAAGGGTGTTGTGGGCAGAGTATTCACGTGGAATAAGCAATGAGCGGCGCTGTAAGATGTAGAATTTCTGCCCGTCGAGACGTGTATTACTGCGAATAGAACTACCTAGTTACATTAAACTAATTCTCTTTATCGGAGAAAGATTGTTTAGGCTTCGAATTTGAAGTATTTTTTTAATCATCCCCATCACCCCCTTCTTTCTCTGTCCTTTCATATGCTTTTCTTCCTTTTTATTATTATCTACTTTAACTTTTCTTTTTTCTTTCTAAATTTAGCTTTTTGTTTCTTTCCTTTTATATGCAAATATTGCACCAATTCTGTAAATCGATTTCATAATTTATTAAACCCGGAAACCTGGTTACAGGTTTTTGAGTGTTCAAATCCAAGTGACAGTTTTAATATGTTTATTAATATATTACCATACTACATGGAAATTTGCTTTCCTCTCGTGAAAGTTAGTAATGTCACCTATAAAAAGTGGATTGAGGAAGATATCCTTGCTGCCAGAAATAAACTATTATTTCTGAAAGACGTTTATATTAAGTATCCTCAGTTTAAGAATGATTTTATACGTTACGAATCCATTTATAAAGAACTTATCAAATGTAAAGAAAGGGAAGCAAATGACCACTTTATTTTAAATTCGAAAAATAAAACTCTGGAGGGTAATTAATAGAAAACGATCTAATCACTCCCACAGTACAACTTTACCGGATTCTATAGAAAACATTGCTGACGAATTCAATGATTACTTTGCGACGCTTCCTACCAAACTTTTGCCAACATCTCAGTTCTCTGGTATTATCTTAGGAAAATGTACCGCCTCTCTGATTTTACAAGAAAAATCTTTCTTTATATCGTCTGTAACTTCAGAAGAGATCAGACTTGCCATCGCCAAACTCCAGTCGTCTTATACGTCGATAGACAATAGCATATGTTCTTTTCTTATGAAAACTTGTTATGAACCTTTAACTGATCCTCTTCTCTATTTATTTAATTTATCCATCCAACAAGGCATTTTCCCTACAGTGTTGAAAGACTGTATAATAACACCCCTTTTTAAAAAAGGAGATCGTAATAATTTCAGTAACTACCGACCAATTTGCCACTTGTCTATATTTTCCAAAATTTTTGAATCCATTAATAAAAAATTATTTAATTATCTTCAAAATTGTAATCTACTGTCACCGTTCCAGCACGGATTTCGACCTAACCACTCCACAGATACCGCCTTAATTCAATCCTTAAAAAATATTCTTCCATCATTGGATGCAAACGCCCCTTGTTTGGCTATGTGCATCGATCTCTCCAAAGCGTTCGATACGATCGATCATAATATATTATTACAAAAACTTCAGTGTTACGGTATAAGAGGCTTTTCGTATGATTGGTTCAAGTCCTATTTACTTAATAGAAGGCAAAGTGTGGTATGTCACAATACCAAGTCAAATCTCCATACTGTAAACATCGGTGTTCCTCAAGGGTCAGTCCTGGGTCCAACCTTGTTTCTGTTATTTGTTAAAGATCTCCCCAATTTTTTTGATTCCTCTGTAAGCATTTCTCCACACGCTGATGATAACATTATCATTAGATCAAACTGTGTATATAATTTATTAAACACTGCCAACAATACGTTTAATGATATTAACAATTGGCTAGACGCCAACAAGCTAATAATGAATGTCGATAAAACAAAATGCATCTTATTCCACAATAACGCGAAATATAACTTACCTGGATGTTTACTAGATGATACCTTTGTGAATTTCACCAATAATTCAAAAATTCTAGGCCTAGTGCTAGATGAGAAATTGGATTGGTCACAGCACGTCAATGACGTGCGCAGTGCTCTTACACGAACCTGTTATGCATTGCATAATCTCAAACATTCATGTAATCTTTTTGTTTTAAAGACATTTTATTACTCAAATTTTTGCTCTAAGGTTCGATACGGCATCATATATTGGGGAAACTCAAAGGATGTCCTTAGGGTGTTTCTAATGCAGAAACGTGCAATACGTATTATATTCAGTTTGAGTTGGAGAGAATCTTGCAGGGATGCGTTTAAAAATAACAAAATATTGACAGTCTATGACATATTTATTCTGGAAGTTATCTGTTTTGTTTATAACAACCGAAAACATTTTGCAAATAATGCTTCTCACGATCACAGCACCAGATCTGTTGCTTATTTACTTCCTGCACCACATACTACAACTCATTTTCAAAAGAATTTATTGTTTATGGGTTGCAAGCTGTTTAATAAACTCCCAGATGAAATCAAAACGATTTACAGATTTTCATTATTTAAATTTAAAGTGAAATCTTTATTACTGAATATAAGTTGTTACCCAATCGAAGACTACTTTAATTATTAGATGGATCGTTTTTTTATTAATTATTATTTTGAACTCAAGTATATAGTTTTAAGAATTTATATCATACTTTGTTTGTTGCTCGATTTGTTTTGATCATACATTGTACGTATAGTATCTATGCTACGTGTTGTGTATGTGCTCGAAATAAAGCTCTTTATTATTATCATTATTATTATTATTATTATTATTATTATTATTATTATTATTATTATAGAATACATTTCATGTTACAATTCCAAAATTACGCTACTTTTTATTTCTTTTTTGTTACACATTTCCCTATTATTACAGGAGATATGCTGGAGATTTCCACTAAGTATGAATACTTACTACTCCAAGTATACAACTCTAGCTAGCCCTTACAATTAATTACCTGTTTTATATACCGATAAAAACCATATTCTTCATTCTAATAACATAACGTATATTCAACACCTCATGGTTATTTATTTCAACGCCACATAACTGTGGTCCAAAATTACCAAAAAGCCAATTTTTAAGTACTTTTTTAAACCTACCAATAGATTGTTCAGTTCTCAAGTATAAAAGCAACTCATTCAAAAAATTAGAGTAACTTACCTCAGGTATTCTTACCCCATATTTGTTTACAAATCTTGCTTAGACCTTACCTCCCTCTTCCTCTCGTTCCATAGCCATGATGAATCATCGGCAAGTCCCGAACTATCATTAAATTTACTATTGATCACGTTCCATTTTCGATTTAAGCTTTGTATGCCCTTGCCGTGTAGTATACACGAGGTGTCGTCCGCAAATTGATACATTAGATGATTTTCCGTATATATGGGCAATCCATGACGTATATTAAGAAGAAAGTGGGGGCTACAATCGAACCCTGTGGTATACACCTCGAGATTGTTTTAGTTGTAGATAAAAATTCCTTTTGCAGCCCTGTCTCAACACCAACCACACTTACCTTTGTAGTCGATTATTCAAATACGATCTGAAAAAGCTCAAAGCAATGACCCTAACCTCTACGGAATCGAGCTTTCCCAAAAGAATTTCTTGGCTAATAATACCAAATTTAGACAAGTCATGCTTGCTATTTTTTCGCGATTATCTAATAGATAAAGCGTGTGCTCAATAAAATCATAAATGGCCATGTCAGTGTATTCTTATTAGGTAAAAAACCGAACTGATTTGGAGGTATTATTTTATTCTTAATTAAACATGTTAACTGCATATTAAGAACCTTTTCGAAAACTTTGGAAAAAGTATTGAAATTGGCCTTTAGTTCTAGGGATCTGTTTCGCAAGCAAAGTAGCGGAAGTCCTCTTTTCTAAAAGTAAAAGCAAAGTGGCTGTTTTTGTATGAAGAATTACAATTTGCAATATAGAAACCCTCTCCGGAAAAACGTAAAATCTGTTCCCCTTATTTTGGTCCCTTCCTTCTATCTTTGGGGTTTTATTCGGTTAATATATCTCCAGCCAATGATAAGCACAGGGAAACGAGTCCCTAATTTTCAAATTTAAAGTAACTTTATCGACAAAACACCAATGGAATAATTCTATTCAGCATAAAACAATATTTCTCAAATTAAATACAGCCGCCTAACAATCATAAGATGCCGCCCAATCCAGGATTGCTTTTGATTTTACATTTACATTCTTAGCGCAAAGCTAAAGTGAAATATTTTCCCAACAATTAAATTAATTCAATTTCTTGGTCCAAATTACACCCCATCGTTTTTCTTTTTTGTATCATTTCAAGTACTGATACGAAGACCACAGAAAAAGGAGAAAACTAATCACATTCTGCAGATTCTCTACATGTATTCTCAACGTATTTAAATTTTACCAGGGACACCTTTCTCTGTCTGACGCCAGCTCAAACGACGCGAAGTTCAAAGTGGATATAAGTTTAATTGAAATAGCTGAGATTTTATTTGATTTTCCTCCATGGAATGAGGTCCCTACGGTTTCCTCGTGTCTCCGTTCCGGTTGCGGAGTCGTCCTTTCGGCGACGTCACATACAGTGATAGCATCACAGAGATTCTTGAAGATAAATTACATTTAAATCTGTCTTTGAGTTTAGTTGCGGATTGGTGGGGGAAGCAGCAGTGTAGCTGATTGTTAGGGAAAAGAGGGATTTTGTGTTTTTAAGTTAATATTTATTGCATGTTGTACTTATTTATCTAACTTTATTATATAGCGTTTCCCTCTTAATGTTGAAGGCTTGAATTCGGAATGTGTACATATATAAAACCTCACCATATAGTTCGTGGAGAAACAAGGAAAATCGGGGCTGAGAAGGTTCTCATGTATACAGTTCTATATTCGCAAAGCTTATAAAAGTAGAGCCATTAAGATAATACTTTTCTTATTTGTTGTATTCGAGATACTTTTAGTATTACGATGTTGTGCTAGTGGTAACATCCAAATAGCTGGAATTTAACTTGACGTACCGTTTTCCCTTTTAACTCTTCGTATTCTTAACATGAGAGATGAACGCAAGGTACCCGAGAATCTATACGTACTTAAAAGAAGAATAGAATCCTTATAACAAATTGTCTTTCATCAATCCAGATGTACAATGTAAATATATGATAAAAATTTCTCTAACGAAATTAACTAATGAAAACCAGTAACCTCTACCATAGCCTTTTTAAAATCACAAGCAATGAGAATAATTTACTACATTATGTACGAATATGTCGTACTGTTTTAAACAAGGTAAGTGCAATTAATAATGTGGACATAATGCCACGTATAATGCGTTTAGCCAACTACCTATGTCCACTCGCCCAACGCCAAAGTTCCTCTGACCTCTTTCTTATTATCTCCAGCTCCTTTTATAGCCTCAGGTTTTACTCTTCCTGTCGCAGGAGTGTTGGAAGATAATGTTGTGTCCAGCCATATTTAATGAAATTTTCCTACAACAATTTACAGTACAAATTCAGTTGTATCTTTGTCATAATATCAAAATTTAAATATTACTGGTTAAGAAGTTGTCATGTCCGTTGGTAAAATTTAATATTCTATTGTTGTTGGTAATGTCAAATGTCTAAGATCATCATAAAATTAATCTATTTTTAGAACAGAGAACGTTAATCAAAATTTAATATCATATTCTAATCGAAAGGTTATCCTAATTGGCCCTGATCGAACAATCGCTATCGCCAACAAAGGAGTCGAGGGACGCTTATAATTTCTCAGTTTAGTTCGAATTAGTGTTGTAATATCACGTGTTTGGCTAAGTGCCTTGTGAATCTAAATTTCTAGTGCTTAAATTCTGCTTTCAATACGAAGCGAAAGTAAAATTTTGATTATTTAATAGTACGCGGGATTTTTACCTTCTAGTTGATGTTAAGTGTTACAATTTGAGGTTAATTTTTCTATTTTCATATTAATTCTTGTAAAATGTAAATATTTGGTACTTATTTTTTTTTTTACTGTCGAAAGAGTGCCTAGGAACGTTATCAGACCCGTAGACTGTAAAATTGATTAATCAATTCATTTCGATGAATCAAATTTTTCTTCGCATTATAGCATTAAAATATTTAAGAACTCATAGTGTTTTTCTTAAAATACCCAACGATTTCTAAATCCAACACAACTATGACGCGGAATAGATTAATTTTGTGTATTTCTTGTAATCATATTAGAATATATGGTTCTAATATGATTACATAGAAATAATTTATGGTGGTAAAACACCCATTTGTTAAGGCCCTGTCGGTTATTGACACTATTTACTTAATTTGAGAATTTGTGTGAATTAAGCAGATAACTCAAGTATGTGATTTTGCCCCTTTTTTCATTCGATGTAAAAGAAAATTAAAAAAATCTATATGATGCGGACTTTACATATGATACTTTATACAGGCTGTCCATGGATGGGGTCATAAAGAGATTTAAAACTTTTTTAATGTGCGTTTTACTGAAAAGGTTATTCTTTATAAAAAGTTCTGCTTTCCTCAAAATGTCTAAAAACATAATTTAGATTTGACTACAGACATACACTTACTTATAAATTCAATTATTGCAATTGATACCTTTATTTTTCAATTAAATATCAATCACTCTTTGAAATAGACAAGTAAATAAGTATTAATTCTTAACTTAAAACAGATCTAACAATCACTATTCAATATACGAGGGATGATCGTAAAATAAGGTTCCCAAAGCCCTACAGCAGCAATAAGACGTGTTAGGCGAAATCCGACAACACTGGAGTGTGTAGCAGCTCTCCCACTCTATATACGTACCACTCCCGTCTCGCTACACCGCTAAGTAGCCTATAGACATTCATCGTCAATTAACCGAAGTTCATGGAGAAAAGTGTATAGCTGTTCAACGCGTCCGCAAATGATATAGGGAATTCACTAGAGGTCAGACGGAAATTTACGATGGAGAGCGGAGCGGAAGGCCATCAGTTTCAGAGGAAATCGTTGAGAAGGTCGAGAGCATACTGTTTGAAGATCGGAAGGTCGCCATTCGTCAACTCGCTCTTCGGATTCCTGAGATTTCCAACACCACAATTGAAAAGATTTTGACTGGCGGCAGAATTTTACGACATGGGGATATAGAAGTTGGAGGACCGTCTGCAAAAATGCTTGGATAGAAATGGCGATTATGTCGAAAAATAGCTTAAATTTTTACCTTTAGAACGATGTGTAATGTTAAGGAAATAAAGAATGCTGTCTATTTTTAAAAAATATGTGAATCTTATTTTACGATCATCCCTCGTACATAGCTGCCACCAACTTGTACACACTTTTCAACTCTTTTAATAAATTCATTGTAACCTTATTATTAATCTCATCTATCTTTGTTGCTTGTTTTAATTGAACTGAATTATGTTCCACACCACGAGCATATTTTTCTTTTAACGCTCCCCAAAAAAAGAAGTCCTCTGGTGTAAAATCAGCTGACCCAGCAAGACATTCAACTGGGCCATTTCCGCCAATCCATTTCCAAGGAAATTGACGATTTAAAAAATGTTTTATCAACACAGTTAAATGAGTCGCACATCCATCTTGTTGTCAATAAATGTTTCTTCGTATGTCAGGGTTAATGTTGTGCAACCGAGGCAAAGCAAACGTTTCTATCAATTCCAAAAAGCCTGCTGAGTTAAATTTTGCTCTAGAAAATATGAACCAATAATACCACCATAGAAAATACCACACCATACGTGTTGGCGCCTATATTCTAGATATTTCGTAGCATGCAGGCGCGCCCATAGAGTGCATTATATAATATCTCAATTGTGCACAAGCGCACTACTACGTATCTTTTTTATGTAGTATTTTATGTACAGTAAGAGAGAATCAGTAAGCGAGGCAAACAACAACGCAATTTTGTAGTTCGACAATAAACAACAATACATTTACTTTTTTATAACATTGGCTTCTTGATCGAATTTTAAATTGTGGATTCATCGCGACCCAATGTCTTGTGTTCTGAGAAGAAACGTGACCGTTAGTTGAAAATGTTGCCTTGTTAGTAAAGAAAATTTTTCTATTAACGAACTTCTCTCCAACCCAAACAAAAACCTTTTTGCATCATCTCCATCTGCAAGTGTATCGGTTAATCTGGGTTTATAAGGCAAGATTTGATTATCTTTAATTAATTGCCTAATTAATATCGCAACGTCATTTCGTCATACTTCCTATGTTCCTATATACTTTATTTTAATAAGATAAATTGTTAGTATCTCCAGACACTTAAACCGAGTACTCGCTTGTGTACCGTTGCGTTCCGATGCTTAGAACTTATGAATCAAGTATTATTATAAATATATAATAATAATATAGCCAATAGTACTTATTTACTACTATTTTACTTGTTTTAATTGAAAAATAAAGGTATCAACTGCAATAATATTGAATTTAGAAGTAAGTATGTCTGTAGTAAAAAGAAAATTGTTTTTGGACGTTTTGAGGAAAGCAGAATTTTTTATAGAGAATACCTTTTTTCAGTAAAACGCATATTAAACAAGTTTTTCCTCTTTGTAACCCTATCCATGGACACCCTGCATATATTGTTGTTACACATTTATGGTCTTATATTACTTGTTTTCTAATATTAAAAATGTTATCCGACCATTGTGTTTTTAATCGAAAAATAACACTTTAAAATGCTTTTACCTTTACGTATATCTTCTCCACCATTATTCTTTTTCATAATTCATGCACCATCTCATTCTTAGTATCTATTTATATTCAACAGCGAAGAAAAAGAGCAAAACTGAGCAAACCGAGGTAGAAAAAATCCATTTTACGTATTCCTACGTCTTCTTCATCTTCTTCTCGCGGTATACATCCTACATTGCTGCTGCTGCAATGAAATTTCCCACTTCTTTCTCCTTCTCTTTCCACCCCATGGGAAGCGTACCGGAGGCGTATTTCCCAAAACGCATTTCGGATCCGAGTCACGATTCCACACATGAGTTATTACACTGCCAACTACAGACATGCATCATCGCCGAAGGGACCAGAGGTTAATCTTTGTACTCATCGAATACATTTCAGACCGCGCAGGACGTCTTCTCGTGATGGCGGTAACTGGTTGGCTGGCTTATTCTCGCTACGGTGGAAAAAATCTCGCACACGATGGATGGAGAACAACTGTAAAACGAATTTGACCGCTTTTCCGAGGCGTCGCCGGAAAATGAAAAGTGTCCACAGCCCTGGTAAAATTATAACCCGATTATAAGGCGGAATTGTGTCAGTTAGCTGAAGAAGAAAGCGTTATGGAGTAAATCTATCACGGGAATATGACAATTTAGTTCCCGAAATTGAATTTTCAGAGATATACACTATATCCCAATATTGTCCTCACAAAATCCACTTTCTTCATCTAGTTCTTCATCAGAGTTGAAGCTATTTATTTATTCTTCTTTAAGGTTTATACTTCCCCTTTTCCGTGCCTTAGTAACCCCGTCTGACTTTTCTCTTAATATTTTCTGCTTCAATGGGAAGCGTTAGTTTTTATATTTTGTAGGGATGCTGAGTGGATAAACTGATTACGAGGTAGACGAGTTGACAGATTTTGGGTGCGTTCTGCATTCGTCTTTCGAGTTGCGCGTTTGATCTACGGTTGTTTTCGGTAATTTTATTGCTCCCAGTTCCTTTGTTAAGCTTGATTCTTCTTCATCTGATCGTTTCTTTTCACTCATCTTAGATTACGCATTTCTCCATTTTAATTATCCAACTTAACATCTTTCATTTTCACATCTTAAGTGTTTGAAGTAGGGAAAATTGCATTTTTTCCACTGGATTTCCGGCCTTTTGTCGTTGAATTTATGCACTTGTGGCTCAGTTGAGAAGTTATTGAGGTGTTGGCTGTGGTAGTGCTTCTTATTTTGTGATTTTTGAAATTTATCACGTTGAGTGGATATTTATGGAAACCTACTTATAATTTGCGTTGCCGTTAAATGGTTTTGGATTTTGGTCAGAAATATTGGAGAGGATGACTTCGGTTTGCTGCTAGGCAGGATTTGGATCCGGCGTCTGTTTCAACCTTTTTGATTTGCCACGTGGGGACAAAATTTTCATTCATCCCCATCTTATAAATCGTTTTCCCCGTTAAAACTATATGCATTTAATGTGTTTATATTTCAATTTTAGGGTTTTTCGGATTTACCTGCTTGGAATAACCTTTTGGGATTATAACCTTTGTTGGTATCACATTTTTGGCTTAACCTTTTTAGATTATACCGTTTTTGGCTTAATCGTTTTTTTGGATTGCACCGTTTTTGGCTTAACCTTGGTTGGTTACACAATTTTTGGATTTACGTGTGGCCAAAGGTTAAAATCAGAGAGAGGTATACCTCAAGGTTCTATTCTAGGACCATTCCTTTTTCTCTTAAAGTTAGCATATGAGTACATTTCTTTGGAGATTTCTATAGGTGCGCGCAGAAAAGTATTCAAAAAGGATTGGTATACTTACCTTGCCAAGTATTCCTAAATTAAAGCGATTAGATTAACGTACTCCATTATCAATTTATTCAAAATTGCTCTTCGAAGTTGGTTTATTGCCAGTACCTAATCACTGCAGTAGATAACCTTTCGGCAGGAAATTTCTGTATAAAACAAGCGATCCGACTTTCGTTATTCTATAATAAACTTATCGATGAAAATATATGCAAAATAGGAACGAGATCTTTATACCGCTCATCGCATAAATGGAGCCTTTATGCTCCGAGATATTAATTCGAAACTGCAACATCTCTAGCTTCGTTTAGATATTAGCGCCAGTTTCAGTTCTATCTCCAGAGAGAAGAGTACCTAATAAAACATTTTATTAGACATTTCATGTTTCATTACGTTTTCTAATAACGCAGAGCGCTAAGTTGCGAAGATAATACTAATATTATTAACTTGGATATTAAAGCACACAGCGGGGTGTGTACGCACCGATCTTGAAATTGCGCTATTTTTTTTTTAATTGGTTAAAATAAACGTTAAATGTAAGGAGATATTTCATTAAATTTTCTTTTTATTGCTCTCGCCTAACATCACACGCATTTATACTTATATCTGTTTTTCGCGTCCTGCTTTAAACATTTAAAGTTTTCTTCAAACAAATCTCGTACTGCTGAAAGTAGAATCTAATTCATCAAGAGCTTTGTATTCACGAGTAATAATTGTCAACTCGCCATTGAAACGAGCGTGTAAAGAATCTTATTAAAAAGCTGTTTTTGTTTCATTTCTGACAGCATGTGCGAAAAACTGCTTCAAATTCCGAGGAGCTTTTTATTGAAAAGCTGTCATAAACACTCTTTTTATATAGGTGAAATATCTCGCTTGAAATTTGTTGGTGAGTATCCATAAAAACGAGAAAAGTCTTTGTGAAAATATAAACTCTATGTAGACGCTTTTGAAGAATTGGAAGTCTAGAAAATATCTGCAGGAACTCTTTTTGTTTCAAGTGTTACTTATGAAGTAAGATGGTTTGTTAAAATATAACGACTTTTATTTTTCAATATATATAACCTGCCCTAACTTCAATACTTTTATTGCAACGATCAATTAATAAATCTATACCTTTGTATTTAAAAATAATCTAAAGTCTTTCCCTCAAAATGTTGTATTACGGCTGCTGCTTCCAATTCGGCATCATCCTCAAAATGACGTCCCCTAAGGTCTTTCTTTAAATGAGAAAATGAATAATAATCACCCGAAACCATGTCCGGACTATACGGTGGATGTTCCAATTCCTGAAAACCGCATTCGCGGATGGCAGCTTGTGAAATGGTGGCAGTATGGACGGGTACCTTATCGTACAATAATCGAACACCATTCGTCAATGTTGATCGACGTTTTGCATGGCAAATTTACATGCAATATTGTCCCTCAATCTATGCAACAAACATGCAGAATATGTGCTGTTGGACAGTTGTATTGCGCTCTTTAAAGTCAATGAGTAAAATACCCTCAGAGTCCCAGAATATTGTGGCCATCGCCTTTTTCGTTGATTGAACGACTTTCGCGTTTCTGGGACGAGGTTCATCGGGTCGCTGCCGTTCCAGGGATTCCTGTTTGAGTAGAGGATCATAATACAGATCCATTCTTTCATCTGCTGTGATAATGGACTTCGAAATCGGTTTTGGGTCGTCTCCATACATGTTTAGCAACGAGCGCGCACATTCGACTCGACGTTCACGTTGGAGAGCAGGGCGAATGTTTCAGAAATGTTAGACATCACTGCTAATTCCTTCACTTTCAAACGGTGATCTGCTAATACCATTTCTTCAATAATTGAAATGGTTTGAGGCGTTATCAGTTCAATTGGTAGGAGATGTGTATAACAAAACGGACGAGAGATTCCATCAAAATATTCTCCAAATGGAAAAGAGGTATCGATGCCCTGTGGGACCCCACTATGATGGAAAACTATTGTTGGTTTCTAATCAAAGAATCTAGTGGTAAACATAAAGGCAGCGCCATAAATCTATTTTAAAACCGAAGAATTATTTTTTTTTGATAGTTTAGAGTTAGGTTTCATTACCTTGATTTATTTGCACCAATTGAGTAATCAAAAATTGTTTACGAATTAAATTTAGACTAATTTCCTCGGAACAGGAAACTGGGAGGTGTTGAAAACCAACAGAATCAAGAGGATTAGGAGATGAGCACTTATTAATTGCATATACTATTATTGTCGTTCCAAAAAAAAAACTGAAAATTGTTGCCCAGTGTAATCTTTGGGAATAGTTAATATTACTACATATGGAATTTCATCATTTGAATGTCCATAGTAGTATTGAATCTTCCTTGACGTTTGCATAATGTATTTGAAAGGATATTTTAATTATTGCTTATTTCATAAGGCCTCCAAGAAATTCAATCCTAAATACACCTTCACATATTACGCAGCGCTTCCCTTGTACAACCAACAAACCGATTGCTATATACATCTGCTCGGGATGTGTTGAAGCTACTCTGACCTCTAAAACTTACTACAAAATTCCGCCCGCGATGTCACGCGCCGAAATTTAAGGCGGAATACTAGAATAGAATGCATGTATAATGCAAAAGCGGTCTACAGACGGGGGTGTGAGCTTCAGGAAAACGAAGTTTCGCTTCTGCTTCGAAGAAAAGCAGTCACCTCGAACCGGCCGGTCGTCGGATTTTCCGGAAAAGCAGCGGCGTGCCACCGATACCATAAATATCCTTGCCACGGTTGACGTATAGATAATATTGTAAATTTCGGCAAGGTGTACACATGCATGCATTCGCTTTTTCGACATCCATTATATTCTGTCAAATAATTTGGAAATAAACGCACCCGCCACGGATTTATTATTTGGGAAGTCTTTCCTCACGCTGCTCGTCCCAAAATTTATATCTTCCTATGAGAATAGATACCGGACCCAACCTGTGAGCGATGGTTCGAATGAAAAAAAGAAGGACTATGCTGGAAGGTTTCGGAGATAGAAGGAGATGGATGTGTAGAGGAAGAAGAAAATGAATAAGGTATATCGGACTGGACGTAAGAAGTTCGTGAAGCCGAATATAAATTGCTTTTTAATGGCGAATCCGAATCCTATGGTTTGTTGGCTTCGAAATTAGTGGCCATGCCGATTCTTGTCGCTTCTGGGAGGGAATAAATTTTACTGTTCTAGTTTTTATATAAATGTTCCCACATGTTCTCACACGTTCTTTTATATTTTACACTCTTAATATGAATAAAATTAAAAGTGACGTCAGAAGAACCACTACTAACTGAAAAAAGAAATACAAACATTAATCTTTCAATAAATGCTACTTACAAATAATATTGGAAATAACATTAGGTTTTGCCACCAATAGTTATCAAATTAAAGATAAACTCCAATGAAGAGCAATCTAGTTATGCAATTCCTGTTAAAGATTCTAGACAACTCTTCAGTATCTGAAACCCTTTTTCAAAAACTGCTGAATATTTTTCTTGCAGAGCAGCACGTGGATCTTGCAGATTGCTTGGCAGAATAGATCGGCGACGAGTGGGTCCCTGAACTTGATCCCAAAAATGTTCAATGGGATTGATATGAGGATTACATGCAGTCTATGGTAATCGTGAATACCAAACTCGTCCAGGTGTTCATTGATATCATTTGCAACATGTGGCCTTGCATTATTGTTCATTAGCATGAATTTGTCCCCAATAATTAAAGCAAATGGTATGATAGCTTCTTAAAGCATGTTCTGTACATAATGGTATTGAGCAGTACGGTACGTGCTTCAGTGTATATATCGGCCCATACCATAACGGAACTTGGCCAGTATCAGACATGCTTAGATAGAGTACCGTCTTAAATACCTCTCATTTTGTCATCTCTACGTTAGCTCACAACCATCAGGTGGTCGTAGGAAAAACCAAGACTTATTTGTAAAGAGGACATTACTCCAATCCTGCATCCTCCAAACTCTGTAGCATTGGTTTTTATCCAAGTGTTATTGCTCTTATACAATCTTAGCCTTATGACCGACCATCTTATGTTTATTAAAATGGATTTTCATCCAGAACTCATATTGTATCTAGTGGCGTACCTCAAGCGTCCAACTTAGGTCCACTTCTCTTTAACATCTATATAAACGACCTATTCTCTCTGGATTGCAACGTGTTTGCTTATGCAGATGATCTAAAAAAATTACAATGCCATAACAACTCTGTCTAATTCGCAATGCTTGCAGAAAGATATAATAACTATAAGTGACTGGTGCTTTACAAATAAAGTCCATCTAACCATTGGTACAGAGCGCAACGTCTAAAAAACCTTAATTCCAAGAGTAAACCTTTTTAAAGATCTTGCTGTCTTATTCGATCAACCATTGGCGTTTCTTCCACATGTTGAAGCTATGATTTCTTTGGGATTTAAATCACTTGGGTTTCCGTTTAGAACCTATAGGTTCTTTTGAAACTTTGAAACAAGAACAACCAATCTCACAAAATACCGAAAATGACGTCTGTATATGGTTTGAAAGTGCTATTTTCTCCTTCCTCTTTTATATAGGCTGCCGTCTGTTTTTCTTCAGGTGTTAAGGGGATATTGTTATCCAACTTTCGACCCATCTTTCCAGTGGTCTGTTTAGTCTGTTTTCTGCAGTACGTGTTATGGGGTTGTTCCATTCTTTTTTAGTGATTTTTATTATATAATCAATTTTCAGACTTTTAGAACTCAAAACTTTGACATTGGCTGTTCTAACAACCAATGTCACAAAATACCGAAAATTACATTTGTATATGGTTTGAAAGAAAAGTGCAATTTTCAAACTTTCAAAACTAAAAATATCGACATTGGATGCTCTTGTTTAAAGGTATAGAAATATGCGATCACCTTTTATAAACAAAGCCGTGATTCTGCCAATTTTCTAGGCATCAGGGAATCTTCAGTTGCGAAATCTTAAATTAAATAACAATGCGAGTGGCTCACAAAGTGCTGCGCAGCAATCACCAAAAATTCAGGTAAACCATCATGGTCAGCTATGATGTTAAGTTTTAATATTCTATCAGCCCAAAGTACATCGCTGGAAGTAAATTGTCCTATTGCAAGTACTTTAATTCAGATCCTTATCGATCAAAGCCCGTACAGGTCTACGATTTGAAAGAAATGTTTTGGAGAATTTCTCGGTTTGGGTTATCAATATATTTATTATCCAACGTACGGCGACCTTGTACCCTTGATACGCATCGCCTGGCATTTCTAAATGTCCAAAAAGTCTTTGGATTCTGATCTCACTGTATGCAGCATACACTCACTCGTCCATTCTAAAATAGAATATGCATCAACTGTTTCGTATCCGTACTCCTATTACCATCAATAAATTATCAATCGAACGGCTTCAGAAGCGATTCCTTAAACATTTATCGTATAAATTTGATGGTGTTTCTCCTCCTGGAGGTACGAATGACATTAGCCTACTTCTCAGATCTCATTTCGAGTCATTGACGCGGCGCAGAAATTTTTTGCTTCTTTGCTTGTTAGTCAGGTAAGAATTATCGTACCCCAATATAATTTAAGGTCACACAAGGCGACACATTTTGTTTACCCACTGCAAGGACTATTTTATTAAAGGATATTTTGTTAAAGACGCCACTAACAATAAGTCATATGTTGAATTTTGCAGGAGGTGCATGTTTTTAAATACTACATTCGCGGAATATTCACATTTTGTAGTATCCATATTTATCAAAAGACACATTTAGCTGGCATGATTTATTTAATTAACGGATCTACATTTAAATTAGGTGCCTTTCATCTTTTTCCCAACACTCCCGTTGATTTCATAACATGAACGAAAACGAAATTAAACAGTGTAAATAATAACCAGTTAAAAGCACGATGAAATTCTCAAATCAAATTCATTACGGTGAATACCTCGTGCAAGCAAACCCAGAAGCAAGCGAAGTCCACAACTGAATTAAAATTCATAGCTAACGTGTAATATTTCTTTCGCGCACAGTAGCTACTTTCTCCTTTTAATCAAGAGAAACGAAATTCGCGAAATTAGACTAGAAACACGACAACTTAATAACATGTTCCGGCTGCTGTGTTATTCGCCAGCATTTACAGCAAATTTATCGCTACGCTTATCTGTATGCACTTCATACTCCAAATAAGCGAAACAGATGACTATATCTTTTACGATTCTAATGTCATTAATATTTTGATTACAGTTACCACCCGTTTTGGCATTGTGTAGACAAATATTTGAAACCTAGATGCTTTCAAATATGTCGAAACAATTGCTTTTGCAAAATGAATAAACTTGTCTCAATTGTCAAATCTGAAAAGCGTTGTCTTCAGTTAGTTGAATGCACGGAATGCGAGGAAGTATGTACTGGAATTCTTCAATTTGACAGAACTGTGTCTGCAGGCGTTCCCAGTAGTATAAAGGAAGTTAGTGTTGTGCGATTGCTCCCTCGATGGAGGAAACAAAAGTGGTCGTGTAGGCGAACCGAGTTTCAAAGAGATGGCATATCATTTCTGAGACAGATTTTTTTAAACCGGCACCAAGTAACACTGTTATGTTATTAACTGTTAGAAAGTTTTGCCATACCAGTAGTGCTTTGTATGTATCTATAGAAAGGAAAATCTGGTCAACCAGTAACTGTTTCAACGAATGAAAATCATCAACGTGTTTTCCAGCAGATGCTGCATTCACCCCAACGAAATATCCGTTTACAGGGAATATGTTTTGAAGAAAATCAGCACAGACAATATCCAGGAGAGAATCGGAGACCATGGACTTTGAATTCGTCACAAAATGATGACTTTTCACGTTGATCATAAGACAGGTGTGACATTTATTTACGACTTCCTTAGCTGGAACGCTTCCTTGGTGGAATCCATCGGGAACAGATCTTTTTCACATCGAAATGTTCATGCAAAATCGAATGTAGTGCAATTTTCGATATGCCTAAGGATGTCTCTATCTCACGATAAGTCACATGCCGATTCTCTTCAATCATGTTGCGCACGGCATCGTTCTTTTTTCGAACAGCAACCAATTCTGGTCGACTTTCGCCAAATTCATCACTGGCGGAAGCACTACCACGACGAAATTCTGCAAACCAGTTGTAAACGGTAATGGTGCTTCATTGCCAAGTTGAATGAGGCGTTTCAGGAAACATCATCCAAGGAAAACCATCGCGTGAAATTTCCATTCCTTTTCACAGAATTGCATTTTTTACACTTTAGGAAGATAGTAATGTCAAATCTCATCAGCGCCATCTAGTGTTCGTCTGTAAAAACTTAAGACCCTACCCTCGTATTTGAACGTGGGACAAATTGAAATAAATGCCGACAATAAAGAAATCTAAATCTAAACTAGATAGGCCTTTTTTGTTGACGTGAACTATCGTAAATTACTCTTTTGATTTTCCACTCACGATATGACTTTATCTGCGTTCTCTTTATTAATATAATCAGGCTACTGTTTTTTAGGACCGTGTTTTAATTACAATGAAATGTTGTGAGCAAATACCTTGGGTTTTCCTTGTTTTATCTATAAAAGACAATGATATGTGTTACATGTGTTATATTTAGTTCTTAATTTTATGATTTCAGTTTACTTTTCGCATAAATTTTGTTCTCCAGTGAATATTTCTATCTTTTGAATTTTTTTTTTGAATTTTCATGGGTTCCTACCAATTTTGACATCTTACTGATTTTGAGATTTTACCGATTTTGACTATTTTATCAACTTTGATTGTTTTTCCTATACCAATTTTATTTGTTTATACAAGCATAGCGTTCTGATGATGGCCTCGGCTTCAATTCGTTGCTCTTGTGGCGGAATCCAAACGAGCGAAGATCGATGGAGGTGAATGTGTTGTTCTTTTATTTTCCTTAGGATCGGTGTATGATACACCAGTTTCTTGTTTTAGTCTTTGTCAGGATGTAGTGTTTTCAATTGCATGCTTTTTCATGCCTTTCCATGAACAAAGTAGTTTCAGCAGTTCTTTTCTTTAATTTGTTATTTTCATACTGGATTTATACCATTTTGATAAGTTTATCCATTAGCTTGGCATTTTCCTTTTTAAATGAATTTGCATTGGTTATACTGTATAATACTATTGCCATTCCGACTTTCTTTAAATTTATGATAAATTCAAATTGACGAACTTATTCGTGCAAGTTTGTCCGCTTTGACGTTCCTTCGCTGGCCCTCATGGCCTGATACGCAAACCAAGGTCAGTTTCTACTTTGCTTGTGTGGAGTTCAGAGCTTTCAGTATTGTCTGGGTAACTGAATATATTACAGCCGACCGACAATTAACACGCTGTATGTCTATTTGCCCAATGCACTCCTGCACTGCCGCTATTTCGGCTTGGAATGCTGTGACGTATTGAACTGGGGTTAGTGTAAGTTACATGTTAACATGTAATTTACAAGCTGATGTTGGCACAGTCGAGACTAGTATTGAGCTGTACTTTAAAATTTTTACTGTTAAAAGATAGTTTACGAAACAAGTGATTCAAGAAAATGCGGTTAAAAAAATAAAGAATAATAGACAATTGGGAGAAGTTAGACACGACTTAGCAAAATGGAAAATGACTTCTGGACAAGAGGGCTTTCGGAATTTGCGCGCGGCCACCAATAGACATTTGTTAATATAATCAAAATTATGAGTACTGATAGCCGGTCATTATCCAGTATTTTGTTCCCTTATACGTGCCCCAGCAAAAGAAATCTCAATTGCACGTAGCAAAAAATTAAGATTTAACAAATTCAAACACAGGACAATCATTTTCGAAGCAATTTCTGTAGAAGCAAATGCCATCCCTCCTTGTGTTCAAAGCCAGCAGGTCATACCTTTCCAGTAGTCCTTCCTGTAGAATGCCATCAATCTTAAATGACAGGAATTTTAGAAATTTGCAATGGATACGATCTAAATTTAGAAGGTCATAGGTATATAAGTAATACAAAATTATAGCGGCATATTCCAGTTTACTCAGTACAAAAACAAAGTACAACGACTTTAATAAGAAAGGATTATTGAAGTATCTAGATACACGCATAACAAAACCCAGATATTTTATGGCTTCAGATCAGATATTGTTAATGTGATATTTAAATGCGGGGGTGGTATAGGAATGCACACCTAAATCCTTAAATTCAAGGTTACGTAACAAATTGGTACCTCTAATTTGGTAGGGCATTAAGTAAGGTAAACAAGAATTTTTCAACACAGCTTGAACTTAAAAAGTTCACACCATTCCACTAGCATATCAAGACCATTTTACAGTTTCCTCACGTCATCAATTGAAAATATTTTTAGAGAAGATTTTAATATCATCTGCATAAGCAAGGGTGGGAAGGTCGATTTTCTGAAGCATGTCATTAATGTAAAGCACAAACAGTAACGGTCCCAGATTTGATCGTTGGAGGACACCAGGGATGAGAACAAGGTCATGAGAGCAACGTAACATCTTCTCTGTTTCAGGTACGACTCGAGAAAATCGCCGAAGGAACAAAACGGAAGGAGTTCAGATTCAATAACAACATTTCATGATTGATCATGTCAGAAACCTGGGACGAATCTACATAAATCACATTTAATTACCCACCTCTATCCATGACTTCACTGATAAATTGGGATATGCCCGCCAAATTCGTAACTGTAGATCCCCCGGAGATGAAATTATGTTGATTTGAGGCAATAAAAGAGCGAGTCCTATTATAAATGGTAACATATATAAATTCTAATAAACTTTAGCAAAATTGAGTATTATGGAAATGGATCTATAATTTGATAGGAGTTCACGATTACCCTTTGACTGGGACAATTTTGGCCATTTTTCAATATCCAGGAAAAGTACTAGATGAAATTGAAAGACTGATAATGATTTTTAGAGGAAATTCAAAAACAAATTTGCAGTCACGTAACATATCAGAACTTGCGGTACATTTGTTAGTGCAATAAGTTCACCAGTTCCAGTGAAAAGGAATAAGGTAAGCGATTGTAATGAGAATGAGATCAAAAGATGCTGTCCTCCGAGTTATACACTGTAGAAAATAAATTAATGTAGCCTAAACAAATTGGGAATTTTTAAGAAATAAACATATTAGAATTGTTATATCTCCAATTTTAATTAATTAACTAATTAGAATTTAAATGACATTTGGACTAATCGACAGCACAAAATGTTAGCATGTGTTAATCACCTTAACTTATTTTATTTTAAATAAATAATTTTTTTAAAAATTTATGCAAATAGCTATTTCCTTGGTATTTTACTATTTTGGATGTTAGAATTGACATATGTCAAAGTGACATTTGGTGTTAATGTCGAATTAATTTAATTGATAATTGAAGTTCTTCAATTATGATTAGTGACGTTACAAAATTAAGTTTACTTTTTGTAACCCGGGCATAGGGGTACACAAGTGATCTATGAATTTTGCTAGAAAAGAAAATACAATACTCAAAGTAGAATGAAAACATATTTTACCGAAACTCTATTTAAACCCGGAAAAGATATGCATATATCAAGAAAAATGCGTACAGCAAGAAATATACGACCGTGAGAGATACGTGAAATAATAAAACATAAATATTTCAAAATTAGATAAAACCAACGTAACCGAAACAAGCGCAAGGCAAAAGTGGAAAAAAATTGCAATGATTTATCATAGTTAACCGCCCGTATGAATTCCGGCTTGTCAATGTATCTTCTTTCGGCGTGCATAGCATGCGTCCGACAGCATAAATAACTTAGCGCCAAATGAATCTAATAGGATTTAAATTTACCCCGCAACATTTATCACGGCTAAAAACTTTTAATAGTGGCTTTCGCCAACCGCGGGACGTACAACTTATCTCGCTATCTCTCGTCCTTTTTTCTTCAATCTCTTGCATGGTGATAGTTTTGGCAGAGCTTTCGAAAATTTAATAACGTCGCTATGAGGAGATGGACAAAGAAAACACACATACAGAAGCATATTTAGAGACTAACTGTCGTCAGATTTGTATCATACATCCCCTGATGAAATTATTAGACATAGTAACATTAATAATAATAATTTTAAAGTGTAGTGACAGTCCAACGGGGTGTATAAGCTTTTTAAAGCTTGTTGTAACCTCAGGAGCCTTTAGCGTGTAAATTATTTGTGTAAACTATTCCATGGCTTTGTTACTATCGTCCCCTCGCCGTAAAAGGTGAAGCCCATTACCATCGAGACTACAAGGCCTCAGCGCTCTTCGATGACATAACGCTGTTTAGGTGATGAACAGTGCACGATATTAGCCTAAGCGGTAAATCGTCTTTTTGCATTTCTTTCTTGTTTTGAAGGGCTTCTGGTTTAAAGAGGATGCCAGTCGTCAATTGAGCCCTTTTTCGCATCCCATTCGATTTTATTTTGGAAAAACGAAGTTTTAAAGCAAATACCAAACACGTAACCGAGCACCGTTTTCGTGAAAGATGTATTTGTGGATGATATTTAATCAACTGACTATTATTATTTGTAATTGTACATTTATTTGGACGAAACTAAGGTTGTAATTGCAATTTTATTCGAAATTTTATTCAATTTCACGAGAAAATTTACAGACATGCTATTTAACCAGAGTCTTTAATTTTGTATTATGTGGTGTTTTACTTAATCTGTCACTACTTTCCCCACAATCATTTTTAAGTAGGGTATCTATAAAACAAATTATTATAATTGTTGCAATACTGCTGTGAATATGACATTTATATATATCAGTATCCAAAACGGCTACGTTCGGTGATATAATTTGAAATATATTGTATTAAAACATAACGTTTATTATATACATACATTTAAAAACATCTCTTCGTGTTCAAAAATAATTTTAATAATACTATTTGAACAATAAAATCTTCCCGTTTTTTATAAAATACAACGGACAGTTAGGGAATTGAGTTGGAATAGCATCTTTTTTAAGCCTAGGATTTTTTAAACTTACAGTTATAGTTTTGTCGGTCCTTGAATCTGTAGCTGTTGAAAAATAAATAATGTCTTTTTTTACAAAGTGCAACTCACAAACCCTAGTATACATTGTTGGAAAACAGCCGACGCCACAGTACTATCAACAGACCGCCCAAGGCACGCTTTTATCGTTTCAGAAAAGATTTTATCGCTTATACAACAATAAAAAAACATTACAGGCATCACCAACAAAATACGGAAATATTACTACACAGTATGCTGACAGCAGAGCAGTTAGGCCTTGTTATACCGGCGGTAACAGTGAAGCGCAGTTAATTGTTGCTCAATTGTGAATGGTGAAGAGTGTACTGAACTCGCTAGGAAAATTTGATTTTAGCGAGAGTCGAACACACGGTGCCTAATTCTGCCCAGTGAGGCCCAGGCCCTTTTACCACTGGATCACTGAGCCGTTTAATTAATTAATTAATTAATTATATTAATAATAGTCTTTATTTATCTCTACATTGAATATTGACCGCAAAATCCAACAGCAGCACCATCATAAGATGTAAAAATTCCTATTTCCAGCAATCTTAGACAATGTTACCTTTAATTGTAACAAATTATAGTTAAGTTCTGTGGTAAGAAGATTTACATTGTTTATATTCAAGCAAATTCCTGTGAACAATCTTGCAATGTATTTGAATTCATGTCCAAGGCAACCGAACCAAGTGGCTTCGTTATACTTCCCACATCGAAACAATCAGTGAGGTTCCCAGAACACAAACAAGGATTTTCCCATTTTCCTTTTCCCTAGCCGGCTATGGGATACTAATCCAGATCAGCTAGATATCTCTTCATTAACCCTCTCAACACTGGAAATCGTTGATAAATTAAATGGTACACAACGGAATTGGTGCGCTGTGCCATTGACGGAGAAGCCACAAAATTTACGACTTGACTCTGAGAGTGGAATGAGCCAGAAGAAGTTAGTTTGAAAAAGACTTTTAAATTGGAGAACCTTGTCAGCAATGTTTCAGTGGTGTTTCATGCTCCGTCTTGGTGATCTTGTTCAATACGCGATCGCAATACAGTCGGATGGAATAGCCTTTCTTCTTGACACTGACAACTGGATTCAAGCAAAATGTTCTTGACCTTTCGCTTGAATACAGTGTTCAACTTCACAATGCATTGCTGTCGCAATAAATGTTGTTGGATCTTTTGAGTTTGCTTATACCTCTTTCTTATTATACCAGCAATCCTCTTTATGTGACGCATTCTACCACACTAATAGCACTTCATCAATCTTCCACATCCAGTACGAAAGGAAGGAAAGAAAAAGGAAAAGTATAAGGGTTATGTCAGTGAGATGGAAACGATGATCTAAATCATGTAATCCTTGGATGTAGTACGTCGAGTCAACAAAGAGAAAAACTGTTGCAAGAATTGAGAGATCCACATTTTGAGCAACCAACAAATAATAAGATTTTAGCAACAAATAATATTAAAGTTTATAGATTGCTTCCGAAGTATTTCAGAGAAGTTAAACTTATGGTAACATCTATGCTTGGTTAACCCTCGTTTTTCTTCTTTGTGGGTTTTTAACTTTTTCCGTTGGCCTGCCTTATGCGTGTTAAATAAAGTTGTTTCAATGGGTCCCGAAACATGAAATTTAGCCTGTGTCAAACCGAAGGGTAAATATACAGCGTCATGGTGTTCGTCGTGACGTTAAATGTGCTTACCTTTAATGTTAATTATAGATGATCGGAATCAAGAAGCATGAGAAACATACTAGAGTTAATTAAAAGTCCATTCACTAGCATCGGTTTCATGAACCCCAACATACAGGCTGGGGCAATAATGCGAGATTCTTCAATAGCAAGTAAGTAACCTTAGATTCTCGAGTATAAACGAAATATGTACTGATATACAGGGTGCTCTATTTAAAAAAACCTAACTTTGATATGCAACTTCTTTTTGATTCACCCTGTATATGTTAAAATAATTTTAGCGTGTGCTACTAATGTGTATCTATGTTTTTTGTATGGGAAAATTTTTCCTATTACTAATAGTAAACGTTCTATCGAAGAATTTCGCACTATTACCCCATCCTGTATAAACCACATTATAAACCAAAGAAAATTTCATAGTTCAATCAGCAAGGGTAACACAACATGCAAACTATAGCAATGGAGAAAACCCGTTTTAATTTTCCCTTCCTCCAGTTAAGTTTCATTTTTCGATTTAGTTACCCAAACACCAATTTCAAAATTATTATCCGATAGCCCGAGACTCTAATACAATTAACCTCATTTATCCGTATGATTTAATGACGCCGTCCATTCTTGTTTATTAATCCGTAATTCCTCGTACTAACGGCCAATAGCTCATCCGCTCTCGATGGCCCTATAACTCCCCTCCTCCGCGAGAAATAAATAACGGACAACGTTTTAATGGTACCTCGGTGCGGAATTATTGTTTATAGATGAGATGAGAGCAGCTCGCTCCGTATGAGCGATCACGTAGCAAACCGGCGGAAACAAGACAAAAGGAACGCGGGCTTTAGGAAGGGTCGACGAAGGGATCGGGAGTTGGAAAACGAACGCGGTAGAAACGAGAATGGGACGCTCTCGCTACAAATAAGAGCGAGATAAGTGGATATCAGAATCCTCCGGAGAATCTTAACGAAAGGATGAGGAAAAATCACTAATGGTGTGAACCGAAAAAAGAAAACGGAAAACAGCGACGTGTCGTGGGTAAATAGAGGATATTACGTTGAAATATGGGTTGCTTAAGTATTCGAGGGTACAAGATATTTTCCTTGTCCTTATGTATTTGTTTCTTTTTACATTTAGGATAATGAGAGGACTGTTTGAGCACTTTTTGAAAAGTGCTAAACAAATTCTTTATTTTACAAAGTACAGCCTTCAAAAATACAACGTAGTTAACGTCTACAGGAATATTTTAATTAAAATCACGATGAAATGCATTGATCGACATATGGAAGAGTATACATCAGAAAATTCTGAAAGTTTGGTAATATATCAAAGCCTGCATGTACCACTGAACTATAATACTTTCAATTATCTAAGACTTCCGGTTATATCGTTTACAGTTGTGATACAAAAAGACCTGTACAGACTAGAATTGGTTGAAAGTGAGAAGCTGACACAATCGCTGTTTAAACCTGTTAGGTTGGAGAATTTTTGAGTGAAAAAGTGAAAAGGAAAGAAAAGAAAAGAGAAGAAAAGAAAGGAAAACGTTTATTTGACACGCACTTTATGGCCAAAATTTAACCTAAGTTGCTCAAGAAAAATAAGAGTCAACATGATGTGAGGTTCTAATCTCATGAAAGCCATGACGTAACCTATGAAGAATCTCAGTGAACCCATTTTAACTGTGTAAATCACGGTGAGCAACAAATTTCTCTATTGTCCAGGTTTTGCATTCATAGCCCTTGTCCTCAAAACATCAAGTGGTTGAGTTAGAGTGGTAGCAATAGCCGTAAAATGAGTAACTGGATTGTCAGCAAAATGGGGGGTTTGCAATAGTAGGCATTTAATTTGATCGTAAGTATACAACTGTCTTACGGTCATTACTATTGCTCGGCTTGTGGTCATCGTAGCATCGGAGAAGAGTTTAGTGAAACCTTCTTCACGCACAACCCTGAACAAGCCATTCAAAGCATGTTTATAATTTCCTTTTTGTTCTGAAGGTAATTTTACATCATTTTGCTTGCGCACGTTAACCATATCTCCAGTGCTTATAAAACCACCAGTGGCACCTGCCATACTAACAATAGCAACTCTTGTTAGGAAGCTAGATTCACCATTTGAATTCCTCATGGTTCAGTTGTTTTAATAATGAAGCTGATATATCATTGTAGAGAGTCAATATGCCTTGCATTCTGACCACCCTAACAACCATCGCAACCGCTGTCATATTTTCCTCTTGTTGTGTTTGCAACAATACCTTTATCAAGTTCAAAGGATGGGTAACACACTCTGCACCAACGGAAGCCAAGCCTCTATAATACCAACTTGATAGTCTCTTGGTTTTTGGAGGATCCAAAATTCTTCAGTTTGGTTGACACCCTTCTTAATTCGATTATTGGAAAAAATTATTTTGACATTGTTGGGAATTTGAATTGTTGTAGTAATGAGAATTGTGCCGGGTAAGTGGGTTATTGTCCAAAAATAAATCGTGCTCCTGAGATCATATGGAAAGAGGCTCGCAAAAACGGCTTCTGTTTCTGTGGATACCGAACGGCAAAGGTATCACATGTTCTCGATACCAACTTTAAAATTGGATTAGGGATTTAGCTTAATGGAACATGTAGGCTAGTATATTAACAAGTTTTCAGAATTTTCCAACGTATTCTCTTTCATCGATGCAGTTCTTCGTGATACACCCCTGGAACTCTCCTCTCGGCTAAACCTGTATAAATTACTAATCTCTAACTGTGTTCTTGTATTCGTACTGTACATAAAAATAACAGCAGATCCAATTTAATTTATTACCTTCGTGGAAAAATGTATAAATATGCTGAACGATAAATTACCCAACACCACTTATCTAATACGTTTTGCTCATATATTTCATTTGCTCTAAGTACAACACCCGTTCGCGGTATAAGCACACCAAATGTAATTGCAATCCATTAAATTATCTAATGTAATCCGTTAAATCAACGTGAGCTTGGGTAATCAATGGTTATGCATTTAATGGTGGTGTGGAAATTCTCGAAATGCCCTTGTTTTAATGCCCAGTTTATTCTACGACAGCGTAAACATAATCCCGTGGGGTTGAGCAAATCTACTCTGCTATTCTCTAGTTTTGGTGCTCGGATATAGCGATGAAAATTGGAAATCAGGTATGAGTGGTTAATTGAAAACCATTACGCAAATGTTCGATAGGTATGCATATGTGTTTCGGGAGAATATGGGAATAAAGCTGCTTTGGATAAATCTATTTTATCTGTAATGAAGCATGTGTATTTGAAATTCTTTTCCGTCCATCTATTCTACGAACAGACAGTCAACAGAAAATGTAATTCTATAAAAATGTTCATTGATAGTGAGTATGTTGTTACTGGCTATTATTTTTGTAAGAACTGGCCAATTTAAGAAGGTAAGAAAGACAATACAATAGAATATGAGGCCAACAAAACTCTGTCCAATAAAAAAGAAGCCTAAGAATATGACAATATGAGCTCTACAATCCCATAATTTTTAGGGTGTATGTAATCCCGCGTAAGCTGTGATTTTATATTTGGAATTTTAAAATGAGAATGTTACAAACGATTCATAACGTCCTAATTTGAAATTTAACGTGCCTTCTCTATTTAGCCACGCTACATATACAAACCCCACATTCTTTCAAATTACTCGATATATTGAAGACTGCACTTTGAGATTACTTAACCATTTAATTCACAAATCAATGCACTTTTGAATACAAGTCACTTCTAAATGCGTTTTTCTACAACTGTTAGCGCTAAAATACATCAATTGTCATAATGTTCTTTTGCTCTGATCGATAACATTTGTTAATTTTTTATGAATGATAATATGTGATTGTGAAAATAATGTAACCTCCCTTGCGACCTAGTAAGGGTGCAAAGGATGAGATGGTTAGTACATGAGGAGAGGATAGAAAAAGAATGACCATCTAATCTGGAAGAAGAAAAAGAGGAAAACCGCGAAGAAAATCGTTGCAAGCAGTAGAAAAGGACCTGAAGGAAGTAGGAGTAAGGAACGGGAGAATAACGGCGAGTGATAACAAAAAATGGGGGAAAATTTGTAATCAAGCCAAGGGCCTCCTTGGCCTGTAGAGCTGTCAATATTGTTATGTTATAATATAATATTTAAGTCGTCAAATCAGCTGTTACTTTAAAACATATAGGATATTCGGTATAGCAACCCGATAGATGTGAAATTCCCTCCGGCGGATGTTGGTTATTTTTCTGAAGCCTTCTTTTCTCCCCGGGTCTACGATCTTCAAAGTGGGGGTACTATAAATTTAATTTAAGTCCAAATAACGACGATTTTGGTGAATCGAAGACGAAACTACTCTTCTTTTTATTCTCCTCATTTCGTAAATCCTCAAATTTAAGATAATATTCACTTACAACAAACAACAGGGTAAATTCAGCGGTATTTCTAGCACAGTTTCGTAAATTAAATATTTATCATAAAGTTATTAGGTAGAACATCAGTAAATTTTGTCATAATTATGTTGTCATTTGCGTTTTAGAGCACAGAGTCGTCTAGTTTCAGTCATCTAGTAGCGTCACTACATCCATTCTCTCATGCTACTTCTGAAAATAACTTTATTCATCGAAATTCATCACAATATTACGTTTAGATAGAAACCATCAACATTTTCTGTGGAGAGAAACAATCGCCATCGCGATTAAAATAA
The DNA here is from genome assembly GCA_029619315.2 of Dynastes maya. Taxonomy (NCBI): domain Eukaryota; kingdom Metazoa; phylum Arthropoda; class Insecta; order Coleoptera; family Scarabaeidae; genus Dynastes; species Dynastes maya. Next base: position 5,063,244 of record JAROYE020000006.1, read on the forward strand.
AGGAGAAAAGGGACGCCAGTAAATTTATCATTTCTGGTTAAGTTTTCATCGTATTTTCTCTGCGCTCCCAGATTAAAGTGTCCGATATTGAAACCGGAGAATAAATTCAAAGTAGAAGAGAAGGTTGGAGGTTAGAATAGGCAAGTTTCCTGCGAATGCCAAAAGACACATAGAGTTTACATGACATCTTCGAAAAATCAAAGTTAGTTTTTAATTTTTACATTCGTTAATTTCCATTCATTTGATATTAAAATTCATAAAAAGAAATTGCCGAAAGAGTATGAAAGAATACTCCCAAACCCCGCTGTTCATTTAAAATTTTAATTAATTAACAAAAATTCCAATTTTCGAACAATTTCCCTGAGATAAAAACATTTCAATCAAATTTGGCGCCCAACGTGATATAAGGGAAAAAACAAAAGAAGTGTGTTATAAATTTAAGATTTATTCGACCTAAGAAGACAAGGGAATCCCTTCAAGATGTAGCGGGGATTATCCGAAATCTTGCAATACTAAAACTAATGACTCTGACCCACATAGATCGCTAATTCAAGAAGTATGTACTTTTCTCTTGCAATATTATCCAGCACGAAGAGAATTTATTCCTTATTTTAAAGACCGCCACACGGTCGCGTTTTGTCCACAAATCCTACGAATTTATGTCGGAATTATCGCTGATTTGAGCTCCTTTCATCTATTTTCCGGTCTACTTTTAAATGTAACATGCAGCGACAATATTTTCAGATCGCATTTTTATCAACGCTATTCAGCGGGCGTGCAGTTTATTATAGATTTAAACCGCCAAGTAAAAAGAGCGCGAAGGAATTGCGAGGTGGGATAAAATGGACCCGATGACGCTTCTACAAGCGTCGGACTCTCTCTAAACGATGGGGCCTAGACGAATTATTATCAAGGACGAAAACTGCAGCTGAAATTGTGGATTCGCACTGACTTGCAACCCACATAGCCCCTTCTTTCTCTTGTTCCCTTCTCTATGAGTTATAGCCGCTATCGTCTCCAGGCATGCATCATCTACTGCGCCGTTACCGTCGCCACCCTAGATGGAACAGGGGTTAATCCTTACACTCGTCCAGAAATGTCCCGGCGACATCTTGAGTTATTAGGAACCAGCGAGAAGTAAAAAGGTCAGTTTGTTACTACGTAGTATATGTGGCATAAGGGTAGATATACGAGCTCTTTTATGTGTTCTATATACGATTGTTCGTGTGAATATTTTACACTGGAGATTTTTAATGCCCCTCAGTGAATCATTTTAATAGAATCCTTTGGGACGAGAGATACTTTTTTCCGTCGTCAGAAACGAGGAACGGAAGCATTGGACGAGATCGCTCTGGCGAGCCAAAATTCTGCGATTTATGTGTAATTTTTGGGAAATGATAAGAGACGTTCAGAAGAAAAAATAAAGTGACTAGAGACAATTATAGAATTCTCTATTTGGAGTATATCGCTTGAAGCAAATAAATAGGGTGTGTATGAGGTAAAGAGCAAAATTACTGGAAAGCTATGAACTAGAAGCTTTTGGCCTAAATTTTATCGATTGGATTTAAATGAAACTTGGTGGATTTATAGGCCGATGTAGTGTAAAAAGGACAGTAACTTTCTTAGCTTCCCAATCTCACATTAGCGGGGTCTAAGGCGGCCTAAGCTCAACAGTAACCTTTACTGTTTGGCTCAATAACCCAGAAGCTATAAAAGGTATGACGGGACCAAATAAATCATTACTATTTAAGGAGGAGTTGCAGTTTTGATATTTTGAAAAGTTTTTACTATTCTAACTTTTATTGTCGAATGACTTATGCAGTTATTCATTGGGGAATGAGCACTACTGCGACAAGAGTTTTTATTTTACAGAAGCGAGCCATAAGATTGCTAGCAGGGCTCAGCTGGAGAAGCTCCTGTAAAGAAGCCTTTAAAGAATATGGTATCTTAACCTTTTATGACGCATATATTTATGAAGTACTATGTTTTGTTTATAAATACCGCGATGAGTTTGCTACTAACTCATCGCATTTACACAACACAAGAAATGTGAATTATCTACTACCACCCAAGCACAAAACAACCACTTTTCAGAGATATTTAAATTTCACTGGATGCAAATTCTATAATAAATTGCCTTCTAATATAAAACAAATTAATAATCTTAAGATTTTTCAAAGACAGGTAAAGCGTTATCTTTTATGCATCAATTGTTATTCGATCAATGACTACATCAATGCAACCTTGTAGTTGCTTATATATTTGTATCTATATTTCTTTATTGCTCCATTTATCTGTGACGTGTTTCGTTAGTATCTGTTGTGCTATTATTCGAAATAAAGAAATATTATTATTATTATTATTATTATTATTATTACAAACTACATATAAGCAATAAGCTACATTATACTTCTTTTGCACTCTTTATTTAATTTACAACTAAAATTTACATGAAGTAATACACTTCATTTGAGATACTTAAAATATACAATTTCACCAATAAACACAGTAGTTCCTAAAAGCTCTCCTGCAAAGAGTATTGAGAGAGGACCATAAAAACCGTTAATATCGAGTACACCTGATTGCCCGGTCGATCTATCGTGGTATGTGTTGCTTTTCCGAATTGGTTTCGATATTATCGACTTGTACCTGTAACAAGAAAGATCTTTGTAAATCAATGTAAATAATTTTGGATATATGTAAGGTTCACACGGAGTTATATAATTGTAACCCACTACCCTGAATGGCGAAAGATCAAAATCGAATTATTTTGTGTTGGGGTTTCAGCAAACTATTGCTAGTTCTTTTTTAATGATTATCTTTTTTTTTTTTTTAAGATACGGTGCAACATGTTTCTGACTAACAATGAAGTTTGAAACAATTTTGATTGCATTTTGCCCTCCAATATAGGGAAAGAAGATCCTTATAATAAAACTAATGTTTCTTCATTGTAGTGTTTAAACTTTCCTTGCAAAATCGATATAAAATGCTTACATTGGTTCAAGTGAAAAAAACAGAATAAAGTCAATATTTTAGTATTCCTATTTTAAACCAAAACCGCCTATCAAAGAATTTCACCTAAATTTCCTTAAATTCGGTAGATTCCATCGTTTCCCTCAAAATAAACAAATACAATTCTACAGACGAAAATAACTGCGATGATAAGAAGAAATACGTTTCGAATATCGTTTTCCAAACTCCTAACATCGGAGGTACGTTCGCTCATTGTCGCGTCTCATCGTTTCTGAAGCCGGGCGAAATAGTCAAAAATAAAGAAACAAACCGGCTCGAAATTGCGGTTAAAGCTTTACAACAACGGGAACGTCGAAGCGCGAAACGCCATAAAAAAGACAAGCTCCTTATCTAGCGCGCTGGAGAGCAGAAATGCGACATTCGAAAACCGGACCATCGAACCTATGGATGCGATAAGAGAGAGCGGTTTTTGTAAAAAGATTTCGGCCACTTTTCGGAGGGCGCTATCGGATAGTGCTGCGGCCGATCACTATTGGGGAGGATTTAAGTACGATTTGGAAAATATCGATTCCACTCGGTAAATGGCCTTCCTCGCAGCGAGCTAGTGCAGATGTGGCTATTTAAGATGTTGCGGTTGATTTAGTTATCGTGGCGAGAGGAGTCATTAGACTTGGAAAGCTTATTGCTACGAGTTCGAAATGGTTTGTTAAAGTCAACTTTGATGCTATATAGGAGCAATGTATTAGTGTTCCTTACTCTGGAGTTGTATATTCTAATTAAACCTATCAATGCTACCAATATCAAGTGGAATTATTTTAAAGTGGTAAATTGTAAAAAAAAAAAAATCGAACGTTACTGGATTAATTATATGAACTGAGGGCTCAGAAGTGTTCTAAAACACTCTTTCGGCAATTTAGATTAACTTTCTTCATTTTCCTTGCAACTCATTTGAGGTAACTATTCATTTAAGGTTGTTATTAGGTTGGTAATGGTATAATTTTGTTTGAAAACAAAATAATTAAAATAGAATCAAAATTCAATATATGAATGGCTTACTTACCAATGTTCTATGATACCAGAATCAACCAATCTTTGCAAAGTAATAGAGAACCTAAATTTATAAGGAGTGCCATATCTCAAGGGCCATGCGTGAACACTGGGAAACAAATAATCTTTAACAAGTCGAAACCTGGACATCTCGAATGGTGAGTAATCATGACACGTGGTTAAAATCTAAAATTAATCTTACTTATAATAGAGTTAATGGAATGTCATTACTTCTGTTACAATATACTGCAGTCCGGTATCTTCGTCTATTATTGCTGCGCGTCTTTTCAATGTCGCTGCCACAGCTTCGCAGAATTTGAGTTCATTGTTGCATCGATCTAATATATTAACGTAACGCTGGTCAGTGGAATGAGCTAGATTTTCTTCCAGGACACTCCAGTCTTCATTATTAACCTATAAAACGGAAATAAACGTATAAGCAGTGATTTAATTACTCGTTTCTAATATCAGTCTCTCATTTTTGGAAGTCAATCTAATCTCATGATTATTTCTTAAGAAAATATACTATTTCATCCATAAAAACTGTTTGATTGCCTTGTGACAAGTAGGTTGGGTACACTTTTTCTTTTAGAGTTCTTCGAAAATTATTAGAATAAAGATTAAGCAAAAAGAACTATTCGCTTAATACATGTTTCTCCAATCTTGAAGAAAACGTTTGAATCACCAAAGTATCAGCATTTTTTTTGTGAATTTTTGCCATGGCAACCACTGGCATGGGAGAGTGTGTTATCTTAGTGGATCAAAACTTCCTTTTTCTCTAAAAACGGTAATTTTTCCGCAATTCCTGCCTTCAACTTGTCAAGTAATCACGCGCAATGTGTAAGAACCTCACCTAAAAATACCGTCATTCATATTCCGCCTGTAAAAAGGGTGGCAAAAGATGTTAAAACCGAAAGGCAATGTTGTGAGTTGTATGTCACATCAGTCATGATGGAAAATATTGCTCGCTATACAAATATTTACCTGAACCAACAGATACCACAGAAATATATGCCTCTATTGGACTTTTGTATATGACAGGCGCCAATATTTACGCACAAATGAACTTCGGGCTATCGATGGAACAGCTCCTGATTGTTTCCGACTATGTTAAGAGAAAGGTTTCACCTCCGAGCAAAAGCAATTAGATTTGATGACATTACTGACGGAAACAAAAGAAAGTTACATTTGATAATGTAACCCACATTCGACAACTTTTCGAAGATTTTGTGCAAAATGCCAAGAAAATTATCAAATTGGTGAATGTGGAATTTTAGGGGCAGATGCAAATTCTAGCAATATACTGCAAACAAGCCAACTAAATATGACATCAAAATATACGTCCGGGTTGATTTAAGAATGTTTTATGTCAGCAATATGGAGATCTGTACAGGAAAACAAGCAGACGGACCGTTTAAGTTAGATAACTCCGCTTATACTGTGATTAAACGAATAGCAGCTAAAATTCTAAATTCTTTAGAAAAAATATAACAGTGAATAATTATTTTACATCCATTCTTTTGGTTCGAGATTTGCCTGCTATGAATACTACGATAGTAGAAACACACAGGATGAACAAAAAGGAGATACCTACACTATTCGTCAACTCAAAGATGAGACCAGCTCCTAGTAGCATGCTTGCATTTCGAAAGAATACTGTTTTGGCTTCCTACAAAGCAAAACCAAACGAGAATGTTTCGTTGCTGTCAACGTTTCCTTCAAGCGATCTTATTGATCAAGAATCTGGGGAAATGCACAAGCCGGAAATAGTAACTTTCTATAACCTCACGAAGGGAGGGATGGACGTTGTTGATGGGCCAAATTCCAATTAGTCGGTCTCCAGGTTCTGTTGCTGATGATAGTTTCATGTTTTTTTTTTTAAGATAGTGGACGTGGCAGGTATCAATTCTAATATTGTCAGTAAAAGTCATAAAGTGGTTATTCAAGAACGCAGATTTTATTTCAAGAATTTGGCACAGCAATTGATCAAGTCTTAGTTGATAAATCGATCATTAATCCGAACTTTGGAAATCTGAACACGAACCAAACAATTTGCAAGTGTAACATGCCCATAGGTAACGAGCATTGCTAGCTTCATATGCCCTTCATACCCTGGCACTATTGACAGCATCCATAGATCAAGCGGATAATGTCCTTTCTTGCATTATCCTTTTTCTATTGTAGATTTAGATGTACTTACAATTAGTTTAGAGAAAAAATTGTTAAAAAAAATTGAAATATCGATTTTCTCAAAGCTGCAATAGACACTACATCCAACTTTAGTAATTACAGAAGGTCCTGGACCTATATATTTGCAAATAAAGCATAAAATCATTATCAGTTGTCTATGTAAAAGAGAACCATTGATCGCTAGCATTTTTGCAATTGTATCGGAGCAGAATATCAAGCCAATCGGGCACTAAGAACGACAATAACAGAGACATTCAAGTATTCGCAAACCCTAGAGACATATAACATTACATATTTACCTGGAACGTATAGCCTGCATCGTAGAGTTCCAATATTGAACCGGGTTCCCTTTTGACTGGTTTTATCATTGTCGAGGCGAGTTTGCTCTTGTACGCCGTCGTTATGATGATCGACATTAAAAACCATACGCTCAGAATTAATTTCAAATTGAAAACGCGTATCCGCAAATTGGGCAGGACGCTTTGTTCCAGGATGACGTAGAAGGGGATCTGCGGAAATTTAAATATAAACGAGTAAATGTATCGCTGATAGGACGTCGCTAATAGACTACTAATTGACGATTAAGAGCTTCGTATTATACGGTTTCTGCGGTACCGTATTAACCATTCATGGGGATCAAGGGTAAGTTCAATTTTTAATGTTTAATGGGGACAATGGGATTTTAGCAGGTTTAGTACAACAAATAGTGCTATTAGAGACAAATTGGTATCGTAATTTTACAATTCAGAAGCATCTGGTATAAATAATCTAGTCCATATAATTCCGCGGTCGTCAACAATATTATACCCTTGGTTTCCGGGTTCGAACCGCGTCGTTGTCTTAGCTTTTACCGACGTCTCGTTCACACTCTTATGGGACATCTTCAGGGCTGTTGCTGCGCAAGATAAACATCATATTGACAAGGGGGCTACGGTTTTACTTCCTTATTCGAGAAGAAAGCACGTCGTACTTGATCGTATAATTAAATGCAGTTTTTACATAGTAAAACCTTTATGTAATGTTAGTGGTTTTCCTATGGAGTGTTTGATTGATTTTTTGTCCACAGTAACGATTTCCATGAGTTTTTGAGACAGTTTATGCCTTAGAACAAAAAAACAATTTTAGGAATTTTTACCAGAGATAATGACACAAAATTTTGCAGCTGGAACTCTCAGCCCGTGTTGTATCAATCAAAGCTACAGCAATTCACTACAAGCAAACATGTAATTCAGAATGGCTCTTATTTATTTAAACAAAAAATGCACTGATAACACATAAAGGAGACAAACAACTATGAAGAATTGTGTCAATAGTGTGATTACCTAGAATACCGGCCCACAGATTGACCTTCTGAGGGATTTTAGTATGGGCTTCTGGAGAAAAATATGGGTTTCTAGAGAAAAAATATGAATCTAGAGAAAATATAGGTTCTAGAGAAAATATAGGTCTTAGAGAAAATTGAGTTCCAGAGAAAAATTTGGGTTTCTATAGAAAAAAATATGGGTTTCTAGAGAAATAACCTGGGGTTCTAGAGAAAAATATGGGTATCTAGAGGAAAATATGGGTCTCTAGAGAAAAATATGGATTTCTAAAGAAACATTTGGGTATCTACAGAAAAATATGGGTTTCTAAAGAAAAACATGGGGTTCTAGAGAAAAATATGAGTCTCTAGAGAAAAATGTGGTGTTTCTCGCTTTATTTTATTTATTTTCAACGTTATTTTCCGTTTCAAGGAAAAAAATTTCTCAAAAACTAAAAATCGTTCCAACTAGGTTTTAGTATGGGTTTCTAGAGACAAATACGGGTTTCTAGAGAAAAAATATGGGTTTCTAGAGAAAAACATGGGGTTCTAGATAAAAATATAGGTCTCTAGAGAAAAATATAGGTCTTTAGAGAAAAATATGAGTTTAGAGAGAAAAATTTGGGTTTCTAAAGAAACAAATATGAGTTTCTAGAGAAATAACATGGGGTTCTAGAGAAAAATATGGGTCTCTAGAGGAAAATATGGGTCTCTCTAGAAAAATATGGGTTTCTAGAGAAAAATTTTGATGTCTACAGAAAAATATGGGGTTCTAGAGAAAAATATGAGTCTTTAGAAAAAAATGTGGGTTTTCTCGCTTTATTTTATTTATTTTTAACGCTATTTTTTGTTTCAAGGAAAAAAATGTCTCAAAAACTCATAAAAATCGTTCCAACTAGGTGTTAGTACGGGTTTCTAGAGAAAAATATGGGTTCTTAGAGAAGAAATATGGGTTTCTATAGAAAAGCATAGGGTTCTAGAGAAAAATATAGGTCTCTAGAGAAAAATTTGAGTTTCTAGAGAAAAATTTGGGTTTCTAAAGAAAAAATATGGGTTTCTAGAGAAATAATATGGGGTTCCAGAGAAAAATATGGATCTCTAAAGGACAATATGGGTCTCTAGAGGCAACCATGGGGTTCTAGAGAAAAACATGGGTTTCTAGAGAAAAATATGAGTCTCTAGAGAAAAATGTGGGTTTTCTCGCTTTATTTTATTTATTTTTAACGCTATTTTTTGTTTCAAGGAAAAAAAGTGTCTCAAAAACTCATAAAAATCGTTCCAACTAGGTGTTAGTAAGGGTTTCTAGAGAAAATATGGTTCTAGAGAAGAAATATGGGTTTCTATAGAAAAGCATAGGGTTCTAGAGAAAAATATAGGTCTCTAGAGAAAAATTTGAGTTTCTAGAGAAAAATTTGGGTTTCTAAAGAAAAAATATGGGTTTGTAAAGAAATAATATAGGGTTCCAGAGAAAAATATGGATCTCTAAAGGACAATATGGGTCTCTAGAGGCAACCATGGGGTTCTAGAGAAAAACATGGGTTTCTAGAGAAAAATATGAGTCTCTAGAGAAAAATGTGGGTTTTCTCGCTTTATTTTATTTATTTTCAACGTTATTTTTTGTTTCAAGGAAAAAAGTGTCTCAAAAACTCATAAAAATCGTTCCAACTAGGTATGAAAAGAAAATAAATCAAACACTCTTAGTAGGAAAACCATTAACATCACATAAAGGTTTTACTATGTGAATACCTATGGCCAGTGTTATCTGAAATGCAATGTATATGAGAATTCTTGTATTTAAATGTAAATTTTTTGTTTTACATCACGCAGCTTGTAGTATTAGAGAGTCCAAAGGTGCCCGAGTCTCACGAAAAATGTTCATATCATCCGCATTAAGTAAATAGGAACCTCTGATATCCATAATTATATCAATAATGAAAGTACAAAATAAAATTGGACCTAAACTAGACCCCTGCGTGACTCCAGGTGCAATCGGGTTCGATTCAAAACCGCCTACTAAACCATCCCTCTGAGATACGACGTACATATGTAAACTTTATTAAAAGCATTAGGAAAGTCTGTGTAAACAACAACAACTTGCTGTCGGTTATTCAATAGTTTATTTACCATCACTTAGTGAGTTGGAAATGATAGAGCGTCCGGGAAAAAAACCTGACTTCCACAATGAAATCCTGTATGAAACATGAAGCATATAACAAATTGTTTTTAATTCATATGTGCTCCAATCTTTATCCAATACCTACCCAATCTTTTTAAATTTGAAATATTTGATGAGATTTTAAATGCTAAATCATGCACTACGATTTGAGATTGATCATAAATATTGTCTACGGTTTCAAAAAGATTTCCTTCAAACTACGAAAATATAGCAGCCTATCTATTCATATCCCAATGCAATATTTCCTGCTTTTAGTTCCGTTCTTATTTACGAACCGCCATAAAATCTAACAATGTTTTGCATGCACCCGTTGAGGAATAGAGTCTGCGATTATGCAGATGGCGCTCATAAACCGTATATATGTGAGGAAATAAAGTATTTTACGTTCAATAACGAAATATATCCTGCATACAGATAGCCGCGCATCGTATGACCAGATCATGCAACGCTTCCGGTCTTCCGATTCACATATTTTTATCCCCATTGTTCTTCGATTGCTTCGATATTTTTAGCTTTCGCTGATGCAGCATGAATTTACAATGCATCACACGGTGGCGTTTAAATTCAAGTTAAGGTTACAAAATGGACCCGTAAATGCTGTAATATAATTTAATAATGGAAATGAACCTCATACAACCCTCGCCCAGTAGATTAATGGTTGTTTTTAAGGTTAAATGGATTTGCCAAGCCAAAATATTAAAGACCTTCATTATTATTTGTTTGATACCTGATACTTACTGTTATAGAATCTTTGAAGTGAAGATATTTTGAAATGTTATAGACCATCGCCATCAATTTTATAACGAAACCAATGCACACTATATCGACGAAAAGCTGAATCCAGGTGATGAACTTGAACGGCCTCAGAACACTGTACCAAGTGAAGACATCAATTTCGGGACTAATATAGAACGTTGTGTAACTTTCCATATGAAACATTGTTGTGAAATCAACAAGTTGTATCCGTTCGGATGACGTGGACATGCCACCAACGGCCCAATCTCTTCGACCAAAGTGTACCTAATTGCCAAAGAATTGGGACAATCAAATTGTGTTGGGAAATAGCCGAAATGTGCTGAAGCAATGTTCAATTAAATACTACTATGCATAATATAATATTAATAACAATAATAATTAAATAGACTTTATTAGCAACAATTTGCTACCCAAAATACATAAAATGGCAGATAACAATGGCTGTGGGGTGGTATGGTAATTATTAAAATATCGGTAAAATTCGCATAAAGCCATTTATTTGATTAATTTGGAACAAATGTTTCGAGAATTCGTTGATTTCCATTCTCAACCGTACGACCGAATGATGTGAGAAGATTTTAATTCTAACATAAACAAAATATACGAAACCAAAAGAAAAGAAAAGGTTCTTGCCTGTATCACAAAACGTAAACGTGTGATCATTTTACGCCAATAAATCCATCAAGGATGAGTGGCTAAGTGGACCTTTTTCCCTGTTTAACAGATTTGCATTTTTTTTTTCATATAAATGATTTCGCAAGCAGCAAAGCTACTTTCTTAATTAATTTAAAGTTTCCCAATTTATTATTATGATCGGTTGCGTTTATATGTTGTGCTGCACTTGACGATTCGATTCTTCCATTGCGGTAATGGGCTATATGTTCTTTGAATCTGGTGTCTACCACCTATTTCGTTTATTCAATGTAGGCTTAATCACGGACACCGCATGCGAATCTATAGATTCCTGACATTTTCTTCACATCCGATACCTTCTAGGCAATTCGAAAGATAAATTGCCTAGAAGGTATCTGAATGTATTTTTGCGAATTGAAGAACACATTGGTATCTTGTGCCCTAAAAACTTTACTAACACCTTTTGATATTCTGCGGAAACGAAGTTGCACAAATTGCTTGTCGGGGGTTCATTCCGGGATTGAAGTCGTGGAATTTCTTATATAATTGGACTCTCCTAAGGATGTGACCATTACAAATAGCTAATTTTTTTTTAATTTATGTTCTTTATTGTATCTATTGTGTTTTTGCTATATTTTTATGATTTCAATAATTGTCTTTCACAAAACTAACAATTGACTACTTGTACTATTATTATAGTACCATGCTCTGTAGATGTAATTTAGGTGTGTATTAAAATTCCTAAATATTTATTTTCATTGACATAATCCAAGTCTACATTTATCAATTTAATGTTTTTGTTAGTTACATAGGGTTTATTACTTAATCCTTCTAGTATTTACAAAAAATTTATTCACTTCTAGCCACTTTTCCAAATTATATAGCTCATTCTACACTTTTAAAATTGTTCTAAATCCCACCCACATGTAGACAGTAATGTATCATCCGGAAATGAATTTAAAAGTGTATTTGCTGAGACGTTCTCGATATATCGTTAATGTAAACTATAAAGAAAAGCGGCCCCAACACAGATCCCTGTGAAATACCGAAGTTGGATGTTGCTTCACCAATTTTTGTACATTGATAAGTAATTTCTATACCAACTTCTTACTTTCCCAGTTATACCGTAGTGTTCTAATCTTTTAATTAAAATATCTCCATCTATTACTTGAAATGATCTTTTAAAATAAATAAATACCATCACAATTGTGGTGCTGATTCACACAAATGTTTTTCTTTGAATCTGCTTATTTAACGGCAATGTGCTTATGGGACGAAATCCTTCCATTCCACAACTGATATTTTCCCACATTCATGAACTGTTTGTTCTTCAAAAGATCTATTAATTATGATTGCTAAAAACATTCGCATAGAAGCTCCTCCTGTCCTCAGAATATAATGGGCTTGAATTGTCTCATTGGCACTATACATTCTTTAGCATTTGATTTATTAAAACCTGTGTTGCAACTAAAAGTTCTACTAATTTCTTCAACGCTCTCTGCAATCTCTCCAACATAAGTAAAGCGCTCATTGCTGAATTCAATTGGACTTATTGCGTTGGCACTGTGATGGGGTCCCAATAATGTTTCAACTCCTTTCGGCATAAGAAAGATGAGCTAGGATGCATATCAAGGTTCCGCGATTGAAAAAGATTTAAACCACTTCAAAAGAAAAGCCTTCAGTGCCATAATTATACCACAGTAATATGGTCTGTTAAGGTGTAAAATGCCTTTCCAAAAAATGAGTGCCTTCCCTATTTCTTTCCTCATATATGATTCCTTAATAAAACAAGAGTGTCGCCGGTTTCACGCTGGGAACGACGCAGATAAAAAATAGCTGACTTTCGAACGTTGGATGTACAAAATTCTGGTTTATTTACTTGAGTAATTGGCGCACTTAATCAAAGAAGACACTGCATTAATCTTACACCTTCGAAGATTCAATATTAAGGTGGCTTTTAGAGAAATTACCAATACTTTTCGAGCTACTCCGTTCCAAAGTAACATTTATCTAGTACACAGCCGCTTTTCCCTGTCACGAATTTATTCGAGACATAAATTATAATTTCGTTGAATGGCGGGTGTCAGATTGCGAGCGTCATCCAAGAAAATCTATATTGATTGGATAATGGCGGGGTTCAAATTTATTTGGGTTTCATGGGGGTCGCCGTGGACGATGAAAAATAATGGAATTAGCCTTGCAAACGATGTTCATCGCATCTTGCTAGTGAAATGCACCTAAGGAATTTGATAATAATGATTAAAGTGCGACATATTTTTGAAAGTAAATTATTATCTAAATAATATGTAAGATGTAACATTTTAAGGATATACTTTAAGTTTAAGGATGTGCTTTCTTTTACTTCTTAAAAATGTCGGTGTGAATTTGCAATACATATATGGAAATAAATCGCGGTTAGGAAATAAACAACGCTCTAAAAGTAAGTCTGGTATAAATGAAAGTCAAGTTCAGGTGTCATAGGTGTCGCGAAATAGGTCACAAGACGGTGGAATTGCAAAACTAAAAGACTACGAATTGTTCAATTGCGAAGATGTATCTTTGACCGTATCGAAGGTTAGCTACAACAAAGCTTCGGAATCCAAGAAGAAAAAATGCTGCTTGGACAATGGTGCGGCTTCTCACGTATGCCAAAGCGCGGACGGCTTCTTAAATATGGAAGGTGTTGAACGAAAAATTCTAAATTTAGCAAACAATGGATCAACCGTGATCGTTGGAAATCAATAACAATGTCGAAGTTTTGTTCAGAAAGCATAAGGTGCTAGTTTCAGGAACACGAACAAATTAAAGACAATTCGACGTTTGATTCTGCAATCGTTACACGACCAGCATCAGAAGAAACACTGATGTCGCTTAGGCGTCTTGGATACTTGAACGAAAAAGATCGCCAGGATTTAAAGTTCAAGAAAGTTGCTTATGGTCTGGAATCTATTGATTTTGAACAAAATGTCAAATGTGATATTTGTTTGAAAGGGAACATGACAAGGACACCTCTTCCAAAAATGTAAGGGAGGAAAACGGAGTTACTCGATATTGTACATTCAGATGTATGCCGTCCAATGCAGATAAACTCTAATGGAGAGGTTAAATATATTGTAGAATATATTGACAATATTCCTAGGCGTTTGACAATTCCGTCTAATCCTGAGCAGAATGGTGTTGGATAAAGGAAAAACCGTCGTCTTTAGTTATCACTAGATGTCTTCTGCTACAGTCAGCATTGCACTCATCGTTCTGGACAGAAGCCGTGAATACTGGGAATTATGTTCGAAATCGTTGCCCGACTAGAAGTCTAAACTGAATTACCCTATACGTAGCCTGGACGGGAAGAAAACCCAACTTAAAACACTTGAGGGAAATTGTCTGTAAAGTTTTCATATTAAGGAGAAAACCTGAGCGAGGAAAGATTGAACAACTATCTAAAGAAAGAATCTTTGGGGGTTACTCTGAACAATCAAAAGATTATCGAGAGTGCAGGAAGATATTGATGAAACAATGAGAGGGAAGTGTGTAGCAAGGAGATGTAGAGGAAGACCCCAAGTTGTAAGAGCAGGATTGAAAGATAAACTTCCCAAAGAATACAAGATATGCTCGCCGATATATTCACGAAGGCATTGAAAAAATTGAAACATGAAAAGTGCTTAAGAGATTTGCGAATGCAGATCATACTTCCAAGGGAAGTGTTGTTAATATGGACGATGTGCGGTTTGTTGAATAAATATCAAGTTGTTATACATTTATCAGTTGTTATTTATAGTAACTGTCGATCTTATATCTCTACAAATAAGAAAGATATCGCTTGTAACATTGAATCTGGGACAGCCGGTATAAACAATCACGCTGCAAAGCATGAATATGCACATCACTTGAAAATTGATCTCGCCTTGAGGTTAACTTATATGTTTCTGATTTCACGTTTTCCCCTTTTTGACACTTTACAATTACTATTATTATTAATTAATTAATTAAGTTCTTTAATATCGAGCGTATTGTTAGTTTCCCGTACTAAAGTAACGAACCTAAGCGGAAAAATAAAAATAGAACAACACAAAACCTTATAAATAAATGCATGTCGCTACACATGCACAAACTTCCTGCTCTACAGGACTCTGTTCATCGTTTCCTATTCGAAATGATTAAGTTGCATTGTACGGTACGACGGCGAGATTGACGACAAGACGATTTCCCGAGAAATGCTAGCGGAAATTCATTTGGATGACGACGACGGGGCAATACATTGTTGTTTGCAAAATGCGACATCTTTAATAATAGGTTGACTTTCGTTGCGCAGTGCCGGGTTAAACCGCCGATCTTAATAATGGATGGATTTTCGCGGAAACGTCAAGTTTTGGAAACTTTGAAGAAGGTGGATGGATGGGGTTGTATGAAAACTTTATTGCGGCGAGTAATTTCGGGATCGAATCTTGATGTCTTCGTTAAAGGCAGCGTTGATTATCTAAAAGCTGATGTAAGCAAATAAAAATCAAAGCAGATTTTCATAAAAGTTGCCAGGGATATAAAGTATTGACGAACACCGTATGGTGGTTGGCGCAATTCCTGGTACGCTGGGGTTTGTGCGTATATCAGGTTGGATAACGATTCTAAATTTCATTCCAGTTTTAAAATCCTTTAAGAAAAATGTTAGATACACGTACAAAAAACCCAATGAAAACCCAATTCTGTTGCTTATGGATAATCATGAATCTCACATCAGTGTAGAAGCAATTAGCTTCTGCATGGAATTCCTGAGGTTTCTCATGACATGACAAAAAATCACTTTCACTATTATATTGGTCTTCATAATATTCACTGCATTCTTCCGTTGAAGAACTGCTTGAGCTGGATTCACTATCAAAATAGGTATTCCCTTTAACCCCGGTGAAGTTCCAATACGTTTATGTAGTATACGATGAGGTGATAGACCAACTGACACACCACTATACAACTTGCACTGCACACCTTTGCTTCTTATTTTAGAAAAAGTTTGCTTGGAGGTATGCGTTCACGCCTCCTTTTTCTGATTATCTTCAATGTTTGGCGCCACTGTAATCATACTGGATTCGACACTTGAAATGTTCTGGTCTTCCATAGGTTGGGCGGAAGTTGAAGTAGAAGCAACAGCTTCTTGAACCAGTTCTCGCTTTGCTCTTTTAAGAGCAGTGACCCTAACAGGCTGAGCAGATGCTCTTTTTCTGTCTGGTTGACAATCAAATATATGAGGTACAACTCCTGGCTTTACCTTTTTACTGCCGCCCATCAGTTTGAATCTCATATAGCTTTCTATATCTTCTTCTAACTAAAGCAAAACAAAAAACTATTATTGTGTGGAACATTTAAATTTTAGCATGTAGTATTCAATACTTGCGTTAAAATGATTCTCGCAGAGATGAAGAGCATTGAACTCTGATGAAATATCATGTATATCTCTTCCACAGGCTTTAAGCCATTTTGTTCGACGACTGCCATCAAATGGCAATCTAATAAGTATTTTATTAAGTGTTTTTATCGTCGCACTTTTGCAAAGTGGCACCAAGCAATATTTAAAGTATTTTTGATTATTTTTTTCCATAATAAAAGTTTAAAATTTACAATATGTCACAAAACAACTATCAACAACAACCGTACGTCGAACATTTGTCAAGAAAAGTCATACTATATGACGTCAGCCGGCTTGGCGCGCTTTCGGGAAATGCTTTCGAGATACACGAAATTTTAAACATTTTTTACCAAGTTATTATTGGTTTTTAAGGGACAATACTTCGGGAATAATCGTTTTAGGCATAACAAAATGATATTATTGACACAAACAAAAAAATAGGAAAGTTCCCTATTAGACAAGATTTACGGTCAGATGTAGTTGTAACCAATATAAAAGATAACTCAAAAAAAAAAACATGGCCCTCTCAATGGCGCTTTTTATGGTCACATTATACTTGTAATATTGTCACCAGCTACACTGGTTAACAGCTAGACTAATGAACTTCTCGTCCTACGCCATTTTTATGCAAGCAAGGAAATATGTCGCAACAAAGTGATACAAAAAATTACTTCCCATTTACGGAGTAATTAAACGTGTTTATACCTCCGCACCTAATGTGCCAACATCCATTTCATTCTTCTCTATTACGCCCGCAATGTTAAACGTAATATTTACAAAAGACTTCAGCTTTATTACTAGGTTACGTCATGTAGCTCGCTCGGTCCTGTTTTTCCTTAATGCAAGCAACCCAATTACGCCGCTGGCGACGAAAATATTATCCTTACGCTATTTAATATCCCAGGTATCGTGTTTGTTCTTCGGGTTGGAAGTCGTTAAAAAACCGTAGGTAGCCTTAGTTAGCGCCCCCTAGGACCAGCGTATCGCGCTGCGCGCTTATCAATAACGAATATAATCCCCGAATAATTAGCGTAGACAATTTATCAACGTGAAATTATTAGGGTTAGGGGTTAGGTGACGCTCCGCATAACGCATTATATTAATTAGATTAATAAAGCGAAAACGCCTAAAGGGGATTAAATTCCTTGAGGGGTTGACGAGGAAGTAAAGTTGCTTTTGGGTGGACAGATGGTTCGTGAAAAGTGATTTAGACGTTAAAGTATCGAGTTTATTTCCAAGAAGGAAGCTACAATGTGATGTTTTTTTTATGTACTTAGATAACAATGAACACCCAACAAGTTTGATAATGGTAAACCGATAACAATATCCCATATTTTACGTTTTTTAAATATTTTTAGTTTGACGTGTCCTACGCCATTTTTATGATTGATGGATCAAAAATATATTATTATTAACCACTAACAAAATATTAGAAATAACGAGGTATTAATGTTGGAATCATGCAGACCACCAGGAGGAGGCTAGAAACTAAATTAAATCCGTTACCTATAATAGAGAGGAATTGCGAAGAGAACTCTTTTAGTTTAATGTATTTTAACAAAATATGACTTACTTTCTTTTTTTTTTCCTCTGAGAAAGCATACGATATCAAACTCCGACATTCTATTGTTAGTAGGCAACTAAAAATATTGATCGCACTTTCAGAATCTGTTCCTGGACCCTCATTGGAACCACAAATGTGGACTGCGTTTGGATGTGTTGGGTCAATTTATTGCAAAAAGGTTAGGGTCGTTTTCGAAGGTTGTAAAGTACTTTTGAAGTTTTAGATTCGATCCAGAGTATCAAGTTGTCTTTAATAATTCAAATTCCAGTTTAACGAATACCATAATTGGACCAACCGAGCCGTCAAAGTTTACGTTTTTTAGATTCCAGTTCGCATTTACACATTTTTAATGCGGACAAATAGGAATTATCCTAAAATTCTTAACTATTTTTGAAAATTATACATTGAATTTCTGTGCAGGTACGCGTTCCAAGTACACAATTAAAAGCTAATAACAATAACAAATTTGCTTTTTACGTTTTCCATTAAAACACACCAAAGGCATCATTTACGCGTAAACTTTACTGAAAATGGCAGCAAATCTCTAAGTAAATATATTTTCCGTAATTTATTTCCCTTTCACCATTGAATAATTCATTCTTTTAGAGAATTAAATTTGCAGGAATGATGCTCGCGGTCTGGGAAAAAAATTCGGCTCGCTACAGCTTTGTTACCTACCTAAAATAAACACTGTAATTTGAAATTTTACGAAAATGTTGTTTATTTTACACCCACCTCCAGTTTCGTACCATTCCCCTACCCCAAAGCTTGTTGCATGTTCGTATTTTGAGAATCATAAATACTGCTTTAACAAAATCTAAACAAATGAGATTATATCATATAGAAATAATAATAAAATTGGTTTTATTTTATTTAAAAATAGGTAAATTGTATGTGATGTACATAGGTTCACGCGTATTTTTTGTGAATCCATTTGAGTACACGCATACATATAATATACAGTGACCACATTTTAAATATACATACATTCATAAAGTAAAATATTGTTGTTTAATCCCCTGGCTGTATTTTAAATTTTGTTTGATTTAATTTAACAGCCAAACAAATAGTAAAATGTAGTTTGGAACTTTAAATTTTTAACTAGAATGTCTGTGAAATATGTTTGGCTTGGATATGTAAACGACAAATGTAAAAAAAGTAAAAGCAATGTATGTGACTGCTATTTTTTTGATTGATGGAAGCATTCGTGTACAATGCAATTACTACAGGTGAAATGAAATATTTTGTTTCTCTGCCGAAACATCTATGTCCATATAGTGTTTCGCGTGTAAAATGTTCCTGCCAAATGTTAAAATACTGCTGAATACGATAAACTCATGACTAGAGACGGGATTTTAGGCAAAATGCCTCTTTGTTTAGATTCAAGGCAAATTAAAAATAATACAAAATCTATATGTTTCTCGACAAATCAAAGCGATCTAGCTATGTTTTATTTTCCTAGTTGCCTATTTGGACTTTTAACAGCCTAAATCGTGGTTTTTCGCCTATTTTGTCCTAAAATCATATTTATTTGGTCTAAACGTTTTTTTTTTTTAATTTTAAATAAATATGGTTTTTACACAGCTGCATCTTTCTTAAATGTAAATTTTAGTTTTACAACTAAAATGCTATAAACTAATATAACGATGGGTTTTCCCATCTACTGTGTGAGGGGCAAAGTTTGGATTTGCCTGCCGTAAAATTTATATTACTACCCTATTGAAGATATATCCTCAATTATCGGCTTATCGCTCTCGGGTTCATTTACCTGCACCCACGTTTTTATTTTACGGGAATCCCTATCGGCTTGTTTAGGGCCCTGTAATTTAAACCATATAAGCAAATTTCTTCTCCCTGTTAACGTGATTAATGAATACACGATGCCCATTCATAGTTTATACAATGGACATCTTGATATTGCAGTTTAGATTTTATATTTATTCTCTTAATGTTTCTCTGGAGCGTATATGTGTGTGTTCCTATAGCGAGGTGGACTATTGACGAATCAGTATATAGTGAAAGACGTACTTTGAATTTTAATTTATATCGTAGCTTGCAATGAATATTTTTCGGTAGTTTTCTGTCGGTTTGTGCTTGTTTATCTACTCAATGTATTGTGTATTTTCATCTACAACAATGCCAAAATCCAAGGAATCACATAGCGATAAAGCTCAAAAACGGCTGAAGGCAATTGGAGGCACTACTGTCTTTCAGCTGAATCCAAGCAACAGTGAAGAGTTGTTTTGTAAAGCGTGCGGAAAAATGGTAAAGGACGTTTTTGTTTTTCTTTCCTAACTTGCTTCAAAAATATTATTGTAGTTAACTTGCAAAAAGAAAAATCATTTAGAGCAACATGCTACTGCTCCTGGACATCAGGCAAATCTTAGGAAACCGTTGAAGAACCAAATGTTAATAGACACCAAAAATTCAAGAGAAATCGACGCTTTTAATCGAGATTTATGCGACGCTTTTATGTCTGCAAATATTCCTCGGGACAGATTAAACTATTCAAAACTGCGAAATTTTCTCACTAAATACTGCAACAAGAATGTGGCAAGCGTGAAAACCTTAAGAACAACATATGTAACAAAATGTTACAATGAGGTAATTAATATAATAAATAATAATTTTAAAATGTATTTTCATACTTGAGTGTCATTAAGATTTTTAAGACTATTAATACTATTCGCGAAGAAATTGGTAACAACGATATTTGGATATCTATAGATGAGACGACTGACTCTAAAGGTCGTATTATGGCAAATATGATTGTGGGTAAGCTTTGTTCTGAAACACCAGGAAAACCGTATTTACTGGCTACAAAGCAACTTGAAAGAACAAATTGCAATACAATGGCAAGATTCGTGAACCAAGCTTTAGGTAAGATATATTATGCAAAAAACTTACCTTAATAATATTGTAAATTTAATGCTAGATATTTAAGTTAAAGGCAACTCTCGTATTTTAGGTATTTTGTAGTCAACAGATGGAATTAAGTACGAAAAAGTCAAGCTTTTAGTCACGGATGGTGCTTCTTATCTGCTCAAATGTGGTACAAATTTGAAGATTTTTTATAAAAATCTTAATCATTTTACATGTTTTGCACATGGACTCAATTTGGTGTGTGAACGTCTAAGAAATCAATATGCTAATGTTAATGGTTTAATTTCAAATACCAAGAGAGTCTTTTTAAAAGCTCCACTGCGTGTGGCAGTGTATAAAGAAAATCTGCCAGATCTCCCTTTGCCTCCCGAACCTGTCTTAACACGTTGGGGAACTTGGTTAGAGGCGGTAGTTTTTTATGCTAATAATTTCGAAGCAATAAAATCAGTAAGTACTTTTTATGCTAATAATTTCGAAGCAATAAAATCAGTAAGTCCTTTTTTAGCAAAATTTTTAAATAAGATTGTTTTTATTTAACACTTTATGTTTTAGGTTGTAATATCGTTTGACAAAGATTCAGCTAACTGTATTGAGCAAGCGCAAGAATACTTTTCCAATCAAAATGTCAAAAACGATCTTTATACATCAAGTCGCATTATAAATTTCTCATTGATAACATCAAAAGATTAGAAACGTTCGGCCTTCCTCTTACAGATTCTGTTGCAGTAATTGATAATGCCGAAGCAGCTCTCAAGAATGCCCCAGGAAAAGTTGGCAAAATAATTTTGTCAAAGTTTAACCAAGTGATTTCGAAAAATCCAGGTTTCAAAACGGTTAAAGGGTTTGCTGAGCTGCTCAGTGGCGAAGCAGTTGAAGCTACCGCTCATACGACAGCTGACTGGTCCATATTTAAGTTTTGTCCTACAACCTCGTGTGACGTAGAATGTTCATTTTCTTCGTACAAACTGCTGTTTTCCGACCGAAGAACAAATTTTACTAACGACAACTTGGAAAAACATCTTGTGTGCTACGCAAACGCGAAATTTGAGGACATGTTACACGGCGATTAATTAATTTATTTATTATTTTACACCAAATGAATCTACATATTTTAGTTATTAGTTAAAATTTGTATGTTTTATTTCTTTTTATGGCTGAAATGTACTGAAAATTACATTAAATATCGTCTTCTTATTCATGTTTTTTTAAAATAAAATGATTTTTGTGTTTAGCGTTTTTTTTAAGTATTTGCCTAACATGCCTAAATCACAGTTTTTCGTCCTAAATACATAGTTTTTAAGGCCTAAAAAAGGGCCTTTTTAGCCTTTTACGTCCTAAAATCCCGTCTCTACTCATGACATGATGTCAATAATGATGGAATGCGGTGCAGAATGAAAGCAAAATGAAAGTTTTTCAGTTACAAAAATGTATGCAATTCTTTTTGGAAAGAGATGTGTCTATTTAGATCCAAACGTATTAATCAGGTCTTTCTGTATATTCCTGGACACCAAATAATCTCTCTAGGTCCCAATTTTCACCAAAAAATTATGATTATGGATAACGAGAGAAAGGGATGGATTTAGGCATTTAGGTCACAATACAGTACGAGGGTAATCTGAAAAGCTTTAAGCCCCAACATAAAGATGGAGTTACCCATTAAAAATATCCTGGTAATATAATTAGGCAAGCGTTGACAGATACTTTTGAAAAGTCTTACATTTGAAAGGCAATACATCTACGCAAATTATAGTCGAGATGGACTACCGATACTATCGGACGGCAAAGACAGCAAAGAAGGTTTGCGGAACCACGAAAATGAACAAAAATAGAAAACAAACTGCATTGTGGAACGACGAAGGAACTATGGAAAAGATACTTAAAAGACAACACCCAACAAAAATATGACTATCTATAAGAATCAGAGAACAAAAGTTAAAGAAATAATCAAAAAGGGGAAAGAGAAAAGCTAGGACAAATTCAACAAAAACATGGAGGAAAACAACAAAACTATTTTACAGCACACTGAAAAACGTGAAAAGCAACAGAGACGTAAACCTACAACATATTACGAGGCGAAATGCTAACAGACGAAAGCGAAATAACGGAAAGATGGAAAGAGCATTTCACGACACTACTAAGTGGAGAGACAGGAAATACAACAATAGACGGGGAAGAAGGGAAAGAAGAAACAATAAACGAAGACAGAAACCCAGAGGTCATAAAGGAGGAAGAACTAAACGAAGCGATAAGAAAAATAATGATAGGGAAAGTCCCGGAGAGAAGAAAAGCTAAATAGGTCGATTTCTATTTTTTGTGAAGTAACATTTGCCGTTATTGGAAGTACAATTGTAGTTCCGGTGTCACGGGACGTAAAGTCAACTTTCTTATTTTAAAAAGAACACCCTGTATATTTTTACATTTTTTGGAGAGGCAATCGAAAGGCAACAACAAGAATAATTTATGCTTTTGGAATTGAGATTTGACAGAAAACATTATTTGCTACGGGAATAACGTTTTCTTGCTCTTTGGTGTTGTCTGCTTTGGAGATTTTGATAGGTATTTTCAAATTTATGAAATAAATCCTAAAAGAAGGAATGAATCACCAAAGCCAGCAAATTATCTCCTTCTATCACAATGAATGAGCCTGATTCGCCACAACTCGACCCGATTATACTTGGATACGATTTGAAATTAGTCCGAGTCGGTGCGGTAGGTATTAAGAGATCCCGTAATGATCTTTACCAAACATATCTAATCTAACTTAAGCGCTACAATAACCAACAACACTAAAGTCTTTCAACCAATTTGTACGGTTCCCTTTCTGAACGCGAAAATAACGAAAATAACGCCCTCTGGAGCAAAAAAAGAAAAGAAAAGGGGAATCTTAATGAACAAGGATAGCGCGACCAGTTTCATTACGCTTCCCACAACACACTTCATAAAAGGTCATCGGTCCTTCGTCGGACGATCTTGGTCAGTTCGAGATGCCGAAGTATTCGCTTTCAAAAGCATTCTAACGAAGCAATATCTTGTAATGAAACGCGCGCCTCTAACGGCGGCCATACCCCGGCAAACTAAGTATACACAGGAACTACAAAGAAAATGGAGTCGGCGTTTAGTAGTTTGCGAAGTTCAATTTGCTTCTGTTTATACGGAACCAGTCTCGGCGGCCTATTTGCGGTCTGTTTATGGTGCTAATGCGGTTTCGCTAACAATCCTCTCTTGTTATCAGCAAGAGGTCTAACTACTGTTTTATTTTACTGATTCTATATGTATACAGATATATAGAAGATCCTCACCAGAAGCGTCGGCATCAAATAAATTCAGAAGGATTAAGTTCTCTCGCAATGTCAAAGGAGTTTGTAGCTACGGATTCCGGAATTATCTAAATTATGAATATGTAATAACTAGAGTAACCTAAACTTGCGGACTCGTATAGGCGTCGGTATTACGGGTTAATATAAGAATACGAAAAATTCATAAATAAACTAAACCGGTAGAGAAGCAGGCATGTAGTGTCGACCTTGAATATAAATCATGTTAAACCGCGCTGAGAGAGATTTCGTTTTAGTACCGGCTGAGCTGTTGCAGAGATTAGTCGAACGGTCAAGGTTATGTACTTACGTGTCGCTTTTGAAAATATAGCTGGTGTTTTTTGTGTGTTGTAGTATTATACCAAGTACATAATTAGTGTATCGTTTCATATAGAACTAATATTTACATACCTAAGAAAACAATGCCTCGTAATAGATTTGCTACTAATGTACATAAGTATGTGTCACTTTTTCCCCATTTAAAATATGACGGTAGCGCAGTTTTTTGCTTAATATGCAATGTTCGTTTGGCTGCATTGGACAGAACTGATTGCCAGAGGCATGTCAATGGTATTAAGCATATGAGAAATGCAAGAATTGAAATACCTTATACACTATTCCTCATACATTTATTAATTATGTTTATCTCTTGTAATCTTCCGTTGTCGTTGGTGAGAAAAGCAGCTTTTAAAACGTTTTGGCGACAATACGTTCCAAAGTACCCATTACCCTCACAAACACAATTACAGAATCATTTGCCGCGAATGAAAGAGATGCTAGAAAATGTGTGTAAACGTGATTTGTGTTCCAAAAAAATACGGATTACCGTGGATGAGACGACCGATATAAAGAAAAACAGTATTGTGAATGTAATACTTCGCGTTTTATCTAGCGAGAACACAGCATCTCGATATTTGTTAGCTTGCAAACGTGTTCAACAATGTACCGCGGAAAATATTGAAAAAGTGATAATGAACGCTTTGAAAAAATTTAAAATTGCCCAAGATCAAGTTGTGATGATTGTGACAGATAGTGCAGCAACGATGTTAAGTGTTGGGCGATCCTTAAAACATATATTTCCTAACTTAATACATATAACCTGCGTGCTACATGCTTTGCGTTTAGTTGGTGAAGTTGTTCGACAACATTACGGAAACGTTGATCGGATGATTGGAAGTACTAAAGCAGTGTTTCGTAAATCTCCTAAACGTTTAAAAGAATTTCGTAAATTTTGTCCAGGTATTCCAGAACCTCCTGAACCAATTTTAACGCGATGGGGTACTTGGCTAACAGCAGCTTCTTACTATTTGATCCATTTTCAACAAATTCAATCAGTTATAATGCGATTTAATCGGAATGAATCCAAAGCAATTAGAGAAAGTCAAAGAGAATTTCAAATTCCTCAACTTTTAGAAGATTTAACAACAATATGTACCAATTATACAGTATTACTAGATGCCATCAGAAAACTACAATGTACTGAATTGTCATTGCAGGAATCATTAGACATAGTGGAGAGTGTAAAAAATAAATTACACACATTAAATGATACGCCAGGATTATGCGCTAGTCAAAAGTTGGCAGATGTTTTAAGGAAAAATCCCGATTTTAATACTTTAGAGGCCGTTTATAATAAGTGTAAGAATAGTGAACTTTTAAGTGATTTTGATAATCAGTTTCTACATGCAAATGTAACTTCCTTAGATGTGGAGAGATCGTTTTCTCTGTATAAGAATATTTTTTCTTGTCGACGCACAAGGTTTAAAGAAGTAACTGTGGAAACATATGCAATGATGCAAGTTTACAGTAGTTCACATCCTGGTGCCTCTAATTTGTTGAACAATTAGCAAGTAAGTTTATTTATGAATTTTTCGTATTCTTATATTAACCCGTAATACCGACGCCTATGCGAGTCCGCAAGTTTAGGTTACTCTAGTAATAACACTGTGCTAGTTGCAAAATGCAAAAAAGCTGTGCACTCGGGGGTCAACCTAATTCGAGTACGCTGAATCCAATGGTGCCAACCGTTTTTAAAAGTTAGTTAGCGTTTTCGAGCAACTTCAATGTAAAGAATTTAGGCCCAAAGAACCTTTTGGAACGTTCTGGAATTTTCTCGAAGATCTGATCAATGGCCGAAGAGCTTTCTGGAACCTTCTGGAGCCAAACATATGTGCTACATGTACTTGTGGAATACCCGTTTTGCCGGCGACCAATATAACGAACGGAACTGGCCTTTACGTGAGGAATTTAAATTGCGACAAAACAACATTATTGAGATTCCACTTGCGCCGATCGAAAAAGTTTTGTTACCACCGCTCCACATCAAACTAGGAACTGTTAAAAATTTCATAAAAGCCGAACAATCGCTAAACAAATCCGATGAGGATCGCGAGCGTTTTCATCAAGTGACTTTTTAACAAGCTCTAGTAATTATATAACTTTGTATACACGCAATAAAGGCACTATTATTATTATTATTTGTTTAATCCAATTAGAATTTCAAGAAAATTATTTCCTTATTTTATATATTTTTATAGTCTTGAAATAAAAATATTTTCTTGGATAGAGACGATCTTCCATTTCTCTGCGTGCAGATTCTGCAAGAAGTAATAGTTTCCATCAAAAAGTGTAGAATGGAGCTTCGGATCCTTTCAATGCACCCATCACCGAAAAACTTTACTTATTCTTAGTTAGACGCAAAGATAAAAGTGACAAACCACAATGTCGGCTGCAACTTCACGTAAAAGTTTCCACAAGTTCTATATGCCGCTGAGACGAGGTCAGGAGAAAGAAAATCGGTTCGCAGGACTTTGCATTCAGCATAACGTCGGCCAACTTGAATTATTGATTTAGTATATTCTTTTTACAGACGACGCAAAAATAATATTCTCTTCAGCTGTTCGGAAAGTTTTCCAAAGAAAATGTGCTAGGTATCCGCCGTGTTTGGACTGAAAACAGTAAATGCTTTTGTAATAAGTTGAAGCCGGTAACAAGATGAAAAATGAAAGACTGTGCAGTTGTATGAAGCACTAAAAGCATGGAAAGTAAGATTACCGCAAGATAATCGATGGAAAGTCAATAGATTGCAGAATTTCATAAGACTTGAAGATTTGTAACTCGGATAAATACATTTGTATTTATTTGTCCAAGCAAACAACTTTATTGTAGCTTAACTCCGGATAACAGTTTGGGTACTTGGGAAATATGTGAAGTAATGAGAACAAGTCTGCTAATTCAAAATATACCCGGTTTTAATGACTCCTTACTGGTAATAAATAGAGTAAGATAACCGTTCGTCGCGCCATAGGCGTGCGGTTTCTTCAATATTTATAATACCGAAAAAGAAGTAATAAAGCGAATAATAATAAAAAAACTAATCAAGAATTATAATATCTGTAAGGCTGTGAAACATTCACCCTCTTAAGCAGCGTAATCAAGTAGGCTGGCGGATTGCATTAGAATTACTGAACATGAGAAGTAGAAGCATCATCATCATTCTTTTATTTTCATCCCACTTAACCGTGGCAAAATATGACGCAATTCGTTGAATGGATTTCCATCTGGGTGCAATGCCTCTGACATTTTTAACAATTCCTAGTTTGATGTGGAGTGGTGATCACAAAAGCTTTTCGATCGGCACAAGTGGAATCTCAATAATGTAGCCAGTTCCGTTCGCTAGATAGGTCACCGGGAAGATGGGTATTCCACAAGCACATATTCTTTGGTATAACCCGTTTGCATACCTTTTAAAAGAGCCACCACTTTTCGAGACAAATTTTCCACTTTCATCCATTCTTGATATTGCAAATTAATTGATTTTACAAGCCAATACAATCTTGAACTTTTCACTATTTACTTCGGTTATTTGCTTTAATATTTAGATGTTAACACTTTGATTTCTGAAAACTGAGTTCTTAGCGGTTAACAGCGCCGCTTATATACTAATTTGACCAAGTGGCAGTAGCGGGGATGGAAGTTTCTAGAAGGTTCACGAATGGTCCATGAACGGTTAGTGGAAGATTCTCGAAGATTCCAGAAAGCTCTACGGCCATTGATCAGATTTTCCAGAAAATTCCAAAGTGTTCCAAAAGGTTTTTTGGGCCAAATTTTTTTAAATTGAAATTGCTCGAAAGCGTGAGCTAACTTTTAAAAACGGTTGACACCATTAGATTCAGTATACTTGAATTAGGTTTACTCCCCGGGTGCCCAGCTTGTTGCATTTTGTAACTAGCACAGTGTTATACCAAACTATATATAAAATGGAAATTTTGCTTCGTGCCGACATTTCCTCACTTTTAATCTTCTTGAAATGGTTGTGATTTTATTTGTTCACTAGGGCCCGGTACTTCCAACCTCAGACAGACCTAAGGATAACTATCACGCTGGTATTTACTTATACCTCTAATAGTTAATTCTAGATTATTTGAGGTTAGAAATACCGGATATAAGTTGAGCTACTTTGAATTCTAAAATGTATGATGTGGAGACCACAACGAATTATAATTCCATTTTAGTTCTTCTTTTATTATCTCTAAAAAGTAATTTTGAACGCAGAGTGGCGAGATCGTGTGTACGATTTTACGCATCAAAATAAACGCCTTCAATAATGGTTTATAGAATTCATTAAATGAATGGTAACTTATTTTGTGCAGAAATCTATTCGATAAAGCGATAATATCATTTATAAAGCGTAAAGCAACCTTCAAGCAGAATAAGCACTCTAAACTTAAGCTTCTTAGGTAACTAATACGTACAATATTTGCTCTACTTACGTCTTCAATCATATCCTTCCAGATGCTATCCTCTGTCTGAACCCGTGCACGTTTCATGACAAAAGTGAAATTCAAATATTTGCTTAGGAGCAGGAGCATATTTCCTTCTATTCCCTTGATGTTACAACCCGGTCCGTCCACTATTTCGCTGAAATTTTCAACATGGAAGGTCCACTTTAGTTCGCATTTAATGCTATATCAAACATACATCAAACATATATCAAACATACATCAAACATATAAACATTTGGCATCGTATATTAATTATTAAAACCGCATAATTATTGCTAAAAAGTTATGATCCGAATGGCTAATGGGATAAACAAGGAAAATGTTGTCTATTTAAATATTAGTTGTTACTGTGGTAGATTGGATGCCAGAGTTCCTGAAAAACTCGCTTGATTTTACCTATTTCATATTGGAAATCGGGCACCGTTCGAATATATATTTATAGGTTGCATAAATTATTATGAAATGTTTGATTTTCACAAAATTCAGTTAGGAATGATTGAAATAATTAATCTCATGTAATTTAGATAATTACAGTAGAATGCAGGATTTCATCATTAATTTATGACGAGTATGGGATTATTATTGATCGGCTTAAATGAACTATTTTATGAGATACGCTGAATTTCGTTATGTGTTCGTTTAATGCAAAAAAATTATGTGAAAAGGAGTCATGAATACAGCAACGCGCTGAAAG
Source organism: Dynastes maya (assembly GCA_029619315.2). NCBI lineage: Eukaryota > Metazoa > Arthropoda > Insecta > Coleoptera > Scarabaeidae > Dynastes > Dynastes maya. Next base: position 5,092,953 of record JAROYE020000006.1, read on the forward strand.
CCAGTGGCTGACGCATAAAAGTTTACACAAAATAAACACGGCCGGGACAGTTCGGTATAAGCGTCAGTATAACCGCGACTCGAAAGCCGATCTGTTGTCTATGCATCTACGCTGTCGTATACTATATCGTAGTTCTACGTTTGTTTTGAAAATGCTTCCTACGTCGCGAAAACGACCAAAGTTGGACACAATAAGAGAATTTATTGCAGAAATGCCTGATTTAAAGTGTGATGGCGCTAAAATTCAATGTGTAGTGTGTAAAATAGATTTAATGTGTTGGTCGAAGAGTGATTGTCTATGGCACGTAAATAGTGCAGGGCATTTCAAAAAAAATTCCACACGAGATTATGACAAATTTAAATGTAATTTATGTGTTACCTTTATTGCATGTAATTTACCATTTCATTTACTAAGGAAGAAAACATACATCTCGTTTTGGAATGAATATTCGGACTTTAAGTTACTAAGTGAGAGAACATTACAGAGAGTTGTGTCGTCTGCTCGTGAGCATGTCGAGAGAAGAATTAAATCGGAGTTGCAAGATAAAAAACTGTGGTTATGTGTGGACGAAACAACAGATCGTAAAAACCATTCCGTGGTAAATGTAATGGTACGCAAAATGGAACCACATCGACCGTCACCCTCAATTTTACTAGCTCCCAGACGAATACAACAATGCACTGCCGAAGTAATTTCAATGTTGGTGTTAAATACAATGGAAACGTTTGAACTTTCAACAAATCAACTGTTGATGTTTATGAGTGATGGTGCCGCAAACATGCTTGCTGTAGGTCGATCTCTTAAAAAACATTGTGCTAACTTGTTGCATATTACATGTAAGATTCATACTCTCAGTGTCGTAGCCGATAGTATCAGAAAATGTTATCCCGAGGTAGACGCTCTAATAGCACATACAAAAGCTGTGTTTGTAAAATCCCCAAAACGTATTCGGGAATTTCATAGACAATGCCCCGGTATTCTTGAACCACCACAACCTATTCTTACTCCTTGGGGAACATGGTTAGAGGCTGCATTTTATTATCTTAAATATTTTGAGAATATAAAGAACGTGATTTTAGAATTCGACCCAAAGGAAGCTGCGGCTGTCAAGGTAAGCCGCTTGAAATTTCAGGATAGTTAAAACAGATTTGGAAATTATTCAGAACAATTACGTGGGACTAGCGGATGCGATAGAAAAACTACAAAATTCTTCGGTGTCGTTAGTGGAATCTTTGCAAATACTGCAACATGTACACGCACAGTTATGCGCGATAGAAGACGCAGGAAATGTTTGTGTTTTCGAAAGGTTTGAAAGTGTTTGAAAGTGTATTAGATAAAGACTCTGATTTTGGCATATTAAGACAAATTTGTGAAGATGCGTCAACAGAACCGTTAACTTATTTGAAAGATTATTTTACTTACGCAAATATAACGTCACTAGATGTAGAATGTTCGTTTTCGGCATACAAAAACACTTTTTCTTCACGCCGCACTCACTTTGCCGAAACAACTTTGGAAACATATCTAATGTTACAAATATTAAATAGACATTATCCACTTTGTGATTTCACGGAGGATTATTAAAACTGTATGTGTTTGAGCATGTATCACATTTAATTTATTTTGTGTAAACTTTTATGCGTCCGCCACTGGCTTTCAGCGCAGTTGGGTTGCTCTAGTCATGAATGTAACATGCTAGACATTACCTAATCAATAAATTTTGAGAAAAACTGCAACTTATCGTGTGGTATTTTAACATTCTAAGGAAACAAAGATTTAGCAGCAAAGAAATAGATCCGGTTGATTTTATTATAAGTACACCTTTAGAATTATAAAATAATATTGAAAATATGGGGTGATCTAATATGCACAATGGGAAAATGTGAAATTAGCTATATCTATTGTTGTGTTCAACATTGTATTTACGACAACAGCAGCCTCAGCTGTCACTTCTGGGCGACTAGATGTCAGGTTGGTAACTAGGTGTCCGTCTTGCGGAGAGGAATGGAGGTGTCCACGTTACCAAATCGAACGAAAAATTTGAATTATCCAAAACAAAATTCATATTATTCACCATTGCTTTAATGAAGAATTACCCAAAATCTCGAATTATAAAAGTTCAAATTATCCAAGTGTGACTGTGTTGATCAATAAAAAAATGTCCTATATGATGTGCACCGTTTGATTGACACTGCATATTCAGAGATTGAACAAAACTTTCGAAATGTAATACGGAATATTGTGACGAACCATCCCGTTTCGCCAAATTTAAAGACTTTTATTCTGGAAAAAACGAGGAAAATTATTATCTCAATTTTTGCCTGTATCATTTAGTCTTTAAATCTTTGTTATAAGTTGTAAATTCACATTGCTTTCAATTATTGTTTTAAATTCTAGAATCATATATTTTGTCCTACAGTATACTCAATGAATGTTACCACTTATGATGTACGTTAACGCATATTGCGTAAGCGCAATAGTTACGGGCTTTGTGATGAGCGCGCGCCATTTACAAGCAAGGCCACACTACGTAGATAAACAAAAACGAGTAAATTTCGCTATAAAAGGCGTCCGAATCCGCGTACATTTGTCTTTCTGCTGGCTCTCGCTGCGAAGGAACAACCTCTCTGCTGGATTTGCACTGCGGGAGCTCCTGCTGTCCAGACTTCACCTCTCCGCGGCCGCTGGCTGCGCCTCGCGAAGGTTGGACAAAGATAACGTTGACATTTCATGGTAGCATGGCTTGAGCTATCTATTGTAGAATTTCGACCTAAATTATTCCGTCGATATTGTATGCGTCGGTATTTCGTGATAGCGTGGCGTTAGCTATCTACCGCGAAATCTCGACGGCCGGTTCATTCAAAGTACGTCATCGAGAATTTTGTAAATATTGTACGACATAAAGTTTAAAGACCCGCTCAAACTCTGCCGAACCCGTAACTAAGAAATAAAGCAATTTATTTTAAATTAACTTTTTAACTCGTGTATATATTTGTATATGAACTTTATTTTGCTTTACCAGAGGATTTTATTTCGTTTAATGAGGTTATGTTAATAAAATATTGTCATTGCACTCACATATTTTCCTGATTAGTAGAACCTTTTAGCACTTTTAACGCTACCCCCCGGGTTAAGGCCGTCTATGCAAAAGTAAAACCGTCATATATTCTTTGCTCACGAATATCCCGTATATCATCCAGAGATGAAACGAGCGAACCGAGTCCATAACATATAATTTGGCACCTTACTACATTCTGGCGCCGCGAGTAGAGAAGCGCGCCTTATTACAATATGTTTATTTGATTTTCCAATAATTTCGTTTCAATCAGCTAAATATCCTAACCTCACTCACTTGATCAAGTCAAAGCAAAAAATAGCGGTAAATAAATTTAGTTTAGTACATATTCAATGAGGACATCTGCGTGTGCAGATCATTACTTTTGTTTCTTCCTATTAGCGAAAGCAATTAATTTATTTAATAATAAGCTAAAACACCCAAAGGTAATTTAGTTTTCCAAATACAAGGATTTGATTTACCGCTGGCTCATTCAACCCTAGCACAAAAGATTTACACCCCAATTGTATAAATAAAACAAACAGCACGCAACATACAATTAGCTGTCGGAAAATAATAACCACAAGCGAAGGAAAGCCAAACCCGGTTATTTTTAGCGTCTCTCTGTTAATTTATTCCAGAGAAACTTTCAACGTACATAGGAACCCGACAAAAGGCAAGCGCACGAATCTAAACGGGGCAGCGCCCGAACGCATAATTTCAGTATCCGGCTACCGCCCAAATCACATTTTACGTTCGCGATGAACCCGAAGCAGGGGACTACACTAAATCAAAAGCAAATAACAAACCTACCACGTTCCAACGTGAGGTAGAAGAGTAAAAGTTCGGGACATATCGAGCAACAAAAGCCTAACTAAAGCGTCGACCCTCACATGTACAGGGGTGTGTGAAAGTGTAGGGTTCAAACTTTCGTGTAGACTTTGAAAGTTCCAAAGAACTCACTTCAATGGAAGTGCATTATTATAATAATTGAGGCAGCATATATGCTTCTTATTTTGAAGCGATGAGGAAAATAATACTAGGGAAAGCACCAGGTTACGACGAAGTAATAATAGAAATTATTAAATGTTCAAACCAGGAGAAATATACTTAACCAAGCAATGAAGGAAAAGAAGGTCCCATATTACTGACAATTAGGAATTATCTCACCTATGTGTAACAAAGGAGACAGCAAAGAATGTTTTAATTATAGAAGCCTTACACTGAGGAGCACGGTGGGAAACTTGTTATTTAGAATCCTAGAGAGACGATTAAATCAAATTAATACACCATAGAAGAAAGCCGATTTAGTTTCAGAAAAAATAGAGAAACTTATGGACCAAATCTTCATAGGAAGACAGCTATGTGAGAAAGCCATTAAAGTGGGAAGACAAATACACGCACACTTTATGGGTATGAAGAAGGTATTTGACAATATACAAAGGAAAGATGTTTGGAACATACTAAAGAAGAAAGAGGTAAAACCATATTTTTGGTGAATGCTCAAAGAGTCTACATAAAAAATGCAGTAGTAATGTGAACTTAAAAATTTAACGATGTCCATCTTGAGTTCACAAGTTTCTATCTACTTTAACTCATTTTATGACCCTGATGAAGCTTTATAATAGAAGCGAAATATTAATGAAAATTAAAAGAGTTACATTTTTCTGAAGCCTTGATCGTCATCCCGACAAATTGAAACCACGTGTTAGTTCCCAACGACCGCCATACTTCTTGGGGTAATGATAATAGCAGAATTATGCTACCCAGATGAATTGATAGCAATAGAAGACACCGAAAAACAGTTACAGAACAATATAAATATATTTAATGAATGTGTACTGTTTCATACATGAGGCACCCTGTATAGAATTGAGCGGTGCGTTAATTTCGAACATTTTAAATAATTTGTAAGCTAAATATGGAAGGTAAAGGAACTTTTTTTTGTTTAAATTAATGGACGAATTCAAAAATGTACAAGTGCAAGGTGTTCCATTTGAAAAAAGAAAATTGAATACGTCTTCCATAGTGTTCACTCAACTGACTCAGCTGACTTGATTCCTAAATGAAAAGCCGCTTTTAAAGACAAGAGTTTATTAAGATTTTTTCTTTCTTGTACCATCCCAAAGTCTATATCAAAGTTGGAAGTATATCACTTGATACACCCTGCATAATCTCTTTTCGACACCACAACAGTCATTGTCAAACTTACCTATCGCACCAGATGAAAGGAGCGTAAGGATAATAGGCCACATAGAATATATGCCCGTTGAAATTCGTGAATTCGTCGATATATCGAAGCAAATTCGGTGTACGGTTGACGACGGATACTTTGCTACCCTTTTCATTATTTCTCTCGATAGGAATTTTATTTAGGACGCCGGTCATTTTCCCAAAATAAAACCAGACGTAATAAAAGTCGTCTTTGTCGATATCGTAGAGGACCACGCAACCACAGCTGTCCAATCCTTTTAGCATCCAGACGCTTTTTAATTGGTAATTCGATTCCACACTGGGTGTTTCGTCGAAATTGCTTATAACGAACAACACGACGTCCTCGTGTATCAAACTAAACGCCTCCGATGAGAATTTCTCAAAGTCAAACGGATTCGATAAGTAAACCAAATTCAAAAATTTATACCCGATAGGTCTCTTCTTTCCAATATCGGGATTATCGTAGTTAAATAATAAAATTAGAGGAAAATCGCCGTCGGAAACCGAGAAAAACTCCTCCATTTTCCGAGCGGTTAAATTGTCATAATGCACAATCACCTGGTAATCGAGATATTTCCTTAATATCTCGACTGTCCTCTGCTTCTCCTCACCGAGAAATTCTATATCCAGGCAAAATACCACCGGCATTACTAGGAAATGCCCCAACATGAGCATTTCTCGAGATATTGCAGGCTCTGAAAGCACACAGAGAGATCACGTCATCGTGTAATGCCGTTGTTATACTTGTTAAGGAACTAAGCAAGACTAACTTTAGAAATAAAGGTGTTCATGTAAGGTGTGTGTGTGTTTTATGGTTAGAGGTTCAATGTAGTTTCCATAAAACTTAATGTTATCGCTAATGCTCTAGCTATGACTTTAACGCTTACTAAAACTTTTTTTACCTATGACCTCTGGGGTCATTATCGTCACACGTTATGTGCAGTAATAGTAATAATACTTTCCTGGTAATAAAAAAATTATTCGGTATCTGATAGAAGGTTATAGGAATATTTTTGCGTTCTATCCTATTTTACTCTATTGAAGTAATAAACCATGTAATTACAGTTAAAGGCAAGAAAGTGTCAGAAATTGTACGTTAAATGTTATAATTTTAATATTCATGTATACTTATGCCTTTCAAATTTAAACGTGCATGTCACTAACATTATTCCTTCTTTGTATAGGTAAACACTAATGTTTAAACATTAGAGGAAATCTTTATGAAAATGCTTGAAACTGCTATTGAAAATTATCATAGGTATAGCCGATAACATTCTAATATTCATGCAATCGTAAAATATATTATGGAAGGAGGCGGTTAATATCAAAAAAATACATTTGCTATTTAATCTATTTGAACTATACCGGGTGTCCCAAATTCAGTGCTCTTTATTTGTAGAAATATAAGATTGAGCAAGGTCTCGTCGAAAATGGTCTGCAAAATCCTTTTTAAATCTACCCGCAATAAACGACTCTTTAAGAAATCTCCCCAAAACCTATTTCTTTAACTTGCACCCCTTATCCTTTTGACTTTATGATTGAAGTACGATTGAAGTACTAGAATTTTATACATTGTTAGCTTAAATTTGGTTGTACGTATGTAATCGTATAGGCTGTTCGAACAAAAAAGATTCAGATTTAAAATGCCTTCTACTTTTTTTCTAAATGAATGTGTCGATATGTTATGTATCAATTTATGGAGAGTCTCAAAAATTCTCGTGAAGCAGCAACACCTTATGGAGAGCGATTTGTGTTGAAGATAAATTGCGAACGAGCTCATTCCCATCAAATTTAAAACATTCTTATCATGTAACATCAGCTGCAACAGAAGAAATGCAAATATGGATGTATTGGCTTACATTGCATTGAATCCACATATTTCAGTTAGAATTGTGGCAGAAGAAATGGGAATAAGTAAATCAACAGTACAACACAGTGTTTCTACAAATAAGGAAGATATCCCTTGTAACATTGAATTTGGAACACGCGGTATTTCATTATCTAAATCGTTTTGTTTGATCATAAACATACTAAACCATAAAGGTCTAATGAAGGTTTCACGGTTTCAACAGAGGATATTTATTTTAAATGGTGAGGTAGGTTGGGGCAAGCGCCTTTAGGGTAAGCGTGTTCATGTTAATTGTGATGAAACCTTGTCAGTTTGTAGACCCCATCGGATCTTGTTCAACGACAGAGATGCATATCTATATGGTGTAATCTGTCCTTGAAATACGCCCTAAATTTCTATTTTTTCAAAATAGTTTCTGACTGGTTAGAGAAAAAAGGTTTCGATGGCGGGATTGCACCATTTAAGGAGCTCCTTCGGCTGGTGTTTTAACATAAATGGTGGCATGAGGTCAGGCATACTCCAGTATATGTTACTAACAAAAAACTTGAACAAGTTTAATTAAAGTAATGACAATATACTTACTTCTTTAGGAATTCATTTTTATTCAATTACACTGCTAGAAACTGTTGTTTGACGCAACTACTTTAACCACGACAACTGCTTTGCAAAATTTCGTCGTAGTCGTCGTGCTTTCGACAATAATCAATTTTGTGAAGGTTAACCAAAGTCATTGTTGTTCCAAAAAACCTTGATGCTGCGTGTAACATGATTGAAGAGGATCGGCATGTGACTCACCGTGAGATAGAGGCATCCTTGGTCATATCAAAGACTGCAGAACATTGGATTTTGCATGAACATTTAGGTGTGAAACAGATTTGTTCCAGATGGATTCCCCATAATTTGGCCCAGGCACAAAAAAGGGTACAATTGGTATAAGGAAATGCTTGAAACTGTCATTGAAAACTGTCGTGGGTATAGCCGATAACATTATAATATTCATTCAAACGTGAGATATATTATTGCGTACAATTGGTGTAAGGAAATGCTCAACAAATTCGACAGAGGAACTTTAAAATCCGTAAATAACTCCGAAACAGGTAACGAAACTTGGATATATTCGTACGAGTCGGAAGCTAACCAACAATCAACCGTTTGGGTGTTCTCAGATGAATCAAATCGAACAAGACCTATTCATTCACGAAGCACCTCCAAGAAAATGATTGCTTGTTTCTTTCGTTGTACTGGACATGTCTCAAGCATTGCTTTGGAGGATCGAAGAAGAGTTAATACTGAATCATATTCAACAATTGGTTTGTCAGAGGTTATCGATGAAATCAGGGAAAGCAATTGACAACATCGCATCATCCTTCATAACGACAATGTCAGCTCTCCCACAGCATCTCAAACGATTGATTATTTCAAGAAGAAAAACATGAAATTTACGTCTCATTGTCCGTATTTACCTTATTTATCACCTAACGACTTCTTTTTATTCCTGAATGTAAAAAAAAAATGTATGGACAGCGACTTTTATCACCTCAAGAAGCTGTGAAAGCTTTCAAAAACAATGCTTTGAAGATACCACCTTCAAAGTGGAAAAAATGTTTCGATATTTGTAGCAACACATTATTTTTCTTTCATTGTTTTTGTAAAAACTCAAAAGATATCCCTCGTAAATATATTACCCTGTATTCTCGTTGTCATTTTCATAGTGAATTTTCACAGTGAATCTGACTTGGCAAGAGATAAATAAATATTTTCTAAATTGGAATTTATTTTTGTGTTGCAGTTGTAACAGTCAGGTAATTTTTTTTATTTATGGTTAGCGCACATTTACTTTTTATTTCTTTTTTTCAGCTTTTTAACTGCAAGTTTTTCTCATATGTGCAAATATAGAAAAAATACCACGCCTTTATTGTTTAGAAAGTTGCTGTTAATTATTTTACCGTGTCTGTGTCTTCTCGGAGTGTTAATAATAATAACATTGTATCTGGGTGCATTTTCTTTATCGATTTATTAAGCATAAGTACAAGATGATCCAAAAAACGGGAAATTTTGAAAACTCCGCCAAAAAATAGAAAAATACAACAACGAAATTTATTGACAGAATCTAAACAATTACAATAAAAAATATCAACACGTAGATGGTATCCTCCTCTGAGTATGCAGCTGGGATACCACGAATTTCGTCTTGAATTCGTTGTTTCAGTTCATTCAGTACCCTTAGCCCTAAATAGTAATGGCGTTGGAACTCCTTCCACGCACTATCCAAACTACCGTTGGTTTTGTAAAACATTTTGACCGCGGAAGCACGCTTTTGACAACGTCCTCTGAGCATAAAGCGGTACTGCCAATTGTACATGGCTGCCACTATGCATTTCTAAAGTTCCCGTTCCTTTGTGTCACCCTGTATTTGTATTCGCGCATTTAAAGGTAATAACTCAAAAGCTATTACAGTAAGGAATCTAGTGCATAATATAAAACAACAAGATATCTCGTTAAAATAAGGAAATATGCCAAAGTTCATCTTTGTGTGGATATCGTGCATAATTATCAAAGATAACGTTTTTCCGTCTTTATTGTAGCATCCTCTTTGTGAAAACCAACACCAGTTAAAAGAGCTCCTTAAATGGCCTACGTCTGCCATTGAAATCTTTTTTCTATCTTTAGCCGTTCAGAAATTATTTTGGAAAACAGAAATTTAAAGAGATTACATCCGCTAGGTATGTAACGAAAAGTGCCGTTGTTCAACACACGATTTTCATCACAATTGGTAATTTACACTTCGATTACGTTCCTTGTCAGTAACTTTACGCGTAATCAATGGAGAAATCGTGAACCTCAATCATGGTATTTCACGTAAAGCTTTGCAAACTATTTTCTGATGCTGACACTTACCTCAAAATTCGTCTATCCCAATCACAAAAACAAACAATGAATTCTATACACCAGTAATCTCTTCAGCAAACCTTGGCAAAGCAAAGGATCTTCTATTTGTTTCATTCTTGCGATAGACAACACTTACGTAATCTCACATCAAAAAATATTCACAGCAAGCGACGACTCCACTAAGGCTTTCATTATTGCGAAGACAAGTGAAACTAATGGTAGGCTATCAAATTGAACGCGCTAAAGAAAACAACCGGACAAACGTGACACAAACGGTAAATATAGAGTGCTAGAAGTGCCGTATATTTAGTTCCAGACCTTAAACGGGGTTCGATAAATTAAGTCACCCCTTTTTATGGCCCGTACGTGATAGTGTCGTGTTTGGTATAGAATTCCTATCTAATTCTATTACAAACGCAAGCAAACTCACGCAAATCATGTGCGTGTGTGTATGTGTAGGCGACTGGTAAGTGGACATTGTTTCAACGTGGTGACAAAGGTTGTTTGTCTATAATCGAGGGATTTTTTCGACACTATTATTAATTAAAATATCTCGATTGTCTTTCCAGGGTAATAAGTGAATGAAGGTAAATTCAAGAACATACAGGGTTGCGTCGAAATATTTACTGATAGAATAAATTTATAAAATATGCCCGGTATCGTTTTGTTAAAAGTTTGTGGAGTAAGATAATCTGTAATTTATAAGTAGACGTACTCAATTTGTCGCTCACGCACGCGTGGTGGGGGCAGCTGGAAGAGAACAGACACTCGGAATGGATTCACACATATCCAGTTTGTCAAATCAAAAAAATATGTGTACTCAAGAAATCCATTTTATTTGTCCGTAAAGAAAAAATCTAGAAGAAATTAAATATCTAGGAACAAATTTTGACGAAAATTTTGAAACTCATACAGACTATGCTACGGATAAGATATCTACCAAGGACAACAGTTCACTTTTTAAGTAGATAACAATAATAATAAGAACAAGAAGACGAGGAGTAAGAAGAGGAAGAAGGAGAGAAAGGAGAAGAGGTAGAAGAAGAAGAGGAGGAGGAGGAAGATCAAGAAAAAGAAGTGGCAAATAAGACGCAATTATAATAAGGCTCTGCACTTTAGATGCTAAGCTAAAAGAAATTAAATATCTAGGAACAAATATTGACGAAAACTTAAATTTTGAAACACATACAGAATATGCTACGGATAAGATATCTACCAAGGACAACGGTTCACTTTTTAAGTAGATAACAATAATAATAAGAACAAGAAGACGAGGAGTAAGAAGAGGAAGAAGGAGAGCAAGGAGAAGAGAAGGAAGAAGAAGAGGAAGAAGGAGAGAAAGGAGAAGAGAAGGAAGAAGAAGAGGAAGAAGGAGAGCAAGGAGAAGAGAATGAAGAAGAAGAGGAGGAAGAAGGAGAGAAAGGAGAAGAGAAGGAAGAAGAAGAGGAAGAAGTAGTGGAAGGAGAAGAGAAGCAAGAAGAAGACGAGAAGAAGGAGAAAAAAGACGACGAGGAGGAGGAGGAGGAAGAAGAAGAAGAAGAAGAAGAAGAAGAGGAGGAGGAGGAGGAAGATCAAGAAAAAGAAGTGGCAAATAAGACGCAATTATAATAAGGCTCTGCACTTTAGATGGCCATTCTGAGATTTTTGTAGGTCCAGCCCTGCTGACAGTTTATTAGCCTACCCCGGCCCGACACCTTTGTTATATCAGCCCGTCCCTATCCGTCACGTTTACCAGCCCGGCTCGCCTGTCGGCCCACTAGCTTCGCCGGTTGTCAGCCCATCAAGTATGTTTGGCTCGACAAGTCCGTTTTATCCGACAAGAAGGTAGTCAAATCCGTTCGATCCCACTCCAAACTTTAAATAATGCAAAAAATTCATTTATGTTCTGCTGTTTTCAGTATTAAAAAATTAATAATAATAAATTAAATTACGATTTACTTATGTAATTCGAATGACATCAACGTACTAAAATACGAGAGGTTTCTTCTTCTTTATGACAACACTGTCTTAGTTTTACCAATTACATTTTCTCCTAATTATCGATGAGTTTATGATGCTTTTCAAGGTAAAATTTTAAAACCTTATATATATCATTCTTTGGACTTTTGCAACTGGTGTCAGTGCTGGTACAATCACCTTCTAATGCTAGCGAACATAGAACAGAGAAAATGGGAAATCTGCTACTGCCTTTCTTCTTATCAAAAGCACATACATCCGAGTGGTGGTATGTATCGAGTCCGACTGACACTAACCCTCTAAGGTTGAATCCTACACAACTGTATATTGTAACGTTTTAAATGAGAAAGCTTATTAATTAAAAAATAAATTTTCAGGATTAATTAATTAATTTTACGATCTGAGGGTTGGCCCCACGTTAGGCGCCAACTTGTATTGTTTCAAATGTGGGAAATTATTAAATAAGAACTAAATTTTCAAAAGTGATTAATTAATTTATTTATGCTGTCACTTATTGTAAGAACATATTCCATTAAATTTGAGGATTTACGATGTGCAGGAAATGAACAGAAGAAAAGTAACTTATTCGTTTCATCACGTTTGTCGTTGGCTGGACTATTATACTACTATTATACTAACTCCCTAACATCCCCGCTCCATCGGTAGAGGGCCATAAAAGGGATAGGAGCTACAGTATAAGAGCTTACAGCCGACAGAGGGATTTTAACGTCGAACGAGTTGTATCTGTTATCCTCTGTGTTTAAGCTCAATCCTTAAAGGAAAAAAATATTACAAAACTGAAAGACATGCCTACATAACTAAAAGCTTAAACTAAATATTCTGTAATTCTTAATCTAACAAACAAAATAATAATAATAAACAATACTGTAAATCAACATTATCCATAAACTACTGTTTATGACGTAGATATTGCTTTATCGCACACTTGAACGATGCTGGTGACAAACATTTCAAGTCGTTGGGAATAGAATTAAAAAAATTGTATATACTATAAGTAAACGACCACTCAAAAAAAGCAATTTTGTGAATAGGAGGCGTTATAAGATTTTTGTTCCTGAGATTAATGTTGTGAACATGTGTACGAAATTTGATCTTGTTCCATATATAACAAGACTTCCTATAAAATAAGATCTTGTTATATAAATTGAAACTGAAAAACAGTATACGATTCTGTAGGTTAAGCTAAATTTCAAATCTGTGAGTTTGTGGGAGATTCTGTCAGATTTCCGAATGTTAAAGATATAGCTGCACTTTTTGTAATCTAGCAACTGAGCTTTGATCTAAGCAGGGACCAAATACGGGAAGTCGGTATGAAAAGGAAGATAAGACAAGAGTTTCACAAAGCATGGTTTTTCTCTGTATGTTAAAAATATGTTTATATGGATACAACTTCAAATTGTAGTAAGGAATACTAGCAATTTTCGCTACATGTTGCCTGTACCTAAATGAATTGTCAATAACCAGTCCTAAATTTTTCGCTTCGGTAGATAAAGGAACTGTAGAACCGCTAATAGAAATAAGCACATTATCTTTGACTCTGTCTATATCACCCGGCTTGCCAAAAAGCACTGCCACTGTTTTAGAAGAAGAAGAAGTTTTAGGGAATGACTCTCCGCAAAATTATTCATAGCCCGCAGATCACTATTCATCTTAGCTATTGTTTCAATGACGTCATCAGCATTAAATAAGGTGCATAGCTGGGTATCGTCCGCGTACATCTGCAGCATATTTGACAGCTACGTTCGAAATTGTAAACCTATAACATTACAATATGCTAGAGAGTTCATAGGAATACATAGTTGGGAATATAAGAACTCGTGATCTCAACTGTAATGTTAAAATCAACGCTATTATGATCGGTTGCGATTACCGCGTGGTTAGCGATATTCAGCCACATGCATTGAGGTACGTTCAGGTAACGGCAACGCTCCACAACGCATAGCATGACATTGCAGCACCTTAATCTCCGGTAAAGGAAAACACTTTTGCCTTATATCCTTTGAATCTTTAATATTCAAATTTGATGTGACTTCATCGGTAAGTCACATATAGGACAACCCTATTTGGCATAAAATAATATTTTCCTAAATTAATTATAGCTACTTAACGGTTCACCAAGTTCGCTGGGAAATATGTACATTTTAAGGCTGCAGATAAGCGGTAACGCCAGACAGCAAACCTCAGTATAATATTACAGTCTGGAAGGCTTTAAAAACGTTGTTGATGCAGAAATATTATTAGGTCCTTTCCAATCGGAGGAAAGTGGTCACAAATTACACAGTTGTATTTCCCTTCTTACAGGTACTATATTTAAATTTAGAGAAACACTGTATAATGTGTAACAAAAACACGTATGTGTACGTGTGTACTCCTATTGACAACAGTATGCCAAGCATCTGTGTTGGTATAAAATTTTCACATTTATCCTATTGAATTATTAATGATTCTTATTATCTATTCAACGAACTAGAAAATTAACGACACTCAACCTCCGTTGTTTTTATAACTTCATTATAAAAGCTATGAGTATAATAGAAGGCTGTCATGACAATAGAGATAAATTTGTACAACGCTTTATGTGGAAGAATAAAATAAATACTGTGCTTGCTGATTCAGTTCCTTATTGCTTGAATTTTTATTGAAATAGCGTGAACAATTTTTAAAATTTGATTCCTATACAGGGTCCTACAATAATGCGTCGTACCTCTGTTTCTCAATTGCTATTGAATATATCAAGTTCAAATTTTCAGTAAGTATTTAAGAGGATAATATGCACATTCTAAAATTATTTACAATTATATTGGGTGTCCCAAAAAAGAGTATTAATGGTCAGCTCATTTTTCTATGGAACACCCCGTATATTTTTGCAGTTTTACATCCCTAGCGATGGTCCCTATTCATGTTGAAAATATTAGCGACATCATAGGTTACCGAGTTACAATATTAAAAAGAAAAAAAATTCCTCAAAGCACCTTTAATTAAATAAAAAAATATATTTTAATCAAAAAGTCGGTAAATAATAATAAATAAATTTAACGATAATCAGAACATAATGTACAACACTAAAATTAAACACAAAAAGAGAAAAAATAATAGGGCTTTACAAAACCTTTTTAAATAACGCAAACTGAATAACAACAACAACAAAAAATACAGGAAAAAATTACAGTATTCGAAATGTTGCCCATTCTTTTCCAAATATTTATCTATTCTCTCTAGAAATTCACTTTGGACCCTATGAAGCATGTCCGCTGTTACACTTCGAAAGGCGTTGACAATTCTTTCGCGTATATTTTGCGCTGTTGTTGATAGTTCCTTAAAGACCAATCCTTTTACATAACCCCAGAAGAAATAGTCGATTTTGGTTAGATCAGGTAATGGAGCCTGGCTAGCTGATGGTATAATTTCTACCAATCACTTTCTTAGGATGAATCTGACTCAAATAATTTCTCACTTCCCGTGAGCAGTGAGCTGGTTCGCCGTCATGCTGCAACCACATTTCTTGATTTACTTCCAAAGGAAGGTGGGCTAGCAAACCTGGCAAGTGATTCTGAAGAAAATCAAAGTATATTGGTCCAGTTAGATTTCACTTAAAAAAATAGGGACCGACGCTGATGTGTTGACCCTCCCCCTACATTTATACTCCATCGATGCTGATAATTAACTTGTCTTACATTATGTGAGCCTATTCACTAAACCAGTTTCATGAAAAGCTGCTTCATCGGCAAATACAACTTTTTTGTTATTAAAAAAAATTATCTATTTTCCCGTGTCTTTTGCCTGGCCCAGTTTCAAAATTCTATTCTTCTTTGAAAATCTACCTCATAATTCTTGATGTAAATGAATATGGTAAGTAATAGTTATTCCTTTTTAATGTTCTTTGGACAGATCTTTCATTTATATCTGTTGGTTCACTAATACTCTTCTGACTGCTGTCAGAATCTTCAGTTACTTTCAATAAAACTTTTAATTCATTTTTCTTTGTGCAGCTCTCTTAATTCTAACCTTCTTCGGGTATGCAACGTTTCCCCTTTCCGAAAATCTGTTTAAAAGTTTCCGAAAGCTACTCTTGTCTGGCTGTCTTCGTTCCAGATAGCGTTGGTGGTATATTCTACTTGCTAAACAACAGTTTATGTGTGCTTCACTCAGCATAAAGGTCATGTCAACAAGTTTGTTTTTATCCAGTGGATAAGAATCGTAAAAAATTGGTAGGATTAGATATATTTCAATAGTTGTCTCGTGGAACCGTGTTCGCAGTGGTGAAAAAATGTGTTTATATTTGGAGAAACATCGACATCTACCGATGTAATACATGTATGATTAAAATAATCTTTGAACTCAATTAATGGATTAGTCGAAGTACCATTACAAATTTGTTGTAATGTGATAAAATTGGAATCTTTCTCTAACACACTCTCCAACTTTTTAAAACGCGTATATTTTTTGCAACATCTATAGTACGTAGCAGAGTATGTACTTCGTCCACTATTTGCAGTGACTTCACTAACGACAACGCTCTGTTTTCAAATTGTTCCAATGCGTCATGTAAGCATTTATAAGTAGCTATGAATACTTTGTAAATCTGTTTCAACAGTAGTATTTTGACTGGCTCTCCTTAATAGCTGCAGCTTCGGCAGGATTGAATTATAGAATAACAGCTTTTACTTTTTTGAAATGTTTAGCATAATAAAAAGCTGCCTCCAACCAGGTTCCCCAACGTGTAAGAATCGGCTGTGGTGGTTTACGAATACCGGGACACTGCGTGAAATGTTCGAAGACGTTTTGGAGACTTGAGAGACACTTCTTTTGTACTTGATATTAATGCATCTACCTCGGGATAACATTGTCTAATAGTTTGTGCCACAAGGTATAAGTAAGTATCACAGTCGTAATTGCTGCACTAGTACACCCTTGTAATCTTTTGCTAGCTAGTAACAGTGGAAATTTCGGTTTATGTTGATCCAGTACACGGATTATAACATGTACAGTAATTTTTTTTTTACAATCTGTTGTCTCGTCAACACACAAACAAAGCAACTGATTTTTTAATGTAGTTATGGTTTTATTTTCCACCTCTTTGCGTACAAGTAAAATATGCTTGAATGCTGTTGCCGTAGTTGGCAACTTTAACTCCGGGTTGTATTTGTTCCAAAAGTTCTTAAACGATTTCTTATCCAATATATTAAGTGACAAATTACATGTTATCATCATGGCACGTAAATATAGTAATTTCTATTTGATGCGCCGGTTTTTCTATTTTTGTGTTTTGCACTATTTACATGCTTCCTACAGTCGTTCTTTTGCCAGCACATCAAAGTTTTCTCGCACACTTTACAAACTATTTTAGCACCGTCGTACAGCAAATCTGGAAACTCATAGACAAAGTTTTTACTTTATCAGCAAAGGGTCGTTGTTTAGCCTTGCGCACACTGGACATTTTTAATAAAAAATTTTCTTGGATAACTAGTATTCCGCTCGCCTGATTTAATTCACACGCACACGCCGCGCTAGTGATGATGAATATGTACGAATTTGAACTGCTTTGCTACCCGGCAGATGTTTACACATCGCATCAGCCAGGCGCGCGCCGAGTTCCGTTGGCTGCTCCAGTTGTTACGGCTATGCCGGGACGACACGATTATCTTACCTTATTCATCATTAATGACAAAAACGTTGTTAGTGCAGCAACATACAATATTAACTGACAGATATTAATTGAAGTGGAATTTAATTTTCTATGATATGGAAACATAATATGCAGGGTATTCCGTTTGAAATGATTGAGAAAAATAGCCGTGAAGTTGTTCATATTGAAAAAACAATTTTGAACGCCCTGTATAATATTGCAGCACGAAAACATAGTGCAGATATTACCTATTTGTTGAACTTCATTTTTGCAAATGTGGCGATTTTTCAAGTAGAAGTACGAAATAGCCAATTTCTTTCTTTTTAATATTGTAACTCGGCAACCTATGATTGGATGTCGCTAATATTTTCAACATGAATAAGGACCATCGATAGACATAAAATACTGCAAAAATATACGGGGTGTTCCATAAAAAAATTAGCTGACCATCGATACTCTTTTTTGGGATAGCCTGTATAATTGAAAATAATTTTGTAATATGCATATTGTCCTCATAAATACTTACTGATAATTTTAACATCATATCTTCAATAGAAAATGAGAAATAGAAAATCGACGCATTATTGCAGGACCCTGTAGATACCACACAAGAAACAGGAAATCGACGCATTATTGCAGGACCCTGTAGATACCACACAGACTTTTTAACCTAAATCCTATTTCCGGGTCAACGTTTGCTCATCGATATTCAACAATAATTAACACGGGTGAATAATTATTGTGTGCGAAAATTAATGGGCATCGATCTATATAATGTTCCTGGGAACAAAATTAAATAGAATGTAATCCTGATGTGCTTTCGGGTATTCGCCGAAAAATAAAATATTCAATTTCGAGTGTATGCGGCAAGCTTGACGGCAGCTTTGCGCATATGCGCGAACTGAAACGGGACCACCTCATTCGTGTTTACAGTGATTAATGAAAAAGGAATAAAGCGCGACTGTCAGAAATAATTTATTTTCTACACTGTTTCCGCGGCATGCTAAACGCATATGATTGACTGTATTTATGATTTATAATCCGTGTCTTATAGCGTATTTGAAAATGACAAATAAACTCGATAATACCACTACCGAATTTGGTGGATATGAAGAGTTATGACTAAAGCGTGACAAACGGTTGCACCCGCAGAGACGCTTATACGGAGGGGTGTATGTACGTATGTGGGTGCAGAGTTCAGTAATGCGGTAGACATTGAGGAGTTCGCTCGTTCGGTTATTTATCGGATTCTCGTTGTGTGTTTTCGAAAACATGGAACGTAAGCCTCGTGTACCTCTTGCATCGCATCAAGAAATATATTAGGCGTTTTTCTGGTTTGGAATTTACAGGTTCGCACATCCATTGCAAATTTTGTTATATATTGAATTTAAGAAACAATATTCCGTACTGGCAATTTTCGTATGACTTTATTTTCATGTTGAGCACGTGCAACATCCCACAACACCTAGTAGATAATGAAAACTTTCGTCTTTTTTGGGATAAATATGTTCCATCATAGAAGCTACCAACAAAAAGACAATTGCGGTACAATTTACCACATGTGCAAAGTAGTAGTAAAAGACTGTATAAGAGACGAGTTGAGAAATCAAAAAATCTGGCTCACTGTGGACGAAACTACTGATGCTCAGAAACACAGCGTGATTCATATTGTGGCGCGTTCTTTAAAACGTAATGGTCCAGCAGCTTCCTTGTTGTTAGCCAGTAAAGGGATTGAAAGAACTGATGCCGAAACCGTTGTAAAGATAATAAAAAATTTGTTAAGGGAATTTTGTATCGTAAGAGCCCAAATCACCATGTTAGTTTCTGACGGAGCCGCAACTATGCTGAAAGCTGGCAGGATGTTAAAAGTATGCTTTCCGACTCTTCTTTACATAACATGCCTCATACATGCATGTCTTCTCGTAGCAGAAACAATTCGAAGCCAGTATCCTAGGGTGAATGATTTAATATCATCTACCCAAAAAGTGTTTGTGAAATCTCCCAAACATATCCGCGTATTCAAGCAATTGTATCCGCAAATTCCGCTACCACCTCAGCCTGTATTGGCGCGATGGGAAACATAGATCGAGGCAGTATCTTACTATCGCGAATATTATTCCCAAGTGAAAGATGTCATTTTCAAACTTAATTCTTCTAATTCTCAAGCGGTTCGCGAGAGTCAGAAACTTTTTATTATGGAAATGGCCCTTTGAATAAGAAAATGTATAAAACTGCGTTTTTGTCCTGGATGATGGTGTGAGAAGCCATTGAGATAGCTTCCGTGCGCGGAATGTCCCATCTCACCGTCAGCACGACCAAGAACGTATAGAAAAGGAAGGGAACCGTCCGATTTGATCACCATGTTGAAGCATATAGACTTATTCAAAGAGTCGCGTCTATGATAGCAAATTTATCATCAACCTACCTACGC
Source organism: Dynastes maya (assembly GCA_029619315.2). Lineage (NCBI taxonomy): Eukaryota > Metazoa > Arthropoda > Insecta > Coleoptera > Scarabaeidae > Dynastes > Dynastes maya. The sequence continues at coordinate 5,112,994 of JAROYE020000006.1, forward strand.
ATACACTTCGGCTTACGGTTGTAAGATAATAGGGCTTGTTCTTCGAACGGCAGGAGTCAGATGAGATCTCCTTGCTGCATCCAGTATTTGCCATGAAATTGGAAATAGGTGGAAGAAAGACGTGTTCCAACCAAGTCAGCATAAGCACCTGGTTGGTTACTGGAGAAAAGGAAGTTTGTAGTAAAGGATACTACATATGTGTACAGCTTCGTTCTATTTGAAATACATAAAACAATCTAATTAAATTTTTCTTAAAATTCGCCAAAGTTTGTTATCCATATAATCCAGGTGATATGCACCATATTTAGTTTCAGTTACCGAACCGGTATATTTCAAATTATCTACTTTAAGACTCCATTCTTTATTTTCAACAAAATACTTCTTAAAACCCTGCGATAATTTTTCTAAATCATCTCCTTCACCACCATACTGCTTGGGTAAGATATCATTGGGTATATGTTCTTTCAATTCAGCTGACGACTTATGGAAATACGTCTAAAAGAAGGAATAGCCGTATACAATTGAATTATTTTTAAGATTAAAAATACCCTCTTTCCAAGTCCTACTTTATCTAGTTGCATCACCAAGCTTCGAATGCATCCCGGTACTGAAGATGGTACATTTATGAAATGTATTTCTTTAACTGTGCATAATCGTAGATTAAATATCAAATGAAAGGCATCGGCGAACTGTTGTATGTCTATTGTCTCTAGATGTTCGCGTTTAAAATGTTGCAAATCGTATAGTGCGATGTAACCAGAGCAAGATTCTTCGCAAAGGACAAAATCAACTAAAATAATAAGATATGCACTAAAAATATTACAAAATTCCAATAAAACTTACAGTAAATATAAAGCAAATGAAGCAACCTTTCGAAATCAAAATCATCAACATTTGGCAAAAATCCTAAATAAATTAATCTGTAACCACCAGGTACATACCTTTGAATTGGCATCACTTGCCTAAAATTTAAGTTTCAAAGTTAAACGGTAATTTGGTACAAAACAAAAGAATAAGAATACCTGTGCAAAGAAAATTTCTCAAAATATTCATCGTCTACGTTTCTGTTAGTATAATAAGCCTCATATCTTGTCCGGTGTTCGAGGTATCTTTGAAACCTCAATTTGGCTTTAGAAATGTCACATTGCGAATGAATTATTATATTACGTATTAATTGTTCATCTAAAAAGATTTGTCATGTTTCACAGGAATCCAACAATAGAAATGATATACTTACCGACATAACTGGGCATATGAGGTTCATCTTTCACCCAATCTTTAAAATCTTCTATCGTCTTCTCCAAGGTTGCTTCATTCACTTTTAATTCTTTCATGATTGTATTCCACATAGCTTTTTCTGGTACTTCCAAAAATTCATTTAACTTCATTGTGTATAAATGTTAATTTATTGTTTTGCAACAGGTACAAGCAACAAGTAATAACTAAATATTAAAAACAAATAGACAAGTATCACAAATTCTTAAAATTATCTAGAAATTCAATCCCATATCTTATTTTTTTAGACTACTTTATTGATAAGAAGATCAAGGAGTTAGATAAGCAATAACATTGTTGTGGTTTTAAGGAACATTGTATTGTATGTGCAAAAATAGCATTATATCTTTTGTTATAAATATTGCGATCAAGGCAATTGAATAACTGCACACAGTCTTGGCCTATAAGATGGAGTACCTGTAATTTTTGGCAAATATACAAAAGATCTCATTATTTTAATATTAGCAAAACATTAATGAATTGTTATTCTGCGAATTACTCTAAAGTGGTATGCAGGAGTTGCTCTGAGAAACCAAATAAAATGGATAATATACAAACAATTCTAACAATCAAAATCGAATGAGCTAGCGTGTTAGTCCATTGTTTAGTTAGTACTCACGTTTCCAGCCTGGCGCTGGGTTACATTCCACCCGTCTGGAATAGGGCTAAGGTTGTGTTTATTCCAAAACCTAGGCGATGTTCATACGCTGAAGCAAAGGCATACAGGCCAATAACCCTATCATCCTTCATCTTAAAGACCATGGAAAAACTGCTTGAAAAGTATATCAAGGAAACCTCTCTAATAGAAAAGCCACTACATCCCAATCAGTATGCTTATTAAGCAAGTAAATCATGTGAGAGTGCCTTGCATCAACTGCTGCATTTCTTGACATCGAAGGTGCGTGTGATAACACCTCATTTGAATCACTATTACAGACTGCAAACAGCCATGGAGTAGAGGCAGCATTGGCGGGTAAGACGATGAAGATGTACTAGCCCCTCTATTGTGGGAGATGGTGATAGACGAATCGCTGGTCTTGCTAAACAATGCTGGCTACTACACCTAGGAATATGCTAATGACATTGTAATACTCACCAGTGGGAGAAATGCTAGCATAATCTCAGAACTAATGCAGAGAGCATTAAAAACGGTAGAGCTATAGTGCAAGAAGGAGAACCCTGGAAGTAAACCCTGGAAAATTGCACTTGTACCCTTCACCAAGAGAAGGAAATTGAACGGTCTAAGAGCGCCGACTCTTTGCAATGAAGTAGTATAGATCAGTCAAGAGGCTAAATTCTTAGGTGTAACTTACTGTACTCTAAACTCAACTGGAACTTACATTTAGAAAAAATTACCGACAAATGTAAGAGGGTGTTGATGACAACCCGTAGAACAGTTGGGAAAACATGGGGACTCAAACCACATATGACTGGCTGTACACTACTTTGGTAAGACCCATGATAGCTTATGGCTGCCTGGTTTGGTTGCCTAAGATCATACAGAAGCATGCAATAACCCGTCTCTCGAAAATTCAGGGACTAGCATGTCTACGTATAACAGGAGCTATTAAAATCTCCCCAACAGCTGCTATAGAAACCATGCTAAACCTACCTGCTCTTGTAATATTTGTAACTGGAGAACCCACAGTGGGCCCGGGCATACCAGAATAGAAACAGCAGTAACGTTTGATATGGGTAACGACCCAACAATCTCCAGGATCTCCTATGACAAACCTTTAAAAGTTTTCTTGAGTTGGGGAGAATGGAGAGATGAAGAGGGGAGAAAACCGAAAACCCAAATCTGGTACACAGATGGGTCCAAAGTGGGCATTACTTCTGGCGTTGTCAAAACCATGTCAAGAGCAGCCGGTAGAATAAGCTATTCTGCGATTAAAAGACGCTAGCATTGCGTTGATTGGTACCGAGGCTTGTTTAGTAAACATACCTTTTTGCTTTTGTAAATCTTGCAACTTGCTACTAAAGAATTTGCGAGACTTTTCAACCATGTTAGGGTGATTATGTCGCTTTAGCTTACTTGGGAGCATACGCTCAGTTGCTAGAACTTTTAAACAGTGCACACACTGCGGTCTTCCTTCAATGCTTACTCCTATAGAAGTAAAGTCAAAATTCAAATAGTTATCATCGTATCTACGATACTTCCGTTTCTTTGCTACCCCACCGCTTGTCGATGCTTGATCACTCTCATTTGAGCTGTCGACTTGCTTATTTAATAAAAATCTTTCCATTTTCCTACAACTTTACGAAAACGCAAAGCGACACACTAAGACAAAGCGGGCGCTTCTCTGGTGCCGTTTACTTTTCTTCTCAGATGTTTACTCTTCGATTGTTATTTAGGAACTGAACTGGTTCGCCGAAGTGGTGCCGTATTTATACTAACCGCCTCACCTACTTAAAACTTTCGGGAAACTTCGACAACGTCCGGTAGTCTACTAGAAAGTTCTATAAACTTCACGAAACTTTTCAGGAATATTCTGTATGCTTCGAGAATGTGCCATATCTTTCTAGAAAGTTCTACAAGCTACGGGAACAATCTAATGTTCTAGAAAGTTCCGTTAGCATCGAAGCCGTTTCGTTCACTAAAAAAACATGTGTTCGAGCAACTTCAACAATAGGTTTTAGATAAAAGCGCTCTATTAATGTGTAAAATAAAAAGTAAAAATGAAATAATTTTAATTTCTTTTTATAAGGCTGTTCGGGCACATACCCATTAGCCACCAACACTAAGAAATTAGTAATTGATAAAATAAATCAACTGCCACGGTAATAGAAACAATGAAGTTTAATTTACTTGGTGATTACAGTGAAACATGCTCTAGAATGCTAATCGCTTCAAAATCTGATGTCTGTTTGCATAATAAACTTGTTCGGGTACTTTCCGGATAGGGTGTCCAATCTCTATTTTCTGAGCGGAGGTGGAGGCAACGATCAACTACAACGATCAACTACATTCAAACCACTAACACTAAGGATGCATGACTCGCATAGTGTGTTGCGTTCCATAGCTTCAACCAAAGAAACTAATTTTCACACTATCTGACTCTCAAGCAACATCACTTTAAGATAAGATTTGTTTGGATAAAGGCACATGTTATCGTCACTCCCAATGAAGCAGTAGATTCCTTGGCAAAGCAATAACGGATGGACCTGATAAGGAGGTTAAAAGAAGTTGAAAGGAAGTAGTAAATATCGTTACAAACGAATTAGTGTGGGAAAAGTAGAATGTTTGCTGGAATAGAAGTAATGTAGGAAGGGCGACGCAGTATTACCTTATTCAACCATTAGTAAATTTCAAGCAATGGCACAAAAACTAAAGCATATCAAGATTGTTTTACTCTACAATAGCAAAATTGAAGTTTGAACATTGTCGGTTTTGGGGCTATTTACATAGAATCCATCTAAGATCAGATCCCCGTTGCAATTGTGGTAAAGAGACGGTAGATACCAACCACCTAATACTTCAATTCAATCAAATCCAGTTTCCCACAAACATAATCTAAATTTTAAGAACGAATAATGTTAACTCCCAAAACGATCTTCACAACTTTCTTTGCGATGAAACAAACCCTACTGTGTTTTTTTTGGTTTGTTGCTTCTAATACTTGGTCGTAAAAATTTCCTAATTATCCAAAAATGTAATTAAGAGTCCTTTACCTTATAAAAATGTGGTTTTAATTGGTTTACCAATAACGAAGATATAAAAGTGGCAAGCAGTAAGGTAAAACGCACTGTATATTGTTTCTCCTTAGACTAGGGGAATGTCTAAGTAATATTTGGCTAGAATTTACAGACACGAGAGGTAATATTAGTCTCACTTATCAAATATTATCCACAAATTACTCGTAGGTGAATATCATTTAGAAATTACTTTAGGTTTCATTGATAATTATGGTGCGTACATATAAAGGTGTGGATCTCTACATATATGCATATATTAGTATATTTTACCTCCAGTTATTGTTGGCAAGGAGGTTTCAGTCGTCCGGAATTGGTATCCCAAAGGTAACATTAGTATTCAGAATCGTCTTGCATTGGAGAAATGCAGACGCTCGATCGCGAAATGCCTTTTCAGAAATTCAATCTTGTGTATAAGTTATTTCGCTGATTCCCTATGTATACCTCTGGGAATACTGCAAGATATGCACGGATCCATCTAATGGTGGCAATGTATTAGGGCGCTATTAGGAACAATAGTACGAGGACGTTGAGTTGTTGAATAGTTTCTGAAGTAGTTCGCCTATTAAATTAAGCTAAAAGGAAAAGTGGTGATTGGTGCATGTTATACTTATTTGTGAAGCATGTAATTATAGCGATAAACAACACCTAGGCATTTATGTATGTAAATGTCGAAAAGGGTCAAAATATTGGGTATTTTGAAAATATTTTTGCACAACTGGCGATAAGGTAGATTAAACATAATTCTCAATTAACTTATGGCGGTTTAAGCCAGTAGTTGGGACTACTGCCGCGTCAGAATTTGTAGCAATACGATTTGTTCAGTGCTGTAGAGGCGTTTGCAGTAATTTACTCGACAAAAACGTACAAATGAGGATATCTAATTAGATTTCCTCATGCGTACATGTAATAATTCTCAATGTTTTCTTTTGCAAACCAAATACTCTTTGTGTGGCCGGACATGATTCCCATATTGCAGCAAAGACTGGAAATTAGAATAATAGAACGCCTTTAAGGTGTTATAGTTACAGGAGGATTTTAAGGTATTCAATGCATAACAAAGTTTAGAGAGTTTAGCGCAGAGTTAATCAACATGACCTGATCACTTCAGAAGCGGATCAATTATGATACCTAGCAATTTCATTGAAGGTTCCTAATGGAAACCGATAGCAAGCTTGCAACTGCTTGAAATTTATGTGGGTCTACTGCATAATAGGTGCAAAACAGAGCCATGTAGACTTTTCTCGATTTAATAATAATAGTAATAATAATGACTTTGTTGCGATATCATAAAACATAAAAATACACATACGGTTTATAAACAGTAATAATAGCTAACAACAGGTAAACTTATATATGTAATAACAAGTCCAAAGAATTAATATCGCAAACACAGGGCGAAGTTCAGTACACCTGCTCTAACGCTTAACACTGAAAACATTGATAATCTTTTAAAACATTTAAAATATAAGCCCAAAATTGAATTTTTACAAAAGCAAACAGATAAACTATAGTCAAATTCTATTCATGTGCAAAAACAGAACCGAACTTCAAATAACAAAAGCTGCAGCAAGTGAAGAGTGTCAGCTTACAAGACAATGCTCTCCCCACTGTACTGTGGTTGCACATTAACCCGCCTGCAGACCAAACAAAGTTGAAGTCATATACTTTTTGAAATCTGAAGGTGTATAAAGTGAAATGGCTGAAGACACATTGTTCAAATTATAGTAAATTTGATAGGAAAATGATCCCATATAAAGTTTGGTTTTATGTTGTGGGGCAGATATTGTACCTCTAAAACGCGTACTCAAATTGTGAATATCAGTTCTGAATTTAATCCTATAATAAAGATATGGTGGGAATTTAGATGAACTGATTTGATGATAAAGAATTAAACACCGAAGTTTTTTTCTACCTTCCATGTTCAACCACCCAGCAGCTACCAGCTTGTAGGATATGTGTTCCAACTTTCGTGTACCATATATACCTCAAGCAAGAATTCTGAACCCTAATAATATACAAGCTACCATTTACGCAATAGGAGATATTTTACAATTCTTGAAGGTTAGGACACCCTGTAAATTCCCGCGTATAAAGACTTTCTTAAAAATACATATAAACACGGAAGCACTTAGGAGATGCAGTTGATGTTGGCGGCGTGAAAAACCAAACGAAGCTCAAGTAATAAATTTTGCAACTAATAATATCTGACAGATATCGGATGTAATTATCTTTTTTCCTTTTCGCATGCCTTCCTACCGATGTGTTAGCGCGAACGTTATTGTTGTGAAGGCCCAGTCTGGAGAAAACACAGAACAATAAACTGGAGATAATAAATTTTTGAGATATATACGTCTGACGCGAGTGGCGTTGATTGTTTTACAGTTAAAGTGTTGCTAGAAACGGACTACGCTACGCTATCACAGCGGAAGCGGTTGTGAGGAAAATTAAATAGAAATATGTCGAATCGAGTCTGTCGGTGAGTGTTGACACCGATGGAATTGTTCCGATGTGTGAGGACAACTTATTAAATTCCATTCGATGGCTATACGTGTTAGGCGATGTATAGATGATTACAAAACCATGTATTTTACAGTAGATGCTTCGAAAAATTTGTGTTGTTACTGATATGGTTGCTGTCGATAGAAATTTACATGGAAAATATGTGGAATGTATTTAAGACCATACCAAACGAGTTTTAACATTAGCAATCCATGGATTCATATGTTCTTACAGCGCTTCTTGCTTGGCATAATTTAGTTTTTTTAAGATATCTGGAATTGTAGAATTACGCCTGTTGAGACGTCCTCTATATTGTTACGCTTTCAGTTTTTCAATCTAGAAATAGACCAGTGTAATATGAGTTTCATGTGACTACTTCAGATTTCGATATAATCATAATTTTGTTCTCAATCGCCTAAATGTTGCGATTCCTTTCCCAAAATTCGAAATGCAATCATGCTGATAATCGCCTTATGAGTTAAATGCATTTTCCATCTACACAGTATTGAACGCTTTCGAAATTAGGCAGTGTACAGTATTGAACACCAAACTTTGCCAATTCAACACCAAAACGTTATTTTTATAATTGCACATATATATTTATCGTACACCTGATGGGATTTTATACTCTAGCTTCTTGATAATGCACTTCTATTATTGATTCAGACTAAACTTGTATTCACCAATGGTTCCTGTGTTAATATGTTGGATTACCAAACAACATAACCAAAATCCTTCTGCCATTCGATACTTTGTGCAATCGTTTTAAAGCTCTCTGCGTTCGTAGCGCACTAATGATGCACTCCATGCTTCTTAACCTTAATTATAATAATATATGTATTAACTCCTTCTTAATGTAATTCACTTCGTGGTATACTGAGGCTTAATGTTGAATCAGCAGTTAAGACAGCGATATATAGTTTCTTTACTACTGTCATGGTGCCACATACTGACATAAAGATTCGCTCGGAGCAATATCCAAATGTCGAATTATATTCAATTTACATGCGACTTAGCGGTTTATTGGTTTAACGAATAACGCATAGGGTTATTTTCAGAAAGCTAATTTTAAGCTGCAATTCTACCAAGATAACACAGACAATCATTCGTCACCAAATAATACGCGCTATCTCATAATGATATTTCGGATATAGAACATTTATGAACAAGCTGCATCTTTCAACTGCAAAACATAAATACGATTCCTAATACGATTTCTCCATGTTTCATTCTCGTGGTACTCTACAATGTCAACATATCCCTTCCATGATTATAACTTGATCTTATGCAGGAAACTAAACATATTTACGCAAAGTTTTCTATCCTCTACGATACCGATTACGTTAGTTTTCTACCAAACTTCTGAGATAGTTTATTAACGGTATTCTATCTAAATATTTTTTGTTTCGATAACTTCGAATATTATGACTTGTATTTGACAAATGTTTCGCTAAAATAACCAGCGATATTGAACATTTCAAAATTATATCCAATTTATTCAAAAGATTTGAAATAAAATGCAATTAAGGAAAAATTCGCTAATTCCATGTGAAATTTAAGCAGGTAGTTCGGAATTCCATTAAATCACGAAAAGTGCTCATATAGTAACTGTGGAATGGGCCCAAGCTTTAGGATTTTGGCAAACATTTATTTTGTTTGCTATTAATGCATCCACCTCCGGGTAACACTCTCGAATAGTTTGTGCCACAAGATGTAAAGCATGGACTTTACACGTAACATGTAAAGTCCTTCACACTTTTCTTTAAGGGAACGGCCTACACTACACATTGTTGCTGCACCATCGCTCATGAACAACAACAGTTGACTGGTTGACACTTGAAATTTTTGTAACGTTTCGAGAACTACGGCCGTAATTGCTTTACTAGTACACTGTTTTAATCTTCTGTTGGCTAATAGAATTGCAAAATTTGGTTTAATAGGATCTAATACGCGCACTATTATATTCAAAATAGAATTTTTTTTTGCAATCTGTCGTCTCATCAAGACATAGCCACAGCTGTTTATCTTTTAATTCGGCTTTAATTCGATTTTCAATGTCCTCACGTATTCGTGGAATATCTCTCCGTAACGCTGTCCGAGATGGTAGTATCCACTCGGTATTGTATGTACCCCAGAATTTTCGAAATGTTTTTTTTATCAAGTATACGAAGTGGTAGACCACATACCATAAACGTTAAAAGCATTCTAATTGAAATTGAGGTTGTTGTGACACACCATTTCTTTTATTTCTGTGGTGTGCGCTATTTATATGTCCTTCACAATCACGTTTGCTCCAGCACAGTAGTTTCTTTTTACAAACTTTACAGAAAATTGTACTCCCATTGTAGTGTAAATCCACAAATTCACTAAGAAATTTATTAACTTTCGTAGGTAATGGCCGTTTATTTTAATAGTTACGTTAGACATAATCACTAAAGCGAGCACACCGACGCTTGTTTCTAGTATGCCACGAAGTGATGCAAACGTAACATCTGCAGACTCGTCATTTGTTGATGAATAGAGCGCGTCATCCGTAAATGAATAAGCGCGCTGTTAGTTCGTAGCCGTCGATGAATGAACTTTTTTTTTGTAGTGGCCCACTGTGAACAACGCCCTATTTATCAACGAACACCCAAACTGCAGGTGTATATTTGCGCGTCTTCATGACGTAATAGACAGTGGTTTTGGTCCTCGTCCTAATAATTACATATTTAAATTACCTATGTTTACATACATATATGCGCCCGGCAGCATGATTGCGAACCTGGCGCGTGGCGCTCTTGGCCCGCTCTAATTATAATTTTGTTCTCAATCGCCTAAATGTTGCGATTCCTTTCCCAAAATTCGAAATGCAATTACATTCTATGATAATCTCTTATGAGATTAAATTGCATGTTTCCCCTATCTACTCATGGTATTAGAACGCTTTCGAAATAGGCAGAGTGTACAGTATTGAACACCAAACTTTGCCAAATTCAAACACCAGAAACGTAATTTTTTAAAATTGCACCATATATTTTTTCCGTAAACATCGTATGGGAAATTTATAACTCTAGCGTTCTTGTATAACGATGCAAACGTCTAATATTGAATCTACGAGACTTAAACTTGTAAATTACACCCAAATGGTTCCTGGTGTTAATATAGTTTGGTTACCACAACAACAGTAACCAAAATTCCTTCTTGCCATTTCGATACATTTGTGCAAATCGTTTGTAAAAGTTGCTCTGCGCTTTTCTTAGCGCACTAAGTGATGCACTCCCGAATGCTTGTCTTAACCTTAACTTTATATATGAATCATATGTATTAACTCCTTCTTATGTAATTCACTTCGTTGGTAACTACTGAGGCTTAAAATGTTGAATCAGCAGTTAAGAACAGCGATATCACTATGTTTCGTTTACTACTGTCATGGTGACCAAACAATACTGACATTAAAGATCACTCAGATGCAATATCCAAATGCAGGAATATAGTAATTCAATTTACATGGAGCTTATGCGGGGTTTTATTTGGGTTTAATTGACATACGCATAGGGTTATTTTATCAAGAAAAGGCTAAATATTTATAGCTGCAATTCTAACACAAATAAAACACAGAACAAATTCATTCAGTCACCCTAAATAATACGCAGCTATCTCATATATGATAATTTGCGGAATAGTAGAACATATGTATGAACAAGCTGCATCATTTCAACTGCCAAAACATATGTTAAACGATTTCTAAATACGATATTCTCTCCATGTTTCATTTCTCGGGGTACTCTACAAGTCAAATATCCCTTACCATGATTATATACTTTATCTTATGCAGGAAACATAAAACTATATTTACGGCAGAAAGTTTCCTCTTACTTACGAATGATCCGATTACGTTAGTTTTATTCTACCCCAAAAACTTTCTGAATACTTTATGTAAACGGGTCATTTTCTATCTAATTTATTTATTTGTTTCGATAACTTGCGAATATTTATGACTGTTTATTATTAGCAAATGTTCTCGCTAAAATAACCAAGCGATATTGAAAGCAATTTCAAAGATTTATATCCACATTTTTTGCAGAAAGATTTGAAATAAAAAAATGCAAATTAAGGAAAAAATTTCGCTAATTTCATGTTGAAATTCTAAAGCCAGGTACGTTCGGAATCTCCATTTATAATCATCGTATAAATAAGTCCGCTTCAAACTTATTGTAAACTGTTGGAAACTCTGGCGAGGCGAAAAGTTAACCTGGAATTTGCACATTAATTACATTTCCAGTGAATTATCTGGTGCTTAGCCTTCTCGTTGCGGGAACAGAAAGAAAACCGGGAGGTGACGATGTGTCACAGTGGATGTACTAATGTAATTACATAACTTTGTCTAGCGACGCTGCCCAGCCAACTTCGGAAGCGGGTAATGAATGATCTATTACTGAATTATGAGTTCCACTTTTTCGGGATAAACTTCATTAGAGCAGAAAGGCGGCTGCTACTAGTTTAGAATTTGTTATATGATAATTAGGAGTTTATCCTTGAAATTTTGACTACAGCCAAAATTTATTACTAGTCTCTTAAGCTGTTGTTCCCCTAACAAAGGTTGTAGGATTTCAAATTGATCATCAATCAAACAAATTTGACTGCATATTTTAATTTTTGCTGTAATACATGTTTATGAATTGCGGAAAGGGTACAGAATCTAGAATGCATCAATTCAAATGCATTAGAATGTCAGTAAAATGCTTTACAAATGTTAGTGGACGCGCCAGAATATTATTTCAACTTTCTACCTAATGAATACCGTCTTCGAGATTCATTTGAAAAAAATTAAGAACCTTCTTGAAGTGCCCATTGGTAGTGCTCATACAAATTATTCATTCCTGAGCTCCTCCAATAAACTTACACTTATTGTTTTAACATTACCTGTTTTATAATTTTCGCTTTCTCACTTTTTTAATAAAATTTATGAATTTGCAACGATATAATTTGAATTTCAACATATGAAATGGAAATGTTGATGAATAATATATTATATGGCAGGGGTTCCCTAAGCGTGCGCCGCGGCGCCCCGGGGTGCCGTAGAGGGTAAACAGGGGCGCCGCGAGGCACTCCACTACCAGAAGAGCGCCCGCTTTGTTTCGGTGTGTCGCTTTGTGTTTTCGTAAAGTCCTAGGAAAATAGAAATGTTTTTAACAGATAAGCAAGTGGACAGTTCAAGTGAAGGTGATCAATAACCCGGGCAAATATGCGATAACAGTCAAAGGCGTGGCGAGCACATACAAGTTTACACATAAAGTAGAAGGTAAGAAATAAATTATAAAACGTGCTGAAACACTTACCGTTTTAAAAGTCTTCCGTGAAATCACAAACTGGGTAACATCTGTTAAATATTTGAATCATTAGATATGTTTCCACAGCTGTTTCAGTTAAGTGAGTACGACGTGCGGAATAAATGTTTTCTAATGCCGAAAACGACCGTTCGACATCTAGCCATGTTATATTTGCATATTTAAAATAATCTTTGAAACAACTTAATACATCTTCACACGCACCTTCACAAATTTGTCTTAATATAAGAAAATCGGAGTCCTTCTCTAAAACACTTTCCACTTCCCACTTTCCTTAATCCACTAGCGACATCGAAACATTTTGTAATTTTTCTATTCCCTCCGCTAGTCCGAAGTAATTGTTGTGAATAGTTTGTAAATTTTTTTTAACCTGACTATCTTGAAATATTTTCTGGCTTTTCTTGACTGCTGAGGCTTCTGTCGGAATGAATTTTAAGACTACGTTCTTTACTTGATCAAAATATTTGTTGTAGCAAAACGCAGCCTACAACCATGTTCCCCAACGTGTAACAATCGGCTGTGGTAGTTCAGGTAAATCAGGACACAGTTTGTGAAATAGTCGGGTACGTTTCGGGGACTTTAGAAACACTACCTTTGTACTAGCAATCAATGCATTTACTAATGGAAAACATGTAGGAATCGTTTGTGCCGCAAGATTTAGAGTATGGATTTTACACGTTACATGTAAGAAGTTACCACTGCGCTCTTTAAGAGGTCGGCCCAGAGAACGCATGTTTGCGGCACCATCACTCATAAACATTAAAAGTTGTTTAGTTGAAACTTCAAATTTGTTCAATGAGTTCAACACCACCTTTAAAATCTCATCGGCAGTACAATTTATAACTCTTTTGGAAGCAAGTAAGAAGGAGGATGACGGTCGATGTGGTTCCATTGTATGTACCATTACATTAACCACAGAATGTTTTTGACGATCTGTTGTTTCGTTCACACACAACCACAGTTTTTTATCTTTCAATTCCGTTCTCATTCTTTTTTCGATATGTTCACGAGCAAATGGTACTACATTTCGTATCGATGCCTGACTAGGTAATTTACAGTCCGCATATTTATTCCAAAAGGAGACAAATGATTCTATGTCTAGTAAACGAAACGATAGATTACATAAAATAAGAGTAACACATAAATCAAATGTAAATTTTTCTTGGTCTCGTATGCCACTTTTTGAATTTTAGCGCCATCAAAAATTAAGTCCGGCATGTCCACTATAAAGTTTTTAACTATGTCTGCCATTGGTCGTTTTCGCGACGTACCTAACTGCGACATTTTTAAAGCAAACATAAGCGTACAATTACGAAATAAGTTACGACAGCCTACATATACGCAGAACTACTCGCATACAGCATCGATTTAGTACTGACGCTGTGAACGCGTGAAATAAATAATCGCCGACTCCGCACCATATATCTACTACACTGACTGTTACCGCTGTTTGCCCAGACTAGTGATCAAGCATCTATAAATGGTGGGGTGGCAAAGAAACGGAAATTTCGTAAATACGATGACAACTATTTGAATGTTGGCTTTACTTCAGTAGAAGTAAACCCGCGGACTAATAAAGTTTGGGAACCCCTGGAATATGACCCTCAGACGCATTTTGTGAGTGAAATGCCTAACAGTTTCTGTATATATTTGAAAATTTTAATATCACACACAATTCTACTTGAAAATGTAAGAATATCTTAGCAAACATTAAAAAATTCTCACAAACTTAAAATCTACGTACATGTAAAGTATTTTATTAATTGAAAGGGATCCTTGAAGCAATTTCACTTTTAAATATGACTTGTATACAGTTTAAATATGTTTTGAAGTTTATTTTACCACTCCATATACAAAACAAATGCCTTATCGTATCTAACTTTATCCCAATTTGGGTTTTGAACAATCTAACCTTTACATTATTATATATTCCCAAGTCACAATGAAACTCGTTTAGACCTTCTAGCCCGAAGGTCGGTTCTCTCCATATTTCCCAACATCTACTTTCCTGTCGCCTCAGTGTCACATATACACATAAATACAGCGTTCCCCTTACGCGTAGATAGGCTTTCACTCTTTCTCCAATTAGGCTAATGTTTCGCGCAAACTGATTATGATAATTTACCGGGCCGAGATTAAGGTTAATTAATGGGACGCGTTTGATGTATAATGTATTACTATAAACCTGCTCTAGAGAGCAGCACCATGGAACTGTCAACGTGTAAATACTAGGGCAGGAGAGGTTGTTTTATTTCCATTGTTGCTAGTTGCTTGGAGGTATCTAAATGGAAGCTGAGGTAATGGAGCAGTATATACGATTTAATGCTGTCATAATAACATCTGTATAGTAATCTCGTTCATGAAATCTTTGAAGATTTGAAGAAATTATAGAATAATAATATAGAATAACCTTTAACTTATCTCTATAACAAGTGTAAACTATCGAATTATACTCTACAGTACCACTATTGTATTATTATTCCTTTAGATACTTGAAACTAAAAACATAACCAAACAACATCTTATTGTAAGGATGAATTAAACATTAATATAATAAACATGTGTTATTCATGTTGTATCTCTATCCTAAGTGCAGCTAAATTGAGAGAGTGTGGTGGGAAAGATATGTATCGAAATTAATCGTAATTCTGGTTGTAATACATTGCCTTAACTGTACATATAGGATGGTATAATAAACATATAATATAAATGTTCATTTTTTTTAGGGACCTCTCTAATCTTATTACTAGAGAGCGGAATTATATGCATCAGAAATCGACAAAATATGCGCATATATATGCAGAAAAATTCTTCGAAATATGCACAAATTTGCTAAATATGCAGTTTTATGCACATATGCTTCTGATACCGATTAACTTCTTAAATGTTATAAAACGAGAATAATCACAACGAAGCATTTTACAAACCTTTATTGTTCTTACATTATTCCCACTTACGTTTTAAAATTACAATTATATAAACACATACGTTCTTAAAATTTGCTGAAATACATACTTAGACACTACATATTTTTATTATTAAAACAATTTACAATTAAATGCTTTTCTAAATTTTCTAATGAAAAATTATGTCGCCTATCTGTGAGAATGCATTTATATATCGAAAGACTTCTTTCAACATCAACGGGAGTTATTGGTGTGTACTTTAATGCATTCATAATCTCAGGACTTAATTCTGTACTTGTTTCTGTTTCATCCGTTTTTAATTCACCAGTAAAAAACAAATTGATTTTTGCTAAACTTTGGTATCCTACATTTTTATTAATTATTTCTTTAAACTGCATTAACATAGTCGGTATTTATAGTTACCTCATTGAGAAAATAACATTTATGTCAATAGCTCCAAACACCTTTATTTGTTAATGAAATGGCCCTAAACTAATTAATTTCCAAGATCGCCTTCAAAAAGAGGACAAATATCACACTGGATATCCACATTCACAATTATTTGTCATCTAAAGCTTTCAATACAACAGCGTTTATATTTCTTTTCAGGGAATATCGACCTTTGATTGAAATAAAGGAGAAACGAGTATTAAATGTAGAAAGCACAAGATACTGACGTGGTCAATTTTCAGTGTTTTCTTAATTAAATAAATATTC
The DNA here is from genome assembly GCA_029619315.2 of Dynastes maya. Taxonomy (NCBI): domain Eukaryota; kingdom Metazoa; phylum Arthropoda; class Insecta; order Coleoptera; family Scarabaeidae; genus Dynastes; species Dynastes maya. Next base: position 5,129,417 of record JAROYE020000006.1, read on the forward strand.
ACATATCGGTGCACGTATGCTCCCTTCCGTTACATATCGCAACTTGCAGAAATTTTGCCTCTGAAGAAAGTAGCACTCGTAAAAAAATTTATAAGAGTATTGTCGGGATGAGACATAGCGAGAAGTAGAGAGAAAGTCTTGAAGGGATAAGGGATTCTTCCTCACCAGCTAGTTTTAAGTTAAAACTGCAGTCAGTGCATTAAGTAATAGGCACATAGATTCATATTTTCTCATGGACACAGAGTTTGATCTCTCCGCTGTTTGTTATAATAAAGCAAAGTATATGATAATTTGAGTGGATTATTATTATTATCATTAGAAGTTACTCCATACCTACTAATGATTTAAGATAACGTCAAAAATATTCTAAAATGATCCCTTTAAATATCCTCACATTTCCATCTTTTTCCAACTCAAGTTTCGCTTTATTCTTCCAACTACATCTCTGACGGAACTATTTCACTGAGCCAACAGCAACATTAGTTATCCTCGCGTTGAATTTGCTCGCACCGGGGACAACCATCTGAGTGAGTCACGTAACTCGGGCGAGCTTAAATGCTTCGTCGCCACCCTCCCCTGGGGAATCCGTTAACCATACCCGGACGCACGTGGATAGCTACTATCTCTGGGTTAGCGCTGCGAAGGGAACAAGGGTAGGGTCACGCTGTAGCCTTGATGAGAAGAGGAAGCGGGAAATATGTAAAGCGAATACGTATTTTCTGCGTTATATTTATGTTCCAACAATGGTATAACTCGTTACCAAATCGAAAGCAATAGTATCAGGTATATTTATGTCTGTTTCAATCCATATGCGAGGTATTCTTATTTGTTGAGGCTAGAATGTAAACGAGTGTAAACGGTTCCTAGTGGTAGCTGATTATTTTCCAAAGGTAATTTCTCGTTAGAGACCAGCTGGAAATGCTGAATTGAACCAGGTGGATAATTAAATTAATGACATACGATTTTCAATTCGATTTTCCAATAGAGCTTTGATCAATGAAACGGAGTGCCTTAAACCTTGCAAAAGTTAAAGCTTTATTGAAATACATTTACAATGGTGACTACGTTATAAAATTCTACATATCAATTAGTATCGTGTATGACCTCTTCGGGCATTATTGACTAACAATATGCGCCAAAGAAGTATTTTTTCACAATTCTTTTATTTTGTCTGCAAGCAGTGTGGATTGGATTTAGGTTTGGAGGTTGGCCAGGCCAACCCAGAAGGTCCATTTTCGTGTATCCGAGCTCAATTTGGGGAGAGATGTGCATAAATCAAGTATGCAGGGCTTAAGATCACGTATTGATGAGGCTATAATAAGCGATCAAGGGGATATTGCTGAACTTTTTGCTCAACACATTACTTCGGTAGTCAGTCAAAGCTTAGCAACTCATTCCATTGGTGGAATATTATCTGCATGCATATTACCAACTAGTGTTGATCATTCCATATTCTTTGTTCCCTTGGGTTGCTGGGTATTGATAGTATGCCTGTGACTATACTACAAGGAAACACTCGCCGATTTAAATGAAACTTTGTTGGTTTATAGACCGATCTAGTGTAAGAACAACAGTAACTATCTTAGCTATCCAATCACGCACTAGCAGAGTATAAAGCTCAGCGCTACCCTTCGTTGTTTGACTCAATAGCAAGGGATATCAAAAAAAGTTAAGACTAGATTTAAACTGTTTTTTGCAGCTCTCGTTGGAAACCGTTGCAGACAAGTCTAACCTTTCAAACAGCGGCAATAACTGTTGGTTGTTGCCATAGAGATGGCGTAATCGAAACTAAAAAACTTTAAGGGCCATGTCATGACGAGATATATATAAGTTTGGAGCATATTTTGGGGATGCTGATAGTAAATGCATTATGGTTTCCTCTGTTGTTTTAGTGTATGGACCACGCCATCCTGAACCGCCACTATGTAACCCTCAATCTTCGAATATAGCGATGGAGACTGGAGGAAAGAGAAGATCAGGGCTTCTGATAAATGATGGTCTTTTAGATGTTTGAAGTAGAAGCCATGCAAAGCCTTTTCTATATGGTCCTTGAGAAGTGCATCTGCGAAGTGATATTATTATCATTGTTACTATTATTGCTTTTTTTAAGCTATGTAGCAGGGAGCATTATCCTGTTGGGAAAAACTGTTTTTACAGCTAGAGAAACATAGAAGATATATTTATTTACATAGAGACAACTACTCCTGTTTTATTGATACTCCTTACTACGTAAATTGGAATGAGGAGTCAATGGAATCTAAAGCATTACTTAGATTGATGCAAATAACATCTAACCGACAACATGAGCCTACATCTTCACCCAAGCAACCCCTAGGAGGTTGGTGGTGGTTGAAATAATGTTGACAGTCTTCACTAATCTTCCTTATATTGGAATGAATGAAGCTAAAAGTTGGCAAAAATAAATTTATGGCTTAATTTCACGGCTCAAGTAAAAGAACCATCTCATATCAAACAGACTATTCGTCCACTTAATTCTTTTTAAGCGCCTCATCTTATTTGACGTTATACAGATTTAGACGAGATCACACTTAATTTTCCGAGAGAAAAACTCCCTTATAAATATAAATGTTTCCTTATTTATCTATTTTCTTTACTTTCAGCTCGTATAATCTAACATTATTTACACGGCAATCCTAATCCTCCTTCTACATCTGGTCCAAGTTCGCCAACAAAAATAATAACGTTATTTGTCCCTCATTTCCTAACCCAGAAGCCTTTCCCTTTCGCATCCTAATATTTGTACATCAAGTTAATATCAATGTAAGTAGTTATTCTAAGGGAAACTCGAGAAAACTGCTTACAACGACTGGAAACTCAAACAATAACCGTTAAGTGGTCGTTCTTCTGCTTTCCACCCATCATAACTAAGCGATACCTTCCTTTCTGCTTGCCGTACGGCGCGCGCTTTTGGATGCTGAAATAGAGAGATGTAATTTAATATTAGATTAAAGTCTCACGTTACCGGTGAGAGGAGAAGTTGAGAGGTTATATTGAAAAATATGGTATCATTCTACTGTGAGATGTAGCTATTACGTCGAGAGTGATTCTAGCCGGTGTTTATGTTGTATTTTTGTAAACAAGTCAAGCTGTGTATTTAGCTTACTGTTTGCTTTTAACGAGGGTGCAGTTTTCTGTAAGAGAAATGTTAAACTTTGGGATTTAATTAGACAGTGTTGGAATAATATCTATAACATTTTCTGCGAATTGTAAAACCACTTGCGAATTCGATATATATTATTGTTATAAAAGGTGTTTTTTTTGCTTAGATAGAACTTACGAAACTCCATTACATATGCACTGCTTGATGTGGTTTACACGGCGGTGGCATTATTGGCCGTTATTTCTTCAAAAATGAGACCGGAGGTCGCATTACCGTTAATGGAGATCATTATCGCCCCATGATTAATGATTTGTTATCTGAAAATATAGAAGACATTGATCCGGACGAGATGTGGTTTCAACAGGATGGCGCTACGTGCCACACCGCGACTGAAACCATCGACTTATTGAAATCAAGATTTGACGATAAGTTAATTTCGAAGAATGGACCTATCAATTGGTCTCCAAGTCTTGCGATTTGAGACCTCTCAATTATTTCCTGTGGGGCTACGTGAAGTTATTGGTTTGTGCCAATGAACCAGCTACAATTGGCTCCTTGGAAGCCAACATTGTTCGTATTATTTGTGATACACGGCCAGCAGTGCTCGAAGAAGTGATCCAAAATCGAACTTCCAGAATACGCTGCGTCAATACCAACCGTTGTGGCCATATGCCCCAAATCATTTTCAAATGTTAATGTCATGAGTAAATCTTTCGAACCATATCAAAAATTTGATTAGAAATTAATTTTTCGTGTTATTTTTTATAATTCTAAGTTCCATCGGGCTTAAAAAAACACCTATTATCCATTTTTTTTTTATTTTATTTTATTCCAGTCTCACACTTTTATTTAGTTCAGACAATCAGCCCTTATTAATCAAGCATTCAATCCCTATAATAAACGGATATTTATCATATTGATAAACAGGTTTCAATTTCAACGTGGTTCATTGCTGCAATAAATTTATTAGTTAATATAATAATTTTTTTCATTGATTTAACAAAACGAAACCAACGAACACGATTTATTCAATTAATTTTCTCAGTGTACTTAGCATACACTCAAAATTAAATAAAATCTATTTACATACGACACCTTCCCCCTCCGATTAAAAGAATGTAAATATTTAGCTAAAGAACAATGAGGGGAAATCTAAAATTCAATTACATCGAAGGCATCTCCCTTCTTCATTAAAATAAAACATTTATGGAGAGCCCGTTTTGTCTTTTTATATCGACATTTTATATCTGTTGAATTTGAAACATTTATGTAATTCGGATGCTTTTGTTCCGCACTCGAATTGCGGCACTTAGACCAGGCCAAGGGAACGCGCAGAACTGTTTTATTCAGTACATAAATATGCAATGAGAACGTGACTCAATTTCAGAACGTCTAAATTTCGCTTCCCTTTAACATAATTTACCCAAGAAGCGGAGGAAGGGAAGTAAGACGGCCACACACCGGGGGCATATGTGAGTGAGCCTATGAAGCCTAGGACGATGGCGAATGTATGAAATGTATCTGCATGTGTCTACATATGCATGCGGTGTCGGCCGAAACTTTAATAATTGAATATTATCCCGAGTTTCCTCTACCAAATGACTATTTCCAGAAGGATAAATAGCGCTAGGGAGCGACAATGCTTCCTCGGAGCAACGAAAGCTTTATCGCCAAATGTTGTCTCCCTAGAAACTACTACTAATGCAATGAACACCTAAAGAAGGATAGTTGACTTTGCTTTCGTCGTCAAGTGCAGTGGAAGTACCAGGCCTTTTATTTGAATTTACATCTACTAAAATTTTTTTTTGACGTGGATATTTTTTGAGCAACTTGTTCATCGATATAGTGTTCTGCCAGTGTAGAAGACTTCCAACCTCCGTGACTTTTAAGAGTTAATAAGTCAGCTCCTGCATTGACTAGTAAATTTACGGAAGTCCGTCGAAAACAGTGTCCGGTATAAAGATCATAATTTGGTAACTTCAAATATTTCACCATCATTTGTGGTATTTTTGCAAAAGTGTTGATGCCGATAAGTTGTATTCTGCACTTTTGATTCCGATAACTGAAAAAAAAAAGTCTGTGTGGTATACTTTGTGGACGTAAATTTTTGTACTTCTTGTAAATTTCTATTAAATTAACTTGACAGTCTTCATTGATAATTATAAATATGCGTTTCTTATTTGTTTTAGTGTCCGAAAGCGAAATTATTAGAACAGACTCTTTCTCATCAATATCATCAATTCGAATTTTGTGTAGTTCGTCAATTCTACATCTGCCAGCTACACCCATGATTAAGACTATCGATAAATAATGAAAAATTGGAAACGTATTTCAAGGATGATTATAAAAATTCTTACCTTCATACATAAGTAGAGCAACGCAAACTGCGCTGAACGCTTGTGGCGGACGCATAAAAGTTTACACAAAATAAACACGGCCAGGACAATCCGGTATAAGCGTCAGTATAACTGCGACTCCAAAGCCGATCTGTTGTGTATGCATCTACGCTGTCGTATACTATATCGTAGTTCTACGTTTGTTTTGAAAATGTTTCCTACGTCGCGAAAACGACCAAAGTTGGACACAATAAGAGAATTTATTGCAGAAATGCCTGATTTAAAGTGTGATGGCGCTAAAATTCAATGTGTAGTGTGTAAAATAGATTTAATGTGTTGGTCGAAAAGTGATTGTCCACGGCACGCAAATAGTGCAGGGCATGTTTCAAAAAAAATTCCACACGAGATTATGACAAATTTAAATTTAATTTATGTGTTTATTGCATGTAATTTACCATTTCATTTACTAAGGAAGAAAACACACGTCTCGTTTTGGAATGAATATTCGGACTTTAAGTTACCAAGTGAGAGAACATTACAGAGAGTTGTGTCGTCTGCTCGTGAGCATGTCGAGAAAAGAATTAAATCGGAGTTGCAAGATAAAAAACTGTGGTTATGTGTGGACGAAACAACAGATCGTAAAAAACATTCTGTGGTTAAAGTAATGGAATGCATAATGGAACCACATCGACCGTCACCCTCAATTTTACTAGCTTCCAGACGAATACAACAATGCACTGCCGAAGTAATTTCAATGTTGGTGTTAAATACATTGGAAAAGTTTGAACTTTCAACAAATCAACTGTTGATGTTTATGAGTGATGGTGCCGCAAACATGCTTGCTGTAGGTCGATCTCTTAAAAAATATTGTGCTAACTGGTTGCATATTACATGTAAAATTTATACTCTCGGTCTTAAATATCTTAAATATTTTGAGAATATAAAGAACGTGATTTTAGAATTCGACCCAAAGGAAGCTGCGGCTATCCATGTAAGCCGCTTGAAATTTCAGGATAGTCAAGTTAAAACAGATTTGGAAATTATTCAGAACAATTACGTGGGACTAGCGGATGCGATAGAAAAACTACAAAATTCTTCGGTGTCGTTAGTGGAATCTTTGCAAATAGTGCAGCATGTTCACGCACAGCTATGCGCGATAGAAGACGCAAGAAATGTTTGTGTCTTAGAAAGGTTTGAAAGTGTTTTAGATAAAGACTCTGATTTTGGCACATTAAGACAAATTTGTGAAGGTACGTCAACAGAACCGTTAAGTTATTTGAAAGATTATTTTACTTACGCAAATATAACGTCACTAGATGTAGAACGTTCGTTTTCGGCATACAAAAACACTTTTTCTTCACGCCGCACTCACTTTGCCGAAACAACTTTGGAAACATATCTAATGTTACAAATATTAAATAGACATTATCCACTTTGTGATTTCACGGAGGTCTCTTAAAACGGTAAGTGTTTGAGCACGAATCACATTTAATTTATTTTGTGTAAACTTTTATGCGTCCGCCACTGGCTTTCAGCGCAGTTGCGTTGCTCTATACATAAGTACATTTCATTAGGGGCCTCAGATAAAAATTTGTATAAATCTGTTTCTTCTAACGTTCGAGACTTTTTTAGTTTGTAACGTGAAGTTTGTCTTTTTATAAAAGCGACAAAACCCCGTAATAGTTAAACCTAATTTAGAATATTTAGGTTTACCTACTTGGAAATATCAATATCTTCAATTAGGGATAGCGTTGCTCTGAGCATTGAGTAACGACACCATAAGGTGGACACCTTTACTTTCTTTGATGGTTCTAAGAAATAAGCTAGCAGTATTTCCACGTTTTCACATTTTTTATTGTCTTCCATTCACAAAATATTTTATACTCCTTTTCGTAAACTAATTTAGATTTTTCTGGCAATAAATTGGATACTGCAATCGCAGCTGGATCCTAGTTAATTGTTTCGATACGTTCACCGGCATTAGTTTCCTGTGATGGTCGATGTTGAGTGTAACGACACTCTTCGGACAGCAGGAATCACCTGCGCCTTAGTGAAGTGGCTTCATCGAAGAGATTCTGTGCCGTTAGCTGTCCAAGTTCTAGGTGTATATTTATCCACAGAGCATGTCTTTCCATATATCCCCTTTTAGTGGGGTCGCTTTCATGATAGCACTCATATAGGTCGCGGCAAATTTCTACATTCCATATAGATCGCACGGTATTGCTCGTAGAGTGCGGGCAGTAATGTTCTGACTGCGATCAGCTGTCCCAGAAGGGCTCTCCGATAAGCGCTGGCTGTGGCCAGTCCCACTTCGTTCCATATCTCGAACAAGTCTTTCACCATTTGAGTTGTTGACCCATCTTGGCGCCGCCAACTTCCTCACAGACCCCGTCTATTTTCGGGCGTTGGGTCGGATTTGGCGCCATCGTCTCAAGCTGGTATGGGATTTCGGGGAACAAGATTTCGGCAGTGGTGGATTTATCCCCCACGACCACATTACTCGCGACGACGGTGGGATACCCCCGACTTTCCCTTCGACGCAGAGCACCGAACACTGAGAAGGTCTAAGGTGATCACACCTTCCTAATTATTATTATTATTATTATTACTATTATTATTATTACCATTATTATTATTTATTACTATTATTATTAATGTTTATTACAGGCCTAGTGGATAATACTTTCTACATCCTAACTTTCTTTAGTATACTGGTGCTCCATGTCATCCCTCTATATAGACAAACTATACAGACAGCAAACCCCAAAATGGGGAAAGCCGTTGACCCACCGAAGCACCGTCAATCCTTTCTTCTATAAAGATCAAAAGAAGATCCAAATAGAGCATACCTTTCCCCCGAACTATTATTGCGTCCCACACCTCTCCGAAGACTGTTACCACCCAATTTTCCTTGGCCGGATTACGACACGTTCTCGCATAAAAGATTGAGAATCCCTCCTCCCATTCTTTCTTACTAATGTCAAATTGTGCGTTTTGTTTATGTAAGTCCTCCTTTAGTTGTAATTCATTCCTTCCTTTTTCCACCCCAGTTAGCATCAATTGCGGTTTTTTAGTTTTAACATCTACTCCTTCCAAACTCGACATCCTGGAAATAGCTTCATCCAGTTTAGTTTTCTGTTCATAACTTCCGCATTGTAGTAGCAGATTCCCATCTCTTGTTTCCCTTATTTGCCTAAATCCACCCACTTCGTTTACATCCAATCTTTCGATCAGTTTACCCCTTATTTCCCTGCTCTTTACTCCTTCCTTTTTGCTCTTAATAATCGTGACTTTCTTCCACCCGTCTGTTTCAATTTCTCCTCTCCCTTTATATTCTTCCATTCTGTCGATTCCTCCTACGTCCTTCAGTACAGCTTGTGCGTACGTCTTCCTTTTTTCCCATCTAGTCCTAGCATCATTGTCTCCATGTTCCCAGTCTTGTTCCTGATGTTGCCGATCCCGTGCTCTCGTCCCCTCTCGACTCTCCAATCTCTCCTGTCTCTCCCACCTCTCCTGTCTCTCCCTTCTTTCTTGTCTCCCAAGCTTCATCTGCCTCTCCTCTCTCTCTTGTCTCTCCATTTCCCTCTCCGTATTACATTCTGATTCCCTATTCCTTTCTTTCTCCGTCCGCAATTCTTCTTCCAGTTTCAGCACCCTCATTCTAACTCGATATGTTTCTTCCGTTAGCTTGCACTTTTCTTCTAACAACTGTTTTTCGGTTCTATTATGTTCCCTTAGCATTGCTAATGCCCACGAACCCACTTCATCACACTTATCTCTGACCAATAGTTGGTTCGATCTAGAGAAGTAAAGTTTCCCATTAACCTCCTTCCCCGCTGCTAACTTAATTTCCTGCATCGCATCCAACACCTTTTCCAAGGCATCCTCTTCCCCTTTTTCCCCCTATACAGCAAAAAACAGACTAAACAGTAACAATTATGTTTAAATCAATTTGGATCAATTTTGATCATATAGAACGACAAATATATCAACAACAAAAAATGGATAGGTTCGTTTTTTTTCAAAATGTTGCAGTGGATATGACGGGTTGAACTACCATAAACCGGGGCTACATTACCATGGTTTCGAAGGTTTTTTTCATAGTACTTTTCCTTAAATTACGATATCTCAATTATTCTGTATCCAATAGTACAAACGGAGCTTAGGCTATAAAACCATGAAAAGAAGAATTTGTCAAAAGCTGAGATTTTGAGGGAAATAATTACCAATTCGGTGTCAAAGTAGCCCCATGTTAGTTTTATACAAAAATAGCACATAAGGTAATGTATTTGTAGTAATTTTTGGAAAATACAAGAAAAAGGAAACCAGAAGCAATGTGGTACCTACACAAGAATAGCAATCGGAAAATGTAACAGGTAACACTGATGTCGTGCATTTTTTAATCCTCGAGTAAACCCATTTAAAACATGTTAGGCAACAACACAAATAGAACCCTAAACTAATCATCTTCCTTCTTCTTCAAAACTTAGGTGATTGTTTAACGAATTTTTGCAATACCAACATAAACGTAATCCTAAACTAATCATCCTTCTTCTTCTTTAACTTGCACATATTCCTGTTTGCAACGAAAACCTCAAAGTAATTAACGAATGCATGTCAAAATAGTCTCAATATGTGTCAAAGTAATCCTCAAAATCAAAGTAATCCTGGTTTATGGTACTTCCACAATATCTCACGGATATTAAGATTGTTGGCATAATATTCAGAAAAATACTGGGAGAAAACTGAAAAAATCTTCCCATATATATCCACTTTACGGTACTATTATAACCTCTTTCATATTGCCTTGAATGAGATTTTTAATGGAAGCAGTCTTCACGGGTCTGCAATTCACAGATTATATCGAATTTCCAGTTAAGTGCATTGTTTTCTATTTACTAGTTATATCAGCTAAAACCTCAGTAAAGAGTTTATTTCTGTGTAACAATTGTGCCATAAATTGCCATAAATTATTTCACACTACTTTCTCAGACAGGACGAGAATTCAAATCATATGCATTTTGATTTATCACCCTGGGAAGCAATCATCTATCTTTGCACCGAACACCATTTAGTATTCGGCTACAATAAAAGTTGATACAAGGTTTTTATTTCGTTCTCCTTGTCCGTCTCCTGCCAAGCCTCTGCGCCGCTAGAGGATACTCTCGCGTTCGGCCCAAATCGAGTACATTGTCCTTTATGATGAATTCACTATTGGTGTCGTGTTCCTTTGCTCGTCGTTTTTTATGGCCGCTCGTAATTCATACATTTGCATCTGCGATACCGAATATTAAATTCCTCAGCAGTACTGGATGCACGTCGTTCAAAGTTGTTTGGCGTACGTGTTGCCGCTTTATCGTCCGCTTGTTCGTTTGCTCTTATTTCGGACGTACTCGGAGTAATAAAGGACCCGAAGTTACTCTAAAATGAAATATAATGCCGTCGTTTATTTGGGTTTATCTTTTAAAGATGGAAAATGACTTTGAATGTGGTAGTAGAATTTCTACTAAAGAAAAAGGGGAGATTTCGCATAGACAAACAATTTCATTTCTGCTTTGTTAAGTTCTCTCTTTCAATAACATCGACGTTGTTATATACGGCGTAAATATTTTTGATGCTGTATTCTTAGAAAGCTTCAAGACTACCTCAGTGGATACTTTTTCGCTTTCCATTGTTTAAAGTTATTTCCTTATGTTTTGGGGTTATTGTCATTTGATGTCAGAGAAGAAAAAAATGGAAATCAAACTTGGAACATTAACTTATCAACTGTTTTTCTTTAGCGAAATTATAACTAGCCCCTTTGGCTGCTTCGTATGCTGCTACCGTCATCCTCGTCATAGGATAAATAGCAGTCGTTTCTTTAATGCAACTTCTGTATGGGCCTTGTAATCTAGTTTGTTGGAAATATATGTACCAAGGAACCAGATACTCTTTTTGCTCAACTAAGCTTCAGGTTGGTAATGGTATTGTTCATGCTTTGTTCAAATGAAAGGCGTTACTTTCAAATCATTCATTTGTGTTGGCATGTAAACATATTTCATCACATTGTGGTAAATCTTTAGCATATATCAAGAATATTATTGGACCTAGAACGTATGTACCTTCGATTGCGTAACCTTCCACACTACATCACTCATCTTCTTTCCGTCAAACTTGGAATTTTAAATTATACACTATTTTTCTTGAACATAACACTAACTAGGAAAAAATCCTCGATTCCCCGATTTGGTGTCCCTGTTATAATGTGCATGCGAAAGAAATTGAAGTTGTCCAAAGAGATTTTAGTACCTATGGTTCAAGGAAAATAAAACTTACCCTTGCAGATGCGGCCTATACGACACTTTATTAAACATTTTATGTTAAAAAAGGCAAAAGAGTTTATTGAGGAAATAGGCTTTTATTTTATATTTAACTAATGTTACAAAAAAGACATTAAACTTATACAAAAAGAAAAGTCGATATTGAAGCTGAGTCTCATTAAACTTTCACAAACGAAAGAACGAATTTGCAAAGCCGGATTGCTCAAACAGAGGCATCTATTATTATCTTCGTTTCAACTTCTCCGACAAATACGCGCCGAAATAACATAAATACGTCCCCTCGTAAAGAAACGGCGAGGCGATTTTCTTAACCTCCATTCCGAAAATACACAACATGCATTCCTTTTCGTTTCGCTTCGTCCTTCGAGAGACTTTTTCCAGTTTTCTCCCATTTTTCCAGCATCTTCTATTCGCTTCAACATAATACTAATTAAGTGAGATTGAGGTTGAAGTTTGAGAAGTTTCTTGCTCGAATTTTTTCCTCGTACGTTGTTGCCATGCATTCTTTCGCTTCCGGTATTTTTCTTCTCTTGGTTACACCTCCGGCACCACCGCTTTCCGTTTATCCCTTCAAAGCAACAACACAACGATGTTGACGAAGAATTTAAGGAGACGAACGGAAGACAAGCTTTCCTTGTCCGACAGCCGTCTCTCCTAACGCAGCGGATGAAGTTGTAAGTTCGCGTTGTTGTGAGAGAATTCGCTGGATTAGAGCACCTGTTAATTAAACAAACGGGCAAGCGGTGGAGCTGTTAGATCTCGAGGATGTTTTTCCAAGGATATGAACGCGTCCGTTCGGAAAACTCGTCTACGAGTAAACGGTTGGTGAAAACGAAGGGGGACACTTTCGATTAAATGTTTACCGAAATTGAAATTTCGAAACGGAAAGAGATGTTTCATTCTGCTTGTCTTCTTTTGAAAGCAACGGTATTTCCGAGTGTTTGTAGAACTGTCATGTATAGTTTTGGAAGAGGTCCATCTTGTAATAAAATTGCAGAACTCATCTTTGGTCATTATAAATTCGTTTAAAGTGTACTCCAAATCTACTTACCCCGTCATCAGCTATATCTGTGCTATACAACAATGGAAGAGCACTCATGCTTATGATGATTCAGTTCAGTTGTCTTCGAACTGTGTTGATCTACGGTTCGATTTCAAAGAGCTCGTAACTTGAACCACCTTTCTCAAGAAATGAATGCAGCCGCAAACGGCATTGTACCACCGGCATGCTTTTTTTGTGAAGTTTTTGATGGATGTTCTTTCGCGGTTTTAATAAAGACCTAATACAACAACAATACCTGGAATCGTTAACTTTGCGATAATGACGCAGAAAAGACTATTTACAACTGGTTTGCAGAATTTCGTCGTGGTGGTGCTTCCGTCAGTGATGAATTTCGTGAAGGTTGACCAAAATCGGTATTTGAAGAGTATCAGCATGTGATTTACCGTGAGGTAGTGGCACTCTTAGGCACATCGAAGAATGCACTACATTCGGATTTGCTTGAATATTTAAAAAAGAAGTGTTCCCGATGTCTCGTGTCATTGCTCTGAAGAAATGCTCATGAAATTATGCAGAGGAACTTCAAAATCGCCACAACAGGTGGCGAAACTGGTATATATTCATACGATCCAAAAACTAAGAAACGATCAATAGTTTGAGTGTTCCCGATTGCCCCGAACCCAACAAAAGTTGTTCGGTCCCGAAGCACTTTCAAGGGAATGCTTGGTTCTTTCATTGTATTAGATATGTCGCTAGCATTGCTTTGGAAGATTGAAGAACAGTTAATTCTGAACGGTATGCAACAGTTTGTTTACCAGAAGTCATCGATGAAATCAGGAAAAACAATCGACAACGTCGTACCATCGTTCATCGTTACAATGCCAGATTTCACACAGCATGTCAAGCAATTGAATATTTGAAGGAGAAAAACATCGAATTAATGTCTCATTGCTCGCATTCACATGATTTATCGCCTAAAGACTTCCTTTTGTTCCTGAATGTCAAACAAAAAATGCCTGGACAGCAATTTTTACCACCTCAAGGAGCTGTAGAAACCTTTAAAAACCATATTTTGAAGGGACCACCTTCAGAGTTGAAAAAATGCTTCGAGAATTGGTTGGAATGTATAAAAAATCTTAATGTCAAGACGATTTGTACCAATTTTTCATTGTTTTTGAACTTAAAATATATTCCTTGTACCATAATCACTCAATTAAACATTTGTATAGATAACACAAGAAGCTATCTATTTGTTGATCTGCAGATGCATGAAGAATATAAAAAGCCTACCTAACTTCTTACAAGCAATTTATCAACCTCTCTTCAATTTCAAAAAGAATTTCCGCAAGACTTCGCAAAAACTATCAGATCTCGTATGTCACTTACTTCGGGACCTATAAATTTTTCCTGCAGTACGTAAAGTGCACAGCCTTGACGCATTTTGTCCATAGACGACTTGGAAACGTTTTTCTCACTTTCATTCCGCTTTTCAATCCCCTCTAAATGCATCCAGAACCGCGCTGAACCTAGCATAAATCAAACGGATTTTCTAGCTTAGGAAATATCCCATTTAGAACGTAATATTGCCAGTAGTCGTTTAAATAATCGGTAAGTGTAGATACATTGAAAAAGGTATACGTAACATAAACAACAATATCATCAAACACATTACGTAGAAATAATCAAAATATTTGTGAATAAAGGAGAGAAAAGCGATTCACACGCCGGTTCTTCAACGTTGGGTATAAAACACAACGTTGTACAAATCGCTACGGTTTTCTCTTTCTAAAGAAATGGGGAAATCGTTGCAGAAATCGTCGTCCTCTCAAAGCCAGGAAAAGACCATATTTTTCCACAAAATTATAGACCTCAGGTATATCAAACATAGTGGAAGCGGTGGTGTACAGTTCCCTAAGGGATTATATTATCCGCATTAGACCAAATTCCCCTATAGCAGTTTGGTTTCAGAGCAGGTTTAAGTAATGAATTCTAGATTCTCCATTTTACCGATTTTGTGCGCGGTTCATTCCAGCGAAGGGAGACCGTCCCGGTTGTATTTCTGGAAATTCAGAAGGCTTTGATTCCATATTGCACAAAGGCTTTATCTCCTGCATCTCATAAATATGGTTCGATTGCTGAAAAGTTATCTTCGCGGCAGACTCTTTATGATGAAAATAGGTGGAGCTAGATTTTCACGAAGCCCCATATCAGCCGGAGTCGCTCAGAGGTCGCTTCTGGCACCTGATTTGTACATCGTCGTCATCACCCACGATATTCCGAGAAGTCCTGCGACCGAGATTTCCATTTACGCGGATGACACAACGTACTCCGCACCCAGGGACAAGAAAATGCTAACGAAGAATCTGCTGATTGCCTTGGGCGGGATCCACTCTTGATTAGCACCCAGGAATTTAAGAGTAGGCCAAGTCATACTCCCGTGGTCTACCTCTGTTAAGTATTTGGGTGTTAGGATAGATGAAAGGATGGCTTGGAACTGTCAGTTTGTGGATATCAGAAACAAGATCGGAACGGCTAAGGGTCTTCGTATGCCCATCCTAGGG
This sequence comes from Dynastes maya, assembly GCA_029619315.2. Classification (NCBI taxonomy): domain Eukaryota; kingdom Metazoa; phylum Arthropoda; class Insecta; order Coleoptera; family Scarabaeidae; genus Dynastes; species Dynastes maya. Next base: position 5,144,755 of record JAROYE020000006.1, read on the forward strand.
CATGGAAGTGAATTGGTTACAAAATCCAAACTTCCATTACAAACATCCACACTCAGGCCACAGCTAACATATGCTGTTGTTGCCTGGTCGACGGTTGCGAAGGGAAAAATATAAACATTGGAGACTGAACAAGATAAGGCTCCTCGCTACACACGTAATGACCAAATACGATTCCTTGAGGAAACTATGAGAAGGAACGTGGACCAGAGCCACCGATGCAGCTGAAAGACCGTCCTCCACCCATGGTGAGAGTTCTCAGAGTCCGTGATGAGATCCAGCAGCGGGAAGAAGGTGAAAAGCACAACGGGGATGACTGAGTAGCACAGACATTACAACGAAGAGGGTCATTTAGGAAAAATCACAATCTTTGAAAGGAAAATCTGAAGACTAGAGGGTCCAAAGGCTTTAGCCTCATCCTAGGGGAAAAAAGAAGATATTGACTCTATTCTATGTTTTACAATCAACATATCCGATATAGTGCCAATATTGTTCCAGTTAGAGTAATTTTTCTAGGTAATGTAATTGAAAAAAAAGTTAATAAAATCGACGATTCAGTTGCTTGTTTTTATTTATTTAACAACAATTCGAAAATGCAGTAAAACATAAACAAGCAGAATTAGGATTTACTCTAGAAAAAGCAACGCAAACATCGATAACCAAACAAGCTTCGAATGGGAACGGGAAAAATCGATATAACGCCATGCAGAAAATCTAGAAAACAAAAAACCCAACGACAAGCTGCACTAATTGATATGAATTCATTAAAAAAAAAAGAACTCCCCCTGGTGAAAATTCAATTTACTGCCTACTAAAAGCGCCTATTTCCAACGTGAAGAGGAAAAATAGTTAAGCCTTTTGAAACCAGCGAAAAAAAATTAAGCTTGCGTCCTGAAAAACGTGAGAAGAGAAAAATAAAACCCTCGCGTGTACGCATGGTATGCAAAAACGGCGTCAGACTTTCCAACTTTCACGGATATATCGTATATGTTATCGAGCTTCCTTAGCATGAAATTAATTTAAAGTTGTTTATAGAGTTCGGAGTTATTTGGCGAGTTAGAGTAAATCGCACGTAGAGAGGGCGCGAAGCCGCAATATCGAGAATCGGAACGATTGCGAACGTTATTTATAAACGCGCGCACACGTACAAGCACATAGAAATTGAGTACGCTGCGACATCGGCACAACGCTGAACTAAAATATCCTAGCTGCGATGCAGAAAATAACCCTCATTTATTTCAATTTCGCTGTGCAAACATTTACAACGTAGGAACTTTTCCTGCAATAAAGTTGGGAGTAAAAAATAGCTATAGGCAATATTTAATGAAAATAGTCAATGTAAAACTTCTACTATTACAGCTTTCATTATCTACATTTCAAGCTAGGACTACATAGATTTGGCTGGAGAATTTTATAAGCTACTCCTGAATATCCGAGTCCTAATTGATTATTTTATTAATCTTCTTAATACATAATTGTTTGAAAGAGAATCTATCCATTCTTTCAAAGAAGCATATAAGGATCCAAAAAAAAATATTTTAAACTGAAATAAATAATCAAATTTAAAAAGGAACAGCAATAAATTGGCTAAGAAGTGTTGTCTTTTGACAGTTAAACTACTTTTAGTTCCTTATTTTTACGAGGCGAATCAATGTTGATGACCTCTTTCCTATATTCCCCTAGTTTGATCTTTCTTCTTCGTCTTACACATGGAGACATGAAATATTTTCGTTAAAAAAAGAATCCAGTAACAGCTAAAGTTACAAACCAATTTTACTATCGGAAATTCTGATTATATTTCTTTAAATCAAAAATATGTAATTCCATCGTCTCCAAGGGAGTGGAGGGATTTTCAAATGGATTTAAAAGGTCAAATTATATTAACTCAGATAGCGAACTGGGACTCTAAGTAATGAATACCAAATGAAGGCAGTATAAACAATTCTTTTGACAAGAAGTAATTTTCAAAATTCAACGATAATCTAGTCATATTTCAAGTAAATATGAAACGATTTGATTGATGAGTCGGAGACCATCAACAACGCTTCATCCGGTTTCACTGATCTTAAAACACAAGTCGACATATTTTCGAACAAGAACGTGACTATTACCTTGTCAAATTTGACAATCGACTTAATTTAATTCACGACTACATATAATTTAACCTACAAAATCTGCGTGACAGATTAAATGGCATTGAACGTGCAGGAAATTGCAATAATTCTCACGTTTCAAGCAACACAAGCGGTCAAAAAACTAATCTCAAGGTGAAAAGTATCCTCCCAAAATTTAACAATTTCTCTGAGAACCTCGTAGAATTCTTAAAGGCATTGCAAAAGGTCCTTCTTCCACATCTGCAGGATACAAAGTACACTTTTACATGTATACATTCATCGTTGAAGCAAGAAGCTACGACGTGGTTTTCAATCATCGAATCAACTTGGACTTTTGACGATTTTCAAGCATCCTTTCTCAAGAGATATTGGGGAAAGTCGTCCAGGGAAAAGTGAGGACGAATCTGACAATTTTGGAGGATATGATCCAACAAAATACAGCAGCAGGGAATCCTATTTCTTCCACAAGTACTCCATAGCTAGGCTCTAATCCGTTAACCATTGGAATAGAATTTACAACTGGTTCTGCCGTTAGTGCTTGCTTCAAAGCTCCCTGATATTCGTGGGAATACTTTGATGGATTCTTTTCTTCTTTTATTAAATTCATTCAGAAGTTTTTCTGCGATTACACTTCCAGTTAAATCTTTCGTACAATAGCACTTTAATTAACTTAATGTTATCTTTCTCTTCAAGCTTGCATAATTCTATCATTTCAAGGTTACATTTCATGTCAAATGAGCCGTCAATGTCCCACACATATGCTATACCTGCTGACATACCTGCCGCAAACTTTCTACCAGTTAATCCTAATATCGGTATTGTTCCACCTGTTATGTATTCACAATCATGGTCGCCTATACCCTCAACAACCGCAACATCACTAGGATTTCTCATTGCAAATCTTTTGAAAGCAATTCCACGCATAAACGCCTTGCCTGATGTGGCTCCGTACAGAGACAGATTTCCAACAATTACGTTCAAGTGAGATTCGAATGGAGACCCCTTCTGACGAATAGATAACTACAGTACCGCCTGCAAGGTCTTTTCCCACGTAATCCTTGGCGTCTCCTTGTAAGGTGACCGTAATATCTTTCGTAAGAAACGCGCAGAAGATCTGACCAGCGGAACTTTTTGTATTGATGTTAATTCGTTGGAGGTCAGGTAGACCACTGTATTTTTTGGAGATGTGGTAACTGAGAGCTCGGCATTTGTTAGTGATGTTCATGTCAATATTCGCTACATTTTCTTTACCGCCAATAACTTTGCTCGATAATTCGATTAATTTGTCTAGTTTTTGTTCCAATTGAAAATATTGAGGCATCGATCCACCTTTTATATTAACACCAGGTCGCATGTGCAAGGCATTTTGCAGTATGAGATTTAGCACTTTTAAAAAATATGTTCTACCAATTAATTCTTGGAATGTTCTTACTCTCAGAGAAGCCATATGTGATCTAACTTCTTCAACGAGCATAAACATGTAATTGATGACATGAGTTAGGTGCCCCATGAGCTTCTTATCCAATATCGGATCTTGTGTCGCAATACCGAAGTGTTTAAGTGACACTTTCCCATCACCCTGCAGCCCATTACTATCAAAGGCGGTATGCTGGAACCTACTTCATCAGCGCCTAGCAACCCTGCAACGATGACATCGAAACCTGTACGGATTTGACCATCAGCGTGGCAATGTTAACAACTGAATCAAATTTTGGTTACTTTTAGCATAAAACGTAACTGAAATACAACTTCCAAAAGATACGTCAGGAAGTACTTCACAAGGTATTCATTCGAAAGCTTTCAAACATTTCATGTTACTTGTTCTAATATTCACTAAAACTCTTTACCACGATTTCAATTCAATTAAAAAAAAACTACAAATAAGTAAAGTGCAACACTTATTACCAACATTTCGTTACAATAACACTCACTTTTAGCTTCAAACGAGTTCAATATCGACTCATCTTGTATTTACGATGAAGCTGTAAGTAAAAGCTCAAGATGCCAACAACACAGCGCCGCCTATACTTTACATCCTCGTAATGACGCATAAATTTCTCGCGAATTAATAAAAACCTAGCAAGCCAGCCATTTGCGAGCTCGTCCATAAATTGTCGCTTATTACAGATAACCGACAAACCCGTAATTCACTTTTATGAAGTGAGTCAAAAAATTAATCGACCACAAAATCATTGTTTCCGTTAATTTAGTGCGCTAGAATTCCACGGTAAATTGATGTTATGCGAAGGTCGTTTATTATATTCCCATTTATAGGCGATAGACGCGCCACAAGCCGATGTACTACGGCGTGTACCAACGACCGGAAATATCCGAGGGTCCAAATTGGAGGTTTTTGTGGATGCTATTCAATTTTGAATTGTTTACTCGTCATTTCTTTAATCTTTAAACGACATAGATATCATTTTTTCATAGATTTGTCGTAAATTTGGGAGTATATATTAAAGTGTTGTAAATTTTACATTATCTAGCCAACGACAAACGTAGGGTAACGGGACAAACTCCTTTTCTGACCATTTTCTCCCTTTCATAAATCCTCAAAATTAATGGACTACTTTCCTGTAACAAGTAACAGCGTAAATTCAGAGGTATTTCTAGCACAATTTCGTAAATTAAACATCTTTCGTAAAGTTTTCGTCAGTAAGTTTTATCACTAACTCTATTCATCGACAATTCGTCGTTAATTTGTATTTGGAAAGGAATTATCAAAATTTACTCGGATAAAACAATCGCCATCGCGATTAGAATAAAGTAGAAGAGGGATGCCAATTGATTTTCTCACTTTGAGTCAAATTTTCATCGAGGTAACTCTTATTGTAGCTGCGCTCCCAGTTTCAAATGATAATATTTCAAATCATATTGTAAATTCAAGTTAGAACTGAAGGTTTGTGGTTAAGAATAGGCTGGTTTCCTGTAGATGTAATATAAACATAGAATTTCAATTTAATTTTGTTAAAACCTCATAAGTTGATCAAACACAATATTCACGGCACACTCCGCACCACACAAATTATTAATTAACTCGGGAAGGCCTTTTCGAAGACACGTAGGTCATCACCATCAAGCCAAGTACCGATTGATGTGAGGAAACAAATTTAAATCTAACAAACGCCTTTGCATCCCGTTCTATTCAAGAAAAATATATCTATATAATATGGCTTGTGTATGTATATGTAGCTGTTTTTACCTTTTCGACTAGAAAATAAGTAAATAAGGAGAAAAAAGGAAAGGTACCGAGTCACATAGTCATACCGTCATAAAATACGGGCGAGAAAAACGGTTGTGTTCTTTTTGTTCGTCAAATTTGTGTTCTTTCCTTCTCTCTCTTACACTAAAGATGCATGCGGAAAAAAGTGCGGGAGGATGGAAGTCTCTGTCATAGTACAACCATGAATCAAGCAGGCTGCAATACACTGTAATACACCGAATAAACATGAGAAATATAGCGGTCCTTTTCCTTTATTGACTAGATTTGCGTTCTTGTTTATGTAAATAGTCTCATAGGCGTCCAGCTCGCGAGGCGAAATCATGTTTTTAATTAATTTTTGGTTTTCTAATTTAATACTATGGCCTGTATCGTTAATATGTTGTGCGACACTTGATGCTTCTATCTTCCCGTACCTGCAGCACCTGATGTGTTCATTAAATCTAGTACTGGATATTTTCTTTTGGAATCCATAGATGGATTTAGCATCAAAAAGTGTATATCGCAGTACTTTTTCGTAGTAGATTTGGTCCAGTAATTTACGAATTAAGATAGTCAGTTTACATTTTTGTATTATCGATTGACCTTATGCTTTAAAACTGGCGAAAATTCACAAAAGATTATCTAACTCTTAATACTTTAGTAATAGTTTACCTTACAAGAAAAAGAAAACGAATCAATTTTATTTGCAAATGCATATTTCCATACCGCATGTAAATCCCCTTGTAAAATAATAAGTGCCAAACAGTTTATTTTTCCTATCTCACTCGTTGAGACAACGACGATAGCAAACCGACCTCGCAGAAAGGTTACAAAATAGAGGGTGTAGACGATGTAAGTAACACGTCAAATATATCTAACGCAGTGGCAATTCCTCCTTATGAATTATGCATAGCTAGCGATTCGCTCGATAATATGATGCGCTATTTATTTTGTGTCTTTTGGCACGGGCTCAAAGAGAGAACGCCGAGTAATCCGGACTCTTTTTAACGGCTTAAACGTCTCGATGCGACAGAGGGTTTTTTTAGTAAAATTTTTGTAGTACGCGATTAGAATTAATGCGGAATTCAGGTCGTGGGATAACGACTACAGAGAGGAAGATTCTCTTTTTTTCAGCAAACAGTACTACGGTTTTGGCACATAAAGGGATCGATGCAGAATTACATTACGTCTAGGGAAATTTTGATTCACGAATTTGCTTTAAATATTACAGGAACAGTTTTCAAAACCTTCTTTCTTAACTAGGAATTTCCTGGATTTTAAATGTTAAACGTACAATCGCATAATGTAATTGTAAGAAAACGGAATTCCTTTGCACTTTTGCAACGCGAAAACGAAGCAACTTATCTCCTTGTGACAAATATTATCTTTAAATTATCTCCCTTACAGTATTCACGCGTGAAAATTCCTTCTCTTCCTTCTTACAACTACAGCAATTTCGTGAAACAAAGCGGGCGAATTTACGTAGAGACAGGGCGAATAAGCGACCGCCACACTCCCTACTAAATCTGCTTTATGTTATTCCTTCATCTCTCCTTAAAATATCTCATTTACATTCATTTACTATTCATTTGCCCTGCCACCTAATAAATATAGAACAGAAGCACTCGTCGACGATCGCGTTAGGCGCCCCTTTACTCCCTTTCTTTGATCCGACAAAAAACATCTGCCACGTGAAACTAGCGCGGAAAAAGGAAAAAAAGACGCTCCGGAATTATTCAAACGTTTCGAAAGCTTGATTCCACGGTTTCTTTCACAGTCACGTTGCTTAAACAAAACATTCGTTTCGCTCTTTTATTGAAAAGACAACGGAAGAGGGAGAAATATGGGATGGAAAAGAAGAGGGTGAATTTCGAAAGCGAATAGGATGCGGATTTGCGATGTGGTTATCCTACAGAGTGATTGTTACATACTGTAAGCACCTAAGAAGCTTTTAATGTATAGTTGATCTTTTGAAATTTTTCTTATAAGAAGGCCTGGTTGCTCTTTTTTCTTGAAAGAAACCTGAATCCGCGTGATGTGTACGGTGGGATAAAAAAAATATTTGAAGATTACTTAACATTAACTGGAATACCTTGCAACAATTATATTTGCCGTCGACCCTATTTGTTGTCGGCCCGATCCGCTAGACAGTGGCTTAGAATCGGCAAGAAAAAAGCTTGGGCAGTTACAGTTATTGTTATATACACAAAGAAAAAAAAGTTCTTGCATCAAACAAATATGTTTGAATGTACAATCGCTTTTATTTGATATAATGTTGTTGAGTCAAACAAATATATTTTAGAACCGTGTCCTTCGCGCGTCGTCGGCAATTTCCGTTGCGTGACCGCAGGGCAATCGCAATCGTAGTCCTAGCTTAGGTTATATGAGACGGTGGTTCGTAAGCGATAAGATGTAAATGAAGAAAAGAATAGGTAAGCAGAATAATGGGTTTATATATTTTCATTGGATAATTAACGTTAACATTTCTGTATAAAAAAAAATATTAAAATACTTGCCGCAATTACAAAAATCTCGCCGATATCGTTTTCAAGGCCAATAACGCCGATGTTAGCACTTATAATTAAATTGCGATTCAATTCACCACACATTTAACAGTGCTTTGACCTATCTATTTTCATATTTTGCAACTAATTGTTAGTGGATCTCCTCCTTTTTTGATATAACAGGTATTTCAGCAAAGGCAAGTGATGAGACATGCATAACTCCATCGAGATATCTGCTCTTCTATCTCCGACCCTTTTTGTAATAATACCTAGCACACAAACACCTGTTCTTCCTTTTCCAGCCCATTTTGGCCTGCTGTTTTAGTCTCTCCTTCATCATTGGCAATGTTATTGTTCTCATGTATCTCTTCAACTTCAAAATAATTTGCTAACTTCAATATTTTCATTGTCTTCAATTCCCAGTTCATCGTCGGATTGCTCTGTGTTTGATGGTATACCGGGCTTCGGTAGAAGAGCAAAAATCTTCTCTAAGCATGATAAATAGGCTTAAATAAAATTTATCAATATTATGTATTACTAAGAACAACTTGGTGATGTAACATCTTTTATATAAATGTAAACTGGGGTATTGACAACGTAACATAGATGATACAAACATTTTTGAATTACGTCTCCTCAGTTACATGAATATTTTACAGTAAAGTAACTAATTAATTTTATAAATATACATTTACTAATATGTATTTATGCAGATTTTTAAAAATGTTTAGCTAGAATTATAAAAAATTACTTACTTTCTGGAATATTTCCACCGTGAGTAGCCATTACAGATTTTTGCTGACAAATAAACTACTTAAGTCCTTATGTTGAACAGTAGATGTCAGCACTAGCGTGATACACACTTGTTTATATATCATATAAGACACATAATAAGCCAAGTATTAGAATTAATATATTTTATAGAGTATTAAATATATATTCATTGCCCTTTGTTCTACCATTTATTGCTCGATTTATTTACTTTTATATCTACATTCAAAATATGCCCCTAGAACATATTGACCGAATCACATCACGTTATGAGGACTTAACCCTTGAGATTACTAACAGTATAGTGAGGTAAACGTACGTATTTCTCAAACAGATATATTTTTAAATCAAATTTGAGATTATTTGCTTCAAGGATCATATGTTTGAATCAAATAGTGATGTCAAAGAAATTATTTCTTTAAATTAAAAACATATTTCTTTGCCGCGATTTAAAACCACGATTTGATCGACTGAATGTATATTTGTTTGAGTCAAGAACTTTATTTTCTCTGTATATGGCCAGATGTAATCGAAGGTAAGAATTCTGGGTTACCAGTGGAGCATAAATATTTTTAAATAAGTGAATTGGCGCCTACAATGAGAGGAGAGGGTTTCGAGGATTTAGTTGAAGGAAATATTATAGAATTAATGGCAGACAACGAACTAGATGATGATGATTTAGTTAATATGATTAATGAAACAAATGATCGTGAGCATGATTTTGATGAAGAGGAGTCTGAATCAGTTACGTTCATAGTGAAAGTCGAATTAGCGAGAAAATTGGGTAATCATTTACTAAAAAAACGATCCGAATGTTGAATAATCTCTAAGATTGCGACGAAATATTAATGCCTAGCTCAGTATGAGGAAGTCTATAAAGATTTAGCCAAAAGCCAAACATAGGTTCTTAATAGCGGATTTCATTACGAAATCTCACCGATATAAAATTCACATAAAACACCGTCGAGCGCTGGCAGTGACTATTCAGAAAGAAAACATTAATAGACATTGAAAATGACGACAGCTTTCGGTCAAATTTTTGTTTTTATATTACATTCCTCCTTCTTATACATGAACTAAACTGTGGTTTTTATATTTTTCTAAGTATGTTACTTTTATCTTATATAAATGACAGAATATGCACAGTGTATTTTTGATTAACACAAAATTCTTTTTTTAAGAACCTTTCCTCCATGTTAATCAGGGAATAAGTACCAATGCTACTAGACTAAATTCATAAGAAAGTGTCAAAAAGCTTCTTAGTTGTCGTGTTCTCGAAAGCTAATAAGGGCATCGACTCACGCATTTTGAGTTCCTGGAAATTATCAGAAAACTTAAGAATGCCACAGATATTTGCACGCAATATTTTAATCAATGTTTGTTGATGTAATAATTACAAGTCAGGCATCAAAATTAGGAAACTTCCAAATTCTAATTAAGCAGTAAACCTTCCCCGCGTTGTCAATCGAATTCTGGGAATTCCTCCAAACATCAATTTCTTTCCGTCTCCCTATTTATTTTATTACCTCTTGAAGATCGAAGACAAATTAAGCGCCGAACATCGACGGGCGAAATTATCGATGAAAGCGGTCCGAAAAGGCGGAGAAACGAGAAGGAGACCCTAAACAAAGAGAAAATCGTTTTCCTCCAGCTCTAGCTCTTTTCCTTTTCGCTCCTTCGAATACCGAGGAAAAATACGGAATTAGCACCGAAGAAAAATGGACCAAGATATATGATTTTCCCCAAGAAATGTTGACTAGATATCAGTCAGATAAAAGTTAACAGCGAGTAGGGATCGGTATAGGGGAAGAGGAGGAGGTGATTGTGGTGGTGGGTCGATTTAGCTGGGGTATCGGAGGGAAGCGAATAAACGATAACCAATTTCCTATTGTAGTTTCGCTAGAGGAAGGAAGCAAACCGGAGAAAAGTATAGATCTTGATATGGCGGACGCAAATATACCGTTGATAACATTGTACGCTTTCGATCTATTTATTTTGTGATTTATGCCGATTCGCGCTCGCACATGTGTTAGAGCGGGTGCGTGTATTTATTGTTGTTCGCTTGCGGACGTTTCTGACGATTGCACGGACGGTTTGAGTACGTTGTTTGGCCGTAGATTTCGACGACAAAATAAGGAAATCGAACGCGATCAAGGAGAAAAGGGAAACGGAAAACGTCGCTACCGTTTTCGGGGGACTTAATTTGATTTGATTTGTGGCCTTTTTATAAAGCGTTTAAAGTTAATCGCATTGAGATGTACGAGGAAACGTTATAATAGGTATTTTGTAAAACAAATAAAAAGAAAGTCAACCAAAAAAACATGATTATGAATTGTTTCTTTAAAGATCTTAAATACACTTTATCCATTCGATATTCCTATTTTGGGAACATTTTGCATTAAAAGGTGAAGTCAAAAAATGGCAAAGAAGCATATATTTGTTTCAAACTGACGAAGTTCTTCAAAAGAAAGAAATGAATTATTGAATTATTAAATCAAAGAGATGTATTTTCAAATCAAGCTTGGGGTTATTTGTTTCAAGAGATCGTATGTTTGAATCAAATAACGATGTTATAAAAATTATTTCTTTTAATTAAAAAAATATATCTTTGCCGCTATTTAAAATTACGATTTCGTTGACTGAATGTACATTCGTTTGATCCAAGAACTATTTTTTCTCTGTGTACTCATCGGACTGTTTCGTGGAAATATCGTAGAAATATCGTAGAATATCGTAGAAATATAATAATTACCCCCCCCCCCCCCCCCCCCCCCCCCCCCCCCCCCCCCGTAGAATATCGTAGAAATATAATAATAATAATAATATTCGTTTATTGTGCCAGTATTAGAAATAAAGTAGAAAATTGTACAAAAACATTGGACTCGTATCTTAATATATAAAGTAGTGTTAATTGTATCAATTAGATAAGGAATGCAATACTGGAGCAAAAGGATCTAGGTCAGCAATAAGTTTACTGATCTTCCCCTAGACCCGCATACAGAGAACCACACACACGCGTAGGTAACAAGCACTATCAATAGGTAGTAGGTTTGCGTACTGAGGGAATTCTGAAACATAACAGAGGTAGAAACAATTACTTTATGACATCATACGAAATTCTGGGAACGCTTTAAAAGCAGCAGCAAGCATGGGGATGTGTTTGTCTCTCGGTTTATCCTGCTAAACCGCAGCAATTGTAACAGCAGAAAATTGTGCTCAGAACCATGCTGATGACGCCGGGTAGGCAAAAACATGTTCATGTGTTAGCGCTACTTTCTCTGCTACAATGTTTTTGCCGGGAATGATTCCACCAATACCATGAGCTATATTAGCATTAATTTTTGGTTATTGTTACTAGGCATTCTTTCCATATGTATTTTTATCCTTCCTTTGTCTTAATTGTTTCAGAGTGCCATAAAAGAACTTTTGATTTTCTCTATAACTAATAGTAATTTTATCTCCAAATTTTATCCAGGACTTCTCTCTTTGCTTCTTTTATGTCTTTCTTAACTTTTCTTCTCTTTTCCTTGCAATCTTCAAGGTCTTCTAGTCTTTTTGTTCTTAAGTATCTTTCCCAGCTGTCTTTCTTCTCTTTTACAGCGCTTTTTATTTCTCTAGTCCACCACTCTGTTCTTTTGATATATTTATTTGTTATTTTTGTAACTCCACAACTCCCCTTTGCTGCGTCTACTAGGCTGTTTTTGAAGTTTTTCCACTTTCCCTCAATTCCGTTTCCTTCTAGTCTCTTCAGTTTTTTAACTAGTATTTGTTGGTATTTTTCTTGGTATTCTCTTCCTTTCAGTTTGTAACTACTTATTCTTTCTTGTACTTTCTCTCTTCCTTTCTCTATTCTCCTCTCTTTACCTTTCATATCCATTTTTACTAAATAGTTATCGCTTCCTACCTCTGCACTTGATGCTACTTTTACATCTTGTATTACTTCCTCTTTGTGTTTACCTACTAGGAAATAATTTATAATTGATTTCTCTCTCCTGGTTTCTTCAACTCGTGTAAATTTGTGGATACTTTTGTGTTTTCTATCACCAGGTTATTTCCTATGCTTATTTCAACATTTACTCTGCCATTGAGGTCTCTCATAACTATGATATTTTCGCCCCCATCATCTATTGGCATCTGTATTTTTGAACATTCATTAAAAGAACGCTGTGATTAAAAAAATTTTAATGTACGAAATTTTGTTTATTTGTAATTAGGTTATAACTTGAAAACAAATGAAAATCGGATAAGAACATACATATGAGTTTTTTTTTACATTATTGTCACGTATACAATACATTCCTGGAATTTGGTCCGTTCCTCCAGACTCACCCTGTACACAAATTAATGTGAGGAAGGAGAAATTAGTTTACTAGGGGATTACGACGTAAACTTCGTAGTAGAAACCTTTTCAATGGAAGCTGATCCTCACACTGTGCACTGTTAATTTCAACGTCTTCGTAATAACGATTAGGACTATCCTAAGCATAAATTGATGTCAGTTTTTCGAAGGGGTAGCTTAGGCTGGCTGGATAGAACAGGTAGTTAATATAATTTTATTTACGTTCAAGAAACGACAAACTTTAATCTCTTAATTTCTATACAAAAGGGAAAATATGAAGCGAATACGATAGGAGAGGCGGAGCCAGGGCTACGATGGTGACGGCGCGCGATCGTTGAATTTTACTGAGACGTATAATTTTATATTCCGTGATTTATAACATTCGTTAACTTAATTATGTTTCGCTTTAGTAATTCGGCTACGTTGGGGTTAATTATGAACTTGCCACAGTTACCCCGTGAAATATTACCTCATCAGATATTAAAAACATTCTGCTTAGCGCAACGATGATGCGTACGCGCCACCGGCTGTGAAATGAAAGGCGCCGTGGAACAATGATGGGGCAGGTAGGGAAATGTAGTTTAATGTGAGCTTGTCGTATTCGCTTTTTAGTACTCCCTTTTGGCCCAGCTTTTTTTTTTCTTGGCGAGTACTGAGAATATGCGTTAATAAAGAATTATTGAAATGGGTTTGATATTAGGCAACACCTCATGGTTTCGACGTTCTAGTCTTTCTTGTCGTCAGTCACCTATTGGATACATCTATTTATTTTAAAAACATTTGAAATGCATACGTGTTCTAATGTAAATTTGTACGAGGTTAAATTGCAAGCTTGCCTCTAGCTAGACGTGACATTAGAACGCCTTCGAAATATACAAGGTGTTCAGCATTGAATATCAAACTTTCTAAAATTTGAGCAACAGGAACATCACTTTTTAAATAGAACCATATATTTTTGCTCTATCTATCGTATAGAAAATATGTATCTCTAACGTTTTTGTAAAGGATGGCCTATCGGGTACGCCGGATTTAATTTTAAAATGATTTTTTTATTGATTTATAAAACAGATATGTTGAAATTAATTATAGAATATGTTATGTGCTGACACACCCTGACCCTTTTGATCAAATTTTCGAAGAGTTTTTCCAAGTCAGTTGGCTCAATTTCAGCAATAATGCGTTGGATTTCTGTTTTCAGTTCAGGAATTGTTTGTGGTTTATTAGCATAGACCTTTACAAAACCCACAGGAAAAAATCGCATGGCGTCAAGTCGTAAGATCTGCGCAGACAATTAATGCCAGCATTTCTGGAAATCACACGACCAGGAAAATGTTGTCTTAACAAATCGATGGTTTCTCTTGCTGTATGGCATGTGGCACCATCCTGTTGAAACCACATACCTTCGAGGTCCGTATCGTTGATACCACAAAGAGTTTGATATCATGTCACGATATCGTACTTCATCTACAGTTAAAGCTTGGCCAAACTCATTCTCAATTACACCTCAAGTCCATAATCCACACCAAACAGTTGCCCTTTGTGGTTACATCGGTTTTTCAAGTATGGTACGAGGATTTTCATTACCCCAAATCCAACAATTCTGCTTATTAGCGAAACCATCCAAATGAAAATGAGTTTCATCGCTAAAGATGATGTTTTTAAAAAAATTGTCATTCACCGTTTGATTTTCTATCGCCCAATTAGCGAATTGTCTCCATTGCAAATGGTGTCGTGGCTTGAACTCCTGAGTTAATTGTACTTGATAAGGGTGGAGGTGAAGGTCTTTAGTGAGAATTCCTTGTAAACTGGTTCTGCTAAAGTTCAATTGTTGAGGACGATGACGTGTTGATGTTCCTGGATTCTCATCGATACTCTCATTGACGACCGCAATGTTTTCGGCCGACCGCACAGGACGAGGATGCGAGTTTGTTTGTCCATAACCGAATCAGTTTCCTCAAATTTTTCTTTAATCTTCGAACAGTGGACATTAAGTGAAATATGAATACCAACAATTCCACGAACTTTTCGAACAGTCTCCGCAAAGCTTTCGCCAAATTTTCAATGTGTTTTAACAATGACAATACGTTGATCTTTTGCGTAGCGATTTATTTTTAATAACTTCAATGACTACAGATGACACATGTCAGACATTAGGGTTGTCAACTTAAATATAAAAAGAAAGATGGGAAATTTAATTATATAATGATGCATATGTCTAACATTGAAAGTAAGAGAAATTTACTGTTAAGCGTGAGTTCTGCATTCAGGTTTTGCATCCCAGTAGTTTCCTGTTGTTGGTGCTGTTTGATTAACTTGACAGCAATAAACAAAAGATACTGATGGTGACGTTTTTAAACTATTAATTCAAAATATTCAACCCAAGTGGCTGACCTGCAGTCAAAGGCAAGTCTTGCATTTGGAAATTACATCCTGGTATTATTGTAGTTTGGTTACCATGACAGCAGTAAACAAAACATACTAATATTAACGATCCTTGATTATTGATTCAAAATTCCAAACGTAAATAGAGAAGCGTTAGGCTGCGCTCACATAGGGTAACGCGAAATTAACTTAAGAATTAGCGTAAAATCATTTGCAATATTTCGCCTTAATTCTTAGAATAATTTCGCGACATATTAACAATTGACATCTCACTTTACTTTCTCGTATCATAATCTTAATTTATTTGTTAATAATTTCTTTTGTAATGGATGGAATTACACAAAAACGTTGTATACTCTATTTATTAGCTGTTTCCGCAATAATCATGAAGAACATATCTAAAAATAAACGTAAAAAGAGAAGACGTTGGCGATAACGTCTCGTCAAAACTCAAAAGAAACAATGAGGGGACTATTTAAAATGAATTCAGGAAATCTTAAGCCGCGATTCTGATTTCTTCTCCTTATATACAGGAATATATGTTGATTTATTTGAAAATTTATTAAAGATGGTAGAAGCAAATTAAATATTGCAAGAAACATTTCGAAGCGTTGTGGATTGTACTACAGTTTGCCTATTTACCAACACCAAGCACACATAATGCACATATGTACAAATACTGATGGTTTCTTGAATAATTGAGAGTCTCCTAATTGTATAGGAGGGATAAAAGGTATGCGCACTCATAAAACAACCTAACAATTCTGGCTCTTTATATTACAATTATAAGAAAACTTCCTTATTTTATTCATACATTTTTGATACCAAGAAATACAGTTTTTAAGCAAGTACCTGACTTTACATATTCGTGTTCTGCGTGAAGCTTTACAATCAATGCAATGTAGTTGCATGAAATATTCATATCACCAGGAATATTCGGAACCTTCAGCTTTGAGAGCTATTCCGAGCGTACATTTCCTAGTGAGCTTCAGCGTAAGGTTTTGCTGATTTACAATCCCATGTCACTTGCAGTAGTGCATTTTTGTTGTCTAAACTCAGATTCGCAACCATAAAAGATGCATCATGTATAGCCTTTATCGTTTTAAAGAACGATGTTTACTAACATTTTCATTAGTGCGGCACAAATTTAAATACTGATTATCTGGATGGAAAAGAACATAAAATAATTGTTGTTAAATCATGAATCAACTTTATGAGCTTTTATTTTATTATTAATTTTAACGCCGGAACCGATTATTTTGGGCAAGAGTGTATCTTGTATTTTGCTGTTTTATGTTGAGCATTAGTGTACATACTATCTAAATTCAATCATTACGGAACTTGTGCAACGATGTATATTATTAAATAGTTTTGCTTATACGCGTCACGTACAAGGTCGCAATACGTCATTAACAAAAAGTGCTACGTCACTTCAAATACGGGCATATAAACCAGGTCTTTACAGCAACGGTCTCCAACTAGGCAGAAGGAATCCATATTACGGAAATTTATCCACATTACGGGCGACCTTTGCCGACTTTTGCGTTAGAAGTTGGATGGGAAAATTGGCAATGTTTCACAATTAACTGGCCTTTGGCAGACTTTTGTGAAGCACTGGTATCCGAATAACGTATAAGTTCGTGCACCTTGTTACCTATAACCGAAAACATTAAAGTCCGTAGTGCGTAATTTATCTGTTCTTTAATAATTTTAAATAAATTAGAAATTAGAAATTTAATTACATGTGTTAATTCAAGGAAAAATCAATTTTTCACTATTCGCCGATGGAAGCCAGTATATTCGTTAAACACATTTGTTACCTCATTATTATCTTTTCAATATTTTAAACTTCTAGTGTGATGGTTTCACATTTACCTCGGAGAATAGCGTTACATTATTTTCAAAAGAGACAAATTCTTGCTTAATCCTCGAATGAAAAACTGAGTAATCTGTCGCGTAGAAACTAAATGTAACACTAACGCCTCTCCTGGAAAAACCCTACAAACTACAAAGCTTCGTTCTTTTCTTATTCCATCTCAGATTTTTTGCTAGTCCCTAACCTCTCATCCGCAGGCAAACTTACAACACGTCTACGGCAACGCACACAGTCGCAGTAGAAATGAAAATCTCTCTATAAACTTTTATTGTCGCGGAATACCAAATGACGACGACTGCGAGTTCGGTGTGACTTTCGCCGTCAACCGACTCACTCTAAGCCCAAGCGCACTCTCGTTTCCGTTGCCGGTATAGCGTCACTTGCTGCCGGTCGATTACCCTCCTGAGAAATAAAACAGAATAGCTCGCAGTTGTCTTCCGAGACCTATGACGAGAGGGTTTCTTTCGATCGGACGGCTTGATACAACTGGAAACTTCATTACGTATCATGTTTATATTCCCCGAGACTTTTTCTTTCCCCCATTCGGATGACAGCTCTCAGATAGGGCGATTCGCCATTCGCCCCTGGTACTGCAACGGAAGCAGCAGTCTAATGCTCGTTTCACCCCCACCACCATTCGCCTTACTCTGAATCGTCGACGGAGTCCTTAACGCGGGCCTCGTAAATTGCAACAAGGAGGCGAGGAAGACGGATGTGCAGGGTGGCAATCTCATTTGAATGATGATTTATTCATTGTTTCTTAACAAGGTGCGAAAGAAACGGAATTTATCGCACCGAAATCGCCGCCATTTCATAAATAAAGTGGCCGGGTGCGTTGGGAGCGCGTGTCAAACCTCTATTTTATGTTTCTAAATCTTTCTTTTTGATTTAGCCCATAATGGAAGCGAATGTCAAGGTTAAAGGAATGATGGATCGCTTCAGTTGAGCAACCTGAATACCGTATCATATATTTTTCAATGTCTACTGGTTTATACCAGATTTTGTTGTCCAAGAGCTAAATCCATACATAAAAAGAGAGATGTGAAAGAATATACATTACAATTCATTCAATTTGTTACAAAATTAAATTCATAAGAAACTTGTGACGAACCATCAAAGTTCGATTTAAAGACTTGATCTGTAACGCGAAATTAAAAGATTACTATCGAAAAAAATGGAAAATAACGAAAGACTCTACTTTTCTTCATGAATTTAGAAGACTTCGCTCGTTAACAAAAACGCAAATATCACGTGCATATGAAGCGTATATTTCTCAAACGGAAGGTGCTATCAAAGTAGAACCAAAACGCCTATGGTCTTTTGTACGAAGTAGGAAGGGAACTACACGCATACCCGGTAGATTGGTGCTCGATGGAGTAGCCCTCGACGATCCTCAACAAATTGTTGACGCTTTTGCAACAGTATTTTCTCAAGTTTATACTTTGTCCAACGTTACCGACCCTCCGCCCAATCTTCCACAACTACAGTCGTTTAGTTTGGTTCCGACAACAGAAGACGAATTGGTTAAAATTATGGCTGCCTTTCCAGATAGGGCCACCGCGGGCGATGACTTGGTGCCGAGCTTCTGTGTTAGGAATTTATGTAATGCCTTTGCGATACCTTTATGCCAGATTATTAATCTTGCCATCAGGACCTCCACTTTTCCGGATAGATGGAAACGTGCACGAATTGTACCTGTCTTCAAGAAGGGAGATTCTACTCAAATTCGAAATTATAGGCCCATCGCTATACTTAATAACTTTGCGAAGATTTTTGAACATATTATATATACTACGATATACAGGAATACTCGCTCACATATCGCAACTTGCCAACACGGCTTTGTGAAGGGACGCTCGACAGTAACAAACCTGGCCTGTTTCACACAATTTATAAGCGAAACTTTAGATGAGTGCGGACAAGTTGACGTTATCTTTACCGACTTCTCACATGCATTTGATACTCTCAGTCATGAATTACTTCTATATAAACTGGACTCGTTTGGTTTAGCTCCCAACTTCTCCTTGTTAATTAAATCTTACTTGGTAAAAAGAACTAACTATGTATTTTATAATGGATTTAATTCGTTTGAATTTGTATCTAGCAGCGGTATCTAACAAGGATCCAATCTTGGTCCATTGATGTTCATTCTATACATAAACGACCTCTTAATATCCTTATCTTGCCATGTCCTTGCTTATGCCGACGATGTTAAACTGTTTTGTAATATTAACTGCCAACAAGATATCGAGAGTCTTCAGACGAGCATTAATATACTGACCGAGTGGTCAAAATCCAATACACTGACATTAAATTCTAGTAAATGTAATTTTATGTGCTTCACGAGAAAAACAAATCCATATATCTCCACTTATCAAATCAACGATATTTCCATCGACAAGATTACCAATCTTAAAGATCTAGGTGTCACTTTTGATCCAACTTTATCGTTTAACATACATATTGAACAAATTTGTTCATCTGCCTCTAAAATGATGGGTTTTCTTATGAGAACGTCCAAATACTTCAATGACGCACTAGTGCTAAAATCCCTTTATTTTGCATTTGTACTCTCGAAATTGGAGTATGCCTCTATTGTTTGGTATCCTTTCTATATGTCCCATCAAGCTCCAATTGAACGTGTTCAGCGTCGATTCCTCAAATTCTTGTCGTTCAAAGTTAATGGCGAATATCCGCCTTGGCATACTTCTTACAACACCCTTCTCGAATCGCATCAATTTCGTTCATTGTCATCCCGTCGTGATTACCATAGCGCCCGATTTTTATACAAATTATTAAATGATAGAATCGACTGTATGCAGCTGGTCTCCCACATAGGATTCAACGTACCTCGAATAGCATTTCGTTATGCTCCAACCTTTATTATGCCGACACCGAGGACCAATCTTCGTTTGCGGTCGCCAATCTATCACATGATCAGGAACGCTGAGAAGATATTTAGTGATATTTTCACCGGAGAGTTGGCGCCATGATACACGAAACATAATAGTTTTTTGTATAGTTATGTCATGTTTTTAAATCAATATGTATTGTGTTCACAATGTGTATATTTGTCCTGTAATTGGGTTTACCTGTTGGACAATAAACATTATTATCATTAAAATTATTATCATTATCATTATTATCATTAAACGGACGTAAAATTATACTTTTACCTTTTATAATTAGTTAAATCGTGTATCAATTTTTGTGAGCTTTTGGTTAATTGAGCGAGAGTGTATCTTGTACACAATTTGACAGATTTGTCTTTAGTTCACCTTCAAATAATAATTTCGCGTGAGACATTCAGGAGTTAAGCGGTGCATGCGATAGGTTTTCGAAAGGTCCAAATTTGAAAGTCGTGCAGTGATAAAATTTTTCCCCTTGAAAGAAAAGTCACTCTCCGAAATCAAAAAGCGATTGGGCACGGTTTATGGAGACTCTGCACGGTCGTATGCCACTGTCAAACGTTGGTCGAAATTGTTTTGTTGGGGCATAAATGATCCACGCAAAAGAGGGTTACTGTAGTGACATCAGAAAACATCAAATTGGTCGAGGATGTCTGCTAGTGTTTTAAAGATCCTACACGAGCATTTGGGTATGACAAAAATTAGCACTACATGGGCCAAAAAATTGCTCAGCGCGGTTCAGAAGGAACAACGTGTCGAATCTAGACCAAAGTTTCTTGAGATATACGAAGCCGATAATACGGCCATTAACCAAGTAGTGACTGGGGACGGAACAATGACTCTATACCACGATTCTTTGTCTAAAAGGGACACGATGGAGTGGCATCGGAGGCAAACCCATCATTAAGAAGATCAAGGTGGCAAGAACCACAAAAAAGGTGATGGTTAAAATTTTTTGGGATAGTGGAGGCATCTTACTAATCGACTTTCAATGTATTGTGCCGAATGCTACGTCAGTTAAGACAAACCATCATGGAAGGACGCCGAGGAAAGTTGGGACGAAATGTCTGGTTCTTGCACGACAACGCTCCTGTCCACACAGCTACAATTTCGAAGGCTACTGTGCGTCATTGTGGATTCATGGAATTTGATCACCCACCATACAGCTCAGATCTTCTCCCAGGTGACTACTTTTTGTTTTAAAAATTAAACTCAGAGCTAAAAGGGAAAAAATGTAACCGATGAAGAAACAAACAGCCATCGTATTTTGTAGTAGTATTTATGCGTTAGCTAAACGATCTAAAAAGTGTATTAAAGTAGCAGAAGATTGTATTGAAAAATAATAAAGAGATTCTTGTTCTCCACGCCCTCTTTCTATGTTAGGCTTAGAATACATGAACCCGACCTCGTATGTAAGTGATGTTTTAGCGCTACATCACCCATCAATAAGTCTACTTGTATTCTGAAATCTTCTCTACCGAAAGATCTTTGTTGTCCTTGGCAAGCTGATATGAATGCTTTCGCCTGATTCTTTCCTAGTACGTTTTGCCTGTACGAAGTCATTTGACGTTCCTTCCACTTCATAATTCCCTGTTTTAAGTGGCTGTTTTGCAAAACACAACAACGGGTTTTTCATTTCAATCGATCCCTTGATATGTTGGGACCAGTCGTAAGATAATGCGGTTTTTACGTCCCAATTGTTTTATAATCTGTACAGATTCTTGCATCAGGTCAGATTCATATGTATAGCTTTTGAGAGCCTTTAGTGCTGCCTAACTGTCTGTGAAAATGTTTATGGTTTTACCTAGACTGTATAAAGGGAAAAGATATTTACTGTCAATTTGAACTGAGGTTAATCGAAACACTAAACAGCTAATTTAAAATGATTACTCTTTCAGCCACCACAGAAAACAAAATATCTGTAGTGGTGAAATTAGGACTACGTCTAAATCAAATAGCAGGCATAAATTCTTAGTACTAAGATATAATTTAGAATTCCCGGCTAATGGTGAAATAATTAACTTATTGCCAACTCCTTTTAAAACAACTACAAAATCCCTTTTCTGACGACAACATAGCCTAACAATAATTGCCCACATTCTCACTTTAACGCACGATCTATGTTTTCATCCACACTCGCTAAGCTATCCAAGATCCAAACGTACACTCTCTAATGTACAGTAATGCGCTAAATTGCAGGTCTATTTTACAAGAAGCGGGCACTAACGGTCTCGAACGTAATTGTTTTATTGCGCACATAGAATTCTTGGCGAGCTAAGCAACTCAAATTTGTTGCTCAACGCTGCGAAGTTGATAATGCACCTACGGCAATTTATTATTTTCCGTTTAGTTTTCCGCAATAAACTCAGGTCTCAAGGTAGGTATGGAAGTAACTCGTGGATGGGGAACAATGTATTGCACCACTCGACTAGTAAAGATTATCGTAGATATTTCTTATTTTCGTTCCCGAGAAATTATAGTGTAAATTGCCACAGAAGATGCTGCAAAACGACCGTAAGACTTCGTGTAATTATTAGTTATTATATTAAGTAAACTCATAGTCATAATTAACGCAGCACTCAAATAATTCTATATAATTTTTAGAAAATTGCTTGGTTGTTGAATTATTTTTTAATATCATCATAAAGAAATCAATTTAACTGGAGATAATTAAACACCGGTTCATCAATTAGCTTCTTTTTTAATGAAAACATGGAAAAAAATACAAATTCCATTCAATTACAAATTGAGAAACAAAACGATATTATTGGAAATCCTAAAAAAACTCTATAAACAAAAAAAATTTAACTAAAGAACAAAAGTTAATAACGCCTGGCACCTATCTTAACTTTGATAACTGCTTGGATTCGCCGTGGTAAGCTCACTATCAAATTTTGGATTACTTTCCGGTGAATATTATCCCACTCAAAAATAACAACACGTTCCAAATCTTGAAGATCGCCAGCAGCTGGTAAATGAGGCTTTACTGAAATTTGTTGAGCATTCCAAAGGTGCTCAATTTGATTGAAATCTTGGTTTCGTGGTGGCCAATCCATGACTTATTGTAGGTAATCCAAAACTTGTCCAGCGATGTGTGGTGTCATATAATCCTGCATGAACATGAAATTGTTCTCTAAAAATGGCGCAAAAAGCATTCTCTAGGTAGTACCTTTGGCGTTTAAGGATTAACTCTGTACAAGAATCAAAGCAAATACTTCCCCACAACATTCTTGATCCACCACCAAAGGGCTCCGCGCAGTCAAAATGTCTTTGTCCAGTTCTTCGTCATACTCTTTTGTGACCATCTAGAGGTTTTAAGCTTACTTTAGTCTAACCCGAAAACAAAACTCGCTTCCAATCTCCAACTGTCCAATCTACATGATTCCTGGCAAATCTGCTGTACACAGCATGCTACAGCAAGTAATGGTCGAACTACAGACCTCCTACTACTCAATATTAGTTCCTTCAATCTTCTCCTTGCAGTTATATATATGGGGCATGAAAGAAAGGTTGGGTATTTATAAAATTGCATGTAAGGACTGTGATAAAGTCTATATTGGTCAAACAAACGAACGATAGGTACTAAATTCAATGAACACAGCAGATGCTACAGGTATGCCAAAACAGAAGCGTCAAGTGTAGCACAACACATAAACGAGACCGGGCATAATATTAAATTAGAAAAGCTGAAATTGATTAAGAACGTAACCTTGCCTCGTGAGCTAGGCGTATTTGAAACTATCTACTTAAAAAAGGAGCTAAACCTGCTAAACAGAGACCTCCCACTTCATTACGTCTGTCTTTTTGATTTACTAGGGTAAGATAACCATATGTTTTAAATAACGTGCTATAGTGACAAAATACTCTTTTGTCGCGTGAACTTGACATTAACTTGCGTCCATTTCCACCAGAAATGTCAAAATAACATTGTAGTGGCATAAAACTACTAGACTGTAAAACTACTTGCTGTTACATTCACCAGGAGAAAAAGACCGGCGCCGGAAACAGTGGAGTTAGATGGCGTCGAGATCCCATGGAGTTCGTCGGGGAGATACCTGGAAGTCGTCTTCGACCAGCGGCTGATCTAAAGAGCCCATATCGACCACATCAGGGGGAAAATATCACCGCGCCAAGAGTTCGTTGATTGTTCTCCTCGGACGGCACTCTGTGCTTGATCTGAGGACGAAGATGCTGGTTTATAAAACATGCTTACGACCAATGCTGACCTATGGTGCTCTGGCGTGGATCACGGCTGCCGCCAGCAACCTGCGAAGAGTGGAAGCCCTCCAGAATAAAATCCAGGGGATTATCGCAAGCCCCATGGTTCAAACGAAACAACCAGCTACAAGCGGACTTAGAAATAACGTCGATAAAGGAATATCTACACCATCTGGCTCGAAACACGCTGGAGAGGGTGCGGGCGTCCTCAAACCCTCTCCTGGAGCAAGTGGCAGTCGAACCACAAGACCGTCCTCCCCCTCGATGTGCGGTGGTCAGAGTCGCGGACAGAATCTTTCCCTAGGATGCCGACTTCTCCTGGAGATTAACCACATGGACCCTAAAAAGTGACAAAACCAAGAAAACTCCCGGATAGAGTGGAGTAGCCTGTTACTTAATGATTGGAGAGCCTAAAGGCCAAAGTCTGGCTCTAGAAAGAAGAGCAGATCGTCGAAGATTATGTTCTGTTAAACCAAAAAAATTTAGAAAATAGGAAAATATAGCCATGCACTTAGCTACTACTACTAACAGCTAGCTGATTCAATGTTTGCTCGCAGCGCAGTTACATTGAAGTTTGCTCAAGAAATTCTTCACATACTATGTTGTCGAAACGTTAAGTTTATTCTTTTATTTTCAATAAAGTTGATATTACCACAACAATACCAACTTCGTCTTTATTGATAATTTATGTGAACATTTACTAGAAAATAATTAACGAAAAACCCCTTCTCAGCTGAAACAGATACCGGCATTTTGCATCGTCCTATAAGGTCTACAAATCACCCAAGTTTCATTGAATTTTGGAAGTGCGGATTGAGTATCTTTCTTTGTTAGTTATCCAGTAGTACATGATCAATTTCTGCGATAAGCCAATACAATTTTGTTGTAAATGTTACCATTTAAATGATTATATTTATATTTGTAATTTTATTAAACTGATTAACCTAGAAGTTAGACATTTGAGTTTATGAAATTATACGCATAAAAACTACATTTAAAAAAGGAAAACCTTTGAAAACCTAGACTTAATCAATGAGCTTTGCTTATAGTAACGATATCTGTAGCTCCAGCATCAATATCATCTTCTACCGACGACAAGAACTGCAAATGCATCTCGAAACTAGAATTAGGCGGCTTACTGGATAATCGTCGTCGGGAGATAAAGGACAATCCGTTGCCGTGCATCTAGTTATAAGTATTTGAATTTATGCGGAGTCGGGAGCAAAGGCAAATTGAATATTAATATAGTCATTGTTTACATGACGTTGCGCTAACGGAAATGCCCTGGACTTCGGATTGCAATCGACAGTAACTTGGCGCACATAGAGGGAGCTGCAACCCGCTGCCGTTTCAGAACGCAGAGTGCGCCACGCCCAACACACCGAATTGAAATCGTATTATGCAAACGGGAATATGTTTTCTTGTTACATTGCAAGTAAGAACTGTTGTAAACATTGGGAAGGTTCGGTATTCAAATTGGAAATTCGTACTTTGAAAGTAAAAAAGAAACAAAATATTATTCGGTAAATTCGTAAAATATTTCTTACAAGAGAATACAGGCAATGGAAAGTCAATTCAATTTAGAATCTGTATAGTAAAATATGAAAACAAATTGTTTTCTTTCGTACTGAGAACAGATCTAAGAGAATGAAATGTATATTGCTCCGTGCCGACACTACTAAGATGATTCACATAATGCTGGTTTTTGTATTATATTCATTAACAGTATACAACGGAAATCGTATCAACAATAACTGCAATAAAAGAGTCGTGAATATAAATCGTCAAGTTGAAGTTATGAATGATGCTTGCGGACAAGTGAATGCGGTATACCGGGTGTTTCAATGTTAATAATAATAATAATCTTTATTTCAAAAAGAGCTTGAGACAATATATCACAAAATCTTAATAAAACGGCGTCAAAAAGAATTTACAATGCGTATACAAGAATCTAGTCCCTACTTAAGTATTCGCTTTTAACAAATATTTTTTGAGTTGTTTTTTTAAATTGTTAGATTGATTAATGTTAATTAAATTAACAGGTAAATTATTAAAAAATGTAATGCCTGCGTAGCTTGGATGTTTCTCTGTAACTGTAAATCTGTGCACAGGATGTCTATAGGTTAATGTTCGTGTTTGGTACAATACTTTCTCTCTTACATTACTGTTCCCATTTTTTTATAAAAAAACATAATACATTCATATATGTGCAATGCATATACTGTAACAATGCCCTTTCCTCTGAAAGTATTGTGACAGATTTGAAGAAAATTTAATTTACAAATGATTCTCTTAAGCCTTTTCTAAATTACAAATATTTTTTGAATCAGTCACCGTTTTAATGGAATTTTTGGTCAAATAAGCACTTAAAACTCTGAAAAAGAATTTAACTTTTTTAAAAGCGTATGTATGTGCTGCTATCAATCTAGAAATTAATCAAGGTACACTCCTAGAACCTCTACGGGTTCTGCAGTTGCAATGCTTTGGTTATCAAGCATGATATCATCCGGCCTGTCCGCATTACGTTGTTTACTTCTAAATAAAATACAGTTGGTTTTCTCCTAATTTATTGTTAACTTGTTTTGTTTAAACCAGTTATTCATCCAGTCAAAGCTAACGCAAATATGCTTTTTAAAACTACCCCTAGTAAACCACCCTCTAAGGAACCTCCCGAAAACTATGAATTGCACCCCTCATCTTTATGACTTATCATGACTGCATCAGAATAGAATCAGAATAGAATTTGGATAGAATCAGGAATGGAATCAGGAATGGAATCGGAATGGAACCGGAATGGAATCGGAATGGAATCGGAATAGAATCGGAATAGAATCGGAATAGAACCGGAATAGAACCGGAATAGAATCGGAATAGAATCGGAATAGAATCGGAATAGAATCGGAATAGAATCGGAATAGAATCGGAATAGAATCTGAATAGAATCGGAATAGAATCGGAATAGAATCGGAATAGAATCAAAATAGAATCAAAATAGAATTAAAATAGAATCAAAATAGAATCATAATGGAATCGGAGTAGAATCAAAATAGAATCAAAATAGAATCAAAATAGAATCATAATAGAATCAAAATAGAATGAAAATAGAATCATAATAGAATCATAATAGAATCGGAATAGAATCAAAAATAGAATCGGAATAGAATCAATAGAATCAAATAGAATCAAAAAATAGAATCAAATAGAATCATAAATAGAATCGGAATAGAATCAAAATAGAATCAAAATAGAATCGGAATAGAATCATAATAGAGTCATAATAGAATCAAAATAGAATCAAAATAGAATCAAAATAGAATCAAAATAGAATCTTAATAGAATCATAATAGAATCGGAATAGAATCAAAATAGAATCATAATAGAATCGGAATAGAATCAAAATAGAACCAAATTGAATCAAAATAGAATCAAAATAGAATCTTAATAGAATCTTAATAGAATCTTAATAGAATCATAATAGAATCGGAATAGAATCGGAATAGAATCGGAATAGAATCAAAATAGAATCATAATAGAATCGGAATAGAATCAAAATAGAATCATAATAGAATCATAATAGAATCAAAATAGAATCAAAATAGAATCAAAATAGAATCTTAATAGAATCATAATAGAATCAAAATAGAATCAAAATAGAATCATAATAGAATC
Source organism: Dynastes maya (assembly GCA_029619315.2). Lineage (NCBI taxonomy): Eukaryota > Metazoa > Arthropoda > Insecta > Coleoptera > Scarabaeidae > Dynastes > Dynastes maya. Next base: position 5,172,739 of record JAROYE020000006.1, read on the forward strand.
ATAATAGAATCAAAATAGAATCAAAATAGAATCAAAATAGAATCAAAATGGAATCATAATAGAATCAAAATAGAATCAAAATAGAATCATAATAGAATCATAATAGAATCGGAATAGAATCAAAATAGAATCAAAATAGAATCAAAATAGAATCAGAATAGAATCAGAATAGAATCAGAATAGAATCAGAATAGAATCAGAATAGAATCAAAATAGAATCATAATAGAATCGGAATAGAATCGAAATAGAATCATAATAGAATCAAAATAGAATCAGAATAGAATCATAATAGAGTCATAATAGAGTCATAATAGAACCATAATAGAATCAAAATAGTATCATAATAGAATCAAAATAGAATCATAATAGAATCGGAATAGAACCGGAATAGAATCGGAATAGAATCGGAATAGAATCGGAATAGAATCACGACAGAGATTGACGTGATAGAAGTTGGGAATAAATGGTATAAATAAAAATTTGATGAAAAAATAGCATAGATCAAGTACATAATTGGTAGCTTTCAATTATCACCAAAACTGTTATTGCTGTCAAATAAATTAATTCAGAAGTACAATAGGTAGGTATTATGTTTGGTAGAGTGAAGGGAAGTTGCCAACCAATGAGAAGCTGTTATTTATCACTGTGGTTCTACGGCCGCACGTTATGTCAATATGCATCCCAGCCGGTCATTCAACCCGCAGCTGTCTAAAGCGAAACAATAAAGACGACCCCAAGGCTCCTTTGGAAACTTTGGAAAGCTGTACCTCAGAAACTACTGGCCTTACAGATACCACTTTGATCTCGATTTGCAGCAAATGCAATCTACTTTAAAAAAGTACTAGAAGGTTATTATCGAAGAAGCAGTCCTTTAAAGTGAAAATGGTTAAAAACTAAAAGAAAATCGAAAATTTCGCTGTATTCCGCGGTCGAAAACATGGAATATTCATTGGACCAACATCCTAAGCAACTCGGCAAAAAATCAGAGCTAGCGGATTTAATGTAGGTTGCTAAACTGTATAGTGACAAATCTAAATTGCAAAAGAGTTAGGTCAAGGTGTCGAACACATCACTGGTAATCTCATGCTCTGTTACTAGGTGTACGTATTTTACACTCCAGGATCTATATTTATCCATAATAGACCGCATTTCGTCCCGAATTTAATTAACGCACCTTTTATCAATTCCGCGGTCGAGCTTACAACACCATGTACTATTATTTTAGCGGACGCGTTAACCAAAAACTAGCTAACGGCATACTGTACGCCTGCATAATATAATAAATTATGGGACAAGGTTTGGCGCGTCGTGTAAATATTATCTAATGCGCCATACACGATCCCAATAATTCCGATAATATATCAATGCTTATATGTTGTATGAACGCGTATTAATATATACAATATACAGCGTACACATTTTCAGGATGAAAAACAACATCACGGCCATAATTGGTGCATAATTAATTACCCGTAGCTGCGGATGACATTGCTACAGGCGATATTTCCTATTCAGTATATGTATTACAGATATATGTGACCCTATGGGAGTAATTTCGAAACAGTTTATCCAACTAGCTTCACGAGAAATATCAGACACTAAGGACCAAAGGCGAGCGTCAGGTCTGTATCCGTAGTGTAAGTTGGTGTGGCTCACAGGAAAGTATTTTGGAAGACTACGCGATACGAGGGTCACGCTATATATTTTGAGATACAAGAAAACTACAAGTCCTTTTGCGAAAATGATTTTATTTATGTTCAAAATAATCTCCTCCTGCATCAATGCACTTTTGTAACCGAAGTTTCCACAACGTAAAAGCGTGAAGCCAGTCATCTCTTGGAATGCTCTCAAAAAATAGATGAATTGCTTCATCTATCTCATCCTCCGTCGTGAAACGTCGACCACGTAAATGTTTCTTTAGGTTGAAGAACAACCAGAAATCACGCATGGCCAAATCAGGCGAATAGGGTGGATATTCAATGACTTTTACCTTATTTTCACGTAAAAATTCAACTGTCTGCTGTGCACTGTGTGACGATGCATTGCCGTGATGCAACATTAACCCACGAATCTTGGCTGACTCAAGAACTGCAGGTAAACATTTTGTGGTGTACCAGTTTGCTGTGACTGTAGGTTGATTTTCCAGCTTCATTGTTTTTACTAATCCGGTACTACGGAAGAAGACTGCGTACAGGAGGCTGTTGGTGCTATCTTCCTCGACGTGTGAAGGGCTTTCGACACTGTGATATAACGACATCGCTCGAGAATTTTAAATTCTCGAGCGATGTCGTTATATCACAGACTTCTGAGTACGTAACAACCCCAATATGGTACACGCTCCTACACTTATCCTATAGTATAAAGTTTCACGTGACATCAACGTATGTACAGTTTTTACATTTCGATAATCCCTAGTAAAAACATCAATAATGATAATACTACATTAAAACCATTTCAAATTCCATCGTAAAAACAAAAAGTAATTATTATTAATAAAAACGTTTTTGCGGTCAGGTCCGAAGTAATCCATTTCAATGTCGCGTATTAACGTTGATATATTTGACCATATGTATACATTGGTGTCTATGCTTCTATTGCCAGAATCAATAGTCCTGGGCAAATTGTATTATAGGTATAAAACAATGGATGCGGATTAAGTTTTAGTGTAAATGTCAATAGGATAATATTTACTGCTAGGTAGTATATCCTATGGCCTATAACATATCATGCATGGTACCAGTATTTATTTAGCCTGTATCTGAGTGTGCAAATACGTCCAATATACAGCGCATTTCAGATAACACTGGCCATAGGTATTTATACAGTAAAACCTTTACGTGATGTTAATGGTTTTCCTACGGGGAGTGTTTGATTTATTGTTTTGCCCATACCTATTTGGAACGATTTTTATGAGGTTTTTATGCCTTGAAACAAAAAAATTACATTGAAAATAAAGAAAAAAAAAAAGGAGAAAACCCATATTTTTCTCTAGAAACCAATACTTAAACTCCTTAGAAGATCAACGTGTGGACCAGTATTCTAGATAATCACATTGTTGGTCCGTTTTTTATCGACGGTTTACTGAATGCCCAAAAGCATTTGGAAATGCTGAGAGACACAATTCTTCGAGGTATTGGTAATATTCCTGTAAATGGGAGGAATATTACTAGCACGATGGGGCACCACCACATAGCACCAGGGAAATTTAAATAATATATTTCCAGGTGGATGGATAAGTCGTCATGGGCCACTGAAGTGGCCTGCAAGCAGCCCTGATGAAAGCCCGTTGAGCTTTCTTGATTGGAGTTACATTGCAAGGAGGATTTTTGGCAATATTCAACATAAACCCTCTAACATCAACGAATTAAGGCAGAGAATAGTGGAAGCATTTAAAGAAATAACAGTAAGAAACCTTCAGAATGTGAAAGGTCACATTCAAGAGATTTTGTTTAGATATGACAAATCGGACTTCGATGAAAAGGAAATTGGATCACCTGCGCAGTGACATACAACTCAACCCTTATTCCCTATGATGATAAGCAAATGTTTCCTTCCATCAAATATAATAATGTCGGTATATGAAATGTGAAAAGTGAGAAAATCATTTTTTCTAGGGAGGGGTGATTCTACAAAAACTGTATAACGAGGTACCCGGTCCCCCTCTATGTATGCTTTTTCCGAAAATAAGTTGCATAATCCTTAAGACTATGAAATATGCTTCAAAATATGTGCTAAAAGAATTTATATCTGTTATAGTTTCCTACACAAAGAGAAAAAGGTGTAATTCTTTTGACCCCGAAATCAGGCGATTCAGGGGCTAAAAAAATGTGTTCTCTAGAGTGACATCGAATTTTTGTTAGCCCTTTTTTTCTGTAACATGTTTATTCTCATTTTAATTAAACTGCATTTTCAAGAAAATGGAAAGAAATATCCTGGGATATTTATTTCCATCTTCTAAAACCGTTGTCTTAACGCCAGTACTTCTTTTCTATCTGTTGAAATAATATTCACCTCAAATAAATGTAAGTGCAAGAGAATACTTCTACACAAATCTAAATTCGTGAAACCAACACCTTTGGAAGCGTGCATACGTACATTTCTCGCAAGAGAACGAAAAGCGTCTCATATGTTAAACGACCTGGGACACAGGGAAAACCTAAAACTTATATGTACCCTACCTACACACTAAAGTATCAAATGCTCGGTTGGTGCATTTCAAAGTACCTCCGTACCTTTGAAATCGACCGGTTTCGCTTTGGGAAAGGATCTTTTTGGTACGGTCACCGTCGTAATTAATAAATAAGGACTTGACAAAAACGGGTAGTTGTATATAGCTGCGACATCGTCAACATCAGAGATTGTTGCTGTAGACCTTTCCAAGGAAGAATTCCTTTACGTTCTCCATTACGTTTCTCGTCTTCTCTGCTACTCGCAACATCGTCGATAGACTACCGGAACCACCTTCACCGGTTTGCATTGAACTTAATTTCATTACCTCTACTACCTTTACACTTCTCTTGGGTAAACAGATGTAAGCAGACTCGCTTTAAAGTTACGTTAATGTGCCAATTTGCTCAGCGAAGGAATTCGCGACGGTTCTGCAAAGCGAACGATATTAGCGGTAATTGCAGTGTTTTTGCGTAATGAAAGGTTACGGTTACTGCAATCGATCCATTTCAATGCAGAACCGGCTTCAAGAGATCACTTTTTCGCTTTTAATGCATACAAAAAATGTTCTCGAAGTTAAGGCATTTATTTTAACAAGTTGTAGAACCCAAAATTTGAACCTTTTTACCAAGAATCGCCCGAATCAAATATGCGCGTTATCTTTTGTTGTTTTAATCCGTTTCAACTAGATATTAAGCTATATGGTGACGTTCCGTGGCCACTTCGCTCGCCCGACCTGACCCTCTGCGATTTCTTCTTATGGGGGCACCTGAAGTCAAAAGTATACGTTAACAAACCACGCACTATTCCGCATTTAAAAGACGCCATACGACGTGAAATCGCAGCAATACCGGTTGAACTGTTGGAGGATGTGATGAGGAACTTTAAAGACCGTCTGCGTCACCGAGAAAGGACGGCATTTATCGGACACTCTTTTTCATAATTAATTTTTCTTCTGCATTACAATAAAGCTTCCGTTCATTAGCTACAAATTATGATTTTTTTCATCCCGATAACTCGAAACTTAAAGGTAAGACGTCCATTTAAAATGTGGTCATTTGGTCTCCGCCACCCTGTACCTACAGCAGGTTCTTACTTAATACTTAGAATCCGTTTAGGCAAATGAAAAATCGAGTTAGTAATACCAATTTTGAAAGAAGGTTTTTCAGTACATATTTTAAGATACATCTTATTAAGATTAATTGCGCTTCTAAATTATTAACGAACTCTAATTCCTCAGAAGGAAAATGTCAAAATCTACCCACCGGAATTCATAAATTTCAAGTACTTGCGAACCGTTCAACGTACGCTACTACCTAGCAATAATAAGATTGAAAATACATTAAGCTGTTTCGTTTCAAAAACCTTACCTTTCCGTTGGGTAAAAGATGCATTCGCGATTCAAAGGAAGAGAAAAAATAACACCCACATTTACCCTGTCGTCTTCTACGTTAAATTGCAAAGTGAATGGTAGCTAAATTAAGCGCGACATCAAAAAGCAGGCCGGTCCGAGACCGGCTTTCCCTTTCTTTTCTTCCTAATTAAGAAAAATTAATATTGAAACATCAAGGATGCCGCAAGCAACGATCTTGTGAAAAAAGCAGGCCTCCTCTACGACGTAGACGGTGTTAATGAAGCAAATTACAATTTAAATAATACAAAAAGAGGGCGTTGGCCGTTGATAGTAGAAAAAAAGGGAGAAAGAAGAAAAGGAGAAGGAAAATCTCGGTATTCTGGAAGGCATTTGTAGATATAATATAACCTAGGAAAGAAATTACTTTTAAAAATACCATAATTTGTAAGGCATACGGGTTGAAATTTAATTTATGATGTGATACAATTTTTTATAAAGAAATCCTATAAAATCGTATTTATATAAAAGCTTATAATCTAATTAATCTAATTGTTTGTTTACCTATGAGGGCACCTGGAACAGTATAAATTGCCTCAGAAGCGTACACAGAGGAAAAAAGTTCTTGAATCAAGCAAATATATATCTTTGAAATTATTTATTTGAGTGAAAGCACATTTTTTAAGAACAACAGATTAAATTTGTTTGAATGTGCAAACGTTTTTATTTGCATAATTTTGTTGAGGCAAACAAATATATCTTAAAATTATGAGCTTCACGCGTCGCGTCGTCGGCAATTTTCGTTGCGTGAACGCAGGACAATCGCAATCGTAGTCCTAATTTAGGTTATGTGAGATGATGAAGTAGGATAACGGATTTATATATTTTTACCATTGGATAACTAACGTTAGAAATTTCTGTATCCAAAAATAATAAAATATTTGCCACAGATTGGTGAATATCAGAATCTCTGTTTGTATTAGGGAGTAGCGAAAATTACAAAAATCTCGCCAATATCGTTTTCAAGGCCAGTAACACAAATGCTAGCAGTTTAAATAAGTTGCGATTCAATTCACCGCACACTTAGCAATGCCTTGATCTTTCCGTTTTCATATTTTGTAACCAGCAGTTAGCATATTTCATCCTTTTTTGATATAACAGATACTTCAGCAAAGACAAATGATAAGACATGCTTGCATGCATAAATCCGTTGAGATATCTGCTGTTCTATCTCCTACACTTTTTGTCATAACACCTAGCACCCTTCTAGCATCTAACCATACAGTTATCCCTGTCATTCGTTTGCGATTCTCATGATTCCTACTAGATTACCGAGGTAGTTTGTTTTGTAATATTCTTTGCAAACAAAAATGGTATCTCAAAATTACATATACATAAATAATTATTGTTTTTATAGATACTGTATACTATAACAATTTAGACATACTACAGTCTGTGTAAAATTATCAGTGCACTGTATTTAACTTTGATGTTATTAATACTGTTAAAATCAGGTTACAGATTCGACATCGAGACCTAACCTAACCTAACCAGATTCACTTTACAGGTTCCTGGGAAATGTGAGCAATCTGGAAGAAACTTGAAGGAAATCTGTAAGATATAGGGTTCACCGTTTTTGTTTGTGACCACGTAGATTTTTATAATTAATAATCAGAAAAGCTTACATCTATGTATATTTCAAAACATAAAAATTTTCGACAACTCCGGGCCAAGAATCGAGCCCTGAGGGACCCCGAAACCGATCCGATGTATCGAAAATGTTGATCTTCCAATGTTCACTTCAAAAGTTCTTGTGCTCAAATAAGATAGTATTAATCTTATAAGACCCCTGCTAAAACCGATCTTCTCCATTTTGAAAGCAATCCGGTCATGCCATAATATAGAACGCCGCTTCTATATCAAGAAAAACAGCCTCAACGATCTTCCCGCGTTGAAAGATGTCTCTGATTGCTTCCGAGAGCCTAAACAGTAGGCAGCGGGTTCAGAATTGCCAGCTCATTTCTCACCCTGATCAAAATCACCGATTCTGCCAACTTAGAAATCGCGTAGAGAAGACTGATGCATAGAGCAACGTAAACTGCGCTGAAAGCCAGTAGCTGACGCATAAAAGTTTACACAAAATAAACACGGCCGGGACAATTCGGTATAAGCGTCAGTATAACTGCGACTCGAAAGCCGATCTGTTGTGTATGCATCTACGCTGTCGTATACTATATCGTATTTCTACGTTTGTTTTGAAAATGTTTCCTACGTCGCGAAAACGACCAAAGTTGGACACAATAAGAGAATTTATTGCAGAAATGCCTGATTTAAAGTGTGATGGCGCTAAAATTTAATGTGTAGTGTGTAAAATAGATTTAATGTGTTGGTCGAAAAGTGATTGTCTACGGCACGTAAATAGTGCAGGGTATGTTTCAAAAAAAAATTCCACTCGAGATTATGACAAATTTAAATTTAATTTATGTGTTTATTGCATGTAATTTACCATTTCATTTACTAAGGAAGAAAGCATACGTCTCGTTTTGGAATGAATATTCGGACTTTAAGTTACCAAGTGAGAGAACATTACAGAGAGTTGTGCCGTCTGCTCGTGAGCATGTCGAGAAAAGAATTAAATCGGAGTTGCAAGATAAAAAAACTGTGGTTATGTGTGGACGAAACAACAGATCGTAAAAAAACATTCTATGGTTAATGTAATGGTACGCACAATGGAACCACATCGACCGTCACCCCCAATTTTATTAGCTTCCAGACGAATACAACAATGCACTGCCGAAGTAATTTCAATGTTGGTCTTAAATACATTGGAAAAGTTTGAACTTTCAACAAATCAACTGTTGATGTTTATGAGTGATGGTGCCGCAAACATGCTTGCTGTAGGTCGATCTCTTAAAAAACATTGTGCTAACTTGTTGCATATTACATCTAAAATTTATACTCTCAGTCTCGTAGCAGATAGTATCAGAAAATGTTATCCCGAGGTAGACGCTCTAATAGCACATACAAAAGCTGTGTTTGTAAAATCCCCAAAACGTATTCGGGAATTTCATAGACTATGCCCCGGTATTCCTGAACCACCACACCCTATTCTTACTCGTTGGGGAACATGGTTAGAGGCTGAATTTTATTATCTTAAATATTTTGAGAATATAAAGAACGTGATTTTAGAATTCGACCCAAAAGAAGCTGCGGCTGTCAAGGTAAGCCGCTTGAAATTTCAGGATAGTCCAGTTAAAACAGATTTGGAAATTATTCAGAACAATTACGTGGGACTAGCGGATGCGATAGAAAAACTACAAAATCTTTGCAAATAGTGCAACATGTTCACGCACAGCTATGCGTGATAGAAGACGCAAGAAATGTTTGTGTTTTAGAAAGGTTTGAAAGTGTTTTAGATAAAGACTCTGATTTTGGCACATTAAGACAAATTTGTGAAGGTGCGTCAACAGAACCGTTAAGTTATTTGAAAGATTATTTTACTTACGCAAATATACCGTCACTAGATGTAGAACGTTCGTTTTCGGCATACAAAAACACTTTTTCTTCACGCCGCACTCACTTTGCCGAAACAACTTTGGAAACATATCTAATGTTACAAATATTAAATAAACAAAGTGTTTGAGCACGTATCACATTTAATTTATTTTGTGTAAACTTTTATGCGTCCGCCACTGGCTTTCAGCGCAGTTGCGTTGCTCTACTGATGGGTCTGAAGTTCCAAGGAAAAAAGGGAGTCTTTGCAGGCTTAGGAATGGTAATTATGACTGCATGCTTCCAAACGATTGGGATAATGGTGAAGAATCAAAATTCTGTTGATAATATCAGCAAGAACCCTGCTGCCCTTGGAAAGGCCTTCAGAGCAAGACCAAAATTTCGAAAAGGTAGATTAATAACTTTCATAGATAAGTCACCCCGTATAATAATCGGCGTTAATTTAAATATTATCTTTACGATAGCTTCTATAAAAGGAATGTAACGCATATTCCAGCACTGATCCCACACTTCATATTGCCATATCATCATTGAGGTAGATAAATGTACTGAACAATTTATTCAAAAGCCAATCGTTAAGTACAAGATCCTAGAATGTTTCTAGCGTCAAGTCTACAACGAAGGAATACGGAAAGGGTGTAGAAGATAGAAGGCTAGCGCGTAGAAAATAGACTCAATAACACGGTAAATATTCTTTTAGGTGGAACGTGATGGATCTAAATGAATTACATTTACTCTCCGCTTCTGCAGTTCGTCAGTAGTACGACGGGGAGCGGCGCAAAACGTTTTTACAAGCGTCATTAGTGGAGCTGCCGCGGCCATGGAACACACAGTAGCTGATATCGATCAGGATAACGTGGTCGGGTTTCTTAATTTTCTTCTCTACTTCCTCGTCTACCATTTCCCGTTCTTTCTTCGGGGGATTCTTCTCGTTCGGGCGACGAAACGAGTCGGGTTAAGTAACTAAAACCCAGACTTTTTCCTTTCAATTTAAATGACAATAAGAAAACGGTCGACGGTCTCTCCTTTCGCCGCTTTTTTTCCTCCGCCGTTATTCTCGTTTACCACACTTTCTATTTGCGATGGAGAAGTTCCTAAAATAAAGAGTGCTAATTGTGTTTGTGTTGTGGGCCGCGGAAGATGACGACCAACACGGGCGGAAAAAAATGCAATTAGAGATTTCAAATTTGTGTTTAATGAGAGAGCTTTTACGGCGTATTAGAGTTATTTAATTGAAGCTTGCTTACAAAAAAAGGCGTTTTGTGCAATCTGTGCAGGAGGGAATGGCCGTCCAACACGTCGCTGTTACCTTAAAGCAGTAACTCGCAACCTGTGCGTTAAAAAATGACGCAAACACAAATATAGTAAACGTTATAAACATTGCTCGATGTAGCCGATTTGTTTGCTCCATGTGAGGTGGATCGTGACGTTATTCGCGTTCCATTACCATGAATGTAGTAAAATTCATTATAAACGTTGAAATGTAAAATCTTTTCCTACTTTTTCTAGTTAAATTAAAAACTCCATACATAATAAAGAACAAATTATGCCGTATACACATATAGCAAAATGCCACAAAAAATGCCACAACCTAATAAAGAAGAAGTAGGGTTTATACCGCTGTGCCACTGTATCCGATAGGTCGATAATAGCTCCACGCACAGTTTCGCTAATTTATATGTATGTTCATTTCACTAAACGGCGTGGCGTGCCCTCTGGTTGCAATTGCTGAAACTTCTAGAATTAAATTTCGGCAAAGTTAGTAGTACAATTTAGTCGAGAATTGTATCAACGGCGCCTACATAAGCAAATCTTAATAACAGATGCCACAGAGATGTTGAAATAGAAACTATTCGGGTGGTATATGAATATCTTATAATTTTGTTAATTTAGTAGAAGAGAATATTTTCATTTAACAATATTTGTATTAGTTATGATTTAAGTTAATCCGCAGCAATCGATCTTGTGAAGAGAATGACGGGCTTCGATTTTTATGTTTAGTGTTAAACCCGCCAAAACATCACTATCACAAAGACTTTTTATGTAAAATTTAATAAAAATCAGCAATCCAACCATTTGATCAACATTCTTTCTGCAACTTGTTAGATATATGACATACTAAAAGAAATAAATTCTGTAGACCTTGCCTTATTAGACCTTCATGCGGTTTTCCAAGGATTTGGGTTATTAACCTCCATTCCTATATTCACAATAATTGCTGAGACACTCGTTTTACTTAAATTCTTTCTTGATATTATCAAAGTGTCTATTTACCTCTAGTGAGTAACAGAATCTTAACCGTTCGATCTTGTTCGTTGTATTGCCATCTTTATCCACACTTTTTCCTCTTTCCAAAGATGAAAATCAAGTTGAAACGGCGATGATTTGACGTGGTAGTGGTGACGCTGCATCGCGGATGGTATTGGACACAATAACAGATCAAAACCTCAGCAATGCATTCCTTTCTTAGCGGAGGCACTAGAGCTAGTGTTTACACTCCCAATAGAACTACCTTGAAGATGACGTTGGTGAATGAAATCCTGCTACTCTTCAGTTTTATTTATCGCTTCATTTCGGGAACTTTTGGGTACCATCTCGTAATTAGGAAGCATAAAATGAGCCGCAAGGTACTCTCCCCAAACCAAGGGAGCAATGTTACCAGCAATTAATATTGGGTTCTTCCCCTACTCCTATCAATGCTGTAGTTCTGTTTGAATGACATTCTAAGTGTCCTATCTACATACATAATGCAGTTTTTCAAATTGTTTCGCGGTATTTAACAATTAAATGCATTACAATAAAAGAAGTAATTCCCGACTACATCCCGCTATCACCAAAAGTGCACATTTTTAAGCGCTCTTTATACTTTACACCACCACCATAGCAATGCCTGTTAACCCGATGCAAACACAAATAATTCAAACTTAAGGACGTCGCCTATAAATCGTTGTAACTACGCCGCGAAAATAATTCTAACTCAATGTGTATTACAGGTTGGGGGTAGCGGATGCTTGGGATATTTAGAATGCTGAACGGGTAAGCGCTGAATTGTTAAACCGACAAAACAATCCTAAAAGTTACTGCGATATTTCGTTTATAACTAAAATATGTACATACGTTCTAGAGTACGTACCTCTAAAACACACGGGAGTATTCGGCTAGGGTACTACTTCTGGGAATATTAAACCGGAAAATACAATAGTTTTGGATGTATTTTCCAAAATAAATAAAGATTAATTAGTTGGCTACTTGTTAACAGTTAATTGTTGCTTAGTTTCCGGCTTGTACGAATATATCTAGGTTTCGTCAGCTTTTACGATGTTCTTTTTTTGTGTTTTAGTCAAGTTATGCGGAATTCATCGTGAACAGATTTTTTTCACGTCAAAATTGAATGTGCTGCAGTCTTCGATATGCCTAAGGATGCCTCTATCTTACGGTGAGTCACATACCGATCCTCTTCAATGATGCGTTCAGCATCAATATTTTTTGTAATAAAAACCGATTTTGGTCGACCTTCACGAAAATCATTACTGACGGCAGCACGACCCCAACGAAATTCTGCAAACCAGTTGTAAACAGTCTTTTGTGATGGTGCTTCATTACCAAAAATTGAACCAAGCGATTGGAGGTATTGTTGTTGTGTTAGGCCTTTACTAAAATCGTAAAAAATCATCCAACGAAAACCTTCACGTCTTTTTTTAAACGCTCTCTCTGAACAAACTACTTGGACGTATGTGCTGTCACTGCTACAATAAGAACAGATGTAAAATTTTACGAGTATAGTAATGTTAAATCTCAGCAGCGCCATCTAGTGTTTTTTTTTGTAAAAACCTACGCTATCCTCGTACAAATATTGTCAATGTAGGTATCTTAAAGTCATACCAGCCACATCAATCTTATGGCCTCCAAAATTGGAGCCACTTCTACATGTTTATTTCGTTATAGTTTTAATTCTCATTCCAGTTGTCCCCGATGAAGTATATTAATGTTCTGTTTTGGCGTCAAAAAATAGCTGTAGATGAAATTTGGATATACCAATACACCTTAAAGCCAAAGCACAGGCTAATCGACTATCTTGAAAAAGGAAAAGATATAACCGGGCGAATACTTAGCATCACTACTTGACAAGCTAAAGGCAGAAATTGCGGGAAAACAGCCCCATTTGAAGAAAAATTAAGTTTGGTTCTACCAAGGCAACGCACCGTCTCGCACTTCAGAGGTTGCCGCAGCAAAATTCACGAATTTGGGTTCCAATTGATAGATCGCCCACCCTATTCACCAGATTTAACTCCCAGCGACGTTTTTCTGTTTCCTAGGCTCAAAATTTCGCTTTTAAGAGAGAGATCTTCATCGAATGAGGAGGTTATCACATTCGCAATAAGTAAATAGTTGATATTTTATTAAAGCTTGAATTGGGTACCATTCAGCAATAGCTTTCCATACGGTCACTCAAAATCAAGAAGGTTTTCCAAGCAGATCCGTTTCGATCTCCTTTCTTCTAATAGTGGAACGAATAAGTTTCTTATGTAGATGTTCAATGGTGGCTCGTTGCGAGTTGTTCATATTAGGAAGAAGGGTTGATAAAAAGGTCCTTTTTCTCGCAAAATTCTTTTTTAATATAACTAAATAACGACCGGTTTCGAGTCAAAGCCCATCCTCAGGTTAAGAATTTTTATTAATAACAGTTCAAAAGTCGTCTAACAATAAAAAAATATATTCCAGATATAAAGCGATAAATGGACATGTATTAATGTAATATTAAAATTAGATTAAAATCAAATTTCTTATGTAGTGATTTTCATGATGTGATCTTTCTATTTTTTCAAGCTCATGTAAGATCCTCATGTAAGGTTTGATTTGTTACATACCAAGGTGTTCCAGATATTATTCGAAGTATTTTGAACTGGAACGACTGAAGAATTTTGTCCATATTGGCTTGAGAATATATTTGTATATGGTCAATTTATTTTCAAGGGATAATTTCGACTTTCTGTTTAGTAACCAGAACATATTTTTAATTTTTAGATCAAGTTGGCGTCGTTTCACTTTTGTGTGTGTATTCCATATAAATTTCTCTGATCTATCAGCTGTCAGCGTACGAGATTTGGTTGAGTTATCTACATATAATAATGCGTCAGTGTGAGTTTGAAATGTTTAAGACACTCGACAATACCGCCAGTTGTGAAATGCGGTCTGTAATAAGATTCCTGAACGCCAGAAATTTGAAGCCATGTGACATTCACCGTCAAATTCAAGAAGTGTACGGCAACGATGCGATGGACGCATCATCGGTTCGGCGATCGTGTCGCAATTTCAATGCGGGGAGAGACAACGTTCACAATGAAGAGCGTCCAGGGCGTTACTGATGCGTAGCTGCGTGCAGTCGACGACTTCATACAGCAGGATCGGCGTGTCACACTTAATGACATTAGTGCACGTTTTCCACCGATTTCGCGCACCATAACGCATGAAATCGTCAAAGATCATCTGGATTACAAAAAAATTTGTGCAAGGTGGATACCGCGCATGCTTTCAGAGGAACACAAAAACAAGCGTACGGGTGCGGCCTTGAATGTTTTGGAGCGTTACGCAAATGAAGGTGATGCATTCTTGTCACACATTGTTACGGGCGATGAAACATGGGTTGCTTACTCAACGCCCGAAAGCAAACGCCATGGCATCACTCTCATTCACCGACCAGACCCAAAAAGTTCAAGACAGCAGAGTCGACTCGCAAACTCATGGCAACCGTCTTCTGGGACAGACATGGTCTCTTGCTTTTGGGCTTCATGCCTTGAGGGGCCACCATTAATGCGGAAGCATATTGTGCCACGATACAGAAGTTGCGGCGGGCAATTCAAAATCGGCGGCGAGGCCTATTGTCGTCGGGCATTGTGTTGCTGCACGACAATGCCCGTCCCCATGTTGCTGCAACAACAAGCCAATTGCTCCAGGAGTTTCACTAGGAAGTCTTCGATCACCCACCCTACAGCCCAGATCTAGCACCGTCGGATTACCACCTTTTTACAAAATTGAAAGATTTTCTAGACGGAAAACATTTCCGCAGTGACGACGCCCTCAAAGCAGCGGTCACTACATTTCTCGCCACACTGGCGGTAGAGGATTACGACGTCGGCATAAAAAATCTCATCCCACAATACGACCAGTGTCTTAGTTTACGAGGTGATTATGTAGAAAAGTAATGTATAGTACATGTATATGTCTAATAAAAGGTTTGTTCAGATATCTCTATTGGTTGCGATTTAATTGGCAAATGGGTACTAGTTTCCGGATGAGCCTCGTAATATTGAGAAACTTAAAACAGTAGACCAAAACTAATATCGTTTCAAATTAGAAAACTTCGATGACAGCTACTGAATATTTGCATCATCACATTTTTTATTCCCGTTTAATCAGCTTAGTCCTTCTGTTTTTTTAATAAATTCCTTGAATGGTGTCGTACTTCCGTCATATTTTACCTTACGATTCAATCTCTCCTAATTAAAGTCTCGCTGTCCAATATGAACTACCGTAGCTTAAAATGGAGATATCTATTGTCGTAATCAAATACCATGCGATTACGATTCCAATAGTAAGTTTATAAAGGGTTAAAACAAAGGCAGTACTATGGCGTAGTCAAATACACACCCATACACTTGCAGACATCTCGAGAGTGGATCGTAAAATACGTCGGAGGACATACAAACTGAAATTCGCATGTTTAAACCGAACAAATGAGTACCGAAACAGTATCCGCACATAATAATGGGCAATGCAGTTCCTTTAAGCTAAGAGCGACGTACAGGCGCTGCTCCTTACGATTTCAAATGCTACCAGCGTAATTACAACGTTGGCGCATATAAAACCTTCTTGTTATGCAGAATCACGTTATTGAGTGTAAAATACGGCACTGTAAAGATATTTGGTAATGACTGCGCTTTTACAATATAACGTTCAAACTTCTAAACTCGTTAGGGTGTTGGCGCTTATAGACACCTCTCCGCGTCGTCTCGACTTGATCAACTGACGCGTATGAATTCCAATTACAATAGGTGTATGTGCGGATGTGAAGCGATTGTAAGTTTTCGTTTGCGAGAGATTTTACACATTTAAAGTTAAATCGAGATAGAAATGTATGTACCGGCGCATTCACCAAAATTGTTATGCACGTATAAACGCGTCAGTGATGTGAAATAAGGGTTTCCGAATATAAGGAACTACAATTTAATAATAATCATTGTAAAATAGTACTCTTTCACTATTTTATTTCTGCGATGCTGAAATATTTTAATCATATTGTTGCATATGTGACATAATTATAACATTACTTCAAATGCACGTCTTGCTATTTCATCAAGAACCGTGGCGAACCGTTAGAAGGGGCGAAGTTGCAGCATTAGCATTTTTGTATAGAAAAGTATTATGTGCATTATGAATATATGCATTATGACTACGTCTATGACCACTGTAAGGATAATTAATAAATAGAATGTAAGTGACGAGCTGTAGTTAATATCTTGTTACCCCCCGATAAAATCCCATTTGTCACAAGTGGTGGAGGTGCCGATGTACCCTGTGTAATATGTAAAAGTCCAAAAAGAAAAAAAGTGTAGTTTTAAAATCAATGTCATCGATTTCAATTAATGCATGTAACAATACGAAGTGTAATAAAAGAGAAAATAAGGACCAATGACGAGGTGGACGATCTGGTAGAAAGCAAGAAACGCATATAACTCCTAAAACCACTGCTTCTCAGGAACAAGTGAAGAAAATGTAATCGAACTGTTGAAAAACTACCGGAGAAATTATTACAATTACTATATTTTTTAGAAGGAGCTGCATTGGATTGTGCAATGGACGTTATTGAAAAACTAAGAAATGCTGTCATCAATGCCGAATCATCATTACCGATTATCCACACGGACGCAACAGCAGGAAGAAGACGTGTTGAAGTACTACCACGAAATATTACAACTGTGCAAAGAAGTAAATTCCGAGATGATAGAGCAGGAGAAGATTCATTTCGTGCTTACAACAGAAGATACTGGAGATACATCTTTCCTTCTGGGGTAATCGTTGCAAGAGTTAGGACCAAGTACATCATCAGAAAAGGACGAGATACAGGAGTTGAAGAAACAAGAGACCACAAAAGAGTCGCCATTTTTATTAGTTTATGATCGGAAGGCTGCAATTCCCAGCGATGTAGCACTTGAAACAAAGAATGCAACGGTTGAAAGAGCTATCGAATATTTAGAGAAAGTTAGGAGAGTTGGGGAAAGTGCATTAGATGAAAATGAAATAGAACAGCGAAAACGGAAATTAAGATACGATCAAGGTAGCAGAAACGGGATTTACGAATTAGGAAGCCAAATATTGATATGTACACTTCTTTGAAAAGTAGGCAAGTCAGCAAAATTGTTATCAAAATGGTTAGGCACGTATAAAGTAGTCCGAAAGATTAGCGACGTTAATTATGAACTAGAAATCAATCGGAGTGTCACAGACATCGTACATGTTTCAACGGATAGCAAAAGAAGCCCGCAGATGAGTCGATGTATCGAAATTAAATCACGTCACCGGTCAAACGGTTGAGAATGAGGACGCACGAGTCTCCACAAGATATAGAAGCTTTTCAATTTCAAGAAAATAATCTAAAGCTGTTGGGGAAGTTTTTAACAAACCAATAAATTCCTTGTGAAGCAAAACTTTTTCTAATAAAAAATTATGTCGCCTATCTGTGAGAATGCATTTATATATCGAAAAACTTCTTTCAACATCAACGGAAGTTATTGGTGCGTACTTTAATGCATTCATAATCTCAGGACTTAATTCTATACTTGTTTTTGTTTCATCCATTTTTAATTCACCAGTTAAAATCAAACCGATTTTTATTAATTATTTCTTTAAACTTTTCACTTATTGAATTTCCTATTCTACCCGGAATATTTGAAACACTATTTTCTAAATTATTGATTAATTTAACTGATTCAGTTAGTGGCAGCGATTCTTCTTCAAGTTTTGTTATTGTCAGGGAAACAAATTCATAATTGGCTTTAATAAATATCAATTCATTAGGCAAAGAAGAGTTTTTCAAAATTTCTTGACATGTTGTAATAGAATTGCAGTTGTCAGTAAAGAATTCTGAAATAATGTTTTTGATCTCTAGATAATGGTTTGCATAAAATATTGCAACATTTAACCAAGTACCCCATCGGGTAATGACGGGTTCAGGTGGTAAAGGAGTATCCGGCAGCTTTTCTCTATAAATCTGAACTCTCAATGGTAACTTTAAGAACATTTTCTTAACGTTACTGATTAATGTATTTACTGCTGGAAATTGCTGCCGAATTTCCTCAGCCACCCTACTTAATCCATGAGCCAAACAAGTAACATGTATTAAATTAGGAAACAAAAGTTTAAGCTGTTGACCCGCTTGAAAACACTAATAAAGTTCAAAGTAGAAATTATTTTTGTTCTAAATTTGCTTAAAAATGCACGAATATGCTCGAATGTGCAAAAATATGCAATAATCGCTGAAATATGAAAAAATTACAAAAATATGCGAAATATGCAATAATTAATCTACGTCAATCGATTCGAAAAGATGTTATTCGCATATATACTGAAGCATTTGCTTGTCATATAAAAAATATGGGATATGGAAATTGCATAAATTCCGCTCTCTATTCATCAGCACTTGGCACGACTCATATTACTATGTGGGACATTTCTACATCGTCCAAAAGCAATACGCCTACAAAATCCAGGTCAAGTAAGTGATACTGGGACAATAAAGCACACAAAATGCTTGAAATTCGCATAATTAAATATTTTACCGTTGGAGAGTCAATAAAGTCAATAAGTTTCGTTATTGAGCGCATATTTCATCACCGAAGTCTCCTCTATACTCCGATACACATACTATCCATGTCGCCGGCATTTAGGTGCTTTAGATCCTTCTACTAAATCATTGTGTACGCGATTGCGTTTGATGTTTAATTGAAACCCAATAGCGGATCGTCGTATAGGCCTTTTGAGCGTAATTCAAAAGCTTTGCTCGAAATTTACGCCGTCCGCCTACGCCTACGCTCGACAAACTGCTTTTTTAATTTAGATTTATTAAAAATAAAAATCAGCAGGTCTGACGCGAATAAAATTTTTAATCGCGAAACTTTCACCTAAATGTTTGCTTTGAAAATAAGCACGTTTATTGAATTTAATAATATATTGCATTACATGTTCACAAGCGTATTCAATTTCTATATTTTACTTTTGTATTTTCAATCATGAACGCAGTTTCGGAGAAATAATTAAAACAGGGAAACATAACAATTCCCCCACTATTTACATTCTAAAATACGGAATCAATTTTACCCGTTTAATTGAATAAAATGCACCTAAATTAAAAGCGGAATGCAATAAATTTCCAGAGAATAGGGTAAAATTACAACAGGTGTGCGCAGACGCAGCCTGTGCAAAACACTAGTCTTATAACGAACTCAGTTGTTATATTAAAGTTTGTAAATTAAATTTCGATTTCATAAATATACATATTCAAAATCATTAACAATAACAACTTAAAGCAAGTCTCCGTGCGACTAAAGCTCTCAAGCGCCTCTTCCACCCGACTATGCGCGAAATCACCGCCGGCAGAGATATAAACGCAGCACGAACACCGATGCAGGCAGAGTGTGCCGGCATTATTGTTGGTCGCTTACTCGTTTGCCCTCTCGTACGCGCGCCGTCATTACAGTTAGCCTCTTTTCCAATAAAACGTATCGGCATTACAGTGGATCGTCTTTCCTTTGAATGTGCCGTCACTGCAATTGGTTCTTCTTTTCACCACGTTCAGTTGACGCACGTTTTGCAACTTTAGCCTGATTGATATGCCGTTATTACAAATTGGCTATCAATCCGTTTGTTTTGCCTCGCTAATTAATTGAGGGATCAATTACCCACAGTGGCATGGTGGGCATTACTGTTGATGCCCGATTTACCGTTCGTTGATCCATCAATTAATTTCACAATCCGCTACGGCATTGCCATCTCCGTGATATACCGCCATTACAGTTGGCTATCAACCCATAACTTTACCCCGCTAATTAATTGAGGAACTAATTGCTCGCTTTGGTGCAGTTGTCATTACCATTGACGTACCATTAACCGTTCATAATTGATCTGTCAATTAATCCCGCGAAAAAGAACAATATTGGCAGACCCTGTTTACAAAATCTGGAAATAAGCTCTTCATCAACTCCAGTTATATCTGCTGTACAAGCCGGATTAGCGAAAAATCTTCTAGCGGTATTCCCGTCATTACTGTTTCCAGTATTTTGTCGTGGTTTATCCATTATCAGTCCACACTCTTTTCGAAATCTATCTTGAACGCAAGTCTTCTTTGCTTGCTTTTCGTATTTCATGTCTTCGGTGGTCGCCGCCCATTTCTTAAACGACAAGTTATAGGAAATGTGAAGAACTAACTCCATGAATCTTATCCACGAATGCAATGGTGAGAGGCCAAATCTAAAAGCATTTTCGTTTTCTTGTTTCTGCCTCACCCAATCCGGATCGTTCATTTCCATGAGCTTGGCAAGGCATACAACACATCTTGAAGTAGAAGGAGTATGCGTTAATACCTGCACAACTTTACCGTCAATCATTGTAAACAATAGCTCATGCTTTATTGCAGCCCGTTTCTCATTTTTCGTTACTGAAGTGCGTAACAAGGCACGGATCTGAGCTTCTATTTCCCCCACACTAGCTCTTGTTTTTCCAGGCGTTTCTTTTGAAAACTCGATTGAAATAGGCCTGCAATATCTCACAGAAGCTGGGGAGGGATTCTGCCAAATCACACACTATATTAGTTCATCAATAAGCGTTGTTTTGAATGGAGTTCCAGTATCAGTAGGCTCGGCAACACAGGTGACAAGATCATAAAGGCGCCGAGCTGAAGGCTCCTGCACTTATTCTTGACAACAATCCAACCCAGATACAAATTTGGCACCTTCTCATTTCCAAAGATACAGTGGAGAAAGTCGTCAAGTACACTAATATCAATTTGCAAAAGATGAGAGGCGAAATTGCCAAAAAAAACGACTGCACTTACAAGAATACTGACACCGACGAAATCAATGCTTTGATTCGCTTACTAGTCCTGTGTTCTGTGTTCAAATCGTCCAGAAAATCATTGCGCTCATTGCTTTCAATATCCAGCACTGGAAGACCAGTTTTTGGAGCAATTATAACCGAAAAAAGATGTTTTATATTCATAAGAGGATTACGTGTTGATGATGGAGACAGCCGAGATGAAAGAACAAAGAAAGACGCAGCAGCTGCCCCTGTCTCAAAACTCTTCTACAGTTTCATTCAGAACTGTCACAGTGTCGCTGTGTCTATGAAACGCTGGTGTGCTTTCGAGGCTGTGGATGGTTTCTTGTGCACATGCCAAAGAAGCCTGCCAAATATAGCATAAAATTTTGACTGACACTCATAACTCTCATTTGCATATTTTTTTATGAAAAACTACAACCCATTAATATATTTTGGCTTCCGTCGGTGAATTATGAAAATTACGAAATACTTGATAAAATCTCGCCTTGGTAGGGAGTCGAACTTGACATCTCTCGCTTGCCAGACGGGGACCTTGATGCCAGGAACATTCACTTTTCTATACCTAGGTATTAAAAAGTGAACATTCCTGGCATCAAGGCCCCGTGGTGCAGTGGTTAGCACGCCGGGTTCGATTCCTTACCGGGACAAGATTTTTCAAGTATTTAATTACGTCGAAATTCCAAGGAACTTACAGAACTACAGCCCATGTTAAAATTGTGATTAAAGTCCAAGGAAACTATTGAATCCCTTGATTTATAGCTGAGTTATTCAGGTGTTTTTATGTCTGTCTTTAAAGCAAATGTTCCCACTAAAATTGCAAAAAGTTGTGTGTCCCACTATTAACCAGACGGTTAACATTTAAAGCAGGAAATGCACAAAAGAAATATTTTCAGGAGACAGACGTAGCACACGAACGAACAAAAACGAGATCACAGTTAAATATCCCAGCTATCTATGTAAAGAACCACAATTACCGCTCGTTTTTCCGAGAAAACAACAAAACTGCAATCAAGAACGTCAGCGACGA
Source organism: Dynastes maya (assembly GCA_029619315.2). Classification (NCBI taxonomy): domain Eukaryota; kingdom Metazoa; phylum Arthropoda; class Insecta; order Coleoptera; family Scarabaeidae; genus Dynastes; species Dynastes maya. The sequence continues at coordinate 5,194,909 of JAROYE020000006.1, forward strand.
CTCCCTCTAACAATACAAGCAACAACAAACAACGGTAACGTCGAGGAAAAACATCATCCTTTCGTCCTCCCTCCATCTCCTCCTCAGCATTCATAATCTTGTCGTCGACGTCGTTCGGAAAAACTAACGCGGCTTCGATGCCGCGGGAAAGGAAGATGCGATGCCGGAAAGGAATGCAGAACAGCTCCCGCGGAAGTAGCGGTACAGATCGCGTATGCGCTGGCTATCCAAGCTAGCGAACTTCGCTGGTCCACAGTCGTATTTCGATCCCCCGCGTAAACGGTTCCCATCGCGTCGTGAACATCCGACCCGAGAAGTTCGCAGAGAACCGAGGGAGCCGCCCACTCGCGAGACGCGGAACGTTCGAACGAAACGAAAAAAAGTCACATCTGAGGGTGGTGTTAAAATTTTAAAACGCGAGAAACTTACTGGATAACGTTAATAACTCTACTAAAAAGAAAATTGAAGAGATCTAGGAGATATTGTGCGTAAAACAATGGATTACATTCGTTCTAATTGCTAAGGAGGAGAAGGCAAAAGATAGAAGTAAGAATAATTTTGTTGCTGAACTTAGAAAGATATACAGGCTGGGCCACATTCGCAGACTCGGAAAATTGTGCATTTGGGAGCGGAGATTTTTCGAAACGGTGTATTTCTTGACATGGGGTCTGATTGTAGGCATAATTTAAAATTATATTGAGACCTACAATGTGTCTCATAAGTCCGTAGCTACCCAAAATTGATTTCTTTTGTGATGGAACATGCTATATATTATTGATTTTTTGGAATTCTCGTTGGATTCTAAAGCAAAATAATCAGCTATCGTTGTCCCAAAACTAAAAGTTATTAGGGTTTTTTCTTTGAAAAGGTTAACATTTATAGAAACCGCCATTTCTCGAAAAGTGCTCGTTAGATTGATATGATTTTTGGTATCTAGATTAGGCGTGAAAGGATCTAATGCACAGATGCTCATGTACATAGTTTGGAATTGCTGGTAAGATGCGCGTCATATTGGGTTAACTTGCTATGACATAATTTTGTTAAAAATATGTTTTTTAATGGAACACCCTGGGTGTTATTTCAGTTTTGAATTTTTGACAAGATTCTAGACAAAAAATTTCTAGCATGTTAATAATTTACAATCAGCCATTTCCTCGTTATTATTATTATTATCGGGCCATGGCTCATATGCCTTTAAGCACTGCGGCCCTAATAGTCTCTTGTAATAAAATGCTCTTGTGTGTCTTAGAACAGTTGGAAACTTTTAATAAATCTTAATACTGCTCTAGGATCTGCTTCCTTCAGTTCAGTAAGTGCAAGAAATGGCCTACTGAGATGTTAGTGTCGTCTCCAGATCTTCTTGGCGTGGACAACAAATTCGATCTTCAGCTTTTCCTAGTTTAAATAGGTGATATTTTAGGGCTACATAACCTTTCAAGAATCCTGCCAGTAATCTAAGGTCCCCTTTGCTGAATGCTAGTGCTATTTTGCTGTTTTTGGCGAGCCTGTTTTTGTCCTCGAACACTTTCCCAGTACGAGGCCTTTTGATTGTCCTCCCATGTCTTAATTTCTTGCTCTATGTGGCTCTTTTGGAGATCACAAAAGGGGTTAGGACCAATGAAAGGCATGTTTGCTGCTTCTTTGGCTTATCTCCCTTTTCATTTCCTTCGATCCCTTGTTGGCTAGGGACCCACCGCAAAGTAATGTGATTATTGCGTCCCAAATGCCTTGGATTGTGTGCACAATCATGTATCAGACCAGATTGGTATGTATAGGCATTAATAGCCTTTAGAACCACCTGGCTTTCGTTGAATACATTTCCTCGTTAAAGAAATTTTTAAATCTGAACTAGTGTTAAGAAGAAGTAATGTTAATAATCTTGTACTGTAGTATTAAGTAAAATCAAATTTGTCTTGTTGTGATTCACTTCCAAGTTATGTTTTAGTCATTCACTCTTGAAAAGACGTTAGCAATATCGATCACTTAATCAAGTGTGTTTTCCTCCACCAGAAACGTTATATCATTTGCACAGTCTAGAGCAGCGATCACCAACCTTTTGGGATTCACTGACCAGTAACTCGAAATTTGAAATCTCTTTGAAATTCATTTTTTGTAGCTGTGCCAAATGATTTTTTTTTCACTCGAGTATGTTGCATCAATATTTTGATTGCCTTTTCGTTTAGCACTGGGTATTCGGTTTTTACGAAGAAATGTAGCTTTGAGATTCACGTCAGATGAATAAATCGATTAAATATTCCTTTTCATTCACAGGTACTCAAATGGTTGTCTTCATTATCCGTTAAAAAATGAGTTTATTATCCAATTCTGGGATCTCTTTTCTTTGGATAATAACAAGTAAAAGATCCTGCGACCGACTTTAAGTGTTGTTCAACAATAGCCATTATCTGATTGACATTTTCTTTCGTATACCCATGAAGACTGGGGAACATTTGCAAATCTTCTTCAACCAATCGGGTTTGCTACAGCAAAATTTTGTTTTGAAATGCACTTATTGTATTACCTCACATTGTGAGGACAATTATAAGCTGTCCTTGTACATGATTTTCTGAACTCATTAAAGAGAAAACATCAGCCAAGGACGTAAGTTTAGCTAACCAATCATCATGACAGACAATATTTTAGAACTTCGTAACATTTAGCTATTTAAAGAATAACTCCAAGTAGTCGAGTTAGTACTTTTTACATCTACAAGCACAGATTAAATTGAAAGAATATCTCTACGAACCACAAACATTTCCCCACGAACCACCCATGGTCCGTAGTTAATTAGTTAGCGACTGCTGGTCTGGGGAAAAGTATTATTTATTAAAGCAAGAAGACCTCCTAGCATATTTGCCTTTCTATTTGAACGACGCGGGTTCATATCCCGGCTGGGACGGTTGGTTTTTAATTACGGATAAAAATCGAAGTATGCCTTCTTCTCGGATAAGGAAGTACAAGCATGAGCCCCGTGTCAATACGATTTTGGCACGCTAAAAATACCTACCAAAGGTTGGAACACCACTGGATTCGGCAAAATTCTAATAGGGTCAGCTAATGATCAGAGTAATCGATGCCCAGAAGTGCGAAGTGTTTACATGTTTACATATTTTTTACGTTTACTTTATTTATTGTTACTCTGTATAACCTTCATGAAAATATTGTCCTATAAAAATATAATTTCCAATCATTTCTTTTGCTGAAAGGATGCATTAATACTATAATTCTTTTTTTTTCTCTCTATATTTTGTTTACTTTTGCCATTGTAACCAAACAATGCTGATACTACAAACATTTGGATATCGATATTCAAATGCAAGATTCACCTTCGATTATAAATATTTCTTTTACTTTCATATTATAGCACTATATACAGGTTGACTCAAATTAAAGTTATTTTCGTTATTACTGATCTTAGGAAGTCGGTTAAATTGAAAAATTACTAGTGTTTTTGCTGCTGCATAGTATGAACGCATTTTTACAAGAAAAAAAAATTACAGTATTTCTTTTTCTGTTTTGTAAAAATGTGTTATTCAATTGTTTTTCTTTTAAGTCCATATTAACCAGCAGTAAAGTGGACATTTTCTATACATTTACATACACTATTTGATAACAAATACAGCAATCACAACCGTTTTCTGAAATTCGAACAAACAAGCATAACGTTGTTCCGACTTTATTGTAACACCCTGTAAATGAAGACTAACACCAGCTAAAAATCTCCTTAAATGGTGCAAATCCGTCATATACACTTTTTTCTATCTTTAGCTGCTCAGAAGTTATTACAAAAAAGAAATTTAGTATAGATTTCAAAGGCAGACTACACCCCTAGATATGCATCTCCGGGTCTACAAACTGATGAGGTTTCATCACAATCGAGGATTCACATTTCGGGTACTTTCCTTGTTCTAATCTAATAAGAGATATTCAAAGCTGGCTAAGAAATTGAAATGATCAAAACATTTAGGAATTAAACGTGTTCAGCAAAATTATTGATTCAACTTCATATGAAATAAATCCTTTGTAATTTGAATACTCTCACCCTTTCTATTAATTTCTATTCCAGAAGCAACGTCATCAATATCGAACTGCTCTGTACCCGTAACAATAACAAAAAAAAAGAAAAAGAGCAGCGGGGGTGCAAAGGCATAGGAGAAAAGTAGATCAGTCATCTCAGCGTGTCACCACCACCACCACCATCAACGCCACCGTCGTCTGGAGTAGTTTTTTTCCCTTCCTATCGGATCGAAGGCAGAGATGTAGGATAATTGACAGCGAATTCGTAATCTTGATATATCGACGTCTGAATACAATGTGAGGTGGCCCTTGGTGGTTGTACGGCTGCTGCGAGAGAAGGAATATATTCGATCATCTCGTTTCGGCGTTCAAATGTACGCGAAAAAGGTTCGCCGCGGCTGTGGTGGTTGCTCGAACTACTTGCGCAGTGGAGAAACATTTTTGATAGCGAAATGTGCACGGACGATCTTCACCTCGATGTTGATATTTAGCCTGGGTAAGTACGTATATGTTTAACATTATCTAAATTATGATATTGTAATGGATATTAGGAAAAATTATTTGGTATACCTTAAAGCTTCTGTCGATTTATGGCTAACACCCATATATAGATTTGTTAAGTTGCCCTTTTATCCAAGTTACACGAAAGATCTTCAAAAAATCCTTTCTAAAGTTCATAATAAAATTATTTTTTCGTCAAATAATGTCAGAAACATTTTTGAAAATCCAAAAGATCAAGCGGAAAACATGATAAATCATCTATTTATAGATACCATATAAATATTGTGATAAACTATTGAAGTGGTGTTTAATTACATCGTCAAACGCAGCTGTCATTCGAGCACGTATAATGTATTCAGTATGACCACTCGGTCAATGTGAAATTCCCTCTGGCGGATATTAATTCTTTTTCGAAAGCCTCTACCCCTTCCCGAGCGTACGATTTACGGAGTGGGGATACTAATTAATTAAATTAAGTCCAGACAACGACAAATATGGGGTAATGGGGACAAAACTCTCCTTCTGTACAATTTCTCCATTTCGTAAATCTTGAAAATCAATGAGAAACGTTCCCACAACAAACAACAGAGGAAATTCAAAGGTATTTTGAGCATAATTTCGTAAATTAAATATCTATCGTAAGGTTTCTGTCTAGAGCGTCAGTGAATTTTAATATTGTTTTGTTGCCGATGCTATTCTGTGTTGTAGAATGGCATGAATACAGCCATCCGGTAGCGCTCTTACATATTCCGTTATGCTACTTTAAAATAAATAACTTTACTTATTGGAAATTCAACATCAAATTGTATTTGGAAGGGTATTATCAACATTTGCTGTGGACAAAATAGTCGCAATCGCGATTAAAACAATGGAGTGAAGGGACGCCAATTAATTTGATTACGTATGGTCAAACTTTCATCGAGGTAACTAGTATTTTGACTGCGTTCCAAGTTTCAAAGTGTACAGTATTCAAATTATAGTAAAAATTCAAGGTAGACGTCAAGATTGGAGTTTGAGAATTAGCAATTCCCCGCGAATCCCATATATACATAAAGTTTATATGAGATCGTCTTAGAAATCCAGGTCAGTTTCCATTTTTCAGTTTTAATTTTCGTTAATTCCCAATTACTGATATTAAAATTCATTTATAAATGCCGAACGAGTGTGTAAGAACACTTCCGAACCCCTCAGTTCATCTAATTATTTAGCTAAATTACAAAAATTCCATTTTTTTGAACAGTTCCCCTGTTTTAAAACATTTCACTATATATCGAACAAACAAAAAAATCAATCAGAATTACACACAAAGAGCATATGGGCGCATCTAAGATTTAGATGGTTAGACAAATCCTGTTTCACTCTATACAAGTTGCTCCAAGTTATCGGGTCAGTGCTGTGACATGGCGACTATTGCGAAATGGGAAGTGCAATTGTTTTCTTCTCAACACCATTGTGATCTGCAGAAAAATCACCACATCTTTGGTAATTTAACCAATAACGTCGCTGCAATAATAACAATAGTAGCCCGATAACTTTGAACAACCTGCATTTGCTTGAGAAGAATCATAATGTTGGTAATATAAACTTAATTAAGAAGTAGATAATGATAACAATGACTGCGGGGTAGTACAGCAAACAGTAACATGTCGGCACACTCCGCACTGCACAAGATATTTAATTGATTCGGAACAATTGTTTCGGAAGTTCATGAACTCCCATTGTCAACCGTACGTTCATTCTATCATACAATTGGCAATGGGGGCTGCGGAATGTGCCGATACTTTAGTGTATGTTTAATTAATAAAGTAAACAACAATGCACAGTTAAATTGTTACGAAGAGATTTAGGATCCCCAATTTAAGGACCCTAAATTCCTTTTCACTTTCTTAAATCATGCATGATAACTGTCACTCAACCATAACTTTAGAAGTAGTTATAATAATGGCTTTAGCTTAGTATATTAGCTCAGCTCTGTTACTGAAGATGAGACCTTAGCTATCCAAACGTACGTCTAATGTAAGTGAAGTATTGTGGTAAGGGTTATAGTGAAGTGTTTCACTCTTCCGCGGCATTTGAACATCGTTCTAGTGTACGTAACTTGAACTTTTGATGTTTGAAAGCATTTTTCTGGACACATAATCTTTCTTCAACTAGCAGTAAGTATTAATGTTTTAAAAAGTTTCAAAATTGCTCAATGGTACTTGATGGCCATTCTTCAGTAGCCAATATCTTAGTGGGCCTACATTTTAACTTATATTCTGCAACTTTGAAATACGTAGGATAAATACCAGAATTATGCTTTTTGTTCAATGGCCTACTATTAACATATTGCTCGTTACTTAAACGATTATCTAGAGGATATAGTAAAGCTTCCTCTCCGCTTATAGGTATTAGGTCTTTTTTTTTAAGAAAAATCAACTTCTCTTAATTTGCTTGCTCTAGTTGGAGATTTGATGGTTTCAATCAGAACAACAACTAAATCCGTTTGACCCGATTTCCGGGCAGCAATACTAGCAGCTTTCACCATCAAATCTGTTTTATCGTCCTACTACCTAGTAACATTAGCTACTAAGTTCTCTTTTAGACCTTTCTAACTTTTCCTTTAAGATAAGTTAAGGCGTCCTCGTGTCTGGCTAATAGGTGAATTGTCTGTCTACTTCCATGTATCAAAGTGACTTCTTTAGCCAACCGGTCTTTACATTTACTTTGAAATACAGTTAATTTTCTATTACATTTTTGCCAATGAGAGTTTAAGTTTACGCAAAATATTCAAATTGTTTCTTTTATCTTTGTTAGGTATGGCGTGGACAAGTTTCTTTTCTTTTACGCACGATATAATGTAGTTTAAAACATCAGCCGATTCCTAACTTTGAATTCTCCAAACAGCAAAAAGGACTTCGTATTTAAAATGATATTCATCTAAAAAAAAGTGGAATAACTCAATAAACATTAATTATCGTACAAAAAGATTTTGATGTACTGATGTGTAGGCCTGGCATAATCGGTCTTCCCCACAGAATTGGATCAGTTGCATAGGCCGCGTATTATAACTCAAGAGTGTATGTCTGACTCACACCCGACAGAAGTGAAATTAGAAATCAATACCCTATGGAAAAAAAAACTGACGCAATAAAAATGTTTGGTAAATAATTATATCGTTTATTGTATTTTCGCATTAATAATTATCATTGTAATTGCCGTAATTTTATTAAAGACATACATACATACATATTCAGTAGAATGTTATCTTAGAGTCTAAGGTTACATATATGGGAATGGTAAAGTAGTAAACAATTTCTTAAAGTGTTTTGCATGGGAAACTAGCTGTCAGCAATTTAAATAATATAAAAGCTGTATGCAAAACAATTCAAGAGCAGTTATAGTATAGCGTGTGATATGCAAACATCAGTCGTAATATTGTAATTCATGTACCTGTAAATGTGTTGGTGAACTTACAAATATAGTCTTTTGTAGAACAAAAAATTTGTTAAGCTTTTTCATGACTGAAAAACTTAACTTATATAAATATATGCATGCATTGACATGATTTTATTGCAATTTTTTGTTTGAGAAAGGCATTTGTTATGTATGCAATGTAATAACAGTAAAACGTAAACAAAGTAATTTATAATTAAATACTTGAAAAAGCCTCGTTTCAGTATGGAATCGAACCTGACACCTCCCGTTTGCCGGCCGAGCGTGTTAACCACTGCACCACGAGGAACGTTCAATTTTTAATATGTAATTATTATTTTTATTTGCAAATATATCATAATATTCCGACAGATAATTTTTCATTCTTACATGCCAAGTACACTAATTAATTAATATATTTTGGCCGCCGTAGGTGAATTGTTAAAATCTGTAATTACATACTTTAAAAAATCTCGTCCCCATAAATTCCAATAAAATTGCGGATTCTCATAATTCACCCGCAGATACAGACTTTCATAATGCACCGACAGAAGCAAAAATATATTAATTAATTAGAGTATTTGGCATGTAAGAATTAAAAATTATCTGTCAAAATATGATATATTTGCAGATAAAAGTAATAACCAGATACTAAAAACTGAACGTTCGTGGTATCAAGGTCCCCGTGCTGTAGTGGTTAGAACGCCCGTCCGGGAAGCGGGAAGTATCAGGCTCGATTCCTTGCTGGGACGAAATTTTTTCAAGTATTTGGTTACATCGGAAATTCTAAGGGAAATTACAGATTTTCATAATTCACTGACGGAAGCCGAAATATATTAAGTAACAAAGCAGTTTCTTAAAAAATCTGTTGTACTTATTACCGTAAATGTATGAGTAACTGTAGATATATAGTAAAAAGCATTTTTTTTTTCAAAAATAACGAATATATGTATTTATATTGATTGCTTTTTTAAATTAAGGTTATGTTAATTTTAATACGCCTCATAAAAATGTTGACTTCAATAAATAATACAATAAATAAACGTAAACTTGTTAACAACGTGAATAAGATTGGTGCACCAACAGGTTTGTTTCTACATTAGTCTGGGTGAAGCATGTTCGCTGTGTCAACTTTACAGAATACTTTAGCTCCATCATAATTCAAATCCGGAAATTCACTGATAAATTTAGTGACTTCATCAGACAACCGCCATTTATTTTCCTTGCGTACGTTAGACATACTTTACATTCATATGTTTATCTCTGTAATTACGACTAACGCTGCTAAGTGTTGATGAGAAACTGTTGCAATAAATCAATAATTTAATTCGCTGAGGCAGCTCATGCCGATTCGTCTGTAGACATACGTCGCGTCGTGGGCCACGAAAGTTTACTCCTAACCTGGCGCGAAGCGCTCTGTGCCAGGCCTACTGATGTAGCAAGGTTCATAATTATTACAACATGCTATTTTATAAACGAACAAAAACAAATTTTGAAAAACTATGTAAATTACAGATGTAGTGGTAATCACCATAAAGATTAATTCAAAAAAAGCAAGGCGCTCTCAATTACGTTTTCTTAAGATCATGTTGCATAAAGCGCATAAAGTGTGCCGACAATTCCACACGGTCTCCTCGACCATCGTAACAAGGAAATATGTCTTTATATCATCAAAACGTATAGTCCATAAATGAATATATAAATAGCTTCTTCTCCAACGTCATGTACCTCTTTGTAATACAGCCGCCAATCTTTACAAATACGCTATCATTAGCTTTGATAACCTACGCGACACTTTTGTCACATCCTTTGACCTTTCTCTGGAATTTTTCCCCGCATCCCATTCATATCTCGCTCTTTCTTTATTACGCAATTTAGGTCACAATAAAACGGATTCTTTTCCATCCTTAGCTGTTTTCATTTCGCCAAATCAGCCTTTAAAATGCCTCGAAAACATTCAAGTAAAAATTATGGCAAAAAATCTAACGCATCGTCTTTTTCATTTCTTTCGGGACTATGTCGTTTTTCCCCTTCATTTCCGGTTTTTATTACTTAATTTCGTCCCGCTTTTACCACATTACCGGTTATATACAAGAAAATATCCGGGAAAAAACACAACCCGGCCTGCAATTTTCAACTGTTGGTTCTCCTTTTGTCGTACAATACTGGTAAGTAATCTTTCTTCCGAAAAAAAGGGCCTGCTAAGCGAAGAGAAATTGTCGAGAATGACATAACGTCAGCGTTTCGCATCTCAACTTCGGCTATAGAATCGGTTAAAGGAGCGCTGCAAGCAATAAAGAGGCGGGCTTCGTATTTTAAAACGCCACCAGGCTTGCAATATCGGATGTATTCGGGGATATTTAGGTGCCCGACCGATATTAAAAGACATTAATTTTCCAGCGACGAAAAGCCGTGGCGTACAAGGGTATCCCGCTGTATTGCTCATTATTAAAAGTAATTGTCGTTTTTTGGTGGTATCCTGCAGGTTTATTGTGTTATTCTACACCGATCTCCAACGGCACCTTACGCGCTGAATCGTTATACTTGGGTGTACAAGGACAAAGAAGATTTTAACTTATCGTTTGCACTGTGTTGCATGATTTATTTAGCATAACTTAAGTGAAAATAATGCATATAAAGGCAATTTTAGTAGTTTTTGAGGCAGCAGCTATTTGCAGATGATTAACACCACTTCTATCCAACTCTAAAGGGAACCTTGGTTGAGGATATAATTTGTTTATAAAACTATAGATTGGAGGTGACGGAAGGACTATATTAAGATGTTAGCAGAGCTATTACTTTTTTGTTGTCTATATGTATAGCTGCAATAATTTACTCAGACTCAATGAAATTATACAGCGCTGTGACTTGTTGCTGTGACAAAAGTTACTATTGTTAGCTTTTGCTGCGTTTGTCTATAAAGGTTTAGCAAATTAATATTATATATGTTACCGTTACTTTGATAAATGTGTTAGTATGCATAATAACCAGGTACTATACATAATAACCAATAAAGGTGGTTAATGTAATAATATGTATGCAATTTATTATTTTAACCGGTTATTTTACATACAACCCAAACCCTCTTGGCTGAAGTGATAAATTTCAATATTTAGGAAGTACGAAATTTTCAACAGTGCTTGTGAAATAAAAAGACAATGTTTTATTCAATGAAAAAATGTTTTATTCTTACCATTTGTAAACAAACAACCTTCTACTTGTTAGAACATGGCAAACTGTCATGGCATTTCGAATTACAGAGTAACCCATGCTTCTTGCAGCTACATTTTCCTGAAAGACATTTTCCATTGCAGTTACTTCTCTTGAAACCTTGACCACCTGTGATTGAATATTTCCTGGCACACTTACGAAGAGTCACAATTACATCTGGAACTTCTACTTGTGAAATTAAATTCTCCTTACAAATGGCAAACTGGTTCCTAGAACACTTTTGAGCCAATCGTCCTTCCTTAATCTGCAGAATTACCTCAAGGATGTTCCTGGAGTCACTTCTACCCCTGAAGACATCAGGAAACTTCCTTTTTGCCTGGCACTGCAATGCACTTATGGCATTTTCCCTTTTCTTTTTAATAATGTTGATTTTGCCTGAAATCATATTTTCCCCGAAATTTCCTCTACAGCACTATCTCCGTCCCCTGTTTGTCCATCTTCCTTTTCACCATTCTCTATTACTTCCCCATCTTCTTCGCCACCATTCTCTGTTACTTAACCATCTTCTTCGCCACCATTCTCTGTTTGTCCATCTTCATCTCGTACGAAAGCACCTGAAGAAGAGTCGATTAAGGTTTCCAGATCTTCTCCAGGACTTTTGCTGGAACCCCAAACATGGCCTCATATGGGCTACAATTTATGCCATCCTGATGGGCTCTTCATGAATTGAACAAATCATCAGACCCTCAGAACAGTGTGGAGTTTGGCTTGTTTCCGTCCAAATCGTCAGCATGTTTTCAATAACCTGATTTGCGCGCTCCACAGAGCCTTGCGACTAGCTATGTCTCGGCTTTCCATGAACTATATTCAATTCACCCCACATTTCGCATACTTCTTGAATGATGTGATTGCAGAATTCACGGCCATTATCACTTTGCAGCACGCTAGGAACGCCCAACATTGTGAAAATATCAAGCAGGTTATGTGCAACTTCCTCTGCTCTTTTACTTTTCAAATTTCGTAACATGATCCTGATAAACCAGGATGAATTTGGTGTCATAATCAGGCTGACTTTCCTTGTGAGTGGGAAATCTAAGTAATAAATTAACCATATAGGGTGACTCGAAAATAACTTAAAATATTCCGAGCGATGATAAATTTAGCGATATATTATCTAAAATGTACATCCTTTCCGCATTTCAAAATCTTCATTTGTCATTACAAACAAATATCATCTAAAGCAAGCAAGTTTGCAATACGTCAACGAGCTAAAATTACACATTAAAAATTACTAGCACCGACATCACGTTTTCAATCCCCAAACCGGCTGTCGTCATTCCCATAGTAGTTGTAACTCATGTTTCATCAGTATTACGCGATGCGAAAGAGGCAAAGCTGTTGCGAAAAAGCCAACGAATCCTACGTCTGCCGTTCTCCGTTGCATTTCCTTCAACTTTAATACTAGCGCACGACGAAGCAATTTTCCCAACTGAAATATTAGCCGACTGGGTAATATTAGTAGGTATTTTATAACTCCCGGTGCATTTCACGAATGCCAGCTCTACACACACACAGACACACACATGTAGAACGACAAATAGACGAATCCTGAGAAGTGCACCACAGCAGCAGCAGTAATAGCACGCTACTCAGTACGGCGCAATATTTCTCGTACTGCTAGAGCATAGCGTAAAATATTTAGCAATAAATCCTTCATCGTACCGCTGATGAAATATGTATACTGTACCCGTGAGGGGACGACAAACGGAATCGCGGTTCCAAATTCAGCCAGTACGAATGCTTTACTCAAAGAACATATAAGTATAGGAGCGTATAAGATTTTAGCCAATTTTAACGCTGGTTTCGGTTTAATTCTTCTACTGCGACTAATAATTTGAAAATACTAATGCAGTATTTATATGTTTCGAAAATTACTTGGAATTATGGAATATTGAGCTTAGTCTATGGGTATTTATGACAAATAAGTTCTGCAATAGGGGATTTAGGGAATTAGAAAAAGAGTAAATATGACAAACTAACATGGAAAAAATAAACAAGTTCGAATTTAGACAAAATTAAAAAAAAAAACAAAAGGTTGTGAAACAAACAAAAAAAAAACGATAAGTCCACTTATCTGGGCTATACTCAACTGGAGCTTACTGTACTGTCGTGGTCGAACGGCGGTAAATCGTCGCTAGTCCTGTCCCCGGGTTGAATGGGCATTCTTCTATATAGTTATTTATGTCACAATCAAGTTCCATTATCCCACTGCCATTTTGTTCATTTTCGGTTTCAGCATTAACATCAAGGATAGTTTCGAGTTCTTCTTCTGAAGTAATTCCTCTTAGTACATCTTTTGGTAAGGCCAATTTTTGAATCAGCTCCAAACAAAGCTTTTTGTAATTAATAAAATTTATATTTTCTACCCTTTTAATTACTTTTATGAGGTATTAAATTTTCATGGCACCATTTAGACAATTAAAGGATCCATCTAAATAAAAAAAATCGGTAGTCGTTTAAAAAAAAATGTCGATTACGTCATTACATGAAAACCAGCAGTGAAGGAAACATAAAGTTGATGTAAAAACATTTATTTAAAAAAATAAAATTGACCTGTCCGAGCATTTCTTCGATGACAAAAATCGAACCTATAAAATCAATTGATAACCGGCATCTTGTTTATTTCGTTAGCTCCCGCTGCTATACTTTCCAAGGAATTTGAAAAAATGTACATTTGCAATTTTTCCCAATTTCTTAAATTTTTAAGATGCAGAAGAATCTACAAAATTGCCACTAAATAGTTACTTTTATATTCTTAACTATTTTGGAGATACCAACCTAGAAAATTTTTTGGTCAGAGCACTTTAGTGCATTTTGCAGTCGCTTCAAATTTCCTGAATAAAACAGAACCTTTCACGATTCTATCAGAGTCTTCTAGTCACGTAACTTGATCATATTGCTGCAACTGTAAAATCCAAAGCCTTTAGGACAAAAGCTTTTGCTTGTTTCATTGAGAAATCCTCATCTCAGTTGGAACTAGCAGCGCACTACATAACTGATATTAAGATTGTAAGTAAAAATGTCAACCCATTTGCCAACAACAACCAAGTAGTATCAGCTCTAAACCCATTAATAACGTTACACCCGCTACTAGACTCCCATAGAGCTCTATCCTTAGTCTCTAAAACAAAAAAACATCAATGTAATATGGCTGAAGGCCCACAATGGAAATTCCTACAATAAAAAAGCGGACAAGGTGACTGACGGTACACGGTACACTCCGAACTTTCCATTCAACCGCCTGTGTCTGCTCTTTATGATAGGATCGGAATTTTCACACATGAAAACTCTTGAAGAGGTGGAATGTAATTCACTTTGACCGATCTAAACAAGCGGATAGCAGCGAGATACCTGAGGGTAGCCAGAAGAGACCTTCTCATTGTTGCTGCGATTCTAACTAAAGAAGCACCTCTTCAGGATGGGATTAACTAAAGACTTGTCACACAGGAGCTGCCAAGCTGAAGACGAGACAGTGGTACGCTTCCCCTGCAGGTATTCTGCACTAGCGTCAATTAGAAGGACCATGCTGGGTGAGGAGTAGTTACTCTTTGCCACTCTTAGAGCACAACGTCCAAACTAACTGCCAATGGTGGATTAGTTGGCGGCCCAAAAGACTCTCTAGTGCAGGTGTCCATAACCACACAACCATAAATCCTCGTTAAAGACTTAGACGAATATTTAATAAGTTAATTATGTATAAACTGAGCCATTGAAGCTACTACATTTTGGTCCATATTACTAACAAAGTACTAATTCGTAATAATCAAGCAGCCACCCTATTTCAAACTTCAAGAATCTGAAAAAAAACCTCTCCTTTCCCTTTCTGCAAAGTACTCTCGAGTCCTTCATTTTCTCCCGGACATGCAAATTAGAGATAACGATTATGGGTGGCCAACTTTCGCTTTCGTCCTGGTTTTTTTCTTTTTCGTCGAAGATATTAGAAGCATCGTCGATCCCTCCGGGACGTTCAGAACCTAGGCTTTCCGGTTCGAAAATCACCAAAGACCTTTCCTGCCCCCTTCGTCGAAGTAATTAAACATTTTCAATTAGCGAGTTTTCGAACGCACCCACGACGACCTAGCGAACAAAAGGAAAAAGTCCGGTTACTCCCGCCGCCTTCCCCCATAAACAACCCCCAATATCGGGCAATTTGCCGACCGAACCGTTTTGCACAGTAATTTCGCAGAACACAAACTTTTTCGTCCTTCGTCATGCGAAAAGACAGGCCCGTAATAGCCGAAATAGTTCCCTAGATTACCTTCATCGGTATTATTTGTATTTTGTACATTTTATGTGGTAAATTCTTCTTTATTTTAAATTTCAATGACACCATGGCCATTGGTTATGATGAAATTCCACCAAAAGTTCTTAGGTTGGTAGTTTTTATAAGATGTACATATCATACAGAATTTGTGTTCAATTACCTACAATTTTAAATAAATTGCTAGTAGATATGTTAAATCACCACGGTATTAAAGAATTTAAAAAACGTCTTGGTTGATGTAAGAATAGAATTGATGCTTCACTTAGTTACATCAAGCTTAAAATATATTTTTGAATGAGAAATTATTAAAAGAGAATACAGGCTTATTTTACTTTGTACATTAATAGAAATGAACGATTTCTTTGCCACTGGAAAGCTATTGCTTAGCGGCAGCAGATTGAATAGTTATACTTTAACGGCTATTCTGCGAGCCAATTAATTTTAAGTTTTCTATTTGGTTGAACTTAATGTAAGAAAAATGTTTGTTTTGGGGAGGCAGGTCATGGTGGCAATCTCGGGTGTCGACCATTCGTGGACGTCCGCGCGAGTGTTGCTGAGACTTGTTCTCTCACGTAAGGGACTCCCGGGGAATTGCGTCTAGTGTGGGGCGAGATCTCTTACATTATGGTAGAGGCGTGAAGGAATTGAAAAAAAAAGGTATCTCCCTTGCGAATATTTTTAATAATTCTCCCTCGTGATCACACGGTTTCATTGGTCCATCAGCACTGCTTTGGTATATATAGCAGAGGAAATATTAAGTAATATTAAAAATCGGAAGTTAGTAGCGTCTGTGGTCGTTGATGTTTTCCAGAGTCAGGCTGGTTGCCTATAAACTCCCTTGTCACTGGAAAACGGCATCCAAAAAGCCGTTGATTGGGATGTTTTCTAGCTTCTTTTGGATAACTCCATGTGTCCTCATTTTAATTAGAATCTCCAATTGAAATTCGCTCCTCTATTCGCACAACGTGACAACTAGGCGGCGGTCGATCTTGCAGATCTCTAACAACTCTTGCGAGCAATTATTATGCTTTCTCATCGAACTCGCTTAGCTCTGTAGTCTTTCAAGATAGGTTACATAATGTATTTTTCGTCTGCTGATCAGTGGCAAAATCATATTCGCCACAGCGAATTTCACCCTGGCATACTGAGTCTGCTGATTCCACATAAGGCGCTTATCCAGCACAACTCCCAAATATTTGGCAGTTGAACCCCATTCCAATGCTTAATTATTGATTCATTAGTTCCTCGGATGGCGGTCTTCTTTGTCTCGCGAACAGGATGGCAACATCCTTGCTTTCGTTAATTCGAAATCCCCAGGTCCATTCCATTATGCCATCCAGGGCAGTCTGCAGTTTCTTGACAAGTTTCTCGCTCCTAGTGCCACTGTAGGCAGCAGAGTTATCCCAGTAGATGGAGAGTTGCATCACAGGATGCCTGGGAATGTCGTACGTGTAGATTAGAAAGGGTCGAGGAGGTAGCCCTGTGAAACACCAGACCACCAACCTTCACCTCAGATTTTTTGTTGCCGAGATAAGAGGGAACATTTCCTTAACAGACCCTCGCTGAATCCAATTTCTTTCATCTCGTAAGCAGTGCCACCGTGCCAGACAATGTCAAACGCCCTCGTTACGTCCACAAAACAGCCCCAACAGCCTCTCTCCGTTGGAAGGAATCACGAATTGCTTCAGACAAGCGAAGCAGTTAGAGATCAGTAGATAAACCTGCCCTGAATGCAAACTGCTCATCCGGCAGTGGATCCAGGATTGCCATCTCATTTCTCAACCTGGTCAAATCATAGATTCCGCCAACTTGAAAGTTGCGAAAAGAAGACTGATCAGCCTATAGTTCTGCGGGTGTTTCTACCAGGCTTCCCTTTAGTAACAACGATAGCATGCTTCCAGACTTTAGGAAAATTATGTAAAAATAAGAATCCATTTATAATATCCTTTTAAATGTTGTCCACAGTTTTTCAAGATTTCATCTGTATAGGTTTCCATTACCAGAAGCTTCTTCTAATCTTTGTTGTATATCTTTGCGCCAGTCTCTTCGTCTCTTCGTCTCTTAATAATTAATATGTTCTAATAGTCTCCATGGGGTTGGACTTCTCTTATTGCTCGTCATTTTACTCATAGCTCCTATTGCAGTTTTGCTCTTTACAAGAAAGTGGTCACTTCCTATCTGCGCCCCTCTTCTTACTTTTCACATTTTTTATGTAATTTTTATGCTTATCTTGTACTATTATCTAATCAATTATTGATCTCTTGTTTCTATTTCTAACTCCACTTGTGTATGTATGTATTAGTCTATGTTGAAGGAATCCATTCATTACTCTTAGATCATTTTGTATTCAGAAACCTATTATTCTTACCCCATCGTTGTTACGGACTCTTTCACCCAATATTATAATTCTGTCTTTGGTTTCATCTACTATTCCATTTACTTCTTTATTATGTGCTAAATAATCTCTATTTGGCCCATACAATATTCTTAGTTTTACTTGAAACTTAGTGCTAGGATTCTTTCGAAAACACACTCCCAATCCATCAAATCCAGAAATTTTAAATCTTTCTTTATAATGCATCCCACACCCCTAATTGCTCTAATATTTTCTACCACACCACTGTAAGTCACTATATCTCCATTTTTCTAATTCTCTTGACCCCTTTCCTTCCTTTTTCGTCTCTGTTATCGCTAATATCTCTAAATTTAAATAGTTAAATTCGTTATGTAGTTCTTCTTCCTTTGCCGCAATACATCTGATGTTTCATGTAACAATTCTCCATTCGTTTTCCTTTTTATCATTAATCAAATCCTTTTTCTCGCCATGTATGTACCGTTGTCACCGTCCTTGCTAATTTCTAATAGTTTTTTTGAAGTACGCGTAATTTTCCTCAGTTCCTTAGTTGTTACTTTTTTTATTATTACTTTTATCACTGCACATAAATACGTATATTTCTAAAGTGTTGAGGTGAAATTCCCGGAAATAAATATTTAATTTCCATTACTCCCAAGTGAATGTGTATACAACTTTACGGGGAGATAATAGGGGACCCCGCCCACGTTTTAATGTTTGCATAAAGGTGGGCTTGTTTATAAAAGCGAGCTCTGGAAAACAATGTGTATTGCAAACTGTGCATTTTAATTGAAATATTAAACATATTAATGTGTAATTTGCATATAGATGCGACAAATTTTAGTTAAACAAACATGCATATAATTACGTTTGAGTGTGCTTTCGCACACTTTTCCTGTCTATTAGATTAGTTATCATATTTGGTGATATTTGCGTTGGATAGGGTGATGGCTTAATTTAGATTTAATTCAGTTTTTGATGCCATAAATGTTTATGCAATGATTAAATTCCTATTAAATTTCATTCTGTACAGCTGGTTTGATATTTGTGAAGCAATTTTAATCTAAATGCGTTTGATATAGTTATTGAAATTACGTATAATCATTAACTTGTGTTGGGCTGCAAAGTAATGATGTAATTTAGGAGGTTAAAATAATAATAATGATGGCAATAATAATAATAGTTGTTGAATAAGAAGAATATTGGTTGTACGTTCCCTCAGAGCTACTATATGTCTAATCATTTAACCTAGGAGGATGACATAAAATTGCAAAGTTATACTAGATGTGGTTTCGAAAATTTAATACGACAAGTAGAAATATTTAATGCAAATATTAAGCGGAAATGAATGTAGAATAAATGCAATTATATCTGGTAATTGGAGTCCAGTTCAAAACTATAATTTTCAATTTGAGAATGTGTTGCGCAAGTACTTTGATACCCCACTCACGCTGAGTACAAAAGTACCAGATGCCAGTCTAAATTATGAAATGTGTTAAAAACCTAGATTCACCTACAACGCCTGATGAAGCTCCTTTATTTTGAAATATTCTGTAGAATATACCGTCAGTCCTGTATCCTACGCAATTAACTTGTCATTTGAATACGGAATCCTTCCCTCTAAATGAATAGTATCAACAATACATCCTTTACGTAAGAAAAGTGATATTAACTCCCTTGATAATGAATGATGAACAAAAGATTAATGCACTACTCAATAAAACAACAGACAAAAGAATTTTTTAGTTTCCTAACACATGTCAAAAGGCCGCGACAGTTGAAAATTCATTTTGGGGTTATTCGTTGATTAGTCCAAGGCTTTCGACTGTGTTAATTATAACTATCTTTTGTATAAATTGGATAAGATGGGTATTCGTGGAACAATCAGGCAATGGTTCATGAGTTACTTCTAATGTAGCTGTCACAAATATTGGAGTACCTCGAGGCTCAATATTCGGACCAACTCTCTTTTTGGTATTTGTAAATGACAGTACATGCAGTTGAGATCGTTTGTCACCTTGTCAATTACAGAGATGATGTTAGCGTGGTTGTACAGGAGAATACAGTAGAAAAACTCTTTCAATCTACTCAATTAATCTACAAGTTATGCCATTGGTTTTCAGATAACAGACTTGCCATTAATCAAGCAAAACCAAATATGTGTTATTTGCTAATCCTAGATCTGTTACTTTGGATTTATCACTCTTTTCCAACAACTTATCGCTTAGTAATAGCGCTGCAGTATTGGATATGGTAATCGACAGTAATCTTAAATTAATTCTATTAAATTTCTCCAAAATTTTGACAGACGTCGACTAAAGAATGATCTTCATAATCGGTAATGCATATTTTAACACAAGCGCCATCTACTTCCAAACACGGATACTTATCGCCTATGCAATTTCATCATTAGATGATAATTTTAGACTAATAAAGTGACCTCGTTAGCGTCAATATCCGGATTAGAAAATTATTTAAATTAATTCACAGTAGGAATGTGAATATTACCGTCTCCTTCTTTATTTAACTAAAAGAAAGAGACCATCTTTCATATAAACGAAACGCTTTCTTTTCCGTAAAGGTCATAACTACAAGAAATAAAGAGGGACATGTGGCAAAGGGAGAGCTTTCAAAACATTACCCCGACGTCAAAATTATCCGCCATATTAAATGCCGGCAGGGACGAGCCATATTTTAAAATAAACACGTCAAGTGTTTTCTCTTCTTTTTTGTTGGTTCTACCAGCGTTTTGGGCGAAATTCTTTCCTTTTTGTTCGAAATTTATTGGGTAATTTTACTCGGTTGTTTCGCATTATACGGCGAAAGTGCAAAAAATGAAAAGCACAAAAAAGGAGAAAGAGTCGTAATTTGAAAACAACAAGAAGTATATGGGTGTATTGAAATTACAATTTGTATAAGTACGAAAATATATTAGAGACTATTACGTTGGATATGATTCTGTATAAGGTTTTATGGATGAATCAGAGTTAGATTTGGTGCTCTTGTACAACTCACTACTTACGAACAACCAATCAAATAGCTGTCTATCCGTTTATCTGCTACGCTTCTTAATACCGGTTGTGTCAAACATTTGGTGATAGGAATTTACTGTGGCTACGGCGATAATCCCCATTTCAAAATATACTAGCACTGTCATTGCTACAAGATTCAAAAACGTCAAAATGGTACGAGTTGTGTGGTCGACCTAAGTCGATCAATCGCGTACGGTCGATCGATTTGTATTGATCATTCTATGCACGCAATTCCTCAGCGACACATCTCGTGAAACGCGTTTCGTATATTTCAAGTACGCTGCAAATAATCACGGCTCGCCTTTCCTCAACCATTTGTGGGTCTACCTTTCTAGGCATTTGTGCAGTTATCTACTAACCATGCTTTTTTGCACTTTTTTGACAATTCAAATTAAAATTATTACGTGACATGTAAACTATTATTTTATTGGTTTATTATTCAACGGCAACAAACTGGAATGATATACATATGTGATCGTGTGATCAAGCAGCGAGTGCGCCAACGCGCTGTTGCCAGATACGTACCGCACATGCGTACGTTCTAGCGTATTCTATACCCAGATATTTTTGACACAACCGGTATAGTTTTTGAAATAGAACGATTCATGAATATAGTATGCACTTGCATAAGAAGATAGACTAGAGAATAAATAAATTTTACACAAACTTTTTGCATGTTACAAGATACAAATAAAGTTTACTTGTTTTAGGAGAAAATTTCAGCTATGTTGGACGCTCAGTTGTTGTTTAACAGACGTTTGTGTCAGCCGATATTAGTGCTTCTATCAAAATGGAAAGAATTGAATATCAAACCGTTATAAAATGTATGCATTTGCAAGGTAATACGCCCACGCAAATTAAAATCAAGATGGACGCTGTGTACGGAGACTCTACACCGGTTAATAATTTATTATTTAAAAAGGGAACAGGACATAACTTATTATATTAAAAAAAAAAACAATGCAAATAAAGCCTTCATGCAGATCTCGAAATTAATTTTGTAATTGTTTGCCAACAATTATATCAGTTTGAAAATTATCGTCCATTGATCTATCAGCCGCATGCGTATTTTTACATTCATGTTTTATTCACGTCTGCAGTTTCGTTACGGTTCAAAGGTTTCTCTAGTAAAAAATACTAAAATAAGTAAGAGAAAACGAAATATTAAAGTAAGAAAATATAGGCAAAGCATTTCATGTTCTAGTTGCGAAAGTACACCCGAGACAACGAGATTTGTTCAAGTATTTAATTACGTCGGAAATTCCAAGGAAATCACAGATTTTAATCATTCACCAACGGAAGCCAAAATATATTAATTAATTAGCCTACTTAGAATGTAAGAATTAAAAATTGTCTGCAAATATTATGATATATTTGCAGATAAAATAACAACTAGGTATTAAAAAGTGAGCGTTCCTGACATAAAGTCCCCGTGGTGTAGTGGTTATCACGCCCGTCCGGCGGGAGGTGTCAGGTTCGATACCTTACCGGGACGAGATTTTTTTCAAATATTTAATTACGTAAAAAATTCAAAGAAAATGGGCAAAAGAAAACAACATGCTCTAGAGCTTACGTCCCCAGAAAATCGTGCCAAGAGGCAAGGTTTTGCATAAAAAAAGGAAAACATTGTCGACAAAATAAAAAAATTCTCAAATAAGTAAGAGAAAACGAAATATTAAAGTAAGAAAATATAGGCAAAGCATTTCATGTTCTAGTTGCGAAAGTACACCCGTCCCAAGTCCTTCTGACGAGCTGTCAGATGACAGTGAGGATTATTGCATTAAACGTTACGAATACTACGAAATTCAACGACCTGCTAGGAACACATAAATATGTACGTACCATGGTAAAAAAAATAAGTTTTCAACTGGGGCGTATATAACGACTTCAAGGAGAAAACGACCTACTGTACTTAATTTTTCTATTTTGGGCATGCTACGTTTTTGTTAAAATAAAATGTATTTATTATTGAGTAGTATATTATTTAGTCGCTATGTTTTTGTATCTACAAATGAAAATGTTTTTTATTATTATTTTATAATAATAATAATAATAGTAATAATAATAATAATGATAATAATAATAATAATAATAATATATTTTCTGAGTAATAACAATTAAAAGAAAGTCATAAAATAAATAAAATAGATAAAGTATGTAAAAGACAAACGACATTGTATATACAAAGTAAACTAACAATGAGACAAAAACATATAATTGAACATAAACAGAATATAACATTTTTCTCAAAATGTAGGGAATATTACATTGGTTTATCCTAAGTATTAGAGCTTTGTAAAGTTTAGAAAAACGCGGAAGAACTCCCACCAAAAACCACAGCATCGCTTCCTACTAACTTAATATTTCATGAAGGCATTAGTAAAGCGCAGAAGGTAATTTTAAATGATCACCTCCGTCTAGCCCGCAGGTTATTAGCATCACTAATTAACGGTATTAGTACACGCTCGCACAAAAGATACACATCTAGCAGGCGGGGCGCATATACGCCATCGCGAACGTAAACATACAAATACACCCCTTTACAGTCTGCACGAAAGTAGCATACCGAAAGCCGATATTATTGTGTTATAAATTAATTAGGCAGAAGATAATCAAGGCGCATAAAACCTCTAATAAACGAAGTATCTACTACGTATACTAAGCATAAATCCCTGACTCATTCGAGTCGCTGCGCTGATAGAATATGTAAATTGAATAGCAAGCAGCGTAACCCACCCTAACGGAAATCTGCCATAATCATAATAATACATAGTTGTAATAAGAGAAGCGCAATCTTCAAATTATGTGAACAGATTTCCGCATGCAAGAAATCCTTCGGAATTTGAAATAAAATATTAATTTCCATGATTCGTACACGCTTATTTTCTCAAGAAAGCAATACCCAAGAGGTTTCTTCCGGCTTCAACATCGTAGGAAAAAGCTTACTCCGCAAATCCTCAACTAGTTTAGAGAATAAGTAAGGACTAGTGCAGATTTCAGCTCCAAACCACAAGTAGGAGTTAGATGCCTCTTCCTAAGCTGCACTCTTTAATTATGTCTTAAACGTTGCGATTAAGGTACAATAGTATCATCGTTGTAGCTAGTGCTTCCGAATCTCTTAAGACATTCATCAGATGGGTTTAACATCCCCAACTGTCTAATTTCTTAACAGTGTGGATAGGATTGTTGAAAAACTTGCACCATCAGGTATGTTTCCACATTTGTCTCGGTGAAAATTATTCGCTGTGATAAAAAAATGTCTGCAGATGCACCACCACACATTTGTGTTAACCTCGTATAATCGGATTTTTTTTTTAACACTGTCAAACTTTGCTGTAACGCGACCGCTTTTTGCGTCATTTATACCATGAAAAATGTATTAACTTCGTCCACGATTTGCACTGATTCTACTAACGACAAGCCAGTATTTTGCAATTTTTCTATTGCGTCTAATAATCGTTTATAATTGTTGCTAATACTTTTTAAACCTGTTTCAACAGAAGTATCTAGGAATCTTTTCTCGCTCTCCTTAATAGCTTTGTAGCTTCGTCAGGGTCGAATTGTAAAATCACAGATTTTACTTCTTGGAAATGTTCAGAATAATAAAAAGCCGCTTGCAACAATATTCCCCAACGCGTAAGAATCGGATGTGGTGGTTCGCGAATACCGAGACAAAGCCTGTGAAATGCTCGAATCCGTTTGGGAGATTTAAGAACCTCCGGGTAACATTCTCAAATAATTTTCGCCACAAGATGTGTAGCACGAACTTCCGACGTAACATGTAAAGGTCCCTCTCGCTTTTCTTTAAGAGAACGACCTACACTACACATTGTCGCAGCACCATCGCTCATAAACATCAACACCTGACTAGTTAACACGTGAAATTGTTGTAACGAGCACTACGCCCGCAATTACTTGGCCAGTACACTTTTTTAGTCTTTTGCTAGCTAATAAGATTGCAAATTTCGGCTTAACAGGATCGAGTACTCCTACTATAATATTCAAAATAGAATTTTTTTAACAATCTGTCGCCTCATCAAGACATAGCCACAGCTGTTTATTCTTTTAATTCTTTGATCGTATTTTCGATATCCTTACGTATACTTGGTAGCTCTTTCCGTAACACTGTTCGTGATGGTAAGTTCCACTCGGGATTGTAGGTCGAAACGATTCTTTATCGAATAAGCGAGGCGGTAGACCAAAAACAATAAACATCAAAAGTAAATCCAATTTAAATTGGGTTTGAGGTGGCACGACATTTTTCTTATTTTTGTGCTGTACATTCATGTTGAAAATTTGAAATGGTTGGCCCATGTTGAGGAACTCTGCGAGGAGTTAGCTCGGGTGTGCGATGCTATCTCTAATATCAGAAAGTCTTGCAGCTATGCAATTTCAAAAAGCTTTTATTATTCCAACTTTTATTCCAGGATGGCGTATGGTGCGGTGCACTGGGGTATGAGTTCTTCATTCGAGCGGGTGTTCTTGTTGCAAAAATGCGCGGTGAGATTGATGACTAATCTGAGTTGGCGCAGTTCCTATAAGAGCACATTCAAATCATGTAGAATACTGACATTTTATGACATATACATATATGAGGTTCTTTGCTTTGTGTATAGGTATCGACATCTATTTCAATCTAATGTCTCACATTCTTATTTTACAAGAAATGAACTTTACTTGCTACCAGCCTGTCATCGTACTGCAGGCTTCCAAAAATATTTATAAAGTTTCATGGGATGTAGATTATTTAATTGATTGCCTATAAACTACAGGAATATTTCCAATTTTAAGACTTTTCAAGGAAATCTGAAAAAGTTATTGTTAAATATCAATTGTTATTCGTTGAATGATTACTTCAGATATTTCACAAGTACTAATATTTGTTAATTTTGTTATAGCTTGTTGATTTGTTTCCCTCATGTTATACATGTTCTCTGGAAATAAAGGTATTATCATTATTTGTATGTCTTTTACAGCCGCCTTTGTTCCAGCACATTAAAGAAGGTATTTTACAAACTCTGCACAATACTTTAGTTCCTTTATAGTTCAAATTCGTAAATTCACTGATCAATTCAGTGACTATTAGCCAACAGTCGTTTATTTTCCTTGCGTACGTTAGACATACTTACGTACATATATTTATCTCTATAATTATGACTAACACTGCGACGGATTGATGAGAAACTGTTGCAATAATTTCATTCGCTGAGATAGCCCATGCCGATTCATCTGCATACATATGTCGCGTCGTGGGCGCGGTAATCTCAGTTCTAACCTGCCGCGAAGCTCTCTGTGCCCGGCCTACGTATCACTATTTGAAAAATGTTATATTCAAATAGAAGATATAAGTATGTTTCATTTAAAGTCTTGAAATGGAATTAATTATATGAAATACGTATGTGGAGTAATCTAATATTGCTACAGAAAGCATTCAATACATTCAAATTAGGATTAAGGTAATTTTATTGCAACTATGTAGATTCTTAAGACAAGTAAAATGAAGACAATAGCTATTATTTACTTATATGAAATATATATTTAAAAGTTACAATCCAATTCCAAATAAACGATTCTTACTATAATCATACCCCCGTGTTTGATCGTATCGAATTGTGTTGGTCTAAGCAAGCCATTCTGGGTGAGAAGATTGATCCTTGAACCAACTTTCTTCCTTGTTAAAATTTAGTATCGGAAGGTGCATTGATTCAATGAGGGTTTCTGTTAACTCAGTGTACTTTTGTCTTTAAATGTTACACCTTTATGCATACATTTCCCAAATCTACTGCCATAGTGAAGCCATAGTTTTGTTCCAAGTTCGGCCGTTTGTGGCGATCAAAGTTTAGTTGTCATTCTGACCAGCTACCTCAAATGACGAACACTGATCAGTAGGAACCACATTTGGAAAAAGATTCTGCAAAATTTCCAAACGAAGATTCACTGATTGCAAGGCAAAGTTAGAAAAGGTTTCCATAAACGTGATCAGATTTGTTCCGTTTCATGTAGTTCGTGATTCCAGCGGCGAGGCATCTTCTCCTTTTGAATTTGCAGTTGCATTGGTTACATCATAAAGCTGGAGGAGGGTTATATGATACAACAGTTTCCTTGTTATTCGGACGACGCGGTAAATTTTGAACGTTATGGAACCATCTCAGGCCTCTAATATCAGTAACAACTGCATCTCCTATGGCCCTTCCAGGTCTTATGGACCTGAGGACTTGCATTGGCTAGAAATTCTGCTGGTATTATGGTGGATGTCGATTTAGAGCCCTCTCAGATTATGGATTTTGACGTCTATCACAGGGTGGTGAATAAGTATGTTTTAACCAAAGATGGACTTAGGCAAGTTACATTTTAGAAAGACGATATATGACATTTTTTAATAATGATAGCTGATGACGAACAGAAAGAACATAACCATTATCAAACTCGATTTTTTTTTAAGTAGGATGACCACATGTCTCGGTTCGTGGTGACAGACCTTTTCCGCCTTTTCTTCTTATTTTAACTTGCTTTCGAGTCTAAACGAGGGTAGGGATAGAGAGGGTTCGTTAGATTTGATATGTGTTCTGAAGATGATGACCCATTTGTCTTCGAAACAAGACATTTCCGAGTTAGTTAATAATTTGTGTGGTGCGGAATGTGGCGAGAATATTTGTTTGCCATTTGTTAGATAAAAGTTGTCCCAAAACGGGTCAGTTGTACAATGAAGAAATTGGTAACCTTAAGGCAGAACTAAAATCTATCAAAGAACAATACCAGTGGTATTACAGTATGATTATTGATGAAAATGGGGAATTTGATAAATAAATAATGTCTATGCATATATAAAAAAATAATTACAAACACTTTGAATAGGCACTAAGTTTTACTCAAGTGTATAAATAAATATTCATTTCGTTTCGTTTAGCGGATAAAAGGAGTAAGTACATATTTTCCAAAAAATTGACTGCAACCTGCAATTTTCTGATTGTTTAACATTATTCAGAGGAACATGGTGCAATTTCTAACAGAAACAGTTATCGTCATTAATTTATAGACGGTAGTATCAAAATTCTAAAGATTTATTACTTACAGGCGATTTCCACGAATCACTAATTAATCACTTGTCTCTTTTATCCAATCAGTCTGTCAATTACTGCATTGGTATTTCAACAATTAACTTACAATAGTCAAGTACAGCATGTAATTTCAAATGAAAAATAGAAAATGTCTGTCTGTAAGAGCAAAAATAATGTAAAACTATTTGAGTTAGTGAAGTAATGGTAATTAAACGAAGAGACTACTGATTAATGACCCGAAAATACGAACAAATCGGAGTCAAAAACTCACCATCCACGGTTTATTACAGCGCCGCTCATTCTGTTTAACATTTCAAATTTTAATCAATGCCTTCACGTCACGCTCTCGAAGCATTCGAACGCTTTACCGCAATCTCCCCTTTATTTATGTGGTAATTTGGAGCGCGTCGCTAATTCAACTACACAACCCTCTTCCCTTGTCTAGCCTGTCTCGCTAATCGATGACACAGAACGTAAATATCATTTATATCCCGTCCTAATCTTATTATTATCAATATGTCCGGCACCGGCTCGGTCCGTTTATCAAGACGTTTTGTACCGAACGGCGACGCACCCTCCATCGCAGCGTTTCGCAACAATCGCTCCATTAGACCCTTTTCAAATATGAACAGAGCCATACGGCGCTTTCTAAGGAAAGATCGATGTTGCCCCCTCTTCCCCCTCCTTGTGCCCCTCTCCCCCGAAAACTAATAAATTCATAAACGTTTTGTGCTCGAGAGCTTTCCTCATCTTAGTAACCCGCTGTAGGTACGGTTATCGGGAGAGCGGGATAGAACCCTTTGGAAGGCGCTACTGGCTTATTACTTAACCTAGGTGCAGTGCGTCTTAGGAGATGAAGTACGTGTATGCATTGTGTGAATATGTTATCGCTTCATGTATGGGTTTGATAGGAATGGTAGATTAAAGGCTGATATATTAAAACCAGCTTCATAGAAGCGATCTAGAATAGTGTGCAGGATATTCTCTTGTACAGTGTCATCCATAAAGTAAACGCCGTAAACCTTTTTAATATGGCACTATACTCTTGCGCGAACTTATGGGACATCTTCAGGGCTTTTACTGCACACTGACTGAGGACTATTCATTCTGGAGGGATTTATATAAGGCTTGTTTGATCAATAAAGCGAGGCGGTTGTTATCTTCGTGATTTAAATGGGGGGTTTGAAGATCTCAACTGATTCACGGATTTTCCTATTATAATAGTGAGGGTCGCGAGACAAGACAGAGTTAAATAGGATTTGGTGGCCAGTTTCTAGTCTATGCTCAGCCAGGGCCGATCCAGCTACACGCAACAACCGCGTACAACGCTCGTGCTCAGTAACACAAGTGCTGACCACTTTGTTTCAACCATATACACACTACCGCAAGAACATGAAATCTGGTAGGCATCAGGGGCTTGCAGATGTTGCGATCTGTGATGGGCAAGTAATCTGAGAGTTTGAAATTGAGTTTGGAGATGGTTTTTATATTGTTACTGAAGGGAATCTTGCTGATGCGATCGATGACACTTTAAATGTAGGGTAGATACGCTTAATAAGGGGAGTTGTTGTGGAGAAGGGTTGGTGTAGCAGTTAATGGTAGTAAAGTGATTATTGCGGATTAGAGTTTCAACGATGTGGTTCAATTCTTGAGGAAGCGAATTGGGTTCAGATATGGAAATGGTCCTTTGGATAAGAGAATTGATAACATCGGGTTTTTGGGCTGGATGGTGGCGTGAGAGGCCATTTAGATATCTATCCGTGTGCGTGGGTTTTCGGTAAACGGAATGTCCCAGTTGGGAATCCAGGTAATTGTTTAAAGATTCGTTTCCATGAGGCCAAATGACAAAAGTGTCATCAACGTACCTGTACCAACACTCTGGCTTCAGGTTGTAAGATAATAGGACTTGTTTTTCAAAAGCTTTCGAACGAATGTTGGCGACGTCGAGAGACAGAGGAAATTCCGTTGCTTCTCCTGAGACTTGTTCGTATTATTTACAAATCAGCTAGATCATCCAATTGGTAACTGGAGATGAGGAACTCTCTAATAATGGATACTGTGTCCGGTATGAGAACTTTGTTGAATAAGGATTTCACATCAAAGCTGACGCGATTTCTATAATTCATGTTAGAATCTGCTTCTATAAACATTTCTGACTCATTAACAGATTCCAAGTGTTTAGGCTCAGATTATCATCGGTAAAGCCGTGGAATTCATTATATACGAAGTCAGCGAGAGTAATAGAAATGGCGGAATCATTTGCAGCGTGTGATCTGATAGTGTTATATCAAACTCCTTATCTTTATCTATGCAGCTACATATGAAACGGTCAGAACAACTTATTTGTCTCTATTTCCTTCTAGGAGACCAAACGCACTCCTTCAAACAAATTTAAACAATTTGACCTAACCTGCAAAAAACAGCAGCATATTCCTAATTTATCACCCAAAAAGGTCCAAAAAATGTAGATAGAAATCCAGAAATTCAAGTTTATTCAATTTTATTGTACCATGTTATTATTGTAGGAGGATTTGAGCCAACCTGCATCGCTATTGTATTCCAGTTAATTGTTGGTTTATACCATTGTTTTTGGTAGAGCCAAATACTCTACCGTATACATAGACAGACGTATGTTCAATTACGCTTAAATTATATTCGAGACGTTCATAAAAGTAAATCTGCATCAAATTGCGGCGGCCTTTAGCCTTTAGCTAAACACCCGGCATAATGCTAAATCGCTGCCGCTTGCTCACTATGCCCCGTTTTAACGAATTAAACTGGTTCGTTGATTTAAACGAGCGGTAATACCGTCGCGCCAAATGGTGATGTTTAAGATTTAAGTCGGCAGTTGTAGCGTATACGACGTTAAACGCGAACTAGCGTCTGCGTTCATTCTTGTCTCTATAACACACAAAAGATAACCCGCCTAATTTACATTAAAACGCTAAAATATACCGAACGAATACAATGATATCGAAATAAATTATTCATTAAGCTACTAGTGTAGTCGTCTTGCATTGTATGATCGTGAGGCAAGTTTGAGAAGATGGGATTTACATAGTTAAGGTCCTATTTAGTTAAATGCGACTATGTAGTGGAGCGAATTAAGCTTCATTGTTACCGTTAGAGGTTTAGAACTCTAAGAAATGTTGTTTCGAGAAGATTATTTCGATTACATTTGTTTTAATTATTGACTTTGAAAGTATAGTATGGATTTTTTAGTAAATGGTAGTAAACGTAAAGTTTAGAAACTTTGAGACAACATTCACAGAGGGTGTAATAGTAAGAAACAGAAAAGTTACCCGCCCAGGAGGAGGCGCGTCAATTCTCTCTACACCCACCCCAAAAAAGACAGTTCTTTAACTTTTTTGTTTAATTTGTACGAAAGCAGTTCATTGTTCGAAGAGAACTATATATATAGAACTAGAAGCGTAATAGGTCCATGGTTTAGTAGACTGCTCTTCTCCATTCTTCCTTCCTTAAGGCTCTTTCTTTCCATCTAGTGATCTTCAGCTGCTTTAGATCTTTCTCCGCTTCATTCTACCACCTCGTCTTGGGTCTTCCTCGCCTTTTCTTGCCACCAACTGTTCCCTGCATCACTGACTTCGGTAATCCAGTTTCTCGAATCCTCCCCACATGTCCCAGCCAGCGAAGACGGGATTTTATCACTGCTACAATGTGATTCTCCATCTGCTCGTGAGCATGTCGAGAAAAGAATTAAATCGGAGTTGCAGGATAAAAAACTGTGGTTATGTGTGGACGAAACAACAGATCGTAAAAAACATTCTGTGGTTAATGTAATGGTACGCACAATGGAACCACATCGACCGTCACCCTCAATTTTACTAGCTTCCAGGCGAATACAACAATGCACTGCCGAAGTAATTTCAATGTTGGTGTTAAATACATTGGAAAAATTTGAACTTTCAACAAATCAACTGTTGATGTTTATGAGTGATGGTGCCGCAAACA
Organism: Dynastes maya; assembly: GCA_029619315.2. Lineage (NCBI taxonomy): Eukaryota > Metazoa > Arthropoda > Insecta > Coleoptera > Scarabaeidae > Dynastes > Dynastes maya. The sequence continues at coordinate 5,226,751 of JAROYE020000006.1, forward strand.
TGCTTGCTGTAGGTCGATCTCTTAAAAAACATTGTGCTAACTTGTTGCATATTACATGTAAAATTCATACTCTCAGTCTCGTAGCAGATAGTATCAGAAAATGTTATCCCGAGGTAGACGCTCTAATAGCACATACGAAAGTTGTGTTTGTAAAATCCCCAAAACGTATTCGGGAACTTCATAGACCATGCCCCGGTATTCCTGAACCACCACAACCTATTCTTACTCGTTGGGGAACATGGTTAGAAGCTGCATTTTATTATCTTAAATATTTTGAGAATATAAAGAACGTGATTTTAGAATTCGACCCAAAGGAAGCTGCGGCTGTCAAGGCCGCTTGAAATTTCAGGATAGTCAAGTTAAAACAGATTTGGAAATTATTCAGAACAATTACGTGGGACTAGCAGATGCGATAGAAAAACTACAAAATTCTTCGGTGTCGTTAGTGGAATCTTTGCAAATAGTGCAACATGCTCACGCACAGCTATGCGCGATAGAAGACGCAAGAAATGTTTGTGTTTTAGAAAGGTTTGAAAGTGTTTTAGATAAAGACTCTGATTTTGGCACATTAAGACAAATTTGTGAAGGTGCGTCAACAAAACCGTTAAGTTATTTGAAAGATTATTTTACATACGCAAATATAACGTCATTAGATGTAGAACGTTCGTTTTCGGCATACAAAAACACTTTTTCTTCACGCCGTTACAAATATTAAATAGACATTATCCACTTTGTGATTTCACGGAGGACTCTTAAAACGGTAAGTGTTTGAGCACGTATCACATTTAATTTATTTTGTGTAAACTTTTATGCGTCCGCCACTGGCTTTCAGCGCAGTTGCGTTGCTCTATTTCGAACGCAGACCGTATGCGATGTTTTATTTAAATTTATATAAAATGTATTATTGTTATTGATACAGGAGTAGAAGTAATTATTTAATTAATATAACTAAAAAAATAAACGCTACCATTGTAGTATCTACACTTGCAACAAATCTATATTCCCCAAATTAAAAAAAAAATAATCCCAAGAGCGTTATTATTATATTATAACAATATTGCATGAAGTTAATTCTTCAAAAATATTATTGATGAAAAGAGATTAAATAAAGCCCAGTATAAATTGAAATGTTCATGTAATACTTTTATTATTAATAATTTTAATTAAAACTTTCATAACAAATACCTCCCTCGCAGATGCATACAATTCATTTTATAATATCCCGCATCTGTTCGAATATCCATCAAAAAAGCTTTTCTATCATACAGCTGAAGCGGAAAAATTTGCGAATTGTTTATGCCAAACAATTATTATCACGTATTTCCGGGATTAAGTGGTAAAAACTGGAAAATCACGCGAATGAAAACATCCTTTTGTTACGTAATTGAAAATTAATTGAAAATATACACACAAGTCGTACGGCGGTTCATTGTCAGTCACGATTTTCAATTTACCATGTACATAATCTATCCCTTTTAACGCAGGTATGCTCTTCAAAGGAACCAGTACCGGAAATACTTTATGCGCATTGTTTGATTAATTTTATCGATGATGCACATGTACCATCACATGCACTGGCGAATCAAGCTTACAATTATTCAATTCGCAAGACGATTTTAGACGATTCCTTCTTTAACGGGGAATTAAATTAAAATCCGTGGACAAGTCCCAATTAAAGACTTTGATGACGAAAAGAAATAAAAAGAATGGAACAAAGAGACTTGTCATCAAAGGAAAATCGTAAAAAATTCAGAGACAAGATGTTTTCTATTTTCAAACTTATTAAATGCCTAATCATCCGTCAAGCGCTCTCTTTCTCCTTCAACCGTCGTGATTAATTTTATTTAAATTGGTTTTAAAAAGGCTTCCTCGCACAATAAATTTACATAAATTTACTTTAATTTCAATTCAGGTCTTTTATTTACTAGATGAACTGAATTTATATGTTAATCACGCTTTTTCCCTATCTAACGAGAAATTGATTTGAAAGTAATTTTTAACAGTATTTCTTTTTTTCTCCATACCTCTCTCCCTGTCTGTTCTGTCTTGTCTTTTCCGTTTTCGTATTAAATCAATGAAGCGTCCCAAAGGGGAAACAATGCTAATTTGCTATGTTAAATTGTTTAGTTGTTTACTATTTTCTCCCACAAGAAATGATATTTACCCCTTAATTTGACCATAACAATTGGGAAACTCATTAGCAAATTATTGCAAAATAATAATCCTGCTTATATTGAGGTGACCAATAAGATAAGCTTTTAACTTTAAACATAATACCACATTTTCTTTTATACAAAGTGTCAATATTAAGTCGTTACACCCGAAAATGTCAGTTAGAACTCATTAAAACAAACAGCTTTCCCTAGTTCTAATTTTTGATTTGGTACCCCGGTTCGTTATTGGAGTTCTTTTGTTTTTTTTTCGAAAATTCATCATAATTACTAGAGTAACCTAAACTTACGGACTCGCATAGGCGTCGGTAAACTATTTGTTATTGTTATTATAAGAATACGAAAATTATAAATAAACTTACTTGCTAATTATTCAACAAATTAGAGGCATCAGGATGTGAACTACTGTAAACTTGCATCATTGCATATGTTTCCACAGTTACTTCTTTAAACTTTGTGCGTCGACAAGAAAAAATATTCTTATACATAGAAAACGATCTCTCCACAACTAAGGAGGTTACATTTGCATGTAGAAACTGTTTTTCAAAATCACTTAAAAGTTCACTACTCTTACACTTATTATAAACGGCCTCTAAAGTATTCAAATCGGGATTTTTCCATAAAACATCTGTCAACTTTTGATTAGCGCATAATCCTGGCGTATCATTTAATGTGTGTAATTTATTTTTTACACTCTCCACTATGTCTAATGATTCTCTCTAATTGCTTTGGATTCATTCCGATTAAATCGCATTATAACTGATTGAATTTGTTGAAAATGGATCAAATAGTAAGAAGCTGCTGTTAACCAAGTACCCCATCGCGTTAAAATTGATTCAGGAAGTTCTGGAATACCTGGACAAAATTTAAGAAATTCTTTTAAACGTTTAGGAGATTTACGAAACACTGCTTTAGTACTTCCAATCATCCGATCAACGTTTCCGTAATGTTGTCGAACAACTTCACCAACTAAACGCAAAGCATACAGCAAGCAGGTTATATGTATTAAGTTAGGAAATATATGTTTTAAGGATCGCCCAACACTTAACATCGTTGCTGCACTATCTGTCACAATCATCACAACTTGATCTTGGGCAATTTTAAATTTTTTCAAAGCGTTCATTATCACTTTTTGAATATTTTCCGCGGTACATTGTTGAACACGTTTGCAAGCTAACAAATATCGAGATGCTGTGTTCTCGCTAGATAAAACGCGAGCTATTACATTCACAATACTGTTTTTCTTTATATCGGTCGTCTCATCCACGGTAATCCATATTTTTTTGGAACACAAATCACGTTTACACACATTTTCTAGCATCTCTTTCATTCGTGGCAAATGATTCTGTAATTGTGTTTGTGAGGGTAATGGGTACTTTGGAACGTATTGTCGCCAAAACGTTTTAAAAGCTGCTTTTCTCACCAACGACAACGGAAGATTACAAGAGGTAAACATAATTAATAAATGTATGAGGAATAGTGTATAAGGTATTTCAGTTCTTGCATTTCTCATATGCTTAATACCATTGACATGCCTCTGGCAATCAGTTCCGTCCAATGCAGCCAAACGAACATTGCATATTAAGCAAGAAACTGCACTACCGTCATATTTTAAATGGGGAAAAAGTGACACATACTTATATACATTAGTAGCAAATCTATTACGAGGCATTGTTTTCTTAGGTGTGTAAATATTAGTTCTATATGAAACGATACACTAATTATGTACTTGGTATGATACTACAACACACAAAAAACACCAGCTATATTTTCAAAAGCAACACGTAAGTACATAACCTTGACCGTTCGATTAATCTCTGCAACAGCTCAACCGGTACTAAAACGAAATCTCTCTCAGCGCGGTTTAACATGATTTATATTCAAGGTCGACACTACATGCCTGCTTCTTTACCGGTTTAGTTTATTTATGAATTTTTCGTATTCTTATATTAACCCATAATACCGACGCCTATGCGAGTCCGCAAGTTTAGGTTACTCTACTTATTAGAGTGGGACAGCCACATATTTTGCGTTTCGTGATGACAAGACCCTTTCGTCTATTTTCCTTTACTTTCGCATGGTCGTCCTAAGCGACAAAAGTAGGTACCTGTGTATATTTGTCTTCATACAAAGGATAGAGCGGGTTTGTTAGAATTAAAATATTTTCTCACATCATTCGGTCACGCGGCTGACGATGAGGACCCACGAGTCCTCGAAACGGTTGTTCCGAGTTAGTTAATAATTTGTGTGGGGCGGAGTGCTGTTGTTTGATCCAAAAGGTTTAGCGAATTACTTTAAAAATTAGGAGCAAGTGAATGAACTAATGAAACGTCGACAAAAGCAACGACAACGGCGCGGTTCCAACCCGGAAACCAAGAGTATAGTGTTATTGACGACCGCGGAAGCCTACGTACTAGATTATAGTTTATGTTAGGTTTATTATAGTAATATTTAGGTATATGTTTGTTGCGAGAACCATAGAGGGGGTGGATATTACCACAACACGTTAACTATAAATATATTGTATACCTTACCACTACATTTCCTTGAGTGTACTTTTATTTTTATGTAGAAATAGACCATTATTATTATTATTATTATTATTATTATTATTATTATTATTATTATTATTATTGTTATTACTATTATTATTATTATTATTATTATTAACGATGTAGTATTAACACCATGTATAACAAATATTGATAGAGTACATTTTTCTATCGTGCGATATATTCACATTTAATCGTTGACGGACTAATATTTTATCGCAACCGCAATTTCATTTTAGCGCTTTATGGCCATTAATTCCGGCACATTATTTAACCCAGAAACCCCTTTTGCAAACCGCATTGTTTATTACACACAACAAAGTACTCTCCACCTCTACTACTCTACCAGAGATTAAGCCCGTGCTATTTTATCGTCACGGTATAATCCATGAGCTATCGTAACTTACACCGGTACACCGCAAATTAACCGTGTTCATATATATTCATTACTATAATGAACCGCGTCCTGGAATACAACGATTCGGATAATATAGCGAATGACGTCGGCGACATCGGGAGGGCATCAAAAGCTATACTAAACGCGTACACCAAAGTCGTACTTTAACGAATATTATTGAGAATGTGGTTTAGAAATTTTCCCCCGTCGCACTCCGTGGATAAAGCTCGGACGCTTTCTCGGCAACTCGACCAAATTATAATGTCGATGAAATTTACTGCAGCGAACTAGAGCAAGCGGACCTCAACGGCCTCCGGTTACTCGGTATCCGAAATGGCCATAATAATTCGCCATGTGCAAATTCAAAGGACGTTTATAGTTCGAGATATGGGTCGCGCACGGCCACCGGCTACAACTTTTCATCAAAGTTTAATTTGTACCTCGAATATTTGGACCTGGGTCGTAGAATCGTGGGCGTTACCCTATTAAATTTTCGTTTTCTATTATTAGTGATTGGACGTAGCGCTAGAGACGATTAGATGGCGGTCAACTGGGGCGAAACAGCCAGATTGGCGATTCTCGCAGTACCCAGGCTGCTGACTCTAACGATAGGTTCATGGTGGTCCCCAGTACATTAATACACTAAGCATTAATTGCTCGTAGCCGATGATAAATGGATGTTAATTTTGGCTGAGAATTATAGAAACCGAAATCAATTCTTCACTTTAATTCCTTTTATGTCAAACTATAATATGATCATAAAAAGAAACGTAATCGAGACGGGCCCTGCTTTTCTTTTAATTGAATTGTTGAGTGGAAGAAGGGTTTAAATTCAAAAAATTGCGTTTTTAAACTGAGATAGCCATTTCGTACACATAGATCTATCTACTGAGTAACAGAACGGTTCAACTTCGTTAGTGTTACGTATACGAGACTAGATTACCAAACCAAATTAAGTGCAGACAGGGCAAGATGTCAGCAAAGATAATTACAACACCCGTTTGACATGTTACGTTCGGTCCACTTAAAAATCTCTGGACTAAAACCCTTCTTCCACTCACCGATTCAATTGTTTTTTGTGTTGGTTACAACTGCATCTGAGAGTCAAAACTTCAGATTACGCTTGACATTTGAGAGTAGTGATGCAAATGTGAAGACGGCATGAGAAGTACCTGTGTTTGGAGACAGATGACGCTTTGTGTCATAATCTGCATTATCGACTGTGAGTATTATTCTGCGGTCGACGTCTGTCAAAATTGAAAGCGAGCAAATTTATGTATTTGTTGAACCGTGGAAAAAGAATAATACTGATCAGTGATTTGATTTCTTTTTTTGCATGGGAAAGCGTGTGTAGAAATCTAGTAGAAATAGAATGCAGTTTAAGGATCATTTAATGAATTTAAGCGCGGCGGAACATCCGTCTTTCAAGAGAAGCAGCGAGATCGTCCTGTTGAAGTGACTATCGTCCATAGTCGCTTCAATAGGACGACCTGGGAATGATCAATAAGGTTCATGATGTGTTGGCAGACCGCCGGGTGAAAATTAGGGAGATTGCTAATATAGTCGACATCTCAACTGAACATGTGCAAGAGATGGGTGCCACGTCTACTGACGGTTGATTAAAACCGAAATCACGTAGTAGTTTCAAAGCTATGTTTGGACATAATTAAACGTAATATGAATGAATTTTTTGGGGGTCATGTGACTGTAGATGAGACATGAATACATCACTACACGCCAGAAACCAAAGGTCAGTCAGCAAAATGGGTTTTTCCCGGCGAACGTGCGCCAAAGAAGGCGAAGACGATTCCACCAGCCGGAAAAGTTGTGGCGACGGTCTTTTGGGATTCGCAAAGCATAGTCTTAATTGATTGTTTAGAGAAGGACAATCGCGGGACCTGCTGAATTAAAGAGAAAATGCCCCAGCTAGCGATGAATAAATTTGTTCACCATCATGATAACGCCTCGGCTCATTCATCAGCAATTGCGAGAACAAAACTAGTCCAGTTACGGTGCCCCATCCACCATATTCGCCAGATTTAACCCCCTGTGACTTCTTCCTTTTTCCAACCTTGAAAAAATGACTTGGCGCAAAACAGACAAATCCTATTGTTTGTAATTTAATACAATTATTTGTAAACCATTCCTTCTTTGACAACGGACTGTCTACTGTATTACTTACTTATTGTTATCTGATGGGAGTTGTCTGATGGGAATGAAGAAACATTGTGATAATGTCATATATGCAAGAAGAATACTCTCCTAATATCTAGAAAAACCTTTTTCTGAAGAAGTTGAAACGGTTAACTACTTATTACCTTCCGTTATACTTTTTTACTTACATTGCAAATGATAAGGATTTCAAAAGAAGAAGCAAACTCAGCTATGTATTTAAACTTGTCTGCGCTGTTCCAAATTTAATTAAGCAAAGAGCGGCGTATCTTAGGTATAGAGCAGTGTTAATAAAAAAGTTTCTAAAAGAGTTTCTCTATCAGATTCTGGGAAAATATGCCAAAGGTTCCATTTAAAACAATTAAGGTAACATGAATCAAACTTGGTAATGAATTCGGCTGCCATCTGCTGAAAGGTTCACAAGAGGTACGCAATCGAATAAACTGTGAATGCCTACTCTAGAGTATCAGATATTTAAGGTATCAAGAGGTAAAAGCGAAAATGTCTGGGTTATCCCGGAGATTAAGTTAAATGTTAAAGAATGGGTTAACATTTCAAATCAACAGTTAAGAACAGCAATGTCAGCAGGTTTTGTTTACTGTTGTCATGGTAATCAAACAATACTAACACCGGAACCCATTTAGATGAACTGTCCAAATGCAGGAGTCGCAGTAAGAGTAAACATATCCTTTACTTTTAATATTAGACATGATCATCATTACGAAAAATATTAGAGATATAAATTTCTCATACATTATAAATAACTCTAAATCTGTTAGAAACTGATATATGAAACCCATATTATATTGGTTTATTTCTAGTTGAAGAAATTAAAAATAATACCCAAAAATATACCCAAAAATATTTTTGAAAGAAAGCTAGTGGCATTTATTAGATCACCTAAAAATTTTGACCTTCTACGGTTCACAAATAGGCACAAGGATAGAGGATTGGGTCAATCTGTATGTACTGTTATGTTAAATATTTACATCGGAAAGTCCAGCTGTCACACTCAAACGCATAGGGTATAGCCACCCGATAGATATGAAATTCCCTTTGGCGGATAAAAGCTATTTTTCGGAGGCCACAATTTCTACCCAGGCTGACGGACCTTAAAGTGGGGGTACTAAATAATTTATTTAGGTCTAGACAACGACGATCTTAGTGAATCGAAGACGAAACTACTCTTTCCGTAAATCCTCAAATTGAATGTAATATTCTCCTACAACAAACAACAAGGTAAATTCAAAGGTATTTCCAACATTATTTCGTTTATTAAATATGTTTCGTTAAAGGTATCTTCATTTATGGCAGTAAAATTTAATGTTTTAGTGTTGTCGTGGGAGTTTTCTAGTACAGAATCGTTTAGTTTGACTCATCTAGTAGCGTCACTACATTCATTCGCTCATGCTACTTCTAAAAATAACTTTATTCATCGAAATTCATCACAATATTACGTCTAGATAGAAATTATCAAAATTTGCTGTGGATAGAAACAATCGCCATCGCGATTAAAATAAATGAGAAAAGGGACGCCAATAAATTGATCACTTCTGGTTAAGTTTTCATCGAGTTAACTAGTATTTTGGTTACGCTACCAATTTAAAGTGTTCGATATTGAAATTAGAGAATAAATTCAAGGTGGAAGAGAATAAGAATTCCAATTTTTAGAAGGATTCAGCCAAGACGACGACAGATAGAGGATAGGAAAGACCTAAAAGAGAAAAAAAATTATAAATGAACCAACATTACTAAACAGTGGGCCCGAGGAACTTGTGGACGCTATATGTCCACGTTGGGCGCCAAAATCTTGGGGATTTTGTTAAAATTTTGAATTTTGTAAGTTAATGACATTTTTAACAAAATCTCCAAGGTAAAACAGTTCTAATTTGGCACCCAACGTGGGCAAATACCGTCCACAGGTTCCTCGGACACACTGCTTAACAATGTTGGTTCATTTATAACTTTTTTTTCTCTTTTAGGTCTTTTCTAGCCTCTATCTATCTTCGTCTTGGCTGAATCCTCCTAATCTTCTCTTCTGCTATTGCGCAACCACATTTCTTCACCAACCTATCGTCTCCCATCCTAGTGCGCCGACCATTGCAGCCGGTGGGGTTTTACAAACTACGAGAGAGCAGTTTACCCAGATCTCGTAAATTTCTGCATTGCAACGTCTCCCCTAGACGTCAAAAAGTAACCTATTCTTTCCTCCATTAATACTATTCCAAGAATTTCTGTGTAGAATGTTTAGAGTCTACTAATTTGCGAATAAAATAGTAAGAAGCAATAAGAATATTAAGCAATGAAACAATAGTCTTAATAAATTTACTCCTATTTGTGTTGGCCCCTTATCAGCGGCCAAATTAAATAATCCGAAATCTCTTAGCAGTAAAAACATTTCCGCCCAGCAATTAGTTTCCTTCTAAATATGTAATTCAAATTCGACTCGCGCAAAAACAATTTTACTCGTTTAACTTCAGCGGTTACGTTATTTATTGCGTCCGCAATCCGACCACCAAGTTTCCTCTCTATCTCTCACGCAGACAATTGGTTTTCATCACCGTTCCGCAAGCGAGAATCTTTTATATAAACAGTTTCAATTCACGTAATTATTTTGCTTAAATTAGAAAGTAATTCGGAGGGAATTAACATAACCGATACTCGGGCGCTCCCTCGTATTAAAGCGATCGCCTTTAAATTAAATTTATACGGAGACCGAGATCTGCTCCAATCTTTTAACCGTTCCGGCGAATACGGCGAATTAGCTAATTGCGATAAAATCGGCTTTGCATTCAAGCGACCTCTTCCGATAGCTTCGGTACTCCACTACGTTAAGCTTTAGGTTCGGCGATGGTGAAGCGGAAGATCCATGCGTGGAAATAGATTAGGATTAACAAGTTCTACACGTACGGTGAAAGAGGGTTCGCTGCGTCTTTGCATGTGAATCGATGAATCTTTGGTACGTCGTACGGAGGAAGTATAGACCGGAGTGCAGTTGGAAAGCTTATGCGCACGTTAATTATCCTTTTGCAATCTTCAATTAATGGGGAATAGGCTTAAGCTCGCTGGGAAGATTAATTTGGCAATATCGAATTCTATTTAGATGATTGGTATAGGAATGTACTTGCTTGGTTAGATACTTTGGTGGTAGTAATGGAAATATACGAAAATGTTAATCTCCACTCACAAGGGAACATCCCGAACCCGTAAATTCCAAAAAAATTGAAACTTTGTAGACAAATAGTCCTCACCCGAAGATGTTCGAAGCCATTTTCCTCATCGACCCAATTTCGTTTTAAGAGGGCGAAACCACCCCTGAAGTTTTACTTGATTTTCAGTATTTTGAAAATAATTCGATAACGGTTGGACCAAATACATCAATGTTATATATCAAAATAATCGTCTCTTTAAGCCCTATTACATATGTGAAAATAGTATAGTATTTCTATTTAAAAATTTGGTGGTGCCTTCCCCCACCACTTCACGAATGAACCTATTCAAATGCCATATTATGGATGTTATACAGCCCTTCAAGCAGTTTGAAAACCGTGCTTCACTTTTTGTAAAATAATTATTAGAAAAGGATAAAACTTGCCTCACCATACGTCGCTTTATGTAATTGTCAATGCCTGTGCAAAACAAAGATATGTTAAAGGTAATCCGCAGATATTGTGTGAATAATGTATTATCTTCGATGTGTACACGTATTTCGGATATCTCTATTACTGAGTTTATTAATTCTTTAAAATTCGATATATGAATTTGTAAGTTGGTAATGATACTTATGAAGGCAGATATAGTGCGACGACAGCTATACATACATATAATACTTATACTTATAATAAGTGCAATAAATATATAATTAAAATTGTTGATTTGTTTGGATAAAAATAAGTATATAAGAGAAAGTCACTTTTGTAACTTTTTAATACTGCATCTGTGAGAATTAGAATACTGGTTCAACAATGGTAGTAAATCCAGTAAATGTAGTTCGATTACTAATACTGACATTTAATGTCGCAAATGATAATCGTCCAATAGTTTTCAACAATGAAGAAAGTAAAATGCACGATGTATTGAAGAATATATTAATTAAATCTCGAGACGATACAACCTTTGAAGTAGATAACGACGTAACGCTATAATTCTTGCAAGAATTTAGGTCACATTCTGTAGAATTTGTTAATGATAGATATCCACCTTCACGGGAGGAAATCTTAGAAGTTATACAATTTGAAGAAGAAGAATGTGCACCAGAAGAAGGAAGATATTGTCGATTTAGAATATAAGACAAAAGCTGTTACCTTCTGGAAATCTGAGAAAAAACGACGTTCATTTGAAGCCGTGAAACATAGATTTAAGAGAGTAAAGACTTTACAACAATTATATAGGTAAGAAATTGCAGGCCAATTTTAAGACATTTTTGTATTCACAAATTTTTTGCTTTTTAGATGGAAGGTATCAATACAAAAAGGAGGAACACGAAGAGAGAAATTATTACAAATTTCGGAATATATTTTTAATAAATTTGTTACTACCAGCGAAGCGCATGCTATAATTCACGACCTATGGAAGCCAATGAAGAAATCGGATTAACACATTTCAGAGCATCCCCACATTGGTTATGGAACTTCAAGAAAGTATACAGGATAGTTTCTAGAAAAATTACCAAATTTATAACCCGTTCATATGGTACTGATTTAATTCTGCCGTGTCTGTAAGCAGAGTTAAATCAAATTTCGTCGGCTTTCATACAAGAAGTAAAACCTTATATGCGACGGTAGGCTCTACTAATACATTCAACGCTGATGAAAGTGGATTCAATTTGGAATTGCACTCTGGTCGCAGAGAGCTCCACAGAGATCTTAAGAATAACGTCGTCTAGTAGATTTCTTGAACATTAACGGGTGGTACAGATTGCGACGTCTAAAACAACGCTGAAAGCCTTTTCAAACAAGTTCACATTTCTTTAATTCGGGTAAAAACTGCAGAAGTTATAGCAGGTTTAGTTTTACATGATTCTGCAACGCCTGCTGCACTTATTATTCACAATATGACAAAACGTCTTTAACCAAAATAACTAAGCTTTTTACTAAAGCATTTAAAATCTTAGTTAATCCTGGCACTTATACCGACTAATTTAAAATTTACTGTTGACCCTAACAACTGCGCCCCCTAGCGCTCATGTTTAGAATTTAAAAACATTTTAATTAAATTTCTCTTTACCACTTTAATTATGAAAATTTTGTTACTATCACTATAGCTATCGTAGTTTCCAAGATATCGCCGGTCCCCACGCTTAGTGGGACACGCTGTATATTTTGTATTGCATGCTGAGACGCTATTTTGCAATATACCTTTGTTTCATTATTTACAACCATACAGATCAAATATGTGAATAAAAAATCTGTAATGTTTTCGTAATGATTACGGAGCCGATTAGAATAAAATAGATTTATTTGTTGTATCTATCTAGCACAGCGGAAGTTTTCTTGTAACGTAGAAAATGTCAGCATAACGGATTGCTCGTATATTTTGCAGTAAATGCACAGAAAGATGAAGTTCCAGTGCTAGTTGTACGAGATCAAACGTTATTGAATGGACGTTGTGAAGTGAAAACATATACGTATGATATATACAAGTAGCAATTCAACAGAGACCGTTACTAATGATATAAACTGTAACGACTTATGTGAAAAAACTTTATTCGTTGGTGTATTAGTTGGACACAAGTAGTAGTAACGATGAAATTAGTACTGAAACGGTAGCTGAAATTCTTCTTAAGCCTATTGTACCAATTAAACGACAAGGAAATGTTGATCTGAAGGTAGGATATTTCCAAACAAAACGAAATCTTACAAAGTGCACGTTATAAAACAAAGAAATTTCAGTTATTCTTTTAATTGCAGCTGACTCCATCGCAAACAACTTACCATAGCTACGATACGATAATCATAAAATCATCCCGATATATCATCTCGTAATCCCCGGGTTCCTCAATTAAAAATCCATCTATGGTAGCACGGCGCGCTATTCAATTCCGCACAATGGGACAATCACGGCGTAATTGTCGGCTACCAAATATTAATAACGGACCGTGCGACAATTGTTGGTGCTTAATTTTTCGTAATTCCGCTGGGGTCAACGCCGACGGTTCAATTTTAGGTCGCATTTTCGATATTGCGATTGTTTCCATTGCCACCATTGTCACGTCAGATTGCATTATCGTAGTAAATTACAGTATAAAGAACTGGATTACTTTTACGTGCTGTGGACAGTAATTACTGTTAGGTATCGATGCTAAACAAACAAGGACATATACTAGGGTAGATAAGGATTCATTTATAAGCGCTGGTCCCATATTTATAGCGAATGATGTTACCGCTCGTGCTAGGAACGTCCTCCACACTCCTCAGCGTCCCTAAACAATCCCACACAGTCGCAAGTCAGTCGCCTAGCATACGTGCTCGAGATATCTGCTCCACACGTATGTATGGAAATACGTAATACATCTTATTTGATTTATATCCTATTGATAGCAACAATCCATTGTTTGGGTGTTCTCAGAAGAACCGAATCCACTAAAAGTTGTTCCTTCACGAAGCACTTTCAAGAAAATGCTTGTGTCTTTGGTTGTACTGGACATGTCGTAAGCATTGCTTTGGTAGACCGAAGAACAGTCAATGCTGAATGGTATAAAGCAATTTGTTTGCCAGAAGCCATCGATGAAATCAGGACAGACGATCGACAACGTCGCATCGTCCCTCACCATGACAATGTCAGCTTTCATACAGCATATCAAGCGATTGGTTATTTGAAGGAGAAACACATCGAATTAATATCTCGTTGCCCGTATTCAGACTTCTTTTTATTCTCGAATGCCAAACAATAATTTATGGTTGCAAAATTAAGTCCTAGGTCTGTCTGGAGAAGGAAGTACATATATGTTTTTTTAAATAAAAATATTCTGAATGTACAGACAATGCTCTTTCTCTTGCCTTTCGAGATAATTCGGTCGTAAATATCAACGCAACAAAGCAAATATTGCTTTAGATAATAGGATATCTTCCCTCATCTTTGTTCAGAGGAAACCTATTTCCTCGTGATTCCTTTTTACACCCCAACAATAACGACATTGCGAGCTATTCTCCTACAATGACAATAAATTACCATTATATCGAGCCATTGTTTCGCCGTATCCTTTATTTTTGCTAATACGGATATTTGCAGAGTTTTCTACATATAACCACGTACAAAACTACACACACATATGCGCGTGGGGACTTCAGCATGTAGGAAATGTTTCGACAAACTTTTACCATAAAGAAATCGCGTAACTTCGAAACTAATAGAAGCAAGCACTCCATTATTTTTTCTCAGGCATTATACTCGCAAACTTGAATAAATGTTTTCTTTCCATGGCGTAGTCGGTTGGCGTTATTTGACAGCGCCGAAAGCAGAAGAGAATGGAAAAACCGGAGGGAAAAAGGAAACGAACTGGGACAAATAAAACTTGCCTCACTTGCTCGGGAAACATATTCAGGCTTGGGTTGTTTCTTCCGTTGCGTTAATAGGGAGCCTTGCCAATTAGGGATACTCCTTTTTTCTTGTTTGATGGTAGATAAGTAATAATGGTATAATGGATTTTCGCTATTAACTCTTTTTTTTGTAGTAAGTTAATAATACGAAAAACAGTGTTTCTGGAAACACATTTTGGCATGGGATGTTGTTATTACATACTAATGGGTGAAATGTTTACTGGAAAACAAGGCTCGAGAAACGAGGACAAACATTATTTGCGCTCACTTCGTAAATTCTAATAAAGTGTAATAATCTGTATGGAAATGGATGCAGATAACTTCCTCCCGTGTTAATATCGTCTTAACAAAATTAAACTCTAAAGTAATTTCGGAAGTTTGATCATTATTTTCTAGACATTTCGGCTAACAAATTAGAAATATTCAGCTATTTCTTGCAGGTCAGGTCTAACTTTTCTCATAACTAATTTGTTTCAAAGATAATTTCATAGGAAATGTCTTTATTTAGTTCAGACAACGAAGTTATAGTTACTCTAATTAAAATCGACGGGCAAACAACTATCATGTTGTTTGAAATAAATAATTTGCAAATGATCCATGTTGTAAGCGTTCGGTAATGTTCAAATAAAAGTCCCACTTTACTTCATACATTCTTTAAAATTTCATTTGCACTTGAATTGGCTTCGGCAATATGCAATAATCAGCCAAAATTTGAAATAATATGCTGTAAAATGTTAAAGTTGAAATGGAAAATTGACGCTTCTAAAAGTAAAACGGTGAAATTTGAAATGGAGAAATTTAAACGGTAAAGAATCTTGGTGAAATGTTGAAATGAGTTATATGTAAATAATGAATATAAAAAATAGGAGAAGGATAAATTCAATGTGGAGCTTAAATGGAAAGTACAAAAAGGAATAGGGAAAAGGGTATGATAAAATTTCAAATATAGGATCTAACTCACAGCATATGTACTTAGTGCAAATCAAGCAACGATGCAATTCATCAATGGTTTTGTTCGACCAAATTACCACTTAGCATCTTGACAATATTAACTATTCTGACAAATAAGCATTACCCACCGCAAAGTATTGTAGCAAGTCCAGTTAATGGTGCCGAACAGACGTTAGCAGATAAACTTTTCGATATAATTATGAGTAGCGTTAATGATCCTGCTTTTGAAGTACAACAAGAAGTAATCTACGATTGGAGCTCGACTTCAAAATATCCTGGAGCGCAGCTTGTGGACATGAAAGGAGATGATAACGTAAATTATAACATCGAAGAGGAAATGGATGTTATTGATCCAGAACAAGAGCTCCCAGATGCAATAGACATAGATATCGACTATAGGCGTGCTGCCGTGAAGTATTGGAAAAGTGGAAAAAAAGATCGATATTCATTAAAAACGGTAGTGAATCGCTATAAGAAAGTTACATCATTACAGCAATTACGACGGTGGGAACAGCATCTTCCGGCGAAACGAGACGCCAAATGCTGTTTCAGCTCTCCCAATATGTATTTAATCAGTTTAAAGCTGCTCTCGGTCGTTAAATGATCATTCATGATTATGATTTGAGAAGATAGGCATCTCGGGCAACTTTATTGCGTCAGAAAGGTGGATACGAAGATTTAAAAACAAACATAACATTGTGTCCCTCAAAATAACCAAATTTCGTATAAGAATGCAAGTTAGTGGAGGTGCAAATGTTGCTGCAAAAGCGGTGGCTTTTGTTAGGAGCATACATAACTTGTTACCTGAATATGGGTTAGAGAACGTTTACAATATCGACCAAAGTGGATTTAATATTGAAATGCATACGGGTCGAATACTGGCTGAACGTGGATCCACATCCGTAGAAGCCGTAGTTCAATCAATTACAACGACCACGCATAAATTATACCATTCAACCCACTGTATCAGCAGCTGGCAAATTAATGTATCCCCTTTTCGTGCGTTTAAAACAGACAACCTGTCGTCTGGGACCACTTGTGCAACAAAGAATGTTCCGTCCGTCAAACGCGTATATTGTGGCCACCAAGTCCGGAAAACTAACTAAAAATTTGGTTATACAGTGGGCCAAAGACGTATATGCTCCATACGTTGGCAAGAAGACACTTCTGCTTATGGATTCTTAGTCAGGAAAAAGCCCTGAGCACATTTCTGCAGCTGTGCCTACTGATCATCAAATTACAGTTATGACCATTCCAAAGTGTGCCACGGGTATCATTCAACCTCTTGACGTGTACCCTTTCGGCTCGTGGAAGCACCCATGCAAAAAAATGAAATCGGATTACTGACCGGTCTCGTTCTTTCTAGTTAAGTGGTTTATCTATTTAATCATTTAATAACTTACGTGTATTATGTTTTCCAATTTCGAAAATTTCTAATAAATTTAATTTTTGACGTTTTCGATATTTATGAGGAATCTTTACATTTTGATAATCTATTTGATGTCCTGTTACAAGTTTATGTTTATAAACGTTGGGAGTAATTTGATCTTTATGTTCCTCGATTTTATCAAGAAACCGCTTAAACACAGATCAAATATTGAATTCCACATAAAGTTCTCTCCCCAATTATACAAGAATTACCTTCCTAACAATACTTGTGTACATATGAACATACAAGGCAGAGAAACAAAGATAAGAGGATTACAAAATCGCGGCAGCAGATCGTATATAGTGTAGCAGCGCGGGGGTAACGTGCACATGTGAGCAGAGTACGTTATTAAAAAGGTACGAACAGTAAAGTTCAACGGTTTCTCACTTGGAAAGCTTGTTTTAGCAGTAAATTTGATACCAACGTAAAGTAAACATAATATCGCAACCAATATTGTATCCAGAGGTGTGTTTGCTCTTGTTGCAGTGACGCGTTGTTTCAGAATAAATCGTCAACGAAAATAGAGGTTGTTTGGGAAAAGCAGCGGACAGTTAGTTAAACATGTGAAGTATGTGGAAAAATTTAATCAGAAAGGGAGAGCGATATGTCAATTAAAAATATTGATTTAAATATGTGACGTATTTGTTACATCATGATGTGCTTAAAAAAAAAACAAATGTTAACGGGATTCCAGTATGTGTGTTAGTTTATTTCAAACTTCTCTTTGTACAGATACGGAAGCGTTTCATATAGTGGGATAGTAGAGATTTGTTTAACTCTCCTTAAATTAATGCATGGATAGGTAAGACAGATAGAATAATATTGAATTGAAACTTGAATCCATTAAAAATTCCTTCGCTTCCATGATGACGCTGTCCATAATTGCAAGTACGGCAGTATCCGGTATATTTAGTGAGAGTGGTTGCCATGAAAACGACGTTAATTTTATAACTGCATGTGAAAAGAAGAAAGAAATATAATTTGAACTTCCGTTAGTAAATCTTGTTTCTGACATTGAAAGTTATTTACTGGAATCTTTTTTTTAACAAATATACTTCTTGTCTTCATGTTAGACAAAGAAGAAAAATCAAATTGGGAGAAATTGAAGAGAAGAGGTCGCCTCGTTATGAAAAGGAACTAAATGTAGTTTAACTGTCAAAATACAACACTTTTAAACATAGGTAAATAAGCATCATAACAATTTATATAGACATCACGAAAGAAAATGTGTAGCTATACGAAAAAGCATACATGTGACAACGGTAAACGCAAATGGGTGATTCACCGC
This sequence comes from Dynastes maya, assembly GCA_029619315.2. Lineage (NCBI taxonomy): Eukaryota > Metazoa > Arthropoda > Insecta > Coleoptera > Scarabaeidae > Dynastes > Dynastes maya. Next base: position 5,245,249 of record JAROYE020000006.1, read on the forward strand.
AAGCGAAGGGGTTAGCGGCAGTCGACGGCTTACGGTTACCAATGTGGTTAGTTACGAGATAGATTGCAGTATGTGCAGACGATCTGACGAATTTCTAGAGTATTTATTTTTCTTTTCTTTTATTTATAAGCATTTCTTTTATTTGTTAACTCTTACTATTAAGGTAAATGTTGTAAAGCAGACTTTGTCTGAACCTCACCTTGCGATTTGCTAATATACCTACAACTTATAAATAGAGCGGGCCAAGAGCGCCACGCGCCAGGTTCGCAATCAGGCTGCCGGGCGCATATATGTATGTAAACATAGGTAATTTAAATATGTAATTATTAGGACGAGGACCAAAACCACTGTCTATTACGTCGTGAAGACGCGCAAATATACACCTGCAGTTTGGGTGTTCGTTGATAAATAGGGCGTTGTTCACAGTGGGCCACTACAAAAAAAAAGTTCATTCATCGACGGCTACGAACGAACAGCGCGCTTATTCATTTACGGATGACGCGCTCTATTCATCAACAAATGACGAGTCTGCAGATGTTACGTTTGCACCACTTCGTGGCATACTAGAAACAAGCGTCGGTGTGCTCGCTTTAGTGATTATGTCTAACGTAACTATTAAAAATAAACGGCCATTACCTACGAAAGTTAATAAATTTCTTAGTGAATTTGTGGATTTACACTACAATGGGAGTACAATTTTCTGTAAAGTTTGTAAAAAGAAACTACTGCGCTGGAGCAAACGCGATTGTGAAAGACATATAAATAGCGCACACCACAGAAATAAAAGAAATGGTGTGTCACAACAACGTCAATTTCAATTAGAATTGCTTTTAACGTTTATGGTATGTGGTCTACCACTTCGTATACTTGATAAAAAAGCATTTCGAAAATTCTGGGGTACATACAATACCGAGTGGATACTACCATCTCGGACAGCGTTACGGAGAGATATTCCACGAATACGTGAGGACATTGAAAATCGAATTAAAGCCGAATTAAAAGATAAACAGCTGTGGCTATGTCTTGATGAGACGACAGATTGCAAAAAAAATTCTATTTTGAATATAATAGTGCGCGTATTAGATCCTATTAAACCAAATTTTGCAATTCTATTAGCCAGCAGAAGATTAAAACAGTGTACTAGTAAAGCAATTACGGCCGTAGTTCTCGAAACGTTACAAAAATTTCAAATGTCAACCAGTCAACTGTTGTTGTTCATGAGCGATGGTGCAGCAACAATGTGTAGTGTAGGCCGTTCCCTTAAAGAAAAGTGTGAAGGACTTTTACATGTTACGTGTAATGTCCATGCTTTACATCTTGTGGCACAAACTATTCGAGAGTGTTACCCGGAGGTGGATGCATTAATAGCAAACACAAAAAGAGTGTTTCTCAAAAGTCCTAAGAGGACTAGGGCATTCCACAGGTTATGCCCTGGTATTCGAGAACCACCACAGCCCATTCTTATGCGTTGGGGAACGTGGTTAAAAGCCGCTTTTTATCATAATGAACATTTTCAAGAAGTCAAATCCGTTATTTTGCAATTCGTCCCTGCCGAAGCTAGAGCTATTAGGATGAGCCAGAAGGGATTTCTCGATATTTCTGTTGAAACACATCTAAGGAATATTAGCAACAATTACAAAGGGTTAGTAGACGCGATAGAAAATTTGCAAAATTCTGGATTGTCGTTGGTAGAATCAGTGCAAGTCGTGGACGAAGTTAGTACATTGTTACACAGTATAAACGATGCAACAAGTGGACGAGTTTTAGCTAAGTTCGATAGTGTTTTAAAAAAGAATCCGGACTACACGAGATTAAGACAAATGTGCGATGGGGCATCTGCAGATTCCTTGACTAAGTCTAAAGATTATTTTAATTACGCCTGTCTTACTTCGGTAGACGTGGAACGGTCGTTTTCGAAATATAAGAACATTTTTTCGTCTCGGCGAACATCCTTCACCGAGGCAAATGTGGAAACTTATCTGATGGTGCAACTTTTTAAACAAGCCTATCCGCATTATTAAGAAGGATAGAATTTATTTATTATATCTTTATTTACAGTTACATTATTAAGTACAACAGAATAAAAAAAGCGTTCAGTTTCTCAGTTATTTCCTTATTACATCCCATTTACAACGCATACCGTTTTCAATCAAATAAAAAATCATAATGAAAATAAAAACACCTCAGCGTGTACATATATATATATATATATATATATATATATATATATATATATATATATATATATATCCGCTCTAATTACTAAACATTATTATTGCGTCAGCTTTTATTTTTTTACTCTTGTGTATTAATTTCGAAATATCACATATCTGCTGTGACTCACATATACGCTATTTACAATAAGCGGCCGTTGCGCCTGATTCCGATTCTGTTGGATGGCGCAATTTGGCCCGCTCTACTTATAAATATTTAACGTATGTAATATGTACATTGTAGCAAATAAAGATTACATATTATTATTATTATTATTTCATAAGGATCTGTTTTTATTTCCGTCTTTTGAATTTCTTATTAGTTTCGTCTAAGCTTTGTAGCAACAACAAAATAAATATGCAAAAGTCTCAGTTCCATGACGACCATGACTTCAAATTATTACGTGCGTTCTTGCACACAGTAGGTCTTCATCAAAACGTTATTACAAGCGTGCTAATACGCGACCCGCATCGAACCGATCGGATTCCACTCAATCCCCTCCTCGCTCTCTCACCGTACATATATATACAAAGCTAATTTCACATTTTCCCCATGTGTATAACCTATACCTCTTTTACCATTAGGTGTAATGGTTGTTACATCACTATAAAATTTTTATTATCTCTAAAGTTTTTGTTTCTCATGCACTATCTTTTTCCACTGTTTTCTATCTCTTAATAATATCTCAGCCTGGTTCCACGTTAATCCCTTGTCCTTTAGTAATTTTGCCACTTCCTAGTCCCATGTCTTTCGAGGTCTTCCCCATCTTCTTTTGCTTGTTTCCTTTACCTTCCATACACTTTTAATTGTATTCTTCTAATCTATTTATGTGTCTCCAGCACCTGAATGTATTTTCTGGCACTATATATTCCCGGTTTCTCTCTTATGTTATTACTTCGTTGCTTGTCCATTAATGTTACATTTGCAACTTTCGTAAGGTTCTTCATTTTTACTACTTGAACTCTTTTTTTGCAATTTCTCTGTGAGGACCCATGATTCTCTTCCATATAACAGAGTTGGTAAGCAAATTGTTTTGCATATTGTCATTTTGGTTTTCTGATTCTAATTTCCTTTCTGTTAATGTCTTCATGATGTGGAATAGTTTTATTGTTGCAGTTCTTCTATTGTCAATTTCCTCTTCATATTTTCCTGTGTTATCAATTACTGCCCCTAAGTACTTAATTCTCTCAACCTCCTCTACCGTTCTTCCATTGATCTTAAGGTTTAGGTTATCCTTTTCTTTGGATACTAACTATAGTTTTAGTCTTGTTGGTGTTTATCTTCATCCCTCTGTCTTCCAGTATTTTAACCCATTTATCTACATTGTGTTGTAAATTCTTCTCGTTTTTTGCCTCTATTACATTCATTATTTCTATGCTAACCATCTTGCTACATCCTACATGAGTCTTTTTGCTTTGTTCACTACTTCTTTTATTACTTCGTTCATATACATCAAAAACTACAATGGGCTAAGAACTCTTCCCTGCGTTGCCTATGGTTTTGAACTTTTCAGATTCTAAATTATTTATTTGGTTCATTGAACACACTAATTTTTCTTCATATGGTTGTATAAATTACCTAGGAAATAAATTTAGTTGCGCAAATCAACTAAATATTCATCTTAAAGTTGTAATCGAGAATGTTGTTTCCATCTATTTACGTGGATTAGTCTTGGGCCCCTATTCAGAGTTTTTGGAAAATCTATTTCCACCATCTACTCCAAATACAAGCATGGAGGTACTCGCCAAAATATTCTGAAAAGATTTTGATGGCTTACCAATTTCACGTAATTGAGCGCTAGCAATCTACAAAGTTTTATACAAACCCGTCTTCTTATGCAGAAAAAACTTTTCTTTTAACCATAATAGTTTGAGAATTAATTAAACCAATATATTAGCGAACTTTTATCATTTTGAACCGCTCCCATTTCCAACGAGAACCCACTAACTCTATTTTTATCGTACGTTCATAAAATTTAATCGATCCCTTTCCCTATTGACATTGATTTATCGTTTGATGTATCTTCTATGAGGAGGACCGTTTACACGAAACAAAGAAAAGTAGGACACGGGAAAAGGGCAATTTATTATTATCTATCGACTCTGAGATAGGAACGATCCTGCCCCCACTTAGATGCAGTTCGCTTCCTGACGAGATTTGTCGGACGAAAAACTTTCAAACTCGATCCCTCGCGTCGTATACAAAAATAACGACACAAATAGGCGTTCTACCTTGCTCTTTCAATTTCCCGTTTCCTTTCCGGGTGAAGTGGATGCATAAATCAAGAAAATTTTGAACGCTTTAAAGGAGATACACCCCCTTAATTCCATGATGATTTTATTGGGGTTATTTTGGTTGTTGATTTAGGATGTTTTTTTTTCGTTTTATCCTCATCGAAATCTGCATTTATTTTTTCTTATTTACACGAAATCTTGACCAATGCCGAAATAGGTCCTGCTTTCACTTATAAAATTTCACTGAAGGTGAATTAAATACATGGAAACAAACAAGAAATAAATACATATACGGAAGTCCTTAGAATCGAAGTGGAGTAAGGAAAAAGACCACTCTCATTCCGTTCAGTTAGAAAGAACGTCATTCATCATCGTCTCGAGGACCTTTTTAATTATATCCTTTATCCTGAACCTTCTCGCCGGTTGTTGAACCTCTCCTTCATCCAATAGATGTATTCTTCCTCAATACACTCTATATTTCATTTTCCAGCTGTGTGAAATACGTCACCGCCCGTACCTTATATCGAAGAGGAAGTTATAGATGCGAGGATTGCTCGGAAACTATGTGGTCTAACACAGATATGGCGCGAATGCGGAGGAATCTTCATTACCATTCTGTAGAATCATCTTTTAATAGATTAAATATAACAGCACAGAGCAATCTGTCCATTAGTATGTTTTTGACAGTACGCCGAAGTGAACGTCTCGTGTGAAATTGAGTTCAGAGCAGTGAAGAAGTATTTTCATTTGAAAGGCTTAACACCAACCGAAATTAAAGCAGAGCTGGATTCAACACTATTGGAATCCACTCCTTTGTTTTCAATGGTTAAAAGCTGGGTTGCCGAATTTAAGCGTGGTCGTACGAGCACAAATGGTGAACCCCGTAGTGGACGTCCTAAAACTGCAACTGCCTCGGATACGATTGAAAAAGTCCACCGTATCGTATTGGATGACCGTCGAGTAAAAGTGCGCGAGATAGCAGACATGGTGGGTATCTCAAATGACAGTGTGCACAGAATTTTAACTGAAGAATTGGTAATGAAAAAATACTCGACGCATTGGGTGCCACAGTTGCTCACACCGGAGCAAAAACTGAATCGTTTGAGTGTTTCTCGTGACCTTTTAGCACGTTTTCGCCACAACCCGAAGGACTTTTTACGCCGTTTCAGAACCGTCGATGAATCCTGGGTCCACCATTATACTTCCGAAACCAAAGAACAGTCCAAACAATGGACACTCAAAGGTTCTCCGCCACCAAAAAAGGCAAAAACAGTTTTGTCAGCAGGAAAGGTTATGGCAACTGTTTTTTGGGATTCTCATGGAATTATCTTGGTCGATTACTTAGAAATGGGGAAAACAATAAATGGCGAGCATTATGTCACTTTATTGCAACAACTTAGCGACAAAATCAAAAAGAAACGGCCTCATTTGGTAAAGAAGAAAGTGCTTTTCCATCAGGATAATGCACCTGCCCATAAGTCTGCGATTGCAACGGCCAAAATTCATGAATTCGGATTTGAATTAGTGCCTCATTCGGCCTATTCCCCAGATTTGGCTCCCAGCGATTATCATCAGTTCCCAAACCTGAAAAAATGGCTCGGCAGTAAGAGATTTTCGTCTAATTCCGAGGTAATCGCTACTGTAAATTGCTATTTCCAGGACTTGGATTCATCGACCTACAAGGAAGGTATTGCTAATTTGGAATATCGTTGGAATAAATGTAATAGCAGAAGACTATATTGAAAAATAAAATGTTTTTGTCGAAAAAAATTGCGTTTTCTTTGTTACACCACGTAGTTTTCGAACGATCCTCGTACTTCTACTGTAGTGGCGTACCAAATTGGATCATGAAAATGCAATTTGGTAACGCAGAAATATATTCCGATATTTGAGCTATGCTCATATGTATGATATAAAAGCAAGATCACAGTAAGACAATTAGAGATTGGTATGGTAGCGTGATGCTTTCCACACTTACCTATTTCAAATTTTACGAAAATAGTAATGTCTAATATCAAAAGCGGCATCTAGAGATCGCCACTCTCGTACCTTTACAACTAGTTTAAATTTACGAATTTCAAATACGTATAGTCTAGGTCCGTATAAACCTCAAAAGAATTAGTTTTTCATTATCCAAAACCCCCATAAAATTCCACCAGCCATTATCGCTACTGTAAGGCCATTCTTGCGTACTTAATACTTTAACTATTGACTCCTCTATTCACCCCCATGAGTGGGGAATAGCCGGACGAAGGGTCGAACAAACGAATCCTACAAAGGCTTTAATTAAATAATTGGGCTGCGACCTAATTTGGCTTCAATTAGTTTAATTAGCAAAAATAGGGTGGGATTGCTCTTCCGCTCTTGTAGCTAGTGCCTGGTTTTGGTGTATCCGGCAGTGCAGTAACGTTGACCATGTTTATATATCGGGAAAATTAGTGTTGTCTATTTGTTACTTTTGGTGGATAGCAGCCCCTAGAAAGGAACAATAGATTCTTTTCAAAATTCAATTTAAGGTGTATAAATTAGATTTACGAACAAGTAGAATCCAGGAGGAATTGTTTGTGGTGGTTATTTAATGTAAAAGAAAATTGTGCTGTTACATCAAGTGATGATTTTCATTTTAATAGCTGTATTCACATTATAATAATATAATTCACATCTTATGATAAGATATGAATCATTTTGTGTAAGGGTTGTAGGTAAACTACTCCTGAAACCCCTTGTAGATCAACCCCATTCCGGTGGTTGAACGGTATGTAAGTAGGTGTTGTGTATGTCGGATCTGTGTGTGATATCTCTCGGACGACCGAAGATATGAATTATTTCGTGTAATGGTTGTAGGTAAACTACTCCTGAAACCCTCTGTAGATCAACCGCATTCCGGTGGTTGAACCGCATATAAATAGGTGTCGTGTATGTCGAATCTGTGTATGATATCTCTTAGATGACCAAAGATATGAATTATTTTGTGGAAGAGCTGTAGGTGTGTCTTACAGAAACGGGATTCCTCTCCTAGGACAGCGCTATACGCCGTCAGCATTGCAAGTGTCGAGATTCCTCACTTAGGACAACCCTATACGCCGTCAGCGTTATAAAGGTGAATCTTGCTCGTGACAACACTGTACGTCGGCGTTACAAGTGAGACAGTGTCGGGACAGGAGAAATCTTCTGCAGAATGAAGTTCTACGTCGGCTTAAATACCGTGGCGGTGTGTGACGTAATACTTCTTCTGAATGACGTACTACAGAAAATCAAGACAAACATGCGCATCAGCAAATAAAGCAAATATACATGTCCATTCACAGAAATCTACACAAAAATTTGATTACATACAATAAAATTAAACATTCGGAGATATGCGATTCAAAGCATTAACATAAAATATTGCATAATAAACTATTTTCTTTTACATGTATGGATGGGAGTAAATGTCGAAATTAATTGCTATAAGCATATAACTATATTATGTCAAGCTTATTTGAACCTAGAAGGTGTTTCAAAGTATAATGGTTGGGAGAAGCGGGGATCAAATCGATTTTTTTTTTAATGTTTGTAAATTTATTTTCTAAATTAGGGTAAAGTTTTACGTATCCATTCTTCAAATCGACATCTTTCGCGGGAAGTAAAATGGTATTAACTTACGAAATAATAGCCTGTGAGATAGACTACTGAAAGATGATCTTTGTATTTGTAGAAAGTAATGGAATCACTTCGGATGTAGTTATTTGAGTGGGTGGATTTTCTGTAGGTAGATGTCATATTCTAGAGTGTTCTTTTAATGAAATTAAAACATCCAAGGAGGGTGTTAAACGATATAAAAAGGCAAAAGTGCTTCCTAAGTTTATAAATCTAACAACTAACAAGACGAAGGGGAATTTATCCAAAATTATTCAACGGACAAAATTAAGTTGGATTTCCCTAGAAATTCGACATGATTTGACCTTAACAATTTACAATTTACACTTAAAGTGGGCACGTATTACATCCATGCAAGGTTGGGAAAAATTTAAAGAGAAAATGTACACCTAAATCGGAAAAAACGTTAAACAAAAAGGAAGACGATTAACCAAAAAGTTCAGAAGTTTGAAAGAAGAAAATACCAAACGGCCAGCGGAGACTAGGTTGATAGAAACGTTGGTTCATAACAAAAACTCCCTAGAATTTACAAATAAAGAACTGGAAATGTTAGAAAAAGGGCTCAAACAAGATTTACAACAAGACAAATTTACATTCGTTGACGTGTTGAACGACCTGGATAGAGCGACTGCATACCTAGATAGTAAGGAACAGATCGCATTTAAATCTCAAGCGAAGAAGATCTTAGAAGATCATTGAGTAAAGAAGAACAAGAATTCCAAACAAGATGCGAAAACTTTAGACTTCCTTAGGAAGAAAGAACGCATGTACGTCAAAGCAGACAACGGTAATAGTTTGGTAATCTTAGATACACAGGTTTACATCAACTCAGTAGAGGGCATGCTTTCGTTAGGTCCTTATCAAAAAAATAAACAAAAACCCTTCGAATAATCTCTAAGAAACTCCCTCACTACTCAGATTATACTGTTTGCCAAAATTGCATAAGCCTGGTGATACTTATAGACCAATTGTCTGCAACAAATCCCCCTACCTATCACTTAGCAAAATGGCTAGTTGAACAATTCAACACTCTCAATTTCTAAAATAATTTTACCGCCAAAAGTTCTATTGATTTGGTAAAAGAACTTAAAGATCTAAAAGTCTCAGCATCCCAATTGGAAAGACACTTGATATTTTGAAGAAGTTTCCTTTAATGAACGGTTTATCTAGGGAAGCTAGCGAAGAGTACATTATACTAACTAGATTATGTATGGAGCAAAATAGTTTTAAGTTCAATGAAACAATTTACAAACAAACTTACGGAGCACACATGGGTAACCCCCTTTCACCGTTTACAGCTGAATCATTCTTAAAGAACTTTGAAATTAATTTGAAACAAAAAAGTTCCGATTTTCCTAAATTGTGGTACCGATACGTTGGCGACGTAGTTGCCATCGTGGGTAGCTCTTTTGACATCAAAAACTTTATCACAACTTTTAATAACCAATATCCAGCAATAAAATTTACAAATGTGTAAAATACACAGTTATCCCATTTACGTAGACCCACCCTTGATGGAACACTTCACGCACATAATTAGTCTGGGCAAACAGCAGTAACAGTGAGTGTAGTAGATATGTGGTGCGGAGTCGGCGATTATTTATTTCACGCGTTCACAGCGTCAGTACTAAATCGATGCTGTATGCGGGTAGTTCCGTGTATATGTAGGGCGCCGTAACTTATTTCGTAATTGTACGCTTAGGTTTGCTTAAAAATGTCGCAGTTAGGTATGTCGCGAAAACGACCAATGGCAGACACAGTTAAAAACTTTATAGTGGGCATGCCGGACTTGATTTTTGATGGCGCTAAAATTCAATGTCTAGTTTGTAAAATCCCTTTAATGTGTTGGTCCAGAAGCCATTGTCAACGTCACATCGAAAGCAAACAGCATTCTCCTGCAAAAAGTGGCATACGAGACCAAGAAAAATTTACATTTGATTTATGTGTTACTCTTATTTTATGCAATCTATTGTTTCATTTACTAGACAAAGAAGCATTTATCTCCTTCTGGAATAAATATGCGAACTGTAAATTACCTAGTCGGACATCGATACGAAATGTAGTGCCATTTGCTCGTGAACATATAGAAACGAATGAAAACGGAATTGAAAGATAAAAAACTGTGGTTGTGTGTGGACGAAACAACAGGTCGTTAAAAACATTCCGTGGTTAATGTAATGGTACGTAAAATGGAACCACATCGACCGTCACCCTCATTCTTACTTGCTTCCAAAAGAGTTATAAATTGTACTGCCAATGAGATTTTAAAAGTGGTGTTGAACTCATTGAACAAATTTGAAGTTTCAACTAAGCAACTTTTAATGTTTATGAGTGATGGTGCCGCAAACATGCGTCCTTTGGGCCGATATCTTAAAGAACACAGTGGTAACTTCTTACATGTAACGTGTAAAATCCATACTTTAAATCTTGAGGCACAAACGATTCCTACATGTTTTCCACTAGTAACTGCATTGATTGCTAGTACAAAGGCAGTGTTCCTAAAGTCCCCGAAACGTACCCGATTATTTCACAAACTGTGTCCTAATTTACCTGAACCACCACAGCCGATTGTTACACGTTGGGGAACATGGTTGCAGGCTGCGTTTTACTACAACAAATATTTTAATCAAGTAAAAAAGGTAGTTTTAAAATTCAATCCGACAGAAGCTGCAGCAATCAAGAAAAGCCAGGAAATATTTCAAGATAGTCAGGTTAAAAGAGATTTACAAACTATTCACAACAATTACTTCGGACTAGCGGGGGGAATAGAAAAATTACAAAATGTTTCGATGTCGCTAGTGGATTCTGTTCAAATTGTGAATGTTGTGCACGCACAGTTATGAGATGTAGAAGGCGAAACAAATTGGTGTGTAATACGACAATTTGAAAGCGTTTTAGAGAAAGACTTCGATTTCCTTATATTAAGACAAATTTGTGAAGGTGCGTGTGAAGATGCATTAAGTTGTTTCAAAGATTATTTTAAATATGCAAATATAATATCGCTAGATGTCGAACGGTCGTTTTCGGCATTAAAAAAACGTTTATTCCGCACGTCGTTCTCATTTGACTGAAAGAGCTGTGGAAACATATCTGTTGATTCAAATATTTAACAGATGTTACCCAGTTTGTGATTTCACGGAAGACTTTTAAAACGGTAAGTGTTTCAGCACGTTCTATAATTTATTTCTTACCTTCTATTTTATGTGTAAACTTTTATGCGCTCGCCACGCGTCTGGCTGTTACCGCATATTTGCTCAGGTTACACATAATTTACGCACTAAAATACTCATGAGGTTATGACAAACTGCCAATTTTATATATCCGTAGGACCATCACCACATGTAAACAAGTAACTTAAAAGGTTATCAAAAATAGATACCCAAGCTTCCGCTAGCTCGTTTGAATGGTTTCATGCTGTTATATCGTAGTAGGTATTAGTTGTATCAGCGAAACCGTGCCGCATTTAATTTACGACTTTCGAATTTAAATTCATGCAGATAAGGTGTTCGTAGTGCTGTAAATACAGTAAAAGTTAGTTTATGCACTTCGCCCTGAGGAATAGGTAGATATAAGTTTTGCGGAGCGGTTGTCTACATCCCCTCGGCGGCACCGAAAATGATTTATTTATGACATTTATGTGGAAAGGTGTCGGGATATAAATTTTATCTGGCGCGATCCTTTCTCCCAAATTATACTTTTTGCGACATTATATATCATTCGCGGAATGTGGATGTTCACTGAAGCGCGTTACAAATCTAGAGGGATAATTCGTCCTCCATCTTGAACGATACCGGTGTCTGTATTCAATAAACTAGAGCTCTTAGTCTATTAGGAGAAAGAGTGCAACTAACTTTAGATTATAGCTTCTTTTTGCCTGTATCTAAAAGATGTTTTGCTATTAAATTACGCAGTATATCCTTTTATTATAAGAACGAGGAGCATTCGTTTTTTTAGAATTCTTCTGGAAACTAACAGGAATTTCCCAAAACAACTTCCATAGGAGACGTTACCACAAATTTCAACTTTTGTATGACATGTTGAAACGTAAAAGCCATCACCTATGCACCATACATGGACGCACATTTCTATGTGTACAACTCGTCAGCATGCCTTTGTTTGGAAGGTAATGGCATTTCAATATTTTAATGTACGCATGAGTAAATTTAATTAAGATATCCTCATTTGTACATTTTTGTCGAGTTAATTGCTGAAAACGCCTCTACAGAACTAAACAAATCATATTGTTCCAAATTCTGAGGCGGCAGCAGCCCTCGACTACTAGCTTAAACCGCCATGGTTAATTAATTGAAACGTAAAAAACATGCTGGCGAGATGTAAAGATGTGGATGGGTGGGCTTAAATACATCAATAGCCTTGGTGTCATCATCATTTTTAGACAATAATCTTTGAAAATGTCTAAGTCAGACTGCCTTATCTGGTCATCCTCAAGATAACCAATTTTAATATAAAGCTTAAGATCATCTGCATGTAATGAGAAATGAACAGAGGTGAAAATAATACCAATGTCATTAATGAACAGTATAAATAAAGTTGGACCCAAATGTGAAATCTGATGGACCTCAGACGTTACACCTACACTTAGATCTTACTTGATTCACCATATCAATTTGCCTTCTTCATCCAATGTATCAGTCGATCCACCTGAGCAAGTCTCCATGAAAACCACTATACTTCAATTTATTGATTAATAAGTCATGATCGGTTTTATTGAAAGCTTTTTGAGAATCAGTAAACATTACATCCACCTGCCCAGATGAAACAATAACCTAATTAATATTATGAGAATTTGTTGGCTGCTACTTGATCAAAGATTAAAATACGAATTCAATCCATTTATGTATCTTTATTAAAGACAAACAAGTTTGAATCTGTATGTAAATTTCGTGTCTCTTTTGGTACCACCTTCTTGCAGTGAAACAAACCTACGACTTTTACATTTTTTCTTCTTAGAATTAAGTGTATACTTTACGCTCCCAAAATTTGAACTTAACGATACGGGACACCTTGTATAACTCGCCGTCGCGACGACATAAATGAAATATGCTACAAATATAAAAACAATTCATTTAATTCACATTTCATTTTCACAGGTAATTCTTTGCATTCAATAATCCGTACTTCTCACACCATTATAATTGAATTACCACGTCTCGCGCGCTACCCATCTGGATTATTCGCAAATTCGCGAAATTACTATCAAGTAGCGAATTCTCGAACGGCGCCGTTATTCCAGCTACTTTCTGCTAGCTACCTACCCGGCTACAACTAGCGAAAGGTGGAGTTTGCCCTAATGTATGCGAGGCAGGTACGTCAGTCTATTATACAGCATCCGAATCCGCCGTTCAACCGAATCGCGAACACCGAACACAATTAGTTAAACTTTCAAGAATATGTATTCCTGTAGTTTCTCGCTGAATATGTATATGTATGAAGCATCCCGTCGCCTCTCAGGTTGAAATATGTATTCATTCAGTTAACGCCCGCGCAGTCAAATCTATCCAAACGACCGCTTCAAACTCCAAGCGCCGGACAGACTCTCTTGCATATAAAATTTTATTCGCAGACGACCTGGAAATGGAATTCAATGAGCTTCGACGAAAGAGTGACCTGGATTATGAGCGGCATGGACGTATAGCTTTCGGAAAAAGGTTTCTAGTTAGGTCTATCCGACGTGCTGCTAAAAGTTACTGGCGGCAGTGGTAGGGCGGAACCAATTTGCAACTACTAAATTTGTTAGTTTCTTTATATGGAAATCGAATGTTTTACCTGGGTTGCAATTAGTTACATATGTAAAGATGTACTTCTACGTTTGTTGTTGAAAGGGATTTGATTGGTTGGGTTTCCAATATAAGACGAAAACCATCTTTATTTAGGTAGAAAATAATCTTATTAGGGGTTGTTGTTGTTGCATTATTGAGCGATACGTCAGGTTACGGAATACACCTCGCACTCCTATAGTCTCAATCTCATTATGAAGTATAAGCTTAAATGGGATATACGAGGGATGTAAAATAAGGTTCCCATACTTTTTAAAAATAGGCAGCATTCTTTATTTCTTTAACATTACACATCGTTTTATTTTACGATGATCCCTCGTATGTTTCTTTTACTATCTTTTAAGATTTGCCAATAACTGTTGATAGATGAAAAAAATCATCTAGATTAAGTCAAACATGTATTAGGACAATTACTCTGCTCATTGGTACATATATAAGAGGGATAAGAAGTGAAACATACCCGTTTTTTGAGTTGTATTGTAGCCAGGTGATATAGCATTCTAAAATATTCATTTTTAGTTGTCTATATAATATATCTTGTAATTATCTTGTAATGTAGAAGAATAAATACATAACCTGAACAGGTTATGGGCCCAGTCACATAATCACTAACTACAGAATCCGTGAAACTGATTTTAATGTCCCAGGATTAAGTTTTGAACCGTTTTTTGAACATTGGACATTTTGAACCAGACATTGGAGAAGCATGGCGTCGTCAAACTTTCTATTATCAATTCCAAAATTGAGAAGGAGAGAGAATTACGACGAATGGGCACTTGCTATGTCAAACTACCTTGTGCTGGACGATCTAGTGGATTGCATCACGGGGAAGGAAGAGAGCGCTTCAGAAATAGCAAAGACTAAAGCAAAGATTGTTCTTTCTTTAGACACGTCTCTATATGTCCGCATAAAGGAAGCGAAAACAGCAAAAGAAGTATGGGACAAACTGAAGGGATTATTTCACGACTCTGGAAATTGTTGAAAAATACATTTCCATACGATTAGATTACTGCGACTGCATGGGTGCATACGTTCACAAGGTGATGGACATTTTCCAGAAGTTAATTTTTTCGATATAAGCGATAAATGGGTTGGTTCTTTGCTTCTAGAATCCAGCTAGAAGACCTCATAAGTTCGCACCTATGATCATGGCCATTGGCATTCTGGTATAGACATTACAATCGATTCTATTAAAACTAAATTATTAGGCATGTAAAGGGAAGCATCAACGACTGATAGTGCTTTTGCAAATAAAGTAAAAACAGGGAAATCCAGTAATTCTGGTAGTTACGGTAATGGTCCTAGTACTAGTAATGATAATATTAAGTTTAAAAGAAAGGTTGGTAACTATGCAAATAATATTAAGTGCTATTCATGCAACCAACGAAATCATATCAAAAGTAACTGTCCAAATAATCAATCCAAGCCAGGTAATAAACAATCAGCAGCGTTCAATGCAGTTTTTTCATCTGGAAATTTTGGAAACGATTAATAGTACGTCGATTCAGAGGCATCGACACACTTAACGACTAAATAGGATTAAATGACAAAAATAAGGGATGCTAACCAAAACGATATAATTGCTGCTAATGGAACAAAATTAAAGGATATAAGTTCAGGGAACATTAATGTTAAAACTTAAGCTGAAGGTAACCTTTTCGATGTGGCAATTCATGATGTTCTATGCGTTCCAGAGCTAGCAACAAATTTATTGTCAGTGGACCAATTAACCAGAAATGGTAATCATGTGGAATTTGACAAAAGGAGTTGTCGAATTTACAATAGTAGTGGAATATTAGTGGCTACTGCAGATTTAAGGGATAATGTCTACAGGCTGAATTTAAAAATGGTAACCACACCAGAGAGTTACACAACTTTGCACCGCAGGCTAGGACACATTAATTATAAGTATTTGTCACAAATATGCAACGGTAGCTTGGTTGATGGCATTGTATGTAAAGAGAAATGTTTACCAAATAATAATTGTATAGCCTGTAATGAAGGGAAGCCAACTAGACAAAGTTTTCATCACACAGGTAGCAGGGCCAAAGGAACATTAGACATTATTCATGCTGATTTATACGGGCCAATAGAGAATCGGTCAATAGGAGGATCCAAATATTTCCTACTCTTTGTAGATGATCACAGTCGAATGACATTTCTATACTTTTTAAAGTCTGAAGCTCTAAATTATTTTTTAGACTTTAAAGTTATGGCTGAAAAACAGACAGGTAAGCAAATTAAAATACTAAGACAATGGTCCAGAATTCTGCAACAAAGAATTTGTAAATGTATTACGTCAAAACGGAATAATACATCAGACAACAAACACATACACACCAGAACAGAATGGATTAGTAGAATGAACGAACAGAACTGTTGTTGAAAAGGCACGATGTATGTTGTTTGATGCTAAATTAGAAAAAAGATTCTGGGCAGAAGCAGTCAATATGGCAGTATATATTTTAAAGCGATCAGCAAATTCGAACTTGTTGAACAAGACCCCAAACTGAGATGTGGTCTGGCAAAAAACCAAATATCTCGAACCTCCAAATTTTTGGTAGCAAGGTGATGGTTCACGTACTAAAAGAAAAAAAAACAAAATGGAGTGCTTGGATAACTAAGGCCAGTTAAGGCCTGATTAAAAAAATATGGATAAATTATTCAGTTGTGGTGGATACCACACTAAACATTCATACACCAATGGTTTTGATTTTGTACCTCCCAACCAAATATGGGTTTTCTGTAACATAATAATGCATATTATGGCGATTCACGACACCATTACTTTTAAACGTAGCTTCACCGGAAAAAATTATGTTACATAAGAAGATTTGAAGTTCCTTATTTTCATTTGTAGCTTTTCTGTTGACAACTTTACGTTTAGGATAATCAACACTACCGGTAGAATCAAATCTTTCTTTACTCTATCGTTGAATCACCCTGTACTTATTTCCAAAACTGCATAACTCTGACTCCAAACGTCACCATATTTCCCGTAAAAAATTCCCCTTGGTTTTCGAAATTTACCGCCCTCCTATCAAACGACAATATCAACATACGTTGTGCATATATGAATGCCAACGGCATTGGACCGTACGGATTTATTGGGCGGATTGCTGTTGCGGTTTTAAAACCGAGATAAACCTCTCGGAAAACGCGAAAGATCTTATCTGCGTGTCCGCGCAATATCTCAATGGCCATTTTACCCCAATTGGAACGACACCCGTTAGACAGGATGAGTTTTCCCTTGGTTATTATTGCAGCCATTATTGTCCGCTTTTTGGCGCAGTAAACGCGCGATCAAGTTCAAATCGCCGTCGGTCATCAAACGCGTTATTTGTGCTTATTTTCTAGGCCAATCACGTACATGAGAGATAAAAATAATTAAACCGAGATTTTACCGACGCTAAAGGTAAATTTACCCGGGGATTCGGACGTTGTTTTTACGACGCTTAATTATTGTAGTTAAACGCTGTTTAATTAATTTGTTTGGAACGTTGCGGGTGACGCTTAAGCGTTAATTACGTTCTGAAAACCGTAAAAATATTCGCACATGCTTTCCACGAATTAAGCTCTACGCCCGGCGTTGAAACAATGGAAATGGTGGGGGATGTGGAGATGCTGATGCTCGACAAGGTTAACGCCGTTACGTAATAATTGCGTAATAATAAAATTCCTTGTCGTAAAATACATACCCGGTCCAGGTTTAAGTGTATCTACCGATCCTAACCAGCCCTTAATTATCGTAACATAACATCAATATTTTCGTATAAATTTCTGAAATAAAACGATAATTTTACCCGGTTTACGAGACCCCCAGTTATAGAAGAAAGGATAAATATGTGAACGCCAAAATCACTAAGTGCTCTTGCCAGAGTTGCTGCGCAGAAATGATAAATACTGCATGGTTTTCCAAGTTTTTTAAGTCACTAAAAGTCTTTTACTATAATGTATGTAATCATTTTATAAAATGGACCCAACAAGAAAGATAAATAGCTTAGTGTTCGAAAAAATTTTGTCAGAAGTCTGGGTCAAGCCCGCCACTGCAACCAATTACCAACACAAGGCCAACAACAATCTAGTTATACACGGCGCTTTCTTGAGAAACAAGGCTGCAAAATCTCATCACCTCTTCACCTTTCGACGGAAGCAGCTAAGCGATCTTGGCATCTATAAGCTGGTGAAATGGTTCTAGTTCCCGCAGAGCTGGCGGCTGTTTTTGAATCTCAGATTAATCAAGTATAATTGCTTTACTGTCTGTACTGTGTAATGTCCGTGCGCTTCAGCCCGTTTTCCGGTTGGCTACAACCCCCCACCCTCGACGAGAGATATCCTTATCTTGACGAATATTAATGAGACGCCGGGTCGTAACGTTAAGGAGTTAAAAATTCACGAGAACAAATTGAATTATAATAATTTCGTTCGGCGGTGCTAATGGAATGGCGGGTCTTGAAAAGTTGGGAACGGGTTCTGAAGGTGAAAAGCAAATAATTTTATCGTTATTTTTAGGAAGCGCTTTAATTTTTATGGAGTTTTTATTAAGAAATTTGCATTACTATTAAAAAAAATAAATTAATGATATGTTATGTGTAGTCTGGGCAAACAGTGGTAACAGTCAATGTAGTAGATATGTGGTGCGGAGTCGGCGATTATTTATTTCCCACGTTCACAGCGTCAGCACTAAATCGATGCTGTATGCGAGTAGTTCTGTGTATATGTAGGCTGTCGTAACTTATTTCGTAATTCTACGCTTATGTTTGCTTTAAAAATGTCGCAGTTAGGTACCTCGCGAAAACGACCAATGGCAGACACAGTTAAAAACTTTATAGTAGACATGCCGGACTTAATTTTTGATGGCGCTAAAATTTCAATGTCTAGTTTGTCCAGAAGCCATTGTCAATCTCACATCGAAAGCAAACAGCATTCTTCTGCAAAAAGTGGCATACGAGACCAAGAAAAATTTACATTTGATTTATGCGTTACTCTTATTTCATGTAATCTATCGTTTCGTTTACTAGACAAAGAAGCATTTGTCCCCTTCTGGAATAAATATGCGGACTGTAAATTACCTAGTCGGACATCGATACGAAATGTAGTGCCATTTGCTCCTGAACATCTAGAAAAAGGAATGAAAACGGAATTGAAAAATAAAAAACTGTGGTAGTGTGAGGACGAAACAACAGATCGTCAAAAACATTCTGTGGTTAATGTAATGGTACATACAATGGAACCACATCGACCGTCATCCTCCTTCTTACTTGCTTTCAAAAGAGTTATAAATTGTACTGCCGATAAGATTTTAAAAGTGGTGTTGAACTCATTGAACAAATTTGAAGTTTCAACTAAGCAACTTTTAATGTTTATGAGTGATGGTACCGCAAACATGCGTTCTTTGGGCCGATCTCTTAAAGAACATAGTGGTAACTTCTTGCACGTAACGTGTAAAATCCATACTCTAAATCTTGCGGCACAAACGATTCCTACATGTTTTCCACTAGTAAATGCATTGATTGCTAGTACAAAGGCAATGTTTCTAAAATGCCCGAAACGTACCCGACTATACCACAAACTGTGTCCTGATTTACCTGAACCACCACAGCCGATTGTTACACGATGGGGAACATGGTTGCAGGCTGCGTTTTACTACAACGAATATTTTGATCAAGTAAAGAAGGTAGTTTCAAAATATAAATATATTATATAACTATAAATAGCTTAAAGGTAAATGAGCAGAATGACGTGAATTATTAAATCCCAGTATTACAATGAAGCGGTTCATTGCACATGGTTAAAATTACAACTATAAATGATTAAACATGATGTAACAAAGGATAAAGGCTGAAATTTAGTGGTCCTAAATCTGAATTCATTAAGTGAGTTTTGTTTTTGTAAATTTCCATGCCTTCATAACAATTTAATTGAGCAGTACTCTTTACGTTTTTAATTAACTTTATATTATCAACATTATGGTTATTTTCAAGCATATGTAGGGCAACGCTAGATTTATCAAACCTTCTGAATTTGAGATGAGCCAAATGTTCTTTGTACCTAATTTTGATAGATCTTTTTGTCTGCCCAATATACACTTGATCACAACCTTTACATGAAATTTTGTAAATTCCTGATTTATCCATGTTATCCACTGGGTCTTTGGAATTTCCTAAAAGGTTTTTAAGGTTATTGCTCGTCGAGAAAACAATCTTGCGGTCAAAGATTTTTTGAAGACCCTTGGTGTAACATGGATAAAAGGGTAATTTAACATATTTCTTATTATTACGGCCGTCAATGCGTTCTAATGTGCTTACATTTCTAATTCTTAATCTATTCTTATGTTTCCTAATAGTATTATAGACGACATCTTCAGAGAATCCGTTAAAGTTAGAAATATTGATGATTTCTTTTAGTTCATTTTGATATCTATCTTTAATTAAAGGAAAATTGAGTAACCGGTGCACCAAAAAGTTAATAGCCGAAAGTTTGTGTTCACATGAGTGATTAGAATCCTGTAAGATGAATCTATTATTACTAGTAGGTTTCCTATGTACGTCTATTTCTAACTTATTTTTATTTCTTATTACTAACATGTCGAGGAAAGGAATCCTGTTGTCTTTTTCTTCTTTGTGGGTAATGGTGTGTGTAGGAAATTATTTATATAATAAAATCAATCTTTCTAAAGCCTTCTGAACAATTTTCTCAATAAAAGAACATCATTAGCCATTCTAGAATGGTCCCTTTTACCCTGTATCGCTTTCCCAAATACTCCTCCCGTCTAAATTATATTTCCCATTTAATTCGAAACGATTAATCTTTCCCGGAATGCCATTCCCCGAATGAAAATCAATTACAAGCCTATGCAATCTATCTTAATTCAGAGTTGAACGTTCAGCCAACTCCTTATACAATTAACAATCGATAATTGGTTGTTTCCGTTTCAGTTGGCAGAACGGCGATGGCCCTGAAGCTGACCAACATGACTGCACCGGTGATAGCTGATCCGAGAGAGGATATGAACTTGGACTGTCACTTTGATATGGGCAAGGAAGAGTTATACGCTGTGAAATGGTATAAGGACGATCACGAATTTTTCAGGTAAAAACTTGGTTGGTCTCGTGAGCAGGTTATTTATATAGAGGTCATGTATTAATTAAAGCACAGACTAAAGAAATTTGAAGATTTTAAAAATCATAGGATGTACATCTAATACAAAATTGTATAATTTTTTATTTTCCTTGCATTATCAACCCATTAAGTACCGCTACTGTATTCAATTAAAAATTTGAAACATTTTTTTTAATTATTTGTCTTAGATTTATTACAAATATAATCAATATGTTGCACTTTCATTCTTTTTTGTATTCGTTAAGTTTAACTTGTTTTGTTAATTGTTGTTTCTGCTTTACTTTATCGAACTTTACTGTAATTAATTAATTGTGGTAGGTTTGTTTAAATTTGTTAGTTGGTGATTTCTATTTCAATATCTTTATTTCAACTAGTGTATGTTTTATACAGTACTTGAATAGTTAGGAAAATATTTAGTATATGACATATATGTAATAAATAATATGATATTTACCTAAGTATTGTTATGTTATGTTCAACGTCGTGTTTACGACGACAACAATTTCTCTCGGTTGTCATTTCGATACTGAAGTAAATGTCAGGCTGGCCACTCGTTGGCAACCAAATATCCCTCTTGCGGGGATAATTGGTAATTTTTGCGTTACCATTTCCCCCCTCAGCCAACCGTCCTTGGGGCGAGGAAGGTAGAAATTAATTATAAGTCCAGATAACGACGAGTGTGGGTATCATGGACAATTCTACTCGTTTATCAATCTTCCTATTCAATTACTTCGTCTAAATTAATGTAAAAATCGTCTGGAATAAGCATCAACGTAAATTTCAAAGCACAACAGATAATATTTCGTTAATTAAATCCTTATCTGAAAGGTTTCCATAAATTCGTAGTGGATTTTCTCTTTTAAAGCTTGTTGGTGACAATTCGTATCACAGAATCATCAACAAACAACCTCCTGGTTAAGTCACTGCATTCGTTCTCGAGTACAAATATCATTTAGATTGAATGTCATCAAGAGGTAGTTTCTATTTAGGCAAATTATCAAAATTGGCTGTGAAGGAAAACAATCGCCGGTCTTTCGCGATTTAAAATAAATGAAAGAGTAACGACACCCTAAATTTTCATCAATCTTTATTCGGCCTTGGTTGAATCAAAGTTTGTCGTGAATAAAATCCAAAGATAAGTGTTCGTGGTGTATTGAAAGTCATTATTAGAAATTCAAATTGGATTAAATATCCAGAACAGGCAGTTCCTGTGGTGTGTATTTAAACAGGGTGTTTATTTACATTGGCGTCGGTCGAAAGTTTAAAGGTTAGTTGATTTTAAAATCTTAAAAATTCGTTAATCTGATTTCACTAAGTTACAAATTCATTCAAAATTGCCACAAGGGTACCTAGGGTTACCCCCGAACCTACGAAAATCATTTAATAAAGTTAAATTTGAAAATTTTACAAAATTTAGAGTAGAAACCCTGAGAAAGATATTTCAGTATATATCAAGTCAAGATATTTATAAAAATTTCAAATTGCATTAATGATGTATATATAAAAATGTATAAAATGTATAAAAATGTATAAAACGTATAAAAATGTATAAAATGTATAAAAATGTATATGGGACAATTTCAAAACAAAATGTATATGAGACCACTACAAAACATACTTCCTGTACATCAAAAATATTCTATAAGCAAATACACAGCGGAGTATCGTTGCTGAGGTATTCTTCAATGTTGTAAAAAGTGCCAGGAATTAGGTGTTTGTTTATAACCGTCTTGAAACGTTTTTCGTTTAATTCTCTCACTTCCCTTAGTAGATAATTGTAGAACTTAAGTGCCACATAATTTGTACTGGACTGTGCTCGGCTTATACGGTGGTAGGGTATCACTAAGTCGGATTTTTGACGGGTATTGTAGGAATGATTGTCAGAGTGAACAAGTTTGGGGGGGGTTTCATGAATATATAGTAAGCAGGTAAGTATATAGTATGAGGGTAAAGTAAGAATATTTAGATGTTTAAACAGGTCTCTGCGGCTGGTTAGTTTTGTTACACCCACAATTGGTCTGATGACCCTCACGTATAACCGCAGCATCATTTTTGGATTTAATCCCCACGTTTTTCCACACAATCTTCTACATCTGTCTAAGGCAATAGTAGATTTGTTGATAGTTTTATTGTTGTGAATATTCCATGTTAATCTTTAATTGAACCCATGAGATATTTCGTTTCTTTGACAAATGAAATCTCCACTCCTTCTAGCATAACAGGCTTCAAACTTCAAATTATGCGTTTCTTTGTGAATACGATGATTTGCGTTGTTTGACCATTGACTGTCTTTCTTGTTTACACAAGTTATCTACTGTATTTAGGGCATTTTGCATATTGCTAGATTGTCAACATATCCTAGGCAATGGAAACCTTCTTTGAACGGCTTTGTTATTAGATCGCCGACGCCCCCCCCCTCCTTCTTTGGTATTATCCTTCCCCAGAGACGCTACTATTATACAATCCTCCAGGGCGGTCCTTATCCATTGGCAGAATCGTGAAAGGACTTTATTTTCCTTGATTGCCTCTACCAGGGAATTTGTGGCAATACATTAATATATAGGGTGTTAAATTTAAGGAAACACAACTTTATATGCTACGTCTTATAGATCTAAACGGTTTATATGCGGTTACAATGTTGATTTTCATGAAAACAGTGTTGCTTTCCCACCATAAGGCGAAGCGTTACTTATGAAACATCCTGTGGTAGTAAATCTAGGAACTTATTAACTTAAGTTCAAAGAATAACTAAGACTGTTCATTGCAAAATAAGTATAATTTGAGCATATGTTCACCAATTTTGCTTGCTCCTCCTCTGTGATTTACTATTTCCCCAACCCTTTTTGGCATACTGTCAATGTAGCTTTTTATTATTTTTTTTTAATTTCATCGCTATTATGCCTCTACATTTTCAATATCTCGTTGTAATTCTTCCTTTGTAATTGAGTTTCGTGTACTTACGATGTTTTTGAAGACATTCCACACATTATTAATTGACCTTATATCTGGTAAATTGCCTGGCCAAGGTAGTACACGCAGATTTTTAGATTCAAGGTATCGCATCACACTTTTTGTCTTATGATACGATGCATTGTCTTGCAAGAAAGTATGTGGTCCTTGAATCGGATCCAATAAACCAATATAATGTATTAAATAGTTTTGTAAAACTTTTTTATATTGTTTTTGTTCCATTGTTCCGTTAACGAAATCCCGTTCTTTCTGTCATAACACATGACCAAACCATTAGAGATGAGGGGTGTTTAATAGATTTGATCGTGCATGCTTCTTTATAACGCTCTGAAGGACGTCGACGAACAAATTGGCTTCTCTCCGTTAGCGCTTCTAGCCGTATTCGTCGCTATAAGTAATCTAGAACAAGTAAAAAATGTCGAGAACCATTAAGCGAACTATGAGGATAAATGTGACCAAAAATACAGATGAGAAATGAAACTTACCTTTCCCCAATTTTCCAACTGTATACTTATTATATTCTGTAGCCCATTGAAATCGTGTCGGTGTCCCTCTCTTACACCGGAAATAGCCACCAACTTTCCTATTTTCAATAGAACAGTACCATTTTTATGTCAGATTTGGATTCTCTGTTGAATTCTAAAATTATTTTATGCGACATACCCTATCCCTAGAATTCACTCCTAAAGAGATATTTCATCTTTTCGAAAAAGTTTGACAGATGTGATGCATTACGGACTTTCAAATAACTTACAAATGTAATTCGCCAAAAAAGTTATTCTACTTGCTGGTAGTGTTTATAAAAAGATGTTTCTACAGCAACAGATAAATTTGCTAAATTATACAGGGTGTGCCGGTAGGGAGGGGACAGTGTCAGAGATTTTTTTAAATAGCAACTCCTAATTTTCTAAGCGGTATTAGATTCTGCATCAAAAAATAAAGCAAAAATGTATTATAAGTGCTATTGCTAAAGTTAATAGTTTAAGAGATATTTTGTGAAAACCTCCTTAATCTTAAATATAGCATTGTTTAGTATCAGTTTTGGTTTACCATGGTTAAACAATTGAAGATAGCTGTCAAATGTACTGTCAACAGTAATAAACACAGTAGTGGTCCTCAGTAGTTATTAATTGACATGATTCTCTTCGCATGACTCTTCGCATTAATTCCTGATGAGTAGCACGTTGAATGGATCCTGCAGCCAGTTCATTGAAGGTTTTTCTTACTCTGTTAGTCATGTCATCTTTTGTACCAACTGGATCTCTGTATACAAAGCTTTTAATGTAACCCCACAAGAAAAAAACCAGTGGGGTTAAATCCGGAGATCGCGATGGATATTTAAAAGGACCGTTTTTAACAATCCATCGGTGGTCAAACATTTCAGTAAGAATAACCGATACCGCCACGTGCGTTATGTGGTGGAGCCCCGTTTCAAATTTCTATTTTACTCACTTCTCCATATACTTTTAACCAAAGCTAAAATATTCCAGTAGGTTACTCCACAATAGCAATTACGTCTAGGGTATAACATGTCAGGTTCAGTACCGAACCGGTGTCAAATTTATTCCCATGTTCTCGCGCAATTAACATTATAGCGAGCAATCCTCTTAAAAACCAATTACGAAAAGTAGTATTAACAAAGATACCTTACATTAATGGGGACGTTTCTTCCTCCCGTTTTCCGTTTTACGTCGCGGCTAAAATTAACCGTGTTTCGTTAATTAGATCGTATGCGCTCGCATTTTTTCCTTTCTCTCCTTTTTCGGCGGTTAGACGCAAGCCCCCATTTGTGCTCGCGTTCCTCGCCAACTCCGCATTCTCCGTAATGAAGCATCATACCGGCGGCGGGCTGGTGTGGCACTTGAGCGGCGGACCAATCGCCGCACGCCACCGGCGCGGCGGAAATTTACTACTACAACGGGCGAGATTATGTGGAGGTAATTAGACGAACATGCTGGTTAAGACCGTAGTCACCTGTCTAAGTTTATTAGCGGTGCATACGAGTTCGCCCTAACATGCGCGAAGGCTACTTTTCAATTTTCTTGCCCGTAATGAATGCGATATGGTCCTTATTTGAAAATCAAGTCTGAAACTCGGTGTACATATTATGGTTCATAAAGTTAAGAAGCACTCTCAAGACTAAATAACCTGTTTTATTTCAAACAATGTAAGTACAGTTAGCGAGTATCATCCAAATGCTAAGTTTAAAGCGCCAAACTGGATGAATCCAGAATAATGGGAAATATTTTGTAGGTAGATACTGGTACAGGTAGGTAAACCACAGGTAGGTGGTTCTAGCTGTTGCAATTTCTATGTCACTAAGTATACTTTTATCGCAAAATTTTGTTACGTGAGACATTAAAATGTTGATGGTACCATTTAGATAATTAAATGGTCTATCAAAATGAAAAAAAAATCGGGAATTGTCATTTAAAAAAATTGTCGATGACATCATTACTTGAAAACCAGAAATGGGGCAAACTTAAAATTAATGTAAAAACGCTTACTTTTACAAAATAAGATTGATCTGTTTGAGTATTTCTTCGAAAAACGAATCGCTTTAGGTTTAACGAATTTATTTCATAATTTTGCCGCGCACAGTATATAGATTGAAGTGATTGAAGAAAAAATTATAAATAAATTATAAACATATCAAAATTTGTTAAAAGTAGTCGTATTATATTAGTTTATTTCTACACTGAGAAACAGAATACGTAATAATATTCAGGGTGTTCTATTTAAAATAATAAAGTAAATGCCTAGTTTGCTACTTATCGATCATCCTGTATATACGGAGATACTTTTGAAAGATCCCTTATGATGTCTATTACATTATATGAAAATTCTCACTATCTAGTATTTACACAATAGGCTCAATTTTTATTTACTTAGTCACCCAATAGATTCCCAAAAAAGTATTGTATTTATTTTTACGCGAGAATCTCCGCTCTGTATATAAAAAGAAATTCCCTCAGATTACTTTTTTATTGCCTATCTTCTTCCGTTTCGCACAAATTGAAATATCTACATACAAATGAAAGAATTCATTTCCATTGCAGAGGAAAGCCATTACATTGGGATTAAATATTCAAAAGTCCTATTGATTTTGGAGCGGCGAAAGGTTAGAGTAGAGGAGCCGAAAGTTTGGTAGCGTCTCGCCCTCTTCCGGACTTAAGGAAAATTTATATTAAAAAAGGACCAGCATTCAGTATTTTTCCAATATTGATGTTTTATTAAAATATCCTCCTCGTATGAAATTCAAATTGGGACGATACTTTCCTCCGAGTTATATATCTATCAAATTTTAACTTGAAAAGGAGGTCAAAATCGATCTTCCACGAAACTATCAAACGCTTCTAGCATGAACTTATTCGGTGAGTAGTTTATCCCAAAACTATATTCTCTAAGTTTATCGCGAAAGGAGGAAGATTTTGTTATTCCGAAATACTTTATCATTTGCCTTTTCATAGTTGCAGATATGAACAAGGATTCAAACTGTGTTGTCAACTAGAAATGTTAAGATATTTATAAGTTACGTAATCATAAATAAGAAAAAAATCAAAGTTACTGGCGCATCCACCATAATTGATACCTTTTTAAATATTATATTCCACTGTACAGGGTGAATCAACGATAGAGTAAAATAAGTTTGTGATTTATCGGTATAATTTGCGATATATATCGTATGATATGGTTAGAGTAACCAAAACTTGCGCACTCGCATAGGCGTCGGTATTACGGGTTAATATAAGAATACGAAAAATTCATAAATAAACTTACTTGCTAATTATTCAACAAACTAGAGGCATCAGGATGTGAACTACTGTAAACTTGCATCATTGCATATGTTTCCACAGTTACTTCTCTAAACCTTGTGTGTCGACAAGAAAAAATATTCTTATACATAGAAAACGATCTCTCCACATCTAAGGAAGTTACTTTGCATGTAGAAACTGTTTTTCAAAATCACTTAAAAGTTCACTATTCTTACACTTATTATAAACGGCCTCTAAAATATTAAAATCGGGATTTTTTCCTTAAAACATCTGCTAACTTTTGACTAGCGCATAATCCTGGCGTATCATTTAATGTGTGTAATTTATTTTTTACACTCTCCACTATGTCTAATGATTCCTGCAATGACAATTCAGTACATTGTAGTTTTTCTGATGGCATCTAGTAATACTGTATAATTGGTACATATTGTTGTTAAATCTTCTAAAAGTTGAGGAATTTGAAATTCTTTTTGACTTTCTCTAATTGCTTTGGATTCATTCCGATTAAATCGCATTATAACTGATTGAATTTGTTGAAAATGGATCAAATAGTAAGAAGCTGCTCTTAACCAAGTACCCCATCGCGTTAAAATTGGTTCAGGAGGTTCTGGAATACCTTGACAAAATTTACGAAATTCTTTTAAATGTTTAGGAGATTTACGAAACACTGCTTTAGTACTTCCAATCATCCGATCAACGTTTCCGTAATGTTGTCGAACAACTTCACCAACTAAATGCAAAGCATGCAGCACGCTGGTTATATGTATTAAGTTAGGAAATATATGTTTTAAGGATCTTCCAACACTTAAAATCGTTGCTGCACTATCTGTCACAATCATCACAACTTGATCTTGGGCAATTTTAAATTTTTTCAAAGCGTTCATTATCACTTTTTGAATATTTTCCGCGGTACATTGTTGAACACGTTTGCAAGCTAACAAATATCGAGATGCTGTGTTCTCGCTAGATAAAACCCGAGCTATTACATTCACAATACTGTTTTTCTTTATATCGGTCGTCTCATCCACGGTAATCCATATTTTTTTGAAACACAAATCACGTTTACACACATTTTCTAGCATCTCTTTCATTTGCGGCAAATGATTCTGTAATTGTGTTTGTAAGGATAATGGGTACTTTGGAACGTATTGTCGCCAAAACGTTTTAAAAGCTGCTTTTCTCACTAACGATAACGGAAAATTACAAGAGGTAAACATAATTAATAAATGTATGAGGAATAGTGTATACGGTATTTCAGTTCTTGCATTTCTCATATGCTTAATACCATTGACATGCCTCTGGCAATCAGTTCTGTCCAATGCAGCCAAACGAACATTGCATATTAAGCAAAAAACTGCACTACCGTCATATTTTAAATGGGGAAAAAGTGACACATACTTATGTACATTAGTAGCAAATCTATTACGAGGCATTGTTTTCTTAGGTATGTAAATATTAGTTCTATATGAAGCGATACACTAATTATGTGCTTGGTATAATACTACAACACACAAAAAACACCAGCTATATTTTCAAAAGCGACACGTAAGTAGATAACCTTGACCGTTCGACTAATCTCTGCAACAACTCAACCGGTACTAAAACGAAATCTCTCTCAGCGCGGTTTAACATGATTTATATTCAAGGTCGACACTACGTGCCTGCTTCTCTACCGGTTTAGTTTATTTATGAATTTTTCGTATTCTTATATTAACTCGTAATACCGACCTATGCGAGTCCGCAAGTTTAGGTTACGCTAGATATAGTTAGCAAGCTCGCACATTTTAGAAATATATAAAAGTATACAGGGCGCGATAAAAAAGTAGAGCAACCAAAAGTTGTATTTTTTTAAACGGGACACCTATATATGAATTAATTTTTTAATTCCCCGCCTAACTCTGAAACTTTTTTTGTTATGTATTTCTTATGTTGAAACTTTGCAGTTTTCAAGATATTCAGCTTTAAAGGTAAAACCATTTTCAAGCATCTATTTGATTGAAAATTTTGCCGTCGTTTCTGTAAGAAAAACGTTTATATTTGGTAAGTGGAAAGACAAATGTTAAGTTAATAGGTACAATATAAAACATTTGAGATATCGGCTACATGATGTTAAATGTAATTGTCCAAACATGAAAAAAATTAAATTAAAAAAAAAATCACTTTTTTCAAATGGCACACCCTGTATATTTTTATTTTATCTTATAAAGGACCAAGAACCCTCTAATTTCTGTTGAATATGTCCTATACCTATCTTCAATTCTTTTTGAGATATTTTATTTTTCATTTTCTTGCAATGAGCAAATAAAATGAGCCATGAAAGAAGTATATTTTCAAAAACAATCAAAATATTATTAGAAATCAATTTTTCTACTATCTAGAACAAAATAAATAAATTAAAATAAGGCATTACTCTGTGTGACTGATGACATACTAGCGGCGTCGGATCGAGGGTTGGTGACTGTATTGATTCTTTTTGACTATTCAAAGGCATTCGATACTGTTAACCATACAATGCTCATAAATGTGCTACGTTCGAAGAGATTCAGTACGGAGTCGTTGATATTGTTATCCGATTATCTATCGCATACGTCGCAGTGTGTTAGGATCGGTTCCGAGGTCTCCCAACCTAGGGAAACACTACAAGGTCTCGCCCAAGGTGCCATTTTAACTCCAGTTTTATTCTCTCTATATACCTCTTCATTTCTCACTAACTTGAATTACACTAAAGCACACTTGTACGCTGACGATATGCAGTTGTATTATTCATTTAGGATGTGTGATTGGGAGCAGAGTGTTGCTAAGATTAATAGCGATCTGTCACTTGTCTACGAAACTTCTTTAATTCACTCGTTGTATCTTAATCCGACAAAGTTGCAGGTCTTATTATTCGGAAAGAAGGAAGCATGTGAAGCACTGAGTGCCATGGCTGACTTTAGTATTAACAACGTACAAATTCCCATAGTAAACAAAGCAAAAAGTTTAGGTCTAA
The DNA here is from genome assembly GCA_029619315.2 of Dynastes maya. Taxonomy (NCBI): domain Eukaryota; kingdom Metazoa; phylum Arthropoda; class Insecta; order Coleoptera; family Scarabaeidae; genus Dynastes; species Dynastes maya. The sequence goes on from JAROYE020000006.1 coordinate 5,275,991, forward strand.
ATCTCGACAATTCATTTCGTTTTCGAAACCAAATCAATAAATATGTACAGATAGCATACTTCAATCTAAAAAATTTGTATCCTTTCCGCTCAGTTTTAAACAAGCAAATTAAAAAGTTATTGTGTGGTACATATGTTCTCTCTAATTTTACTTACCGCTCTGAAGTATTTCATCCTTGCTTAGACCACTTAAGTGGAAACAAAATACAAACAGTACAAAATTTATGTCTGAGGTACATTCATGGTATAAGAAAATATCAACATGTATCACACAAGTTAATAGAAACTGGGTGGTTGAATATGAATAACCGCAGGGAGCTACAAATGCTTACGCTGTACCATAAAATATTAACAACAAAAAGTCCTCCATATCTATATAATAAAATAACATTTAGAATAAACATTCATAATATCACAACAAGGTACCGAGGTTTGATATCCCCACCTTTCCACAGAACGGCTCTCTTTGAGAGATCATTTTCTTTTTGTATATGTACCAGGTACAATGGTCTTTCACCGCAGTTAAAAGAATGCATCAATATTAAACAATTCAAATTCAAATTACGATCTATGCTTCTCCCTTGATGATGAACTTTATATATTTTTCTTTGTTTTCCACATAGAGAAAGAGTGTGTAGCTATAGATTCTATTTTTATTCGTAGTTGGTAACTATGCAAACTATGTATTCAATATATATTGTTTCTTTGTTTTATTTGGGCACACACAGAATTAATTAATTTTAGGCATTCTTTATATGTTAGAATTGTCACGTCAACAATACAGGATTAGGTAGAGCAGCAACTTAGCTTCTATGTTACTGGACCTCGTCCTGAGATTGTGCATATTGCTACAACCCCATATGTGTTTTATTTTTGTAATTCTGAGGCAACCATAATGTGCACAATAAAGTCATTTATTCACCCTGTACTTTTCATTCACACCTACAACCGACTTTATGCAGAGTGTCCCAATATCAATAGCAAAATTTACTGTTGAGCTACCTGACGTAATACAGAACAAAATGCCTTAATAAACCTATGTCCAGAAATAACTTATTTTCTAGATATCAATGAAGGCAGCAGTACTATATGTAGTCTTAATTGCGCATGCCTTGAAAGATACTTTTGAAAATTTCAGCCATGTTAGACGCTCAGAATTTTATATTTTTTTATTTCATTAATAAAATATTTAATACCAGAACCAATTATTTTGAGCAAGAGTGTATCTTACTTGTATTGTTATTTTACGTTGAGCTTTAATGTATATGTTATGTAAACACAATCATTACGAAATTTGTGCTAGGATGTATTTTCAAACTGTTTTGCTTGTGGGTGTTACGTACAAGGTCGCGAAGCGCCGTGAACAGAAAGTGCTACGTCACTCCAGATACGGGTATATTAGCCGTATAAAATTTCATAGTATAGTCTTTACTGCAGCGGGTCAAGCTGGACAGAAAGAACGCCTTGCACGGCATTAAAAGCTGACTTTTGCAAAGCTGACGGAGATCCATCCATATTACGCAATTCGTCAATGTTCCACAATTACGCGGCCCTTTCCAGACTTTTGTGAAGCACTCATATCGGAACAACGTATAAGTCCGTATCCCTTGTTAACGATAACCGAGAACCTTTAAGTCCGCAATTCATAACTTATCGTTTCTTTAATAATTGTAAATATATTAGAAAATCCGTTAAATTCTGCATAAAATCCGGATCTGAATCTAAACTAATTTCCGTAACCGAAAATGATAGAGAGCTTATTTTACGCAAACACTGAAATTAGACTCGGTTTATTTTGGTTTTATTTTTCCGTACCGAAACGATTGTAAACATTCGACAATTTTTGATAATTTTGTGCAATCACTGAAAGTTATATTATTTTACTGTTTAAGAATTTTATTTAAGTTAAACATTTGTAAATGAAATTGGTTATTATTACTTACCTTTTTGTTTCATTTGTTGAACCTCTGGACACAGAAGCTACCACAGGTAGAGATAAGAGTGTACACCGTGCTTAATTAACATCACAAGTAACTCACTTTTTCTTAGCCACTGAGCCACTTACCCAAACATCTTTTATTTTAATTAGCAAGGATGTGGTGATTATTCCACGACACCTAAGTTTATTCTGACAGAAATGGATATTCATGATACAGACAGCGACATCCAACGGCGAGAGGCGCAACTATATTACAACGCCAATAATATAGGGTTCCTGTCATCAACAAATGTTAGAATATTTCATTTAAAACAAGGAAAGCTTATGACAGGCAGCTTATTTATTTTTTGCTTACAAATTCAGAATAAGCTGGTTAAGAAAATATCTGATAAGGCTATTGATTCACATTTGATGTGTTAAAGTCTTCAAGAATTTACAAGGACACTATTGTTGAGAAATAAAACTGAGTTTGACAAAATAAATACATATTTCTGTGTTAGGCCGGAAACTTTCCAGACTACCTTCGCCTAATTCCAAAAATGCTCATCTAAGAATACAGGTTTATTGATATATTTTGTTCAGAATTATGTGAGGTATCTGTCCAGTGAATTTGGCGAATTGACACTGGAATGCCTTGTATTTGCAGTGCTACTGTGACCACTAAACCGCCCTCGTATCTTTTACAAAGAAGAAGGAGGCATCTAAAGCAGACTAAGAACCACGTGTACATTGCTGGAATTAAGTATCGAAGAAAATTTACTTGGAAGGAAGATAAATATAATTTCTTACAAAAAGACCGTTTATTAAATTTAGTCAAAGCACTAAGGATCCATAGTAAAAAGCTATGTAACAACACCGGCATACGAGATCCACTTCGTTTGTGAGAAACGTTCGTCTTCTATATCACCAAAAATTAATTCCGCTTGTTTAAATTACAAAGCGAAAAGAATAGATGCACCGTGCATAATTTAAAGCCCACAGAAGGAAGAAAATGTGCTTTAGATGCACTCGTTAAATCTACTTTCCGGTAATGTCGCACTTAACACTTAGGACTCGTTTTTTTTAAAGGTGTAAGCAAAGCGTCATCACGTATTTTAAATTTTCCATCACATCTCTACCTCGCGGCAGCAACAAATGGCACCTCTTTAAAGTGAATTTCAGCTTTCAGCCCTCAAAGCATATTTTGTTTCATGTATCAGATGACAAAGAGAACTTTACAAACATTCAAACGGAATATACTCTGCGTATACACATGACGGTGTACACCGTTTTCGACCTTATTGAATCTCAATATAAAGAGGTATCGTTGATACTTGTATCTAGGAAGTATGTAGAGATAGGAACTGTCGAGCAATTATGTAACGACTTACCAGTATAATGCATTGACTGTTTACGTCTGTTCAATCCACGATTGAACCAACATCTGTAAAAAATGATTCACTTTTCATAGAATTTGAGACATTTATACATCTCAAGAACGATGAATCTAGGAAAAAATGTATCAAATAAAATTTAGTTGGTATGGAGGTACGAAACAGAATGGTAGTTTTCTAAGTTGACCTTTACCATGTTTTCATGTTTCTTTTACGTGTGGTGGCGGCCTTACGGGGTATAAAACCTTTGAATTTGTCATAACACCAGGAAACTCTTAGTATGTAAATGGTCTGTGCAAAATGTTACATAGCTTTCATTACAAACATTTGATGTGCTGCAACTAGGAAGACCGTAACAAATATGTAAATACCGAAGAACACAGAGATAGGAAAAGGGGCGTGTCGACAAGAACTGCCTTTATTTTCGATTTACTTGTCATGATGATAACCTGTAATTTGTCACTTCGCTTACTCGAAAAGGAACCGTTCCAGAACTTTTGGTATAAGTACACCAACTACGAAAACGGCAAATCTACATTAAAAAATCAGTTGCTTTAGTTATGTGTTGACGAGACAACAGATTGTAAAAGAAATTCTATTCTAGATGTTATAATACGTATACTGGATCCTCATAAACCAACATTTCCACTTTTATTAGCTAGCAAAAGACTGGAAAAGTGTACTGGTGCAACAATTGTAAGGGTCATACTTAGTACGTTAGAAAACTTTCAAATCTCATCACGTCTAGTGTTGATGTTTATGAGAGGTTCGGTAGGCCATTCTCTTCTTGAACACGGTTGCAAGTGTTTACATGTTACGTGTAACATGCATGCTTTACATCTCGTTGTAAAAACCATTCGACAATGTTCACCAGAGGTAGATACATCAACAGCAAGTACAAGTAAAGTGTTTCTCAAATCTCCAAAACGTCTTCGATCATTTCCCGCACAGTGTCCTGGTATTTATGAACCACCACAGCCGATTCTTACACGTCGGGGAACATGGTTGCAGGCAACTCTTGATTATGCTGAATATTTCTAACGAGTAAAAGCTGTTATTCTACAATACAATCTGCCAAAGCTGCAGCTATTAAGGAGAACCAAACAAAATTTCGATATATTTCCGTTGAAACAGAATTACAAACTATTCGTAAGAACTATAAAGGATTATATGACGGAATAGAACAATTACAAAATAGAGCGTTGTCGTTAGTGGAATCACTTCAAATAGTGGAGGAACTGCACACACTGCTGCGCACTATACATGACGCAAAATATAATTGGGTTATAAAAAAGTTCGAGAATATGTTAAAGAATGATTCCGATGTTATCACATTAAAACAAATTTACGATACTGCATCGACTAATCCATTAACTGAATTCAAAGAATGCTTTAATCATGCATGTGTTACATCCGTAGATGTCTAACAATCTTTTTCAAAATATAAACACGTTGGAAACATATCTAATGCTGTCAACTTTTTACGACTCTCATCCAGTAGGACTGGATACTTATAATGGTCCTTCTACCTTTGATGTTCGATAATTCCATTGCAACCCGCCAACCTACTTGATGACGCTGCTTAAAAGGGTAAGTGTTTCACAACTTTTCAGATATTATAATTCTTGATTGGTTCTGTTATTATTATTCGATTTATAACTTATTTTTTGGTGTACTTACTGAAGGAGGGGCACAGCCTATGCCGCGCAGAGACATCACCTCGCTTTATTTAAGAAACAAAATACAATTCCACACAATGAGAAGCTGCATATGAAACTAAAAACAATTAAACAAATTAAAACTAAATACAGCGTTATTGTTGAAACGGATACAAAAATCTATGAAGAAATATTAAAAGGGGGCAACAGGATTAATTGGTCCATTTGTCGAATATCTGTACAGTTTCCCCTCTTGAGCGTGCGAATACCGATATCGTTCTTTGAATAGGCATCAGGATGTGAACTACTGTAAACTTGCATCATTGCATATGTTTCCACAGTTACTTCTTTAAACCTTGTGCGTCGACAAGAAAAAATATTCTTATACATAGAAAACGATCTCTCCACATCTAAGGAAGTTACATTTGCATGTAGAAACTGTTTTTCAAAATCACTTAAAAGTTCACTATTTTTACACTTATTATAAACGGCCCCTAAAGTATTAAAATCGGGATTTTTCCTTAAAACATCTGCCAACTTTTGACTAGCGCATAATCCTGGCGTGTCATTTAATGTGTGTAATTTATTTTTTACACTCTCCACTATGTCTAATGATTCCTGCAATGACAATTCAGTACATTGTAGTTTTCTGACGGCATCTAGTAATACTGCATAATTGGTACATATTGTTGTTAAATTTTCTAAAAGTTGAGGAATTTGAAATTCTCTTTGACTTTCTCTAATTGCTTTGGATTCATTCCGATTAAATCGCATTATAACTGATTGAATTTGTTTGAAAATGGATCAAATAGTAAGAAGCTGCTGTTAGCCAAGTACCCCATCGCGTTAAAATTGGTTCAGGAGGTTCTGGAATACCTGGACAAAATTTACGAAATTCTTTTAAACGTTTAGGAGATTTACGAAACACTGCTTTAGTACTTCCAATCATCCGATCAACGTTTCCGTAATGTTGTCGAACAACTTCACCAACTAAATGCAAAGCATGCAGCACGCAGGTTATATGTATTAAGTTAGGAAATATATGTTTTAAGGATCGCCCAACACTTAACATCGTTGCTACACTATCTGTCACAATCATCACAACTTGATCTTGGGCAATTTTAAATTTTTTCAAAGCGTTCATTATCACTTTTTGAATATTTTCCGCGGTACATTGTTGAACACGTTTGCAAGCTAACAAATATCGAGATGCTGTGTTCTCGCTAGATAAAATGCGAGCTATTACATTCACAATACTGTTTTTCTTTATATCGGTCGTCTCATCCACGGTAATCCATGTTTTTTTGGAACACAAATCACGTTTACACACATTTTCTAGCATCTCTTTCATTCGCGGCAGATGATTCAGTAATTGTGTTTGTGAGGGTAATGGGTACTTTGGAACGTATTGTCGCCAAAACGTTTTAAAAGCTGCTTTCCTCACCAACGACAACGGAAGATTACAAGAGGTAAACATAATTAATAAATGTATGAGGAATAGTGTATAAGGTATTTCAGTTCTTGCATTTCTCATATGCTTAATACCATTGGCATGCCTCTGGCAATCAGTTCTGTCCAATGCAGCCAAACGAACATTGCATATTAAGCAAAAACTGCACTACCGTCATATTTTAAATGGGGAAAAAGTGACACATACTTATGTACATTAGTAGCAAATCTATTACGAGGCATTGTTTTCTTAGGTATGTAAATATTAGTTCTATATGAAACGATACACTAATTATGTACTTGGTATAATACTACAACACACAAAAACACCAGCTATATTTTCAAAAGCGACACGTAAGTACATAACCTTGACCGTTCGACTAATCTCTGCAACAGCTCAACCGGTACTAAAACGAAATCTCTCTCAGCGCGGTTTAACATGATTTATATTCAAGGTCGACACTACATGCCTGCTTCTCTACCGGTTTAGTTTATTTATGAATTTTTCGTATTCTTATATTAACCCGTAATACCGACGCCTATTATGCGAGTCCGCAAGTTTAGGTTACTCTAGTTGTTAGACACCACTCAATTTGCATATTCTCGCAAGACAGCACCTTTCTGCCTTGTTACGTTTGCAATTGTCAGCATTGCTGCACTCGCAGCGTCTCGCCTAATGAATCAACACATAGACAAATGTCGAATATTTAATCGAAACATAAAACGGTGACGGAGAAACTTGTTAATTAAGGTGCAAATTTAATTTCAAACTTTTTGTTTGCTTCAGCGGAAATGCGAAGCAAGGAATTGTATGCATCTGGCTGGCAATTTAATAGACGTTCTCCGTACTCCGTTGTATACCATCGTTAAGAATATGTTTCTAGCGTATTAAAACGTCTAAAAACTTTCGCGAAAGATGAACGTCATGAATGTGCTGTTAACGGAGAACGGTTAATTAGGTTTTGCCTTTCCTCTGTTTTGAATTCTGCAAGGGAGCGGCTGCAAAATAAATCCATTCTTTATAGTTTTTCTATTCATCTTTATTGTGATAGATTAGATGATTACTACCTTGAATATATTGCGTTATATGTAATTGAAATGTTTAGAGACATAAATAAATAATTTCAAGACGTCAAAGCAAAGTAACTGCTAGAGTTTTAATATGAAAAATTATCTTTTTTCAATGTAAATTTTAATACAACAAAAGTTGATACATGCTATATAAGTTATTTGTTTTAATGACATTTTGTGCGGTAATCAATAGAGTTGCTCCGTAACGCCAACGGGCAGTGGCGAAGGTTCGATACAACCCTCAGTATAACTGCGAGTCTCAACCAGATCTGTTGTGTATACATGTACGCTGCCGTAAATACTATTTCGTAGTTCTACGTTTGTTTTACAAATGTTGCCTACGTCGCGAAAACGACCAATGTTGGACAAAGTTACAGAATTTATAGCAGAAATGCCTGACCTAAATCATGTTGGCGTTAAAATTCAATGTGTAGTTTGTAATATCCCTTTAATGTGTTGGTCCAAAAAGGGTCGTCTACGTCACGTAAATAGTAAACAGCATTCTTCAAAAAAAAATTGCACACAACACTATGACAAATTTAAATTTAATTTATGTGTTACCTTTATTGCATGTAATCTACCGTTTAATTTACTAGAGAAGGAAGCATATGTCTTCTTTTGGAATAAATATTCGGACTGCAAATTACCAAGTAGGGCATCGTTACAAAGAATTGAGCCATCTACTCGTGAACATGTTGAAAAAAGAATTAATCGGAGTTGAAAGATAAAAAATTGTGGTTATGTGTGGACGTAACAACAGATCGTAAAAAACATTCTGTAATGGTACATTAGTTACGAAACACTGCTTTAGTACTTCCAATCATCCGATCAACGTTTCCGTAATGTTGTCGAACAACTTCACCAACTAAATGCAAAGCATGCAGCACGCAGGTTACATGTATTAAGTTAGGAAATATATGTTTTAAGGATCGCCCAACACTTAACATCGTTGCTGCACTATCTGTCGCAATCATCACAACTTGATCTTGGGCAATTTTAAATTTTTTCAAAGCGTTCATTATCACTTTTTGAATATTTTCCGCGGTACATTGTTGAACACGTTTGCAAGCTAAGAAATATCGAGATGCTGTGTTCTCACTAGATAAAACGCGAGCTATTACATTCACAATACTGTTTTTCTTTATATCGGTCGTCTCATCCACGGTAATCCATATTTTTTTGGAACACAAATCACGTTTACACACATTCTCTAGCATCTCTTTCATTCGCGGCAAATGATTCTGTAATTGTGTTTGTGAGGGTAATGGGTACTTTGGAACGTATTGTCGCCAAAACGTTTTAAAAGCTGCTTTTCTCACCAACGAAAGGGAAAGTTTACAAGAGGTAAACAAAATTAATAAATGTATGAGGAATAGTGTAAAAACGGTATTGAAACCATGGCCCTCTGGCAATCAGTTCTGTCCAATGGCAGCCAAACAAAACATTGCATATTAAGCAAAAAAACTGCACTACCGTCATATTTTAAAGGGGGAAAAAGTGACACATACTTATGTACATTAGTAGCAAATCTATTACGAGGCATTGTTTCTTAGGTATGTAAATATTAGTTCTATATGAACGATACACTAATTATGTTTTTGGTAAATACACAAAACACAAAAAAACACCAGTATATTTTCAAAAAGCGACAGGTAAGTACTAACCTTGCCGTTCGATTAATCTCTGCAACAGCTCAACCGGTACAAAAACGAAATCTCTCTCAGCGGGGTTTAACATGATTTATATTCAAGGTCGACACTACATGCCTGCTTCTCTACCGGTTTAGTTTATTTATGAATTTTTCGTATTCTTATATTAACCCGTAATACCGACGCCTATGCGAGTCCGCAAGTTTAGGTTACTCTGCAATTTCTTTATTTGATACCCGATTTATTATTTCCACCAACTTAATAAATTAAATTTATTGACACTCGTTTCAGTGTACAGAGCACTAATTGTGAGATGTTCTCCGATCGAACACAATTAAAGCTGGAAAATTCTTTGTCTTTTGACACTTAATATTTTTTTGCAACCTCTAATATTATTTACATTAAAAAAGTAATAAATCTTCCGCTTAATGATGTCAGATTATTAAAGATTATAATTTATATCTCCAAATTGTTTACAATTTCTTCTAGCAAGCAACTATATAAGATCGCTGGCAATCTATTAACGTGAATACGTCAACTAGTGGCAATAAAACGCGAACGAGAACATTAAATTAATAGCTGTTAATTAATATTGGCGCTATATTACTACCACGACCATCAAAAACTCTAATTAGTCATCGTGCCGGAAACTTCCCGCTTCGGCTACATTTTTCAAAAAATCCACCACTCAGGGGCGTTTTCTTGCATCTCGCAGCAATAGTCGCACGATACCGCTCGAGTTTGCCGAGCTCATCGATTCGCGATTTCTCCCGCTTTAATTTTAAGTTAGTAATTAGTTTTAAAGTTACGGGCGAAGACTCAGTTTTAAAAAGTCAGCGAACTATTGCTTGCTCAGCAGCGTTGCGGTGCCCGCATTTGAGCTTCGGGTTGGCGATTCATTGCGAGCAACCGACGCGACGGTGTGTCATTGACAGGTTATTAAATTTTCATAACGGCGGTCGCGTCCCGCTGTCAGATCGCCTTCGAATACCTAGCGTGGTTATACGGACGGGCCGTGGTTAATTAGTGAATGTGCGGAACTTAATTGCTTAATTGAGAATTATTTTTGTTGATTTAATGTAGGTATGATGAATGATCGATCTTCAGCGTTGCAATTTTCCTTTTAATCGTATTTTGTTTCTTCAAAGAAAGTCGAACATTTAACAATTTGCAATGTTTCGCCTTAAATGTTAGAAATCTTTTATGGCATACTGACAACCCGCTTTACTTTGTCGTATCATAACCTTAATTTAACGGGTGATGCAAAAGTAGTTGGACATCTTTTAACATTTTTCATACTTTAATCAAAAACTATTAGCAAACATGCAATGGTTTAATCTTAAAAAACTAAACTTTTTTTACAATATCATTGGGTTTTAAAATGGCAAAAGGTCCACTTTCTTCAATTTTTCTCAGTTTAGATGGAATCTTTTGAATCATGGCTTGGATGTAATCTGGACTAATTTCCTTGAGCTTATTGCTAATTCTACATGCTAACTGATTCTCGTTTTCTGCGGTCCAACCCTCCTCATAAACGAGTCGACTAAGTTCTGCCCAAAATCTTCGATAGGCGTGCCTTTGGAATATTTGGAGGATTAATTTCTTTAGGACGAAAGCGATGTTATTTTCTGTTAACCATGTGGTAACAGTTTTTGCATAATGCGAATTCGCTAAGCCTGGCCAAAAGAGAATATCATCTCCTTGGTGAAATCTCTCAATAAATCGCTTTAGTTTTGGTAGTTATTTTGTCCTATACACTTAAGTATTTATTGCTGAATCACACACACTTCTTATGACAGGACTTGAAACACCGGCTTTCGAAATAGCAATCCAAACTAAAATTTTTGGCTCAGATTTTGCTTTACCTGCGAATCGCACTTCGTCAGGAGCAGAGTTTTTATTTTTTGTGTAAAATCCAGCATTTCCAGCGATGTTAGTGTTACCAAAGGTAAAATATTTCTCATTATCTAAGATCAACAATTTTTGTGCAACTTTTAGATTGGTCCTCATCTTCCTACATCGAACCGGAATAATTTCCATTTGTTTATCCGTATATTTTGGTGCTTTTACTTTTATAATATTTTAAACCTTTTTTTTTCCCAAATTTCTTGATATACAAGACTGAGACACTTTAACTTTGCCGCCTTTTGTCGTTGCGAATTCCAATCTTGTTTTCCATTCCAATTCCATCATTTTGTAACTTTACCCTTACTTAGTTTTTCGCTCTGCCTTTTTTTTTCAAGTTAGTATAGGTTTGCCATCTAAAAACGTCTTTGATGCTATATATGGGTCCCAAAATTTTTTCCGCCGGGGTCCATCTTCCAAGGGCAGAACAAATACGTTCTCACAAATTTTCAATAGCAGCAGTTTTCATTCTCACAACTAACAAATAAACGATTTTCTGTTTAAGCGAAACGTTCGTACATTGACGTTTGACTCATTTGTCAAAAAAACTCTACAGCCTGCTACGCTAATTTTTCAAATGTCCAGCTACTTTTGCATCATGCGTTATCTGTTAATAATTTCTTTTGTAATAGATGGAATTATACAGAAACGTTATATTTTGTTTATTTACAGTTTCTGCAATAATCATGACGAACAAATATAAAAATAAATGTAAACAGAGACGATTTTAGCGGGTACATCCCATCAAAACTCAAAATAAACTACAAGGGGACTATCTAAGTTCAAAAAACCTTAAATCATGATGCTGATTCCTTTTTCTTATATACAAGAATAAATGTTGATTGATTGATTTGAGAATTTATTGAAAATGGTAGAACCAAACCAACGGTCTGTTTATTTCGAAAGACGGAATAATTTGATTCTGCAATATGGTAAGTCCCAGATTGAATGTTGCAAGCGATATCTCCCACATTTGTAGAGATATACATGGTCCCAGGTGTCTCTGGTGGAGAAGTTAGGGATGAAAATTAACCGTGGGGAAGATTGCACAACAAACCTTTGTTTTTGGTTTTTTTCACTTACAGGGGCAAATTAAAAAGAAAAAATTTAAATTTCCCTAAAGAAGCCAAAATCTTTTGTCTTGTAAAAATTAAACCGGTTTGATTATTTTCAATAAAGGTTTAAAATAATTTAATCCCTAAATTCGCCATGGCGCGGTGGGGGCAAATTTTTTTTTGGGAAGCTGAGTTACTATTACAAGAAATAGACATCCTTTTTGGACAATACAAATTAGGGAATAAAATGGCTATCATAATTTAAGGTCAGGGCTTTTCTGCAAAATTTTTAATTTTGGGAACAGGTCTTTCCGGGTTTTTCGAAAAAGTTTAAAGGGCCCAAATCTATATAAAACCCCCCCGACCCATTTACCGGAAAAAACCGGAAATTATAAGGGGTTTCCCCGAATTATTACACTTCCATAAACGTACTTTACCCGGGGGTTATAAACGTTAGAAAAAATTTCCGAAAAACCGCAAGTTATTTGACGGTAACAGAAGACGAACAGGTTCTGTCGAATTTCTTATAACTCACCGGTAGTAATTTTATTGTTCACTCTTTTGCCGATTCTAGAATTTTATTCCCGTGTCACTGCCTGTTAATCATCGTAATATAAGATTTATCTTTCACGACGAATCCATTTAACTTTACGGGAAACCTCCTTGTACATGGTTTCAAATAAAATTTTTAATTCTCGAATTTTAATTTAAGAAAAGGGGATCATTCCGTTTTACATTTTATTTTTCTTTCTTCTTTAACCTGAATGCCGTTTATTTTGTTTTAAAACCGTTTGATAAATATGTAAATAAATCGAAATATAGAAAAATTTACTTGTTTTTTTAACCGAAATCTCTTGACAAATCCGTGCTACCTCAGGTATATATCGTCGATGAACTCCGTGTTCCAGGACACCATAGAACTCACTTTTCTCCGAATACACAAATCTAGGAAATTAAACTCACGAAGAAACTGTAGATTTAAAGTAACTAATCTTCACGACATTTTCCACCTCATAAAAATAAATAAACACGGTTTTGCCGCTTGTCGCGATATCTGTTAGAAAGAAGCGTGTCTGGAACCTATGTGTAGCTAAAGCCGCTAGTACAGAAACCTATTAACATCGAGATTAAATTAAGTTATAAAAGGAAAAGAAAATAATTCATGAGCAATTTATTAACCTACAATTTACAATTATAAAGCAAATTAGTTAGGAAAACACAAATTTTTGACGATGTAGCACTGCACTATTACATTTACCACCGCACTTCACTAGAACTGAAGTCTCATTTCGATTTGATGATAGCTTAGCAGTGTCCTAGTGCCGCAGTGTTTGAGGAAGTGATGTGAATTATAAATTAAATTAAAAATTAATTATAACCTTTAATGTCACGAACCTCTAGTACTTATGACCATTGAAATATAATAATTATAATAAATAATAATAAAAAAAAAAATTGCCACTCCTTAACTTAATTTGTGTCGTCTCACGCAATATGCAATTCCTCTTCATAGCTGATATACATAGATATGTCTTGCTTGTTAATATAATTCCATGAAAGTTATTGATAAAATTTCCCCGTTACCTTTAAACCTTGTAACCCAGCATCTAGAGTATACGATTCAAAGCAAAACTCAACAATGTAAGTCCTTTCAGAATATTAATTTGATAGCGCTGACACATCTCCAGTACACCACCACCCAAAATCCATTCCGCAAGTCCGCATACAAATACAGATGGGATGCTGCAACGCAGAGTCGTTGCTACGTTGTCCTACCATAGTTACAAATCATACAAAGAGTTTCCAACGTTAACAAATAATGGTACACAGCGATAGATGTCTGGGTAGCTATACCTACCTGCGATTCACGTCGCTAATAATGATTTAGTGGCATTAGTGGATGAAATGTGAGCGAGTCAGCTTTGTACGCTACCTGGTGGTAGTTAATTAAACCGCCGGAAATGAGGGGAAAGCAATACGCTGCTGAATTCTCCCGTTTCGCGGAATAACGACGGCGAAGAGATTCATCCTGCACGCTAACAGTCAACGAAGCTTTTGCTGTTCTGTTGCTGTAAGTTGTTTCCTATATTCATTTCTGCGCTAGTTCGTTTGTGAATCCTAAAATCGGCGCTCACTACTGCGAAAAGGGGAAAAATAAAACCCATATCAACATCCAGGAGCTAATCATAGCTTCGTTAAGACGCATATGCTGTTTGATAACTAACGAAAGAGCAACAGCAAAATAAGATTGGATAGAGCCGATTTGCCACACAGAAGTTCTTCGGAATGAAAATCTGAGGGGTTTATATTTCTAAATTTTGCATGACGTTGCATTTCTTGCTCATGACATATCGCGACCTTGTACGTGACGCGTACAAGCAAAACAGTTTTAAAACATATCGTCACAAAAATTCCAAATTATTTAACAAAAAAAATTATTTAACAAAATGAGAGATAATTTGAGGAACTATTACAAAAAAATGACAGTATAATTAATTTTCTAGCTTAAAAACATTTAAATTTACGTCACAGCTTTAAATTATATAAAGCACCCATCTCATATCTACATGTGCAAGCTGAAGAATCCAATATCTTTAATTTGTGTAAATAGAAAAGGAAGCAACCATGTCTGAATTTTAATGCAGCAATAACAGAATAGGCGTGACACTTCAGAGTTACTATGCCAACATGTATGCAAGATGGAAGTGATATGTATACTCGTAGGAGAATCATAAGGGTAGCATCTAGTTTCCATTTTTTTTTTTTTGAAGAAAGGTACATGAATCATCATAGCAAGACAGGATTAGCCTAGCGGGACAAAAATTCCTATGTATTTGTTGTCAGCACGTTTCATTGACCAAGCAAGGTGATGTTAGAACACTCTGTTCATCATAGAACCTTGAGAGTCTGTCATAACCCCCGCTTTTATAAAGCCAATTTCCTCTGTATATCTAAGTTCCTCTAAAATTGTGTTAGCCTCTGTAGAAAAAAACATACAGCAAGTTGTTAAACCTAACCGATCTACTGACATTATTGTTAGTATCAAAGATCGCACAACCATAACCATTTCTTTTAATTTAGAGGCATTGCGGAATCCAATTATTTCGTCCCTTAGGGTACTGTTTCCTAATGGTGAAGAGGTTGAAGAAGAACTAATAGACAATAATACAAATCCCTGGCTGTCTGGTTCCAGCAAGATGGGGCAACACCTCATTATCAACTCAATTTTGGAAATTATTTAAATAAAATTTTCCCAAACTGTTATGATGAGTTGTATTATGGCCGACACGATCACCAGATCTTACTCCGTATGATTTCTTTCTTATGAGGCCATTTAAAAAACAGAGTTTACCGTCACGAACATATTGCAGATTGCTGATTATTCCATTTACTTTAATAATCTGTGAACTCTCTTAAAAGTTTTATTGACTGGAACATAGAAACTAATTAACATTCGCTAGAACAAATCGTCCTTTATCTCGATGCAATTTGAAATTTGTATTAATATAACTTCAACTTACTCCATAGCCGTTAAACTAAAGCAAAATCCCAAAACAACCGGATATTATTTTATACCTGAGGGTTCAGTTTATAATTTCTGTTCTGTTCGAATACGATTCGAAAGCCAATACATACTTCAACTGCGGTACTGCGTTGAGTAGGAACTGCTAAAACTACATAATCCCTGGGTAAAATGATCTAGAAGCACCTGCCGTTCGGTGAATTTGTTCTAGCTTGAGTGCTTCGCGATTGTAGTCCCGATTTTATATCGGTGCGCTTGTTAGTTCGCTCTCTAGTCCAACTCTAGTTTGTTGAGTCTCGATATTATTTGCGAAATTAGGTCCTAAATTACTAACGGTTCATTCGGTTCGTGAAAATTTAAAGTTCGCGCAATACATATGTAATCGATAGTTACCCCAGTTACGATGGTTAGCGAATCGTTTAGATTTGGTACAGCCGTTCACTGCAATTGAAGCCTTCTTTTTCATTCCAATATCAGTAATATTACTTTTCTTTCTTCTAATAACCTTGTCCATAATTAACGAAACGATGGGTGGTGATTAGGATATTGTTGGCGTTGTTCAATCACGTATATTGAGGTGCATGTAGTCTTGTGATGTTGCAGTTGCCTATATAGCGGAGTCCCTACTTTTTTGGACCCTGTCTCTATTCCGAGGATATTATTCGGTAAATATGTTATCAGCCAGCAACAATCCCGGAAAACAAGAACATAACTTATCTTTGTCCCAACAGCAATATCAGTCTGTTTTGTTTACTGTTACCATGGTAACCAAACAACACTAACACCAGGAACTACTGGGATGCAATATCCAAATGTATTTAACTGTGAATACCCGTTTTACTTTCAATGTTAAACATACGCATCATTATACAAAAACGTTAGAGGTATAAATTTGCTATATTTTCCTAGAAAAAGTAAATGGTGCTGTTTGAGAAAATTACGTTTCTGGTGTTTGAATTTCGCAATATTTAGTGTCCAATGCTGAACAGCCTGTGTACATATTTCGAATGCGTTCTAATACCATGTCTAGATATCAGATTTTGTAAAGGAAATAGAAGTATGTATCGAAATTTAGCTAATCGAAGACAAGCTTATAAATATATCAAAATCTCTTAGAAATAGAAATATGAAATCTATATTAAATTGGTTTATTCCCAGATGACGAAAATATATGCGTACTAATATACAAATCTGTTTCTTTTAAAATAACAAAATGTATGCCTGGTTTGCTACTTATCGATCGCCCTATATATTCGGAAATATTTTTGAAAGATACTTTACGGTGTCATATTTGAAAATTTTAACTTCCTACGATTTACACACTAGGCATAATTCTACAATTCCAGAAGATTGAGACAGCCTATATACAAACATTCTACGAGGGTAAGTCAAATATTATCTACACTTTCGCCATAACAAGCTTTGAAGGTTATCGTAGTGGCGGCCGCTTGCGCATGCGTTGAGTTGACACCTCTGTGGTCATGTGTGCGGAATTTAATCACGATCGCATCATTTGTCTCCTAGTTACAACAGCATAAGCATGTTAGCTCCGCTATTAGTTTGCACTAAAGAGAAACAATGAGCAGTGATCCGATTTTTGTAGTCAGAGGGTGTGAAAGGTGCTGAAATTCACCGGAGACTTTTGTCACAATACGGGAACAGTGCTTTATCTCGTTAAAGCGTTTTTTTGTGGATCGAAATGTTTCAAAGTGGCCACACGAGCGTAACACAAAAAGAGGGAGCTGGACGGCCGTCAACCTCGACCACCGACGACAACATTCAGCAAGCTCGAGAGATGGTTACAGCAAATAGGCGAGTTACCATAGGTTTCTTTAAACATCAGTCACGGTTCTGCCTATCAAATTATCCACCATGAACTCAAATTTCGTAAAGTGTGTGCGCGATGGGTACCACGAATGCTTATCGCAGAAAACAAAACCAAACGACACCTGCAAACGCTTACTGGATCGCTTCAACGTGGAAGGCGACGCATTTTTAAGCAGAATAGTGACCGTTGATGAAACGTGGGTTCATCACTACGAGCCCGAATCGAAACGCCAGAGTATGGAATGGAAACACCCAGGATCCCCTAGCACGAAAAAATTCAAGACCTCGCCATCGGCTGGGAAGATGATGCTAACCGTGTTTTGGGACGAAAATGGCCCTATACAGGACGACTACTTGGACAGGAGGACTACCATAAATAGTGCGAGATACAGCGATTTGTTGGCGAATAAGCTGAAACCAGCAATTCGAAACAAACGCCGTGGTCTACTCTCAAAGAAAGTTTTGTTGTTGCAAGACAACCCCCGTCCGCACACGGCCCATAACACCATAGAAACTATCGACAGGTTGGGCTTTGAGACCCTGGAACACACTCCCTACAGCCCTAATCTCGCTCCCTCAGACTTTCATCTCTTTGGACCGCTCAAGGAAGCTTTGAGAGGTCGTCGATTTGCCTCAGACACAGACGTTTGGGATGCGGTGCAAAAATGGCTTTGTTTAATACAGTTGTAGAACTAAAAGTGTAAGTTATTTTTGACTTACCCTCGTATATAAATTAAAATGAACACCTCTAAAAAGCAGGACAAAATAGCCAGGCTTAATGTAATAACCCTCGTCAAAATAAATAACACACTTTTAACGTACAAATAAAACGAATAGCGGCCCAGCCTTCTCCGACCCTCTTTTTGTACATTGTTAAGCGATTCAAATGATTCAACGACAACCGACATAATGAAATCCATTTGGAAGATTAATGTAACATTAATAAAGGACTGAAACGCTTCACCGACAATGGACTACCTGCAGTGTCTGCCCTTGTTCCGCTTTGTGGCGTGTAGTTCCCAAAAATATACCAAGCAAATGTCTCTGTACCATGGAAATAATTTTCACAGGGGTACTTTGTACGGTAGCAACTTTGAATCTCTGCATTAACTGAATATTTACTTATAACCGAATGGGTTGGCATTAAAGCAAGGTGCTAGATTCTGTTCTAAAATTGTGAGCGATTTGTTCGTTCAAAGTATGTAGTTAGAATGCTAGGGAAAACTCCATATACAAAGTATCTCACAAGGAATTGGATCTATGGATATATGAAAAAGTGCACATTGGAAAACTCTGAAAACTTGGTAAAATACTAAACCCTACATGTACTATTGAATTAAAATATTTTCAATTATCTATGACTTCCGGTTATACCGGAAGTACCTACCAACTTTGTTATTTTAAATAGAACACCATATATATTATTACATTTTCGAATTTCTAGTTCAATTTTAAGGTTAATCTGATAACACAACTATAACGTTATTTCTAACCATATTTGAAATATTTACATTTTTTTAAAATCTTTGACGGGACGGTGAATCTGAACTTCTATAACTGCGAAACTTGGAAAATTGAAATTTTGCAGAGCTGTTGACCACATAGGGTAGTATTAGAAACCGAATGAATTTTTCGAAAACATTATACAGCGTGTCTGACAATTACATTACATTTTTTTTAATTGCAATTCCCATTTTTTTTATTTTGTTATACCACTTAATTGTCTAAATGGTACCATCAAACCTATGCCACCTGACATAACAAAATTTTCGAATAAAACTCATTTAAAGAGTTGGAAAACAACTTGCTTTTCCAAAATTTTGATTTTTAAACAATCACCTAATACACACATGTAACAACATTTTTGAATTATTACATTAACTTTTTTTTTATTTTAAATTATTAGCTAAAGCCGTTGATCTTCTACTTACAGCAGCTTCTTCGATTCTTCCGAACGAAATCTGTTCCAAATTTATGTTTTCTTAAAATTTCTTCATAGTAGGCAATGTAATTGCATTAGACGATAGTTAAATTCTGTTTTTCATGATATTTGTTATTGACGGGACTCTTTTTCTTAACACTGGAAGTATTTTTACTATATTGTGATAGAAAGAGCTACAAAAATATAGTCCCTGGCCATCGAATTGGGACTTCTTAAACAACATATTTAAGATGAATGGCATAATAGGGACGAAATTTAAAAAAAAAACAGTGAAAAGCTGCATTGGCAGTATGCCAAAAAGGATTGAGGAAATAATAAAACCCAGAGGAGAAACAGGCGAATATTAGTAAATATATGTTCAAATTATACTTACCTGGATGGTACATGTAATTAGTTTTTTAAAATTCCACCTCAAAATCATAATATTTTTAAGTGTACTGTAAATTATTATTTCGAGAAAAGGGCCCTCAACAATGCTTTGTTTCTCAAACATACAGTTATAGATATGTAGAGCGGGCCAAATTGCGCCATCCAACAGAATCGGAATCAGGCGCAACGGCCGCTTATTGCAAATAGCGTATATGTGAGTCACAGCAGATATGTGATATTTCGAAATTAATACACAAGAGTAAAAAAATAAAAGCTGATGCAATAATAATGTTTAGTAATTAGAGCGGATATATATATATATATATATATGTACACGCTGAGGTGTTTTTATTTTCATTATGATTTTTTATTTGATTGAAAACGGTATGCGTTGTAAATGGGATGTAATAAGGAAATAACTGAGAAAACTGAACGCTTTTTTTATTCTGTTATACTTAATAATGTAACTGTAAATAAAGATATAATAAATAAATTCTATCCTTCTTAATAATGCGGATAGGCTTGTTTAAAAAGTTGCACCATCAGATAAGTTTCCACATTTGCCTCGGTGAAGGATGTTCGCCGAGACGAAAAAATGTTCTTATATTTCGAAAACGACGGTTCCACGTCTACCGAAGTAAGACAGGCGTAATTAAAATAATCTTTAGACTTAGTCAAGGAATCTGCAGATGCCCCATCGCACATTTGTCTTAATCTCGTGTAGTCCGGATTCTTTTTTAAAACACTATCGAACTTAGTTAAAACTCGTCCACTTGTTGCATCGTTTATACTGTGTAACAATGTACTAACTTCGTCCACGACTTGCACTGATTCTACCAACGACAATCCAGAATTTTGCAAATTTTCTATCGCGTCTACTAACCCTTTGTAATTGTTGCTAATATTCTTTAGATGTGTTTCAACAAAAATATCGAGAAATCCCTTCTGGCTCATCCTAATAGCTCTAGCTTCGGCAGGGGACGAATTGCAAAATAACGGATTTGACTTCTTGAAAATGTTCATTATAATAAAAAGCGGCTTTTAACCACGTTCCCAACGCGTAAGAATGGGCTGTGGTGGTTCTCGAATACCAGGGCATAACCTGTGGAATGCCCTAGTCCTCTTAGGACTTTTGAGAAACACTTTTTTGTGTTTGCTATTAATGCATCCACCTCCGGGTAACACTCTCGAATAGTTTGTGCCACAAGATGTAAAGCATGGACTTTACACGTAACATGTAAAAGTCCTTCACACTTTTCTTTAAGGGAACGGCCTACACTACACATTGTTGCTGCACCATCGCTCATGAACAACAACAGTTGACTGGTTGACACTTGAAATTTTTGTAACGTTTCGAGAACTACGGCCGTAATTGCTTTACTAGTACACTGTTTTAATCTTCTGCTGGCTAATAGAATTGCAAAATTTGGTTTAATAGGATCTAATACGCGCACTATTATATTCAAAATAGATTTTTTTTTGCAATCTGTCGTCTCATCAAGACATAGCCACAGCTGTTTATCTTTTAATTCGGCTTTAATTCGATTTTCAATGTCCTCACGTATTCGTGGAATATCTCTCCGTAACGCTGTCCGAGATGGTATTGTATGTACCCCAGAATTTTCGAAATGCTTTTTTATCAAGTATACGAAGTGGTAGACCACATACCATAAACGGTAAAAGCAATTCTAATTGAAATTGACGTTGTTGTGACACACCATTTCTTTTATTTCTGTGGTGTGCGCTATTTATATGTCTTTCACAATCACGTTTGCTCCAGCACAGTAGTTTCTTTTTACAAAACTTTACAGAAAATTGTACTCCCATTGTAGTGTAAATCCACAAATTCACTAAGAAATTTATTAACTTTCGTAGGTAATGGCCGTTTATTTTTAATAGTTACGTTAGACATAATCACTAAAGCGAGCACACCGACGCTTGTTTCTAGTATGCCACGAAGTGGTGCAAACGTAACATCTGCAGACTCGTCATTTGTTGATGAATAGAGCGCGTCATCCGTAAATGAATAAGCGCGCTGTTAGTTCGTAGCCGTCGATGAATGAACTTTTTTTTTGTAGTGGCCCACTGTGAACAACGCCCTATTTATCAACGAACACCCAAACTGCAGGTGTATATTTGCGCGTCTTCACGACGTAATAGACAGTGGTTTTGGTCCTCGTCCTAATAATTACATATTTAAATTACCTATGTTTACATACATATATGCGCCCGGCAGCCTGATTGCGAACCTGGCGCGTGGCGCTCTTGGCCCGCTCTATAGATATGCAATGAAATAAAAATACAGTAGTGAAGTCAATTAACGGAATACTTCGTCTTGTTAAGCGTCGGAAGAGCATCGCCGTTACCTGAACGTACCTCAATGCATGTGGCTGAACAGCGCTAAGCACGCGCCAATTATACCGATTGTAATAGTGTTACCTTTAACATTACAATGGTTTACGCTTGGCTCTGGGAAGTTATGGGATCTTAAATATCTCCATGCAGAATGTGATAACATTCTTACATATTCTCTTCTTCAATATAAAAAAAAACCATTGTAGTTCGTGAATTCTCCTGATGTTAACTAAAACTCATAGTCGTAAGCAGTAACAAGATTCATATTTGTTATAATCCTGATAAAGGAGATTTAACGAATGGTTTTAATAGTTCATATTTCGTTTATCTACTTCCCTTTTTTTTTAAACGTGCTACAAACGTATACTATTTTACTCTGATATTTACTTTATTCCCGCATGCATTTTAACTAATCATAAAATACCAAGATTAAAAATTCAAAAAAAAAGTACTTTCTGCGCTGCATACATAAACTCAAGCTACAACTAATCCATTATCAAAAAACAAACAGCCGACGATTTTAATACCGGCGGCAGTTTGCGAGAAATATTTTTCCATACCATAATGAAAATTCCGCTCATGCCGCCATTTCGCGTGAAGATGTAACTCAGAACAAAATAAAACGGAATAACGGACGAAATAACAGTTACGAATCCGCACAGAGTCCGCATCGACGCAAAACAAAGAAAAAAAAACAAGGAAAACGAGAAATAGTAAACTGAAACGATAATGTTTTATCATTTTGAAAAACGCTAAAAAGTGCATAGGCCACTCGGAGTTAGTGCGCAATAAGCAACATATCATAAACATTTGTGTGGTTGCTGAAAAGCGAACAATGTTTTTGTGGCTGTTTGGTAGATGGACCGTTTTATTCTCGCTTTTTATCGGAAATACTGGGCTGCGAATGAACGTGTCAAATGAGAGATGTAGTGAAAAAGTATAGCTTTGAGGCTACATACTAGAAAACACGGATTCAATCGGATAAATTATACATCAATTAATACGATTTTATATCATTAAATCGTTTTAAGTTGGAAAACAGCTAGGATCAACCCAGTTTTCAAGAAAGGCGATGCAGGTGATGGCAGGAATTATAGGCATAGTACCACTTTTCCAAACTTTCGCAAGGTTTTCGAACATGTATTACAAAAAACTATTATAGCCTCATACAGTGCGGTCCTAAATTACCATCTTCTCCTTCCTTACCTTCTGTAGTATCTAAAAAAGTTATAAAGTCTGCTTATTTCTCATTGTTTCACTCAGCGATTTCGTATGGGATATTTTCACAATTTGCCTTATTGTTCCGATTGCCACGAAATTTTTAGAAACTTTAGAAAGTTTAACCTTTCTTTCGCAATACATTTTCGATTGTCTTTTGTATATTGAAAAAAAAATACCACAAAACCAACCATATTAAAACCAACAAATTACAGTAACACTGATCGCAAATATTCCCCTCTAACAAATTTTATGAATATCTTAAATCTGCGACAGTTAAAAAACATTATTGTTGTTAATGGATCTTGTATTCTCGAATGTTGACTGCTTGATTGTGGTCTCACATGACTCGGGTCCCCTGGTCCCAGAGATGTTTATCATCCATCATTGAATGTCCTATTGCAGTTTACAGCCACGGCTCCTGTGACCAGTTTCCCCTTTAATAGCAACCAAAGACGCAATTTTATAAAAGCAAACTTTGTCAAACTTTACGCTTGCAATTAATTGGATATTTCTCGAAACTATCTTAGACGTGAATGCTGCAGTCTCTGCGTTTTACGGACAATTGTATTCAGTTATTCAGGAATCTGTACCTTTATATATACATCGTAAAAGTAGCTATCCTCCCTGGTATAATAATCATGTTAAACGACTTCTAAAGGATGAAGCCTTTTTTTTAACAAATGGAAAGGAACTGGCTGTATAGCCTTCCGGAATCAGTTTTCTAGACTTCGATCCTTAGTTAAATCTAAAATTCGTTCTGCTTTCAAAGAATACCAAACTAATGTCCAAAAAGCCATAAATATTAATCAAAAATCTTTCTGGCAATATATTGCTTCTAGGCGTGGCACCTCCCGCACTCCGGGTCACTTGTATCTTAATGAAACCACATTTGACAAGCCTGACGACATTGTTCAAGCATTCGCTGACATGTTCTCTCACGTGTATCAAAACAACAAAGTCTAACATCAGACCACTCGGCCACAATGAACTCGTATCCAATGGATGTTGGTATCTTTTCATCTGAAGAAGTTTATTGCTCGATCAGAAGACTCAAGACAAGTATGACCACTCGACATGATGATATTCCATGTTTTGTAATTCACGATTGTGCACCCTTTAAGTGTCATATTTAATCATGCAGTTCGAAGTGGGGTGTTACCAGACTCTTGGAAAATAGGCAGGGTAACCCCGGTATTCAAAAAAGTCGATCGTGATAAACTTGAAAATTATAAGCCGGTAACCATTCTTTCAGCATGCGCACAAGTTTTCGAAATGCTCCTGTATCGCAAACTATATAGTTGTGTCCACCTGTCCGATCGTCAACACGGATTCATTAGCGGTAGGTCTTCTGTAACAAACTTAACTGAAATAACTCAATTTATCAGCGAATCGCTTGACTGCAAGCAGCAAGTTGATGTCATTTATATCGATTTCAACAAAGCTTTTGACACAATAGATCATGCAGTGTTACTTTCGAAATTATCTTCGCTTGGATTTGTGCCTAAGGTTATAAAAATCTTTCAATCTTATCTTCATAATAGATCTTGCTCCGTCCATTATAATGGTTTCACATCTACCTCTATAATTGCTTCTACCGGCGTAAGTCAAGGATTCAATCTAGGTCCACTTTTATTTAATATATATGTAAACGATCTTTTGAAGCTACTTGATTGTAGAGTTTTGGCTTACGCAGACAATTTAAAAATCTCTTGCAATATTTCTAATGCTGTTGACTGCCTTCTTTTGGAGCGGAATCTGTCAGTTATAGATGGATGGTGTGTTAAGGACAACATAAGGTTAAACGTTAACAAGTGTGCCGTATTAACTTTCTCTAAATGTTCGAATCCGTATACATATAATTACTCAGTGTACACTAATTTCATCCCTAGAGTTACCCAAGTTAAAGACCTCGGAGTCATTTTCGACTCAGAACTTACATTTTCTCCCCATATTGTTGAGATGTCGACTTCTGCTTCCAAGTCGTTAGGCTTCCTTATACGCTCTTCTACGGATTTTACTGACATGTCTGTTCTAAAGGTTACGCGTCTGTTGTCTGGCATCCTCTTTACCTCAATCAACAATTGTCGTTTTAAAGTGTACAAAATCGATTTTTGAAATACTTGTCTTTCAAACAGGATGGTATTTATCCCCAATGCAGAACCGATTACAGTAGTTTACTTGGACGACATGAAATTCAATCGTTATCTAAAAGGAGGGATGAGGTTAGCGGAAGGTTTATAGTCGAATTAATGGGGGGTGAGATCAACTCTTCAATCCTGCTTCCAAAATTAAATTTCAATGTACCTGCTTACAGTACGCGATCGTTGAACACTTTTGTACTTCCAAGGTCTCGAACCAACGTTATGTGTAAAGCGCCGCTAACACACATGATAAAAAACCCCAACCGAGTACTACATTAGTTTAATATTTCAGTTTACGTTTGCTTCTGTGTTACATATTGTTAATATTTTTTCTAATTTCTAAGATATATAGCTTATTTATAATTATCTTTCCTTTTATTTGGCGATTTTACTGTCCTAGTTTTAGGTTGATTATAGCTTTATTTATAATTATATTTCTTTTATTTGTGCGTTTACTGTCTTGTTTAGTTGTTTTAGTTTTTCTAAATTCAAAATTATGAACCTAATGCATTCTTTCATAACTATAGTACAAGAAATAAAAACAGTTTAAGCTTTAAATATGTGCGTTATCTGGATCCCGAAAGTTTTTTGTTATCAAGGTATACAGTTTTACAATGTTCTCCCCGAGAATATTAAAAATTCGTGTTCGAGTACCTTTATTATAAAAAGGGTTTTAGTTGAACAAGCCTTCTATTCCGTTTTAGTTTAATGTGTGTACTTCCGACTCTGATATTTTATTATAAAATTTACGCATATATGTATTTTATTCTTTGTATATTGACGTGTGTAAATACTATTGTATAACTGGCACAAATAAACTTATTATTATTATTACTATTATTTTTTTGTTTGTTTTTTAATAGGTAATATGCTTAAGATTCAATCTATGTTGTTGACATTACAATGGCCTCCGCATGGATCACGTAAGATAAACATCAAGCACCTAATTTTAATATTCCGTGAATTTGGCAACAATTACCACGAAGTGGAACATAATGAACACTGCCCTTGTACGCCCATATTTCAACTTTGCTCTAAATAAGTATAGATAGTATAAAATTTACAGGGCGAACTGCTTCAACAGGAGACAATATGATTTAAATTATTGCACAATTTGTTTCGCAACCAGGGCAAATAAGGTTGTTGCCAGATTTACATAATATTAAAATTGATCCAGCAATTTTGCATGGTTCGTACTGAAGGCAGCATAAACGTAACAACATAAGAAACCTAAAAAAGAGACATACTGTATATCAAAAATTAACAAATTCATACAAAAACCAACTAATCATGGTAATTAATTGATTCTAATAAGGTTCGATAAAGTAAAGAAGTGACAACAATTAACAAAACAAGTTAAAATGAGATAAAATAGTAACGAGCACAACGAACGGAAATGTAACAAATGCAGATTGTAATAACAATAAATAACAAGAATAATTTACGCTTTTGGAATTGAGATTTGGCAGTTTGGCAATCGTTGCTTTGGTTAGCAACGAGCTCTTTAAAAAGCTTTTTTAAAAAAAAACAACTTTGTGTAACAACAAAAACAGATTTCCAAAACATTTATTGCTATTTATTGCTAGTATAACCTATGTGGTATCGTTGGATTCGCCTTTCGATTACCTTTCCGATAACATAAAAATATGCAGGACATTCCATTTAAAATAAGAAGGTTGACGCCACTTCCGGAAATGCAGTTGAACTGCCGATAACGTCAAAGTCAGTTCACAAAAAATAAAAATCGACTTATTTTTTCCAAATACGCCAGCTTCTGTCGTTTAAAATTTGGCATGGGGGGCAATACTTTAGGACCCCACTGTGCATGATATTAGTCAATCGATTTATTCAATTACACGCCGAAAAACATTTCTTTTTTCAACTCTTCTTCAAAGTTTAACCGAACGATCAACCAATTTCCATTACATTGAGCCCCAACAGCTTTATCTTTAGCAACTCCGAAAATATTGCAAGTTTTCGCCGTTTCGAATCGTAGATAGAAAGACAACGCATCACTGCACCTAATTTTTAATTCAATTACAACAAACTGGATATTGCTTGGATGTTCTTTGTCGTTCCTCAATTGAAAACCTCTGAAAACGCGAAAAGTGGAGAGAATCCAGCTTCGAATTATGGAAATAATCCAGCCGACAATTACACGGAACTTCGAGCTAACTTGCGCTTTTAAATTACATTATTCCAGCTAACAGACGACAAGGACTTCTGCGAGGTAACACGATGAAATAGGCTTTATAGTTAGGAAATGGAAACGATGCTCGAGCGTGGTGCACCAGTTGGTCCGAAGGAATTTTAGATAGATGCGAGAGACTAACTTGATATTAACAGCCAATTTCTAGCATTATTTAATTTATGAAAGGAGGTGTTATAGTAGGGAAATACAGGAGAAAAGTTTAATGTGAAAGTTATTTAAGGAACAATTGGACTTGTGTTGCGAAGTTGAAGGTACTATTACTCCAAAATTACATGGAGATTGCTTGAAAAAGATCCAGTTTGACATAGAATACAAACCTTCACAGGATGACCTTCATTACCTAACCATATGAGGGTAGATTGACAAGATTCCGGAATCGCTGCTAGCGGGTTGCACAACTCTTTCATATCAATTGACTGCATATGTCAAATCGATCTGTCAAATAGACCGGTTTTGGCAAGCATTCAAGTCAAGTACCTTTTTGTACTTTCAATTATGGATAAAAACCAAGTTCGAGCGGGCATCAAATTCTTCTATTTGGAAGGGAAAACTGCAACGGAAATCAAATCAAAATTAGATTCCGTTCCTGAGGATTTATCACCTTCATTTTCTACTATGAGTTTTTGGGTTTTGGAATTCAAGCGTGGCCGTACGCATACAAGTGATGGGCCACGTTCAGGGCGTCCGAAAACGGCTACCAGGCCAGAAATAGTGAATAAAATCCATTACATGGTTTTGGTAGATCGTCGAATAAAAGTGCGTGAAATTGAGAAAGCCGTGGGCATACATTATGAACGAGTAATTCATATTTTACATAATGAATCGGGTTTAAAAAAGCTTTCTGCAAGATTGCTCAATTCGGAGCAAGAACTCATTCGAGCCCGAACCTCAGCCGATTATTTCGAAGTGTCTACAAGGGATCCAACGGATTTCAAGAGACGATTCGTGACCATAGATGGGACCTGGATTCATCACTACACACCAGAAACAAAATAGCAATCAAAACAGTGGATTGAACGCGGTGAATCGGTTCCGAAGAAGGCAAAGACAAATCACTCTGCTGGAAAGGTGATGGCATCGGTTTTTTGAGACACAAAAGGAATTTTGCTAATTGATTACCTTTAAAAAGGAAAAACTGTTACTGGCTAATATAACACAACACTTTTGGACAAAGTGAAAGCAGCAATTCGGAAAAAAAGGGGAATTCGCATCCGCCGTATTCGCCTGATTTGGCTCCGTCGGACTTCCACCTGTTCCTGAAATTTAAAACATTTCTGAGTGGAAAGAGATGTTCGTCGAATGAAGAACTGATAGAGGATGTAAACGATTATGTTGGGAATCTCGAAGGAAGTCACACCCGGGAGGGAATTGAGAAGCTAGAGAAACATTGGACCAAGTGTGTTGAGTTTCGAGGGGATTATATTGAAAACTAAAATATAAGAATCCGATTTATTTTGTTTTCATTGTCACTCCGGAAACTTTTCAATCTACCCTCATAGATCAGCAATTGACTTGGCACTGAAGAATCGGTCTTTTAGTGCCATTTAGCGAAGGCGGCGGTTCTGCACCTCATTAGTTCTTCTTCGGCCTCCGGTTCCTCTTCGGCGACTTTCTTGGCTCTCCCTAGTTCATGATTGATAACAGCGCATGATGGTGAATTGGTTCCGGTAAATGCGAGCACCTTCTTGCAAGACAACAATTCGTCCTCTGTCGAATTCGCTCAACTGGCGGTAATTTCCATGTTGCCTGTACAACATTAAAAATCTGCGTGTACTGTCTTGGCCAGGCAATTCACCAGATATAAACTCAATTGAAAATGTGTGGAATGTCTTCTCCACATTACCAACTGTTCTTTTTAATTTTAAATCATAATATTTTTAAATGGTCCCAATTCTATGGCCAGGGGCTGTATAGTCAAATCCTCAAAACACGTTAAACAAAAGTATGACAAGAGAAATGGGTGAAAATTGAGTCAAAACTCACAAGCGGTACACTAATGTCAGAAAAGACCGCATGAAGTGTCAGATATGCCATGACAACTTGAGATCCATCGCAACAAAATCATAATCAATTATTACCTTAGAATAGTTATACGTTTCTGCCAAGTTTGGTTAAAAAATCCGCATCCCTTCTTGGTGTTACGATTTCCATGTGATGGAGCATATCTTTCACGCACTATTTTATTTTATATTATACTATT
This sequence comes from Dynastes maya, assembly GCA_029619315.2. Lineage (NCBI taxonomy): Eukaryota > Metazoa > Arthropoda > Insecta > Coleoptera > Scarabaeidae > Dynastes > Dynastes maya. Next base: position 5,305,879 of record JAROYE020000006.1, read on the forward strand.
ACATATTCATATATGTTTGTGTACATCAACACCTTTATTGCTACCTTTTCCGAATGAATTCAAGAAACAACAACAATTATCGCCAATCGTAATTTGCGAATACGTTTCGGAATTCGTTACGGAAGATCAAAACGAGGAAACGCCGAACAAATTTAAGCATAACAAGATCCATTCATGCTCCATCGATCGATTTATCAAACGCAATCTAGTAGAAAATTTAATTTCGCTTTATAAATAGGAAGGCACCGGCGAATCCTCGATCCTCATCCTCTTCCTCCAGCTCCACCTCCAATAAGAACCCTTCGAAACAATACGACGCCTCGCTTCCGTTGATTCTACGCAGCGCATCGGATAAGCGAAGGAGAAGAAGACTCGCAAAAACTTGCCGGCAATTAAAATTTGAATTGTAATTAGGCGGACGAGACGGAAGAGGGCGCCTTGACTGCGACTACGAAAGCTCGTGTTTTCGCTATTTCTGCCGCTTTTAGTTTGAATAAAACTCACTCGTTTACATGTGCTGCACATGTATAAAGACATACAAATATATGTATATACGGGTTATATGATACATGTACACTGCCGCTAGAAAGTAAGATGTTTGTTAAGAAAATATCTTTATTCTGGCAAGAATATCTTGTACAAATAACACACTGGTTTACTAAGCATAAAATCATTTTGATTGTAAAAGAAGTTATAACACATCTACTTAAAATATTTCTTTATTTAAATAAAATATTTTTAATCTGTGGCGACGTAACGTAGGTTCGTCTTGCAATAATAATGTAGCGTTACCCTATCGGGTTCCCGGCAATTTTGCCATTTGTCTCACGTAGTTATTGGGGTTATCTAGTATGGACAAGAGATTCAATTTTCTTTAACAATTTATTTAAAACAGAAGATTAGTTAGTGAAAGTGAAGTTCTCGGAGTTATTTGTGACGTTTCAAGGTATGTAGTTTATATACATAATTCATATGAATCTTATAAGCCAATTAGTTGATTTTAAGAATGTAATATTAGTATTTGTCGATGGAAATTGATTTACGATGTTCAACATTTTACAGAACTGTAAACATAAGATGAAAAACCTAGTTTTGTGAAGGCAATTCAATCAAATAATTTGGTGTTAATGTTCAACACTAACCGTATCAGATGACAGTTTTATGTCACCACCATCGCCCATTGTACACTGTACAAACATAGGTTCGTTACGTAAACTAGATAAGGACAACCTAATACTGTTATTTCTAAAATTGCATATATGTATGTATTTCTTTTAGTTCTGTGAACTACAGAGGAACTACCCGTTTTCCTTCATGTATTTTATATTTGTGTATTATTGGAATCTAATTAATGAAAATAGTAATCAAAAACTTTATATTTTTACTTATATAGTTTGCATTCATAAATGTAACACGATATCCACGTCTATTATAAACATTTCCCTAATTAAAACATACATCTTTGAATATTTTGTTTTTAATTTGTTTCTGTTAGTAGCATCGTCCCCATTTAGTGCTGAATTTAGAAACAGGATATTTCCACATCAGGTGAATATAGTAAGTGTTTTGCTGGGCAAATGGCTTGTCGGTTATAGGTATTTATTCTGATAAACACTAGCAATACCGTGAATCACAATAAGCAGTCGCGGATGGTTGTGACGTAAATGGGAGGACAAGGACAAGACTTCGATTTCCTCGTGCATTTCCGTTGCCTATCGTGTACATCGTCCTTGACAAAAAATACACGAGGAAACCGAAGCGTTGTCCTTGATATTCTATTTATGTCGCCACTACCCACTACTGGCTATAACTAGTAGTCTACGTTAATTTTACAGCAGTAATATTACATAAGCACCCTAGAACGTCATATTTAATTCATTCAACTTTTCATAGTATAGCTGAGTCTCCGTCTTAAGCATGATATTCTATAGCAGAGAAAACTATATGCAACATTACTGCAGTGAAATTAAAAAAATGTATGGTTTTCCTCTCGCAATCGCACAGGCCCATAATAAAACTGTATGTGATTACATGCTTACATTTAGCATAATAGCTTCTACTGCAGATACCGATGTTTCCAACGAGCTAAATAACATCTGGAACGATGCTATTAACATTTTAGAAACATTATCTCTGTTAACCAAAAATTAATGCTAAAATAGCTCATGGTATTGGTGGAATCATTCCCGGCAAAAACAATGTAGCAGAGAAAATAGCGCTAACACATAAACATGTTTCTGCCTACCCGGCGTCATCCGCATGGTTCTGAGCACAATCTTCTGCTTCTATAATTGCGTTTGCCTCTCGGTTTATGCTGCTAATCTCCAAAACAGCACTGAATATGTCTTTCGGCGACACCTATCGCCAAGAGACACAGTCACGCCGTTCCAAAGGCTACCCTCTGGGACGGCATGATTGTGTCTCTTGTTACTAGGCATTCCTTTCCACGTGTATTATCTCTATTATCTATCAGTCTTGTGGTAGGAGGTTCGAGGTTTACATGACGTAGACAATCCCTTTTGGACCAACACATTAAAGGGATATTACAAATTACTAGGGTAACCTACACTTGCGGACTCGCATAGGCGTCGGTATTACGGGTTAATATAAGAATACGAAAAATTCATAAATAAACTAAACCGGTAGAGAAGCAGGCATGTAGTGTCGACCTTGAATATAAATCATGTTAAACCGCGCTGAGAGAGATTTCGTTTTAGTACCGGTTGAGCTGTTGTAGAGATTAGTCGAACGGTCAAGGTTATGTACTTACGTGTCGCTTTGAAAATATAGCTGGTGTTTTTTGTGTGTTGTAGTATTATACCAAGTACATAATTAGTGTATCGTTTCATATAGAACTAATATTTACATACCTAAGAAAACAATGCCTCGTAATAGATTTGCTACTAATGTACATAAGTGTGTGTGACTTTTTCCCCATTTAAAATATGATGGTAGTGCAGTTTTTTGCTTAATATGCAATGTTCGTTTGGCTCTGCATTGGACATAACTGATTGCCAGAGGCATGTCAATGGTATTAAGCATATGAGAAATGCAAGAACTGAAATACTTATACACTATTCCTCATACATTTATTAATTATGTTTACCTCTTGTAATCTTCCGTTGTCGTTGGTGAGAAAAGCAGCTTTTAAAACGTTTTGGCGACAATACGTTCCAAAGTACCCATTACCCTCACAAACACAATTACAGAATCATTTGCCGCGAATGAAAGAGATGCTAGAAAATGTGTGTAAACGTGATTTGTGTTCCAAAAAAATATGGATTACCGTGGATGAGACGACCGATATAAAGAAAAACAGTATTGTGAATGTAATAGCTCGCGTTTTATCTAGCGAGAACACAGCATCTCGATATTTGTTAGCTTGCAAACGTGTTCAACAATGTACCGCGGAAAATATTCAAAAAGTGATAATGAACGCTTTGAAAAAATTTAAAATTGCCCAAGATCAAGTTGTGATGATTGTGACAGATAGTGCAGCAACGTTGTTAAGTGTTGGGCGATCCTTAAAACATATATTTCCTAACTTAATATATATAACCTGCGTGCTGCATGCTTTGCATTTAGTTGGTGAAGTTGTTCGACAACATTACGGAAACGTTCATCGGATGATTGGTAGTACTAAAGCAGTGTTTCGTAAATCTCCTAAACGTTTAAAAGAATTTCGTAAATTTTGTCCAGGTATTCCAGAACCTCCGGAACCAATTTTAACGCGATGGGGTACTTGGCTAACAGCAGCTTCTTACTATTTGATCCATTTTCAACAAATTCAATCAGTTATAATGCGATTTAATCGGAATGAATCCAAAGCAATTAGAGAAAGTCAAAGAGAATTTCAAATTCCTTAACTTTTAGAAGATTTAACAACAATATGTACCAATTATACAGTATTACTAGATGCCATCAGAAAACTACAATGTACTGAATTGTCATTGCAGGAATCATTAGACATAGTGGAGAGTGTAAAAAATAAATTACACACATTAAATGATACGCCAGGATTATGCGCTAGTCAAAAGTTGGCAGATGTTTTAAGGCAAAATCACGATTTTAATACTTTAGAGGCCGTTTATAATAAGTGTAAGAATAGTGAACTTTTAAGTGATTTTGAAAAACAGTTTCTACATGCAAATGTAACTTCCTTTGATGTGGAGAGATCGTTTTCTATGTATAAGAATATTTTTTCTTGTCGACGCAAGAAGTAACTGTGGAAATATATACAATGATGCAAATTTACAGTAGTTCACATCCTGATGCCTCTACTTTGTTGAATAATTAGCAAGTAAGTTTATTTATAAATTTTTCGTATTCTTATATTAACCCGTAATACCGACGCCTATGCGAGTCCGCAAGTTTTGGTTACTCTACAAATTACACATTGAATTTTACCGCCATCATAATTTAGGAGGTCAGGCATTTCTGCTATAAATTCTGTAACTTTGTCTAACGTTGGTCATTTTCGCGACGTAGGCAACATTTTTAAAACAAACGTAGAACTACGAAATAGTATTTACGGCAGCGTACATGTATACACAACAGATCTGGTTAAGACTCGCAGTTATACTGAGGGTTGTATCGAACCTCCGCCACTGCCCGTTGGCGCTAGTAAGTAACTCTAATGATAAGTCGTACCAAATTCAAATCTACGGTTAAGCAGTTTTTACTCCAAAAATGTTAATATTTATTAACTAAGCTTTTAAATGGTCAACTTAGCAGAATGGTTGGAATTATTATTTTAACTTATTAATATGTATCTACATTGTACGCATGTTGCATGTTGTGGCTTTTGCCTACTTTGCTAGAACAGTTTCTATTTTTTTGTTCTCTGTTATTCATTGTAATTGCATTGGTTTAATATTTTTTATTATGATGATAGCATTATTTTTAGCATTGCAATACATTAATAAGCATCAAGTTTGAAGGAAGTAGGATTAAATTTCAAATAATGTCCAATTAAAATTTAATTATTCTCATTACTTCAGCAATAAGCTTAGATACAAAATTTAAGATTTTCATTCGCTTTAGTACAGCTAACCTGCTTTCCGTTGCTAGTGTATATGCAAAATATACAATATATAGCAAAATTACATGAGAAATTGTATTCAAATACATGAAAAGAAGAGTATACATTTACTAGCGAACATGTATGACACACGGAATAGCGGTGAGTTTGTACTTTAATATATAATACACAACGTAAGTATGAATACGCGCTCGCCATTTGCATTATTTATTATGAAATAATGCATGCATTGCATACTAGCAGTGTTTGCATGACAAATGTTAATAATAAGCACTTGTAGAATGAGATAACGCATATAAAAGCTCGCGCAGCGTATAGAAAATGATGAGATGAAGTCCGTTCTTGTTTTAAAATGTAGATAGTCAAAGATGCGAACGTTTCCTCTTGTGCACGGTGAAGTAGTTTGGTATTAGTACGAAAGCGTGGAATATCTATCTGAAAGAAGCGCTAGTTACGGAGTTGGAAAAATGTTTCGCCTCTGAATTTACGAATATTTAGATATGTATATACAAAATGAAAAAGGCTATTCAGAGAAGTTTTTTATTAAAAATGAAAAACGAGATATAAAATACATGAAATGGTAATAATTAGAGCGGGCCAAATTGGGCCATCCAACAGAATCGGAATCAGGCGCAACGGCCGCTTATTGTAAATAGCGTATATGTGAGTCACAGCAGATATGTGATATTTCGAAATTAATACACAAGAGTAAAAAAATAAAAGCTGACGCAATAATAATGTTTAGTAATTAGAGCGGATATATATATATATATATATATATATATATATATATATATATATATATGTACACGCTGAGGTGTTTTTATTTTCATTATAATTTTTTATTTGATTGAAAACGGTATGCGTTGTAAATGGGATGTAATAAGGAAATAACTGAGAAACTGAACGCTTTTTTTATTCTGTTGTACTTAATAATGTAACTGTAAATAAAGATATAATAAATAAATTCTATCCTTCTTAATAATGCGGATAGGCTTGTTTAAAAAGTTGCACCATCAGATAAGTTTCCACATTTGCCTCGGTGAAGGATGTTCGCCGAGACGAAAAAATGTTCTTATATTTCGAAAACGACCGTTCCACGTCTACCGAAGTAAGACAGGCGTAACTAAAATAATCTTTAGACTTAGTCAAGGAATCTGCAGATGCCCCATCGCACATTTGTCTTAATCTCGTGTAGTCCGGATTCTTTTTTAAAACACTATCGAACTTAGCTAAAACTCGTCCATTTGTTGCATCGTTTATACTGTGTAACAATGTACTAACTTCGTCCACGACTTGCACTGATTCTACCAACGACAATCCAGAATTTTGCAAATTTTCTATCGCGTCTACTAACCCTTTGTAATTGTTGCTAATATTCTTTAGATGTGTTTCAACAGAAATATCGAGAAATCCCTTCTGGCTCATCCTAATAGCTCTAGCTTCGGCAGGGACGAATTGCAAAATAACGGATTTGACTTCTTGAAAATGTTCATTATAATAAAAAGCGGCTTTTAACCACGTTCCCCAACGCATAAGAATGGGCTGTGGTGGTTCTCGAATACCAGGGCATAACCTGTGGAATGCCCTAGTCCTCTTAGGACTTTTGAGAAACACTTTTTTTTGTGTTTGCTATTAATGCATCCACCTCCGGGTAACACTCTCGAATAGTTTGTGCCACAAGATGTAAAGCATGGACTTTACACGTAACATGTAAAAGTCCTTCACACTTTTCTTTAAGGGAACGGCCTACACTACACATTGTTGCTGCACCATCGCTCATGAACAACAACAGTTGACTGGTTGACACTTGAAATTTTTGTAACGTTTCGAGAACTACGGCCGTAATTGCTTTACTAGTACACTGTTTTAATCTTCTGCTGGCTAATAGAATTGCAAAATTTGGTTTAATAGGATCTAATACGCGCACTATTATATTCAAAATAGAATTTTTTTTGCAATCTGTCGTCTCATCAAGACATAGCCACAGCTGTTTGTCTTTAATTCGCTTTAATTCGATTTTCAATGTCCTCACGTATTCGTGGAATATCTCTCCGTAACGCTGTCCGAGATGGTAGTATCCATCGGTATTGTATGTACCCCAGAATTTTCGAAATGCTTTTTTATCAAGTATACGAAGTGGTAAACCACATACCATAAACGTTAAAAGCAATTCTAATTGAAATTGACGTTGTTGTGACACACCATTTCTTTTATTTCTGTGGTGTGCGCTATTTATATGTCTTTCACAATCACGTTTGCTCCAGCACAGTAGTTTCTTTTTACAAACTTTACAGAAAATTGTACTCCCACTGTAGTTGTAAATCCACAAATTCACTAAGAAATTTATTAACTTTCGTAGGTAATGGCCGTTTATTTTTAATAGTTACGTTAGACATAATCACTAAAGCGAGCACACCGACGCTTGTTTCTAGTATGCCACGAAGTGGTGCAAACGTAACATCTGCAGACTCGTCATTTGTTGATGAATAGAGCGCGTCATCCGTAAATGAATAAGTGCGCTGTTAGTTCGTAGCCGTCGATGAATGAACTTTTTTTTTGTAGTGGCCCACTGTGAACAACGCCCTATTTATCAACGAACACCCAAACTGCTGGTGTATATTTGCGCGTCTTCACGACGTAATAGACAGTGGTTTTGGTCCTCGTCCTAATAATTACATATTTAAATTACCTATGTTTACATACATATATGCGCCCGGCAGCCTGATTGCGAACCTGGCGCGTGGCGCTCTTGGCCCGCTCTAGTAATAATTCATTAAACAGTTGAATTTGTAATGAAGAGATTATAATGCTTCCAGTACGCTTTCACATCTGAATTTTGTTACTCAGCGTTTGTGTATTCTATTTCTACAGTGAATACTAGCGTGGGAAACGCGCGCTAGATTACAAACTTTGTGATAGCAAAAAGTACTTACTTAATCCTAAAGCCTATTTACTCTCACGAGTGTCAGGCTGGGAGGGTGGGCTGAGTTGTGTTTCCTTTTCCATGCCTCCTTCGATCTTTTTCTATCTTGTGCCTGTCGGCGCACTCCGCTTCACTTAATATTTCTGCTTTCTGCTGCTTCCTTGACTTCCTCTATCCATGTCTTCCTTGACCTTCCCCTTCGTTTGGTTATTCTCGCTTCGTACACTCTTCTTACCGATCTGTTTTCGGCTATTCTCATCACATGTCCCAACAATTTTAATTGTCCCTCTTCTATTACATTTTATACTGATGTCGTTTGCTGTTTTTACCTAAACACTGTGTTTTTTATTTTATCTAATCTCGTTTTTCCTTCAATTTTTCTTAGAAATCGCATTTCGCCGCTTTGTCATTGCCCATGTTTGCAATCCGAACGTAAGTATCGGTGTAACTACTTTTTTAAATATCTGTACTTTTGTTTGGCCGTGAATCTCCTTCTTGTTTAGGAACGAGTGCTTCATGCTGTTAAAGAGTTTGCCTGTCTTTATCGTCCTTGCTTTGATTTCTTCGTCCAATCTTCCATTTTCCTCTATCATCGAGCCCAGGTATTTAAAGTTGTGGACTTGTTCTATTTTTGTTCCGCTCAAAAATATTTTATGTTTTCCAGGTGTTTATTACCATTGTCTTGGTCTTCTGGTGACTTATCTTCATATGTATCTTCTCTAAGCTTTCATTCAACATTCTTAGGTTCTCATTCACCTTCTCTTAATTTTTTGCAAAAAGAACTATGTCGTCGGCCTATTCTATTGTTGAAATCTTCACGTCGTTCAAATTCCAATATCCAGCTATATACGGTGTCACTTGCTTCTTGGCATCTTTTATGACTTCATCTAGGAGTACCGCAAATAAAATAAAATGACTTGGACTTAAAATGCAACCCTGCCTTGCTCCCTTTGTGGTTTCCAAGTAATCCGACTTCTCATGCTTCATTCATCCTTACAAAGTTTCTCGTTTGATGATATAGGTTCTTTATTCCTTTTATTGTTTTTGCGTCTACTCCCCTTTTCTGCAGCGTTCTCTATATAAGTTCTCTGTCCACTCTATCGAAGGCTCTTTCTAAGTCAATGAAACACATGTAAACCTCCCCCGCCTCGTTCAACGCCAAATGTAATAATCCAAAATCAAACTTTGGCGCCGGTTAATAGTGTGAAAAGCTTAGGATTGTTTCTGGACAACAACATTCGCTTCTACAACAATACGTCGCATTTGATTCAAAACTGAATCCCAGCCCTCAAAACAATTTTCATGCATTGACACACTGCTTTGCGAAGCACTTGTATTGAGTAACTTTACATTATGTGAAAGTATTTACAATTTCTGCATTGCGCAACAGGATAAAAGGAGAATACAGATGGTACAGAATTCCTACATTCATTTAATCTACCGTCTTCGCGGTAGACGTGGCGTTAATGCACAATAGACGTACACTACACCGTATACTTTTTTTTTATAAACATTATCAAGAAGGAAACACTGCGCTATTTGTACGGCAGGATTCGCTTTAGATTTCAAGAACATAGACGGAATACGCGTGCTTCCAACCTACTATCTATTCCGAAGCATAATCTAGAAATATTCAACGGAATTATAGCTATAATGTCAGAAATTAATAGAAACTTATTGATTGAGGAAATACAACTTACCTCCTCTACAAAGCTCATAAGAAAACATGTAATTAATTTGTTAATGTCAAATCAAAGAAATGACACATAATCCCGGCACCTCCCTGTGCCGAAAACCGACCTGTTCGTTTCACTAACCGGAATATATAGAAAGTTCACTAGTGTTGTTTTATGAACGCTATACATATTCAGGAGGGTGATATTTTAGGGCTACATGGCCTGTCAGAAATCCTGCCAATAATCTGAGATCTGAGCACTACTTTTGCTGTTTTTCACGAGCCTGATATGAGTGCTTTCGCCTGTTTTTCCCTGGAACATTATTCCAGTACGAAGCCTTTTGATTCTCCTCCCATATCTTGATTACTTGTTTTATATGGTTCTTTTGGAGACCACAGAAGGGATTAGGACCAATGAAAGACATATCCGCTGCTTCTTTGGCCAGCTTATCTGTCTTTTCGTATCCTTCGATCCCTTGGTGGCTAGGTACCCACCGCAAAGTAACGTGGTTTTTGCGTCCTAATTGCCGTAAATTATGTACACATTCGTGTATCAGAGCAGATACGTATGTGTAGGCCTTAATAGCCTTTAGAACTGCCTGACTGTCGCTGAATATATTAATAGTTGCGCCTCGTATCCCTTTCTCGAGATTCTTTATGGCGCACAAGTTTAAACCAGAAATCTCTGCTTGAAATATGTTGGTGTGAAGTTGAGACCACTAATGCCTATATCTGTTCCGACACCTTCTATTTTCGAGCCGTCCGTGTACCATTCCAGGGTACCTCTTTTACATTAAGTCTCACCGGATGCCCACTCAGTACGACTATCAACGATCACCCTATAAAGTTGATCAAAATTATATTGCATAGGGATCGTGTCCCTTGCAATATACATCAGATAATTTATATTGGGTTCTTCAAGGATTTTGAGATGCCCTCTAAGATCCCCCCTCTAGGATCCCTTCGTTCTAGTTAGAGCAAGGGCTTCTGGATATAGATGTGAAGCGGCGTTATTCCCAGCAGGACTTCCAGAGCTGCTGTAGGACAGGTACGCATCACTTCTGTGATGTTGAGACATGCAAGTCTCTGAATATGTTGACGCTGCTGTTGCACAGTCTTCTAAGTTGTTTTTGGCCACCAAACCAGAGAGGCATAGGCGTTCATGGGTCAGATTATTGCTGTATAGGACCAGAAGGTCATATGAAGGTCATATGAAGCTTACGACTCCAGCGGTAATGGCTTTTTTCTGTAAGTTGGAGATGCGGGAGTTCCATGTTAGTTTTTTTATCAAAATTTATCAAATATTTAACTTCGTCGCTGAAGCTAATGGTTTTCCCTTCGATGGAGGGTGATTTAAGGCAGACTTTTCTTCTCCTTATAGAAGGGATTGTAATCTTTTGCGGGTTTATGCGCAGGCTATGACATTGGCATCACTTATAGGTATCATTAAGAGCTCTTTGCATAACTTGCGGTATAATATTCTCATATTTTCCACGGATCATGATTACCAGGTCGTCAGCGTACTCTTGCACCTCATATTCGTTAAAAGTTAGCTTTTGTAGGAGATCATCTACAACAAGACACCAGAGCAGAGGTGATAGGACCCCTGCTTGGGGGCAGCCTCTATTAGCTCTAATTGTTGTCGTTTTGGATCCCAGAGGCCAATAAACTTATTATTACTATTATTATTATTATTATTATTATTATTATTATTATTATTATTATTATTGAATTGAATAAATAATTTCAGAGATATATATTTGTTTGATTCGAGAACTTTTTTTCTCTGTGTAGTGACCGCAGTCTGTAAAGTTTCTATTTAAGATTATACAATTTAGTGTATGATTTTTACACTAGTAACCAGTGAATGACTTTATTTGAGGAGGCAATGACCGCATTCATACACTGCAAGTTATGATTATTGCATACAGCTTTCTCCGTTGCCCTACCGCATTCATAAACCGTATTTATGGCGAATTCTCCTTTGTGTTCCGAAACATTAAGTTATATGGTATAGAGGGCGCGACTACGCTAGTGGATGTCATTATTATTGTTGATATTCGCCAACGGTGTGGTCTCGCGCGTGATGGCTGTCGGTGTTGCCTTGTAGGACCGCCGTTGCTCCTGCGGTGGATGTATTTTCTCCGGTCCACATTACGCGCAAATGTTGCGGTTATTATGCAAATTCCTTCCGTGTCTCGTATACGTACGGATGATCATTTGTTCCGACGGACTGATAGGTGGGAGAAGAGATGGGCGCTACCTATGGAATTTATTCGCGTGTTAACGACAGGTTCAATCGCGCGGTTTTGGTCTCACCGATTGCGTTAACCGTTAAAGGTGGAATTGCATCGTTTAGTTGATTGCGCGGTAGTAGTCACGTATAAACGGCGAATCGACCCGCATCGAAATAAGGTTCCACGGCACTAAACGTATTCATCAGTTGATGTAAATGAGAGAAGGTCGAAGTAACTTTAATGTTGATATACATATAGAAACTGTAAACTGTATTACAAACGGAAATCAACAAGTAAACAAACTATTTCATCTTGCCCAGATAGGAAAAGCAATCATAAACTGTAGAAAGAATAATACAAACTTAAAATTAATGTTCATCAATATATATATAACTGCGAAATACAAACCAAATAGATCAAAAATAACAACGCAGCAAAATGTTCTCGATTCTTAGTATGAGTAAATGGCCATCATAACACAAAGCAATATTTTCTTAAGGGTAGTAAATAGTTTTCTTAGTTCAAGAAAGCGTTTAGGCCTTGTTCATAAATCAATGGTTTCATTTCCTTAAAATAAAGCATATATTTACTTAGTGCTTGAAGTGCATATTATTTATATCCACATTATTAATCGCAATTACCTTGTTTAAAACAGTACAACAAACCCATACATAATGCAGTAAATTATTCTCATTGCTTGTGATTTTAAAAAAGCTAAGGTAGGATATCTTCAGAATAATGTTCAAGCAAAGGTGAACTTTAATGTAGAAGTACACATGAAAAAAGTGCCTAAAAACAATAACCAAGATGATGTTGTTATATAGCTCATGGTATTGACGGAATCACTTCGGACAAAAACTATGTAAAAAGAGAAAAGCATTTTACTCCTGCCCACATCGCTGTTCATCTCTCAGTTTATGCCACTAACCTTCAAAAACAACACTGATATATTTCCTGGCGCCACCTAGTGCCAAGAGATATAGTAATGTCGTCCTAGAGAGTAGCGACAGACATCGGACTACAGATATCATACTTACCCATACAACTATGTAATTTTTAACGTGCAATGTTACATAAACGTTTTCAAGAGATACCAGTTAATATAATATGAATACTTTCTTAACTTAAAACTAAATGATCTACTTGGAAGGAATATTTTTTGAATTCCTAACCCCAAAAAATTATTTATTTAATATAAATAAAATTTCAAGAAAATTATGTCCTTTCTTTCACTTTTATAATAAATATTTTCTTGCAAAAGAATCTAATTTCTTGATGCAAGAAATCATTTCTCTGCCTTTAGGATAATCAATTAAGTAAATAAGCTATAACACACGACTAGAGTCTGGTGCAATCCTCTCACGGCAGTGACTGAATTATCTATTGGTTAATTTCCGTTATCGTGCATCGTGCGACTCCCCGCCCTCATCACTATGTACTGTTAGAATAGGAAAATTTGGCAACAATGCCTATGTATTTTACCGCCACAAACTTACACAGTTAGGATGTTGTTGTTTCTAAATACTCTTCTACAACTTTGATTAAAGTCAAGATCAAATATCAATTTTACTAAAGCATAATACATATTTATTATGATAGAGTTGTCTACCATATTTTCAAGATTTCCTATTCCATAGTTTAAACTGTTGAATTAATTAAAAAAGGAGAGAATACGACCAGCACAGATTTTGCCCCAGTCGCACAATCGTAACTTGACAGAATTATCTATTTCATTATTCTTGCTGTTAAGAGTTTTGGGAATATGAGACCTGTTATTCCTTCTAAAGATTAAACTAGAAATTTTTGCCTCACCTCTTAAAGAAGCTTCAATAGAACATAGACTCAAGTAATGGTTGCCGTATTGTTATGTTTGCTTATGTAAATAAGCAAACCCAGTTATGAAATCGCTATTAGAAAATGTTCGAAAAATAATTAAACTATCTAAACTACTATGGCCACAATCTCTTTCTAAATAAGCATTTACTACTTCTCAATATTTGTGTAACATGTACGTTGTTACATAGATTTGCTTTTTATTATCAATTATATTGGCTCTTGCTTGTAGTAGAATTCAGACGGAAAAGCATTCTCTTTCCTTCGCTGGAGATAGTACTTACAATAGTCCAACTTGTTTAAGCACTGAGTTGCTTTTGAACCTATTGTGTAGGGAGTTTTTGGAGACATGACAACATTTATCAACTTATCTTAAACTTGTTTATTAATACCAATGTCTGTAATAGTTCTTTTTACATTTTCTTCTTTATAGTTCATGATATGAATGCCAATCTTCCTTTTTATGGTAGCCTCTAAGTACGCTCCACTTATTGACTATGTTTTAATAATTCATTTATATTAAAAGAACTAAACAGAATATAACAACTATTTATGCAGAAATGTATAAATGGAATATAACACCAAACATGCTGGCGTCATCTTTTCTCTATATTTCTTGTTATTTCATGGATACAAAATTTTTGTTTTTTGGAATTATTAATATATGTAATACAAAGGTTCGAAAACGTTAACCGCCAGCTTATTACTTTGCTTGGTATAACTAACATGTATATAAAGATGTTATAAACAATATTAAGCAAGAATTATTAATTTTTCGTAAAACGTGCTCAGAACCTGGAAGGATATAGACAGACAGACATTTCTTAGCTTCTTTCTAACCAGAAGCAAGTTCATCAATAGAACATGGACATAATTGTATGCACTTTTCAAGCTTAACCTCAAAGGTTCAATGCACTAGCGTTCTTAGTCGAAAATTTTATTATTATATTAGATATTGTACCATAGTTCCTGTGTTCTGAGAAGTCACTTGAAGCGATCATGGAAGTGAGTTAACAAAGAATATATGAGCTATGTGTCAAAATACTTCTCAACAGAAAATGTCAAAAAATGCAAGTCATTTTCTCGCCTTTCAAAAACCAGTGTCTAAGTCCTGTTGTCTGGTTTATATTTTATGAACCTTAATAAGACGTAAAGCCTTACGTAAAGCCTCTTTGACACCCATGGTCACATCCATAATGCATAGAATACGCTCTGAATTTCACTCTTCTCGCATTTTCCACTCGACTCTGCTCAAGGAATATGGTTTCGTTAACTCAATATGCATCCGAAGTGTCACGTCGGTCTTAACAGAATTCAGAATCGTTGCCGATCGTCCCTGTTGTGCAGGCGTAATCTGTTTATTACAGAGACTGAACATCCGACAGATGTATGAAATGAGCGTTTGGACATCAGCGGGATATATCCTGAATTACAAGTTCTAACCCCATGTAAATCTAATTCGGCTAAAGAGATTGCCGTAGATACCTCACCCGGAATAATAAACAGGTGAAATTTGGTTGTTTTTGTATGCCGATATCGTTAGCTAGTTCACGAAACGATATTACTTACCTACGTGTATTATACGGGATTCGCTGGGCTTAATTTTAATTTGTCAGCAAAGGTGAATGAACGACAAGCATGTAAGATTTCGTTACCAGTGCTTAACAGATGTACATTTTTGTCTCACATGAAGCACTTCTTCTTTTTCGATAGTTCCAGCGTAATACCTTTGAATGAAATCATTAGTAACATTTTGTATCAACAACTCATTTCTGCAGAAGAACGATTGAAAATACCATGTACAAAGTATTAATTTATTCGATCCAAAGCGACTTTAGAGAGAGACTAGAGTTTTGTGAGATTAAGACCATCATTACTAAGCCGAGCACAATCGATCTTCGCAACAGAATCGAATCAGTCGGATGGGCCGCGGATTATAAATAGCGTATATGTGACTCACAGCCGACAGAAGTGATATTCTGAAACCTATACCCCAGTGTAAAAAATAAAAGCTGAGGCAATTTAAATGTTTGGCAAATAAAGCGAATATATCCACACGTTGAACTGCTTTTATTGCCATTAATTTTGTTTTTGTTTGAAAACGGCATTTGTTGTATATGCAATGTAATAAACGTAAGAAGTAAACAAAGCAGTTTCTTCAAAAATCTATTGTACTGAATACCGTAACAATAAATAATAATATAACAAACGTAACTTATTAACTGTGTGGATAGGATTGTTGAAAAACGTGCACCATTAGGTATGTTTCCACATTTCTCTCAGTGGAGGTTGTTCGCCATGATGAAAAAATGTTCTTATATTTCGAGAAAGACCGTTCAACTTCTACGAAAGTAACAAAGAGTTAATTAATGAATCTGCAGATGCACCAACACACATTTGTCTTAATCTCGCATAATCGGACTTTTTTTCTAAAACACTGTCGAACTTTGCTATATCGCGACCATTTTTTGCATCATTTATACCGTGTAGCAATGTGTTAACTTCGTCCACGGTTTGCACTGATTCTACTAACGACAACTCAACATTTTGCAATTTTTTACTGCGCCTAGTAATCGCTTATAATTGTTGCTAATACTTTTTAAATCTGTTTCAACAGAAGTATCTGGAAATCCTTTCTGGCTCTCCTTAATAGCTGTGGCTTCGTCAGGGTCGAATTGTAAAATCGCAGATTTTACTTCTTGGAAATGTGGTATACCATTCTGCATTAACTGTTTTCCTATTCCCTAGAAGAACAGAGCAAATGTAACCAGTATGGTTGAAGAAAGAGGCAATCATTTGTTTTGCACGAAAATGTTCTCGGGTCACTTCCATTTCACACTGACCGTTTAACTTCAAAAAATTCTGTAAGCTTCTTGAAAAAAGGTACCGAATTCAAATAAACTGCGACTTATTCACAAACACTTGCTACATTAAACTAACCTCAAATTTTTTTACAATTACTGTCAATGTTGCCATATTCACAAATATACAGTGCGCTCCTCGTAACTTATCTACAAAGTTTTTCCAAAAAACTGGCATATAAAACATTTTTATGTCATGAAAAGCAATAAATAAAACTTGATATATAACTGATTGAGTCACTGAAATTTAAAAAATCCTTTCTGAATTAGTTACATTGATTTGTTGATACTGCTAACAGGAAGACTAAATGAAACAAGCACCTTTCATTACGTCTTAATGTAAAGTTTGCGTGAAATCTTTCCCTTCTTCTTTCAGCAAACAATGTTACTTCGCATGCGTTTTATATAGAAAAGAACGAAAAGCAAAGGCTCCATTCTTTCTCTGTGTGTTAACCAACAATTTTCAACGTGTACTAGATCTCCGTATCTTAGCCGTAATAAATACGTCTCCTCTTATCTCCTGTAATAGGAAATAGCGATTTCGTACTGGCTCCGTAAAGGACCGTAATACTTTAAAAACTCTGCTGTATCGTCCGAGTTTTTCTCTCGCACACGAAGGTTCTGCAAGCCGAACGATAATTCCTTCTGATGCATAGCGTTCTGTATCTAACGGACGGCTTAAAGCAATTAACAAGACGATATCAGGGTGCACCATTTGCGCCAAAGGTCTTTCTATACCGATTTTTATAGTTTTTATTGCTAGCTGTATAGTTTCTGCATGTGGTTGTACTGAGCAAACGTTCTACTTTGTGATTGGTCGTAAAATTGCTTAAGCTTCAGCGATAATAGTTAGATGTTTCCTGATAGTTCTTTCGTTGGTAATCTGGTGGATGCTAAGATTATGGTTATCGTTGTCTCGTATCATAATGGATTCAATTTAATACTAAGCAATCCTCGATGTTTCGTAATATTTTGAATGTGTGGAAAAACATTTTCCTTTGGACCTATGTAACATTATAAAACGAGTGTCTGCCAAGACGCATTCGATTGCTTTCAATTTTTCAAATTAGTAGCATATATTAATATAATTAGTAATTAATAGTTTTCTTAATTCCAGAAAGCGTTTAGGTTAGGGGTTCCCTAAGTGTGCGCCGTGGCGCTCCAGGACGCCGTAGAGAGTAGACAGGGGCGTCGCGAGGCACTCCTGCGAACGCGGGCAGACATAGCGGCCTGGAACATTCTAGAATGAACATTTCGAAACGGCTTCGAAGCAAATAGAACTTTCTGGAACATCTAGACTAGATCGTTCCTGTAGCTTGTAGAACTTTCTAGAAAGATATGAAACACTATCGAAACATATAGAACATTCCAGAAAAGTATGGAACCTTCGTGAGGTTTATAGAATCTTCTGGTAAACTTATGTAGCGTACTATCGGACATTTTCGAAGTTTCGCGAAAGTTGTAAGTAGATGGGAGGGCTAGTGTAAATACGGCACCACTTCGGCGAACCAGTTCAGTTCCTAAGTAAAAATCTAAGAGTAAAAATCTGAGAAGAAAAGTAAACGGTTTTAAAGCGCCCGCTTTGCTTCAGTGTGTCGCTTTGTGTTTTCGTAAAGTCGTAGGAAAATGGAAAGATTTTTATTAAATAAGCAAGTCGACAGTTCAAATGAGATTGATCAAGCATCGACAAGTGGTGGAGTATCAAAGAAAGGGAAATATCGTAAATACGATGATAACTATTTGAATTTTGGCTTTACCTCAATAGAAGTAAACAATGAAGAGGGGCCGCAGTGTGTGCTCTGTTTAAAGTTGTAGCCACCGAGGATATGCTCCCAAATAAGCTAATGCGAGATCACGAGACCAATCACTCTAACATGGTTGAAAAATCTCGCGAATTCTTTAGTAGCAAGTTACAAAATTTACAAAAGTAAAAACGTGTGGTTAGTAAACCAGCTTCAGCACCAAGCAATGCACTACTAGCATCTCTTAAGGTCGCATTCAGTGTGGCAATGTGCAAAAAACCTCACACCATCGCAGAAGAGTCTATTCTGCCAGTTGCTCTTGACATAGTTAATAGCGACTGGTAGCACGGTGCCTAGCGCGCCAGGCTACCAGTCTCGAGGTACCGGGTTCGAACTCCGGGTCTATCACTCTCAGAGGTTTTCTGTAGTGTTCAATACTCCAAATTTGGCGAATGCTAAGGGTGAACATCTTAAGACGCTCTACGGGCGCAGGCGTAATAATCTCATGGCTGGCCGATGCCCCGTGTAATTGGCAAAAGCTGTTGGGGGATGTGAAGGCATGAATTATTATTATTATATTCTGTTAGGAGAATCGGCGGGAAAATTAATTTCATAAGCACCTTTGTCCAACAATACTATTAGTCGAAGAATCCATTATATAGCTCTTTATCTAAATAATCAATTAATAGAGAAAATGAAAGGCACGGAATTTGGTCTACAACTTGATGAGACTACTGACAAAGACGGACACCTTATTTGTTATGTACGCCTCCTGGATGATAATATTATCTCGTTGAAAACCTCTGTTCTGCAAAAGCATCATTGGAAGCGCAAAGGCTCAAGACTTATTTGAGATGCTTGACTAATTTATAGCCGAAAATGATTTGGATTGGGAAAAGTGCATCGATATGTATACTATGTCTGGTTGCTATGGAGGATTGCAGCTGCTTATTCGACGTAAAGCACTGCATGCTATGTTGTCCTATTGCATCATCCATAGGGAAGCACTTACACCAAAGTCGATGAGCTCTCAATTGAATTTCATATTAGAACGTGACATAGGCGTAGTAAACTACATAAAAGACCACTGAAAGCCAGATTTTTTAAAATGCTATGCATGGACCTAGGAGCTACAGCAGTTCACGATGGCTTTCACGTGGCAACGTCTTTTCCCGTGTATTCAAGCTACGTCAAGCAATTCACACTTTTCTAGAAGAGGAAGGTTATGAAAACTCCAGGTACTTTGCCGAACCCGACTTTTTGCTGAAACTAGCGTATTTGATATACTTGACAAACTGAAAGCCTTCAATCTGTCTCTGCAAGGCAATAACATGCACATTTTGAAACTTTTGAAGAAGGTTGCGGCGTTTAGGAAAAAGCTGCAGTTGTGGATAAGAAGAATCAATGAGGATGACAGCCAATATTGTTTTCCCGAATTGCACAAATACGTGGTCTATAATAAAATCGTTGTTTCACAAGACTTGCTGTCCCTTTTCAAGGAATACCTCTCAAACCTCACTGACTAGTTTGCAAATACTTTGAGGAAAACAATGTCGAGAAATGTGCATGGATCCAAGATCCTTTCCCTGTTTAAGCTAGGCCAGAATTCACTTCGCAGGAAGAAGAGAGTTTAATTGATTTGCGATAAACAAAATTTGCTCCTACCGATTTAGTGGAGCTTTGGATGTCAATCAAAAATGAATATCCAATTCTGAGTTAAAAAGCTGTAAGGATCCTTATTCCCTTTGCGACAACCTATTTATGTGAAGCTGGATTTTCAGCTGTAGCTGTAATAAAAAACAAATATCGCTCAATGAGAGTGGCAGCGTCAAACTTTATTCCGCTTTTTGAAAAAGTGTGTGGCGATCAGCAAGCTCATCCGTCACATTAATTTACTTGTCGTTGAAGGTTTTCACCATTTATTTCATATTTGTTTGTATTTTCATATTTTAGTTTGATGGTTCTTGTGATGGTAGTCACAAAGGAATTCAGCCGCGTCATCGCAGAAAACTACACTAATTTTTACTTTTCCACTATATTTCTTTATATTTTCATTCTCTAAAGCATACACTTTACTAAAAACTAATTCAGAAAAGACATTACTTTCCTGTTTCTCCAAAGAAATAAGGCAGAGTAAAAGCTTTTACGATGCAAACTCGCAATAAGAATTAGACATTTCAATATAAGAGAAACTTTTTCATTAAATACGAGTCGACAAGAAGAACTAATTCTTTGAAAATAGATCGTAAGTCTTAAAAAGGAAGAGATCGAAATTAAATTTTCTTTCATGAAATAAGTAATTTACGAGGGAAAATTGAGAGGGACGGAAAACGGTGTAGGTCACCAATACGATTTCCTTGTCAGGGCGGTATTACCATGAAATTTTAAATTCAAATTTTTAATGGAAGGAAAACAAATCTCTTATTAAATAATTAAATCGACGGATTCATTATGGGGGACAAAGTGGAGAGCAGACGGTCTGATAGCGACGACGACGCGAACATTTTACTTAAAAAAAAAACAATTTGGAAACTTCTTTCTGCCGTTTCATCTTTACGCTAGACATGGAATGAACAAATATCTTTCCCCCTTAAGTCTAAGCCTGCTTGTTGTACTCGTCACCGCCACGCTCCCATCCCTTTCAATTCCATTATTGTTCATCGCTGTTTAAGGTGGAATAAAATTCATTAATTTCCTTTTTGTTTTCGAACTCTGTTTCGCTGTTTCCGCGCGATTTCTGTTCGTGAGCGTTTTGTTTTGCGATCTCGCGTATTGAAGTTTGACGGATGTTTATTTCAGGTGCAGGTGTTATTGTTACCATTCAGAACGTTCTCAGCTAATTGCTTCTTTTGTATGGTATACGGGTCATAATTTGAGCATACAAAAAGTGCACCACAATTATTCAGATGAAAAACAAGGGATTTTTTTTCTTAATAATTTTGTCGATCAGTAATAAGATTTTAGTGTTCACAGCATTTTAGTTCTTACACAGAGAAAAGAAAGTTCGTAATTCATAATTTTAAAAAGCAGCAAAGATATAGATTTTTTTTAATTTAAAGAAATAATTTTTTTGACATCGTTATTTAATTCAAACATATGATCTCTTGAAACAAGTAACCTCAAGTTTGATTTGAAAACATATCTGTAACGCTGGCCACGAGCGGTACCGCGCATCGGCGTAGAATCAGTTCGGACCGAGAGGAACGGTAGTATTACTTCGTCTGCGGAGCAGTACAGACATTTTCGCTGCCGGTCATTTGCGCAATTCTTTATCTGTCCTAGAAAAATTATGATTTCGTCAGCAAAACGACCGCGGTCGGACAAACTTCGAAAATTTATTGCAGAAATTCCAGACTTAATATATGAAGGTGCTAAAATAAATGTGTAATCTGTAAAATCCCGTTAATGTGTTGGTCCAGACAACATTGTCTACGACACGTAAATAGTGAAAAGAATGTCTCAAAAAGAAATTGCGCACGAGACAATGAAAAATTTATATTTAATTTATGCGTTACATTTATCGCATGTAATATACCGTTTAATTTACTAGACAAGGAACCATTTATCTGCTTTTGGAATAACTATTCGGAGTGCAAATTACCAAGTCGAACATCGTTACGAAGAATTGTGCCATCTGCGCGCGAACATATTGAACAAAAAATAAAATCGTTGAAAGATCAAAAATTGTGGTTGTGTGTCGACGAAACAACAAATCGGAAGAAACATTCTATTCTTAATGTAATGGCACGCAAATTGGAATCTCA
Organism: Dynastes maya; assembly: GCA_029619315.2. NCBI lineage: Eukaryota > Metazoa > Arthropoda > Insecta > Coleoptera > Scarabaeidae > Dynastes > Dynastes maya. The sequence goes on from JAROYE020000006.1 coordinate 5,327,958, forward strand.
TCAATCGGCACCTTCAATTCTGTTAGTATCCAAACGAATACAACAGTGTACTGCCGAAGTAATTTCAAAGTTAGTGTTAAATACATTGGAAAAGTTTGAACTTTCAACAAACCAACTCTTGATGTTAGTGGGTGATGGTGCTGCAAACATGCTTTCTGTAGGCCGGTCTCTTAAAAAGCATTCTGCTAATTTGTTACACATTACGTGTAAAATTCATGCTCTCAATCTTGTGGCGGATAGTATCAGAAAATGTTATCCTGAGGTAGACGCTTTAATAGCGCATACCAAAGCAGTATTTGTCAAATCACCGAAACGTATTCGCGAATTTCACAGACTGTGCCCCCGTATACCAGAGCCACCAGAACCTATTCTAACTCGTTGGGGAACATGGTGGCAGGCCGCGTTTTATTATCATAAATATTTTGACAATATGAAGAACGTGGTTTTACAATTCGATACAAAAGAAGCTGCCGCTATCCAGAAAAGCCAGTCGAAATTTCAAGATAGTCAGGTTAAAATGGATTTAAAAATCATTCACGACAATTACTTCGGGCTAGCAGAAAAATTACAAAATCCTGCGGTGCCGTTAGAAGAATCTCTACAAATAGTGCAACATGTTCACGCACAGCTATGCGCGATTGAAGACGCAAAAAATGTTTCTGTTCTAGAAAAATTTAAAGTGTTTTTGAGAAAAATTCTGATTTTGGCACATTAAGACACATTTTTGAAGGTGCGTCAACAGAATCGTTAAGTTATTTGAAAGATTATTTTACTTACGCAAATATTACGTCACTAGATGTAGAACGTTCGTTCTCTGCATATAAACGCATGTTTTACTCATGCCGTACTAGTTTTTCCGAAACAACAGTTGAAACATATCTAATGTTGCAGATATTTAATAGACATTATTCACTTTGTGATTTCACGGAGGACTCTTAAAATGGTAAGTGTTTGAGCACGTGTCATTTAATTTTTATTTAAAAGATGAGCGAAATTATTTGCGGCAGCAAACATCTCTATTAGCAGAATAACTCCAGCGGAACGCGAGGCCTGGTCGACTCTACGCTACTGCGCGGTACCGCTCGTGGCCCAGCTTTAGTTATAAGAAATTAAAAACTTTCAATAGTGCCTAATTCAAATTCATAGCAGTAACAATCCTCTAATTTAGTTAAATCGCGAAGTTTGCTTTTTCTCTGAAACCGTAACACTTTGTATAACGCTATTTTTGGTTAGTTCCAAGCCTACTCACCTGCCACCACCGTTTAGATACACCCTGTATAATGAATAGTTTCGCGAAAAAGAAATCTTGTATTGTATGATTGTATAATTCTCTAGGATTACATTTTCCTTTTTAGGATAATTTCCTGTTTGTGTCTATTCTAAAATAAGCATGTAAATAAATAAACTGATAAATAAATAAATAACATACTTAAATGTCCCTACAAAAGGTTTACCTGACGTTATATCAACTAATCTGTTTATTATTGGCATCTTCATTATCGTTGTCGCTTATAAAGTGGAATGTTTACAATTTAAAACTTAAGACCTTTCGAAGACGAGGAAATCATTAAGGAATACAAACATAAACAACGTTCCCATCCCCGCAAACACCTACTACGATTAGCTTCCTACTACCCTCGAAACGCCGTCACAAGATTTCAATGCTTGTCATCCTAGCTAATTCCCGATGTTCGGATCGATACACACCAACACAGATCCATCCGAGCCTGAACGCCGACCGACCGACTTTATCCAAATTCCATGCGATTTAGCGCGTATCCAGTAAATTACGTCGATAAATTAACGCTTTGTTTGTTCATTGACAGGTACATGCCGTATCAGCAACCGCATGTCAAGACGTTCCCCGTGGCCGGCGTTCACATGCTGCCGCACGAGACCAGTTGCGGTCAAAGCCGGTGCAAAGTACGCCTGACGGGACTTACGCGTGACCACAGCAGCGGAGCGTACCGATGCGAGGTGTCCAGCGACGCGCCCGCCTTCAGATTAGCTTCGGAAACTCATAACGTCACCGTTGCAGGTTGGTTGATGGGGTTTGCCGTCCGTTTTGGTTGGCCATATAAAGGGAATTTCGTGCTACATTACACTTTCGTCTCTATTCGCTTAGTGTATTACCTACTGAAATAGACGTTCGATATAACTAGGTTAACAGTACGAGTAGGACTTACAGTAAAGATGTGAGACGTCAACGAATTATGCACGAATGCTTAAGCTGATTAATTTTATGTGAGAAAACCAGAAAAGTTTACATCGAAATATTATAGAATCTAAAGATTTCCGGGCAAAATTTTGCATGAATAGAAAGTAATAAGCCTCTAAACCAATTTATGTTATAATTTACATCGTCGAACGCAACTTTCTAATGATCTCCTCTTCTGTTAATTTTCTTCAGATTGTAAATCTTCAAAATTAATGGAATACCTTCCTATAACAAGTGATAGCATAAATTCGGAGGTATTTTTAGCATAATTTCGAATATTAAAAGTTTCGTTAAATTATTGTCTCGTATATCAGTAAAGTTTATTATTTAAAGATTGTCATTTGTATTCTATATCATAGAGTAGTATAATTTCTGTCGTCTAGTTACATCACTACATTTATTCCATCATGCTACTTTTATAAATAAGTTTATTCATAGGAAATTCATCATCAAATTGTATTTGGAAAAGAATTATCGAAATTTTCTGTGGATGAAACAATCGCCATCGCGATTAAAATAAGGAAGTAGAGGGACGCCGATTACTTTCTGACTTTGAGTCAAATTTTCATCGAGGTAACACGTGTCTGACTGTATTCCAAGCTTCAAAGCGTTTAATATTTCCAATTGTGCTATAAATTCAATGTAGAAGTGAAGGTTGGTGGTTAAGAATAGGCAGGTTTCTTGTAAATGTCATATGTACGAGGGATGACCGTAAAATAAGGTACCCAAAGCCCTACAGCAGCAATAAGACGTGTGTGGCGAAATCCGACAACATTGGCGTGTGCAGCAGCTCTCCCACTCTATATACGTACCACTTCCGTCTCGCTACGCCGCTCAGTGTTGGCTAAGCAGCCACCCGAGATGGAATTCCCGATCGCCGCTACCGCCAGGTGTGAAACTCGCGCTGTGATGCGTTTTTTAAACGCGAAAGGGGTTTCAGCTATAGGCATTCATCGTCAATTAACCGAAGTTTATGGAGAAAAATGTATAGCTGTTCAACACGTCCGCAAATGGTGTAGGGAATTCACTGGAGGTCGGACGGAAATTCACGATGACGAGCGGAGCGGAAGACCATCTATTTCAGAGGAAATCGTTGAAAAGGTCGAGAGCATACTGCTTGAAGATCGGCGGGTCACCATTCGTCAACTCGCTCTTCGAATTCCTGAGATTTCCAACACCACAATTGAAAAGATTCTTAGGACTGGCGGCAGAATTTTACGACATGGGGATACAGAAGTTGGAGCACCGTCTGCAAAAATGCTTGGATAGAAATGGCGATTATGTCGAAAAATAGCTTAAGTTTTTACCTTTAGAACGATGTATAATGTTAAGGAAATAAAGAACGTTGTCTATTTTTAAAAAATATGGGAACCTTATTTTACGATCATCCGTCGTACATAGAGTTTATATGACATCGTCATAAAATCTAGGTTAGTTGGTATTAATTTTTATTTAAATTGCCGATAGTTTTAGAACACTTCCGAACACTCGCTTCATATAATTATTTAACTAATTTGCAAAAAATAAATTTTGTACAACAATTTTCCACATTTAAAAAATTTCAATAGATTTAAAACAAATAAGGGATTATTAACAAGGAAAGGATCCGAGATGTCAAATTCAGATTTCAATGGAACTCTATAAGCTTGTTCCAAAATCCTCAGAAAACCGTACATTTACATGCGCAATACAAAAAAAGGGCTACAGTTAGAATATTGTGCAAGTACTGGACGAATTTACGATTTTCTGAAGATGTTGGAACTAAACTTATATGAATGCACAACATGCTGATTCGATTTTCGTACGATTTTCTCAAAACGAAGAAAGAAGGATGGTATAAATGCAAGTGCTATACTATATTTAACGGTCTTTTGGAATAACACTGGTCAATATAATTTTTGCTGGCTTATATCTGACATTCGTTTCCTCCCAATTTTGACATTCCAAATTTACTATGAAAGTAAAATGTATTTAGTCATACCACCCCTCAAAATCTTGTGTTATAGGATACCATGTAAATATTTAGTCATATCACCCCCCAAAATTAGGTGTTACAGGATACCATGTAAATATTAATATAAATAAAATATTCTTTGTATTCCCCAAGAAGCAGGCTATATCGAGTGCCCCTCACTCTCAATAGAATGAAGGGATTAAAGCCTGGAGATCATAGAGGGCATCTCAGAATGGTTGAAGATCCCAAGATGAACCATCTAGAGCACATTTCGAAGGACACGACCCCAATGAAGGGTCTAAAAAGGTATCCTGGCGTGGTACACGGACAGCTCGAGAGTAGAAGGGGTCGGAACAAATACAGGCATTAATGGTCCTAACTACCACCTAAAAATGCCAACGGGACTCCACACCAACATATTTCAAGCGGAAATTTCTGCAGCACTGTCAGTCCATGCTTTAGACACAAAATGTCCAACAATCACCCATGATTCATCTGTAAATACGATGTTTCGCCCTTTCGAAATCTTCTAATGCTGCGTAAATATTCATGGCATCTTCTGATAATATCATCACGGTCCATCAGCATTACCTTTCTTCCAACTTTTTCAAAAGAAAAGCCATTGTCCTTCAGTAATCTGAATAGTGTACTTCTTCAAAAAATGAGGCACATCTTGTTCGCTATTTAGAGCACTTAAGATTGTGTTCAATGTAGGTAGAATATTGCGCAAAAAGAAACTGTGGACCTTGCGTCTAACAACCATTTGCACATGCTCATCATACAGTTGCAAACGAGTGGTTTGTTCGTGACTAAGAGCTACCGGTGGATGGTTTTCCCTGTTTTTTCGGATGGAATCTATCACTGCTTTGCCACAGCTAACAATAAGTGCGTTTCTGTTTCTTCAACCGCCTTGAAGACATTCATATTTTTCATAAAGTATGTAAAGGCATTGAAAATCATTTGCCTTCCTCTAGCAAAGTAACTCTCGCCCTTGCACCTCCTCTTACAAACTCGCATGTTAAAGTGCTGTAATTTTACGATTTTTAGATTGATCATTGATAATATCCCTTTCTACTTATATAGCCAATACCACTAAAAGATGCAGTAGTTTAAAAAAAACTGATTTACTCAATTATACATAGAAATGAAGGCAAAATGCAAAAATAGAACACCGGAGAAGACAACAAAACTAAGGAAGAGCTGAAATTGAGAGGTGACATAAATAGTATTGATCTCCCTAGGAGAAATCCCGCCGAAAGGCATAGCAGAAACGCTGGTTCCAAACAAGAATAGCTTTATACAAATTGTTGTAAATCACCAAAAGAAGGCAACACTCCATAAGACTCAATACTTCGAAGCCAGGGCGAAACACTCTATAGCGTGTTTGGTCCAGAATCTACTATAAGTTATAAATTATTTACTATCTGCGTTATAGAAATTTGCCTACTACAACATGCAAGCTTTCAAAACTTAATTTATACTATCTTAGAGGACTTGGTACCGAAATATCGTTGTTCCGGTTCCCTTTCGACTGTTTCTATAGCAAATTCAGATGTAATACGCCTAGAGGGCGCACGGAACGTCTTATCGCCCAACGCTAGCAGATAGCTGGTCACTAATTAGAGATCTCGTGCGAGTAATTATGTATGTTTGCTGAGTTAGACCAATTTCGAATCTAAATCATGGTCAGCTGGCCGACGAGCCAATCTTGTCCTCTTCCCACTTTCCACCGCCTTCGTTGCGGACTCTCCTTTTGCCTTCATAACTACGGGGCGAAAGATGAAATTGCTGACAATCTAATATAGTTCTGTCGTTTACATGTGTAAGACTGGGATGCTGCCAGCCGGGCTAGCATAGAATGGTTAAAAGGGAAGAAGGGAAAGTTGAATAGGACCAGAAGGTGGAGGGAGGTGAAATTTATTCTTAATGTGCTGTTATTTTAAAGTTCTGGCATGTCGTATAATTAAATAATGGAAAATTCCACTAAATTAAAGGAATTCAAATCATCTGGACAATTCACTGAGATCAGACCTGCTAAATGTATCTCTAAAGCTAATTAAAATAGTATTATTTCATAAATGTGGTTTTAATTACATCCTTGTTCAAATAGAACATCCTGTATTTTCGGGATCTTCTAGACAGTCCTCTTAGATGCAAATTAAATGATTTCGACTTGAGAAATTTTTTTCTGAACACCTTCAGACATCAATGTCTCTTCTTTAGCAATAACTATGTGAATCAGTGTTGAGTTCCCTATAGACTACTTAAATAGCTAATTATGATTATCAACAAAAGTTATAAGGGTTATACAGAATGTTCAAAAGATCCAAACATGGACACATTTAACTAAGAAATGGTCAATTTTTTTACACAGATCGGGGCTGTTACTGCACATTGACAGTCAGTGTGCAGTAGCAGCCCTGAAGATGTCCCATAGGAATGTGAACGAAACGTCGGCAAAAGCTACGACAACAACGCAGTTCCAACCCAGAAACCAAGAGTACAGTATTATTGACGACCACGGAAGCCTACGGACCAAAGTTTACTTATGTTTTTTTTCCCAATATCAAAGCAATAAACGCTATTATTATTATTATTCGGAGGCCGCTAAATCCGTTTCAGGGGGCTAACTCGAAAATCCGACCAGCCTACCACAAGCTTCCAGGATACAGCTTATCGTCCGGATGCATTCCGAATCACTCCTAAGATGTCTAGATAGCGGTTAGGGATGCATAAATTTCCCCATATCCTTCCGTTCGTCATCTATTCTATCTTTACGGTTGGGTAACGCTCACAACAAAGATAGTTTTATCAGTCATTATTAGAGTTTCATTATTATTATTATTATGAACATTTTAAAACTAACCGAAATTTTAACAAACTCCCATCTAAAGGATCCAATTCCAATATGTAACGTGCTTCGTGAACCAATCACCACGCACAATGACCTATCCGATGGATCCGTTGACCCTTTCAAAAAAAAGTTCGTCGTTAATTTATTATTCAATTAAAAGACGGTAGTTCATTTGTAAAACGTAAAACGTCGGGCCGAAATTCCGCTTCCACCTCTGAAAAATCCCCCGATATTGATCGAGAGGGTTTTGCGAACTCGATAATGAAAAAAAAAGATAGATGAATTATTGCCTCAATATACGATCGGCCTCGCCATTTTTGTTTGATGAAGCACAGTCCGTCGTTGTTCATCATTCATATTTTTTTCCGAATTAAAAATCGATTTGACGCTGGGAGGTTTTATTTGGCTTCATTAGACTCGGGGGAAATAAGAAGTAAACTATTTTCGATTTCTTTTCTATCCTTTAGGTATATTTTATACTTTAGACGATTGCTGTAACGGTGCAGAAGGTGATAACTTTTCTTTTTTGTTTCAGCGCTACCCAGGGAAAATCCGCTGATTCTTGGACTGCAAGATACTTACCAGTTAGGAGAGATGTTAGCTGCTGATTGTAGGTCTTCCGCTGGTGATCCAGTTCCTGAATTGAATTGGTATATCAATGATATGAAGGTAAATAAGGGTAATACAGTTTTTTTCGCACAAGACTACTATTTACTTATTTGAAATATATATTTGAAAGTTAATTTAATTTCTAATAAATGACCTTTATTCTACGAGGGTAGTCTGATAAGCTTTAATCTCAACATGCAGATGGCGTTATTCGTTAAAAATATTCTGATAATTCAATACGCATGCGTTGAAATATACATTTGAAAATTTGAGCCGTGTTGAACGCTAGGCTGTTGTTTTTTCTTGTTGTTCTTTGTGCCAGTCAATGTTAGTGTTTCTGTAAAAATGGAAAAAAAATCGAATATCAAGCCTTCGATAAATTCTTGCATAATAATAATAATATATGGTTTATTTCCAAGATACTTTCCTACAACTCAACAATAAAGTCTATATACGGCGTGCCTCACTCAGAGTGGGGACCGGCGATATCTTGAACACAACAATAGCTACAGTGATGGGAAAAAAAATTTCATAATTAAACTGGCAAATCAAAATTTAATCAAAATATTTTTAAATTCCAAACATGACCGCTAGAGGGCGCAGTTGCTAGGGTCAACAGTAAATTTTAAATTAGCAGGTAAAAGTTCCAGGCTTAATTATGATTTCAAACGTTTTATTAAAAAGCTTAGTTAATTACGCAACACTTTGGGGTAAAGACGTTTTGTCATATTGTGAATAATAAGTACAGTAGGCGTTGCAGAATGATGTAAAACTAAACCTGTTATAACTTCTGTAGTTTTTACCCGAATTAAAGAAATGTGGATTTGTTTGAAAGAGCGTTGGTTTAGATGTCCTAATTTGTGCCACCCGTTAATGTTCAAGATGGTGTTATTCCCAAGTGTAGTTTTTCTCAATTATCTCTAAAAATTCAAATACAACAATATGCTTTTCTTATGTTGTGTTTGAAGAGTTTTAATAAATTAAAGTAGTGGTGAAAACCGCATAGTGATATCTTTTTCCGTTTTGCAGATAATAACGAAAACAGCCCATTACCAGTAATAATTTCCTTATTAGTTACAAATACATAATAATATCGAAACTTATCTTAGTTGGCCATGAAACAAAGGAATAACAACAATAACAAAATATAGCAGTCACAAAATAAACAAATAAATGACAACGATGCAAAACGAAGATGTGCTATTGGTACGCACATAATGTAGTATTATTTGAAATAAAAATAAACAATAATTTAAATTTATTTTAAATGTTCAAACTGTTTGCCGTCATTATTTATACACAGATAATCTACGACGAGTGCTGCTTCGGTTTCTACTCTTGGTAGGCTGGCGATGATAGCATTATGAATCGGTTGAATCATATCAGCTGTAGTTGTGGGACGCGGTTGGTAAGCCAGATCTTTTATCCTTTCCCATAAATAAAAGTCAAACACAGTCAGATCTGAGCATCCAATGGGCCATGGAGAAATAGGTCCTCTTCCAATCCACTGATATGGAAACGTATTATGAAGATAGTCACGGACGATTCGTAAATAATGAGCTGGACAGCCGCCATGCTAAAACCACCATGTTTTTCGAATTTCCAACGAAACATCTTCTAAAAGTAATTCGCTACGTAAAATGTTTAAGTATGTTTCGCTGTTTAAGTTGCCTTCAAAAATAAATGTTTCAATAACTTTATCACTTAAAATGCCACACCAGTCATTTATACTCCACCTATGATGATAATCAACTTCTCTCTTCCATTGAGGATTTTCTCTGAACTAATAATGCATATTACGCAAATTTACCTACCCGTCATCAGCAAAAGTAGCTTCATCAGTCCACAACACGTAATGTAAGAAGGGAGCACCTTCATGGCAGAAATCTTTTAACCAATTACAATTATTGAGTCTATGATCAAAATCTGTATAAGTGTGACGTATTATCTATTAGGGTGCGATGAATTGATGACTTACTTATACCTATATAACCTATACAACAGAAGACATTTCTTTAGTGCTTGTGTGAGGATGAACTTATACATATGCAAGAACATTTATCACATTAGCTTCGGTTCTAGCTACACGTGCTCTAGTAGGATTTCCACGAGGTTGAACATACCCTGTTTCACGTAATCGTGTCGCCAAACATTAGAATACTTCTCGGCGCGAAATGTTTTCTTCTGGATACTTAATGGCATATTCACGTTCAACAGTACACACGTTTTCAAAACATTAAAAATATACCGCAAGCATATCATATGCCTTTGCACTAGAAGACTACATTTTTTTATCATTCAACGGCTAAGTTGTATGTACTATGTCACAGTGTTCACATAGCATGCTAAATTCTGCTGTCAAACAACACAGAGTATCGGCACACTCCTAACCACACAAAATATTAATTAAGTCGGAACAGCTGTTTCAAAAGCTCGATGGGCCTCCATTTTCACCCGGCTTGCCGAATTAATCTGAGCGAAGAATCAAAAAATTTCTTAATTCTACCATGCTTGTTTATCTCTACTCTCGAGGAAAAGATAAATATATATATATTTAAAATGTAAGTCTTTCGGGTGTCGATCCGCGTCTGGAGCCGGTCCTGAGAAGGACCGTTGTGAGCTCGGCGTTTCGATGAGGTCACTCTCATCTTCTTCTAGAGCGGTTGACTGTAGAAGTGAACCGCTCCAACAGTTCACATCACGTGAGCGAGAACATCCGATGGAATATATATATATATATATATATATATATATATATATATATATATATATATATATATATATATATTATATATTCATCCCGCCTTCATAAAGTAGAGCAAGACAAACGATAAGGTACCTTTCCGTTAATTCTTCCGTCTACACATTTTAAAAATCTAAACCATTCAATATGCACATGACACGATGACCAAGTCTTTTGTCAAGTGTAGCACTTCAAACTGAAAAAGTTCGTTTCTACCCTAATAAATCAAACAGAGAGGAATAACGAAGGGGCGCACTGTCTTTATTTAAAAGGTTGTTTTCTTTCTTTATATAGATGGTCTCAAATGCGTCCAATTTACGAAGCGAGGTTACGCTTTTAATCAATTTCAGGTTATCTAATTTAATATAGTGTCCGGCATCGTTTATGTGCTGTGCTACGCTTGACGTTTCTATTCAGCCGTACCTGTAGCATCTAATATGTTCATTGAATCTAGTACCTATCGCTCGTTTTATTTGTCCAATGTAGGCTTTATCACAGTCATTGCATACAATTTTATAAGTTCCCCACCTTTCTTTCGTGACCGGTTCATCGTTCGGATTGCCAAGAAGGTTTTTGAATGTATTACGTGAACTGAAACATACGTTCGTATCTTGTCTCCTAAAAACGTTACTGATACCTTTCGATATTCTGTGGAAGGGGAGTTTCACAAATTTCTTGTCGCGAGTTTCTACCAGGATCGTGGTCGTGGAATTTCTTACATAATGCCTATGTTAGACATTCTTAAGGATGCGGTCGACATTAGACATAAAGAACAACCATAGTAAACAGCTACAATTTTTATGAATTTAAGCTCTTTGTTGTGCCTATTTTTGTTCAACGGGAATTTCACTAGTCTATTAATTACGAAACTTATCGCGACCATTTTATGTTGTCCGTAGTGGTTCGAATCGGTCAGAATGTATCTATTAGTGTTTGTTTCTTTTCTATAGATGTCTATTTCTAGTTTTTTATTTTTTCTAATTACTAAACTATCTAAGAATGGGGGTTGATTGTTCACTTCTTCTTCTGCTGTAAATTGAATAGTTCCGAATTTTGAATTGAGAGTCGCGAGGAAATCCGAAATAGTACTTTTCTTAGTATCAAAAATCGCGAAAATATCATCTACATACCTAAGCCAGATTCTGGGAAAATATACGGCGTCAATTTTATTAAGTTTTAAGGGCTAAATATTCTAGGGATTCTAAAATTTGTACGCTGAGGAAGAGTGAACAAACATCAAACGATATTAAAATTTCCCCATCTTCTAAATCAATATTGTTGACCATATTTACAAAATCTAGTGAATTTTCCATTTCTAGGCTGTCTGCTTTGATGGGTAAATTTTTGTATTCGTTTACTAGACATTTGGATAATTTGTATATAGGTGAGTCTATATCTGAAACTATTGGTTTTATGGATTCTCCTGATTTGTGGATTTTTGGTAGACAATACATTTTTGGAACTGTCGGGTTTGTGATTGACAATTTTAACATAAGGTTCGCGTTGATAAATTTTGGGCAATTTTTCAGAACATCTTTTGTTTCCCTGATCATGGATGGTAACGGACTTTTTCTTAATTCTTTATAAGGTCCTGATGATAGAAAATTATTGACTGAAAATTATTCTGTTCCCTTTATCTGCTTTTAAATAACAACAATTTTTATTGTTGAGGCCTTTAATAGTCCTGAGATCACCTGTGTTATTTCTCAAACTTTTTTCATCGTTCAAATTGTTTTAAATCGTAATTTTGCACGCGTTTCTTACGTAATCTTTCATTGTGGCGTCTAGATTCTTAATGGACGTTTCTACTGACGCAATGAGGTCTTCCGTCGGGATTTTTTGAGTCGCGAATACAATGTTTTAGTCCTTTATTTAACAGTGTAATTTCAATTTTATTGAAGGTCTCTGCTGATTGGTTCTGCTGTTGTATTCAAATCATACTAGATTTTGTTACTTTTATTTGAAAAGTGATCAAAAACAAATAATATTAAACTAATACCGACACCATTTTGTGTGTAAAAGAGTAAAAGTTATCATTCCTTTGTTTCATTGCCATTTGAATCTGTATAAGCCTGTCAGGCCGAGAATTTATGAAGCCTACCTCGTACACTACTAACACGCTCCACAGAATTTCAAGAAACCCCATTTGAATATTCTAAAATATTCTTTCTATATGAAATCATCCCATTTTAATATTTAAGCCATTGTAGCACAGAAACACACTAAAAAAAAAGACCTACATAGCCTAGTTAGCATACTTGCGCTAATTTAAATAATAAAGGATAATCCTAGGATGTTAGCCGGGTTCTCGTTGTCGTATTTGGCTTGTTTAATTTACAGTTAGTAAGTCTACACCTGAAAACCGACGAGATTAAACATTCATAAAAATAGCACTCGAACAACTCTCTCAAATTTCATCTTTTATTCATGGCCTACAGTCATTTCTACGTAGTAATTAAAAATAAGTAAAACTAATACCTCCCGGTTGTCGACGACTGCCGCTGTTGTAGAAGCTACGGTCTCTTTTCTTCGGTAGACGGCTAACGAAGGGCCTGTTTACCTTTGTTCGTTCTTTTTTAGACGCTCGAAAACAAAAGGCAGCGTAATTATAGCGACGTGGATATTATTTCATTATATCTGATGAAAATACGAATCCGAGTACACATTTACACCGACGTGAAATTGCTGTATAGAAAGTGCTTTGAAAACAGATTAAAAGTCAGCTCTTATTTTGAAGAACCCTGCACGTCGAACATACGAGGATAGCGTCTTAAGCTTTTACGAACGACCACAAGATGGAGCTATTGAGATTTGAATTTACCATTTTGGTAAAATTTAACAATTGTCATTGCTGAAGCGTTGACGGCATTTCAAATCCTTTCAAACATATTTTCCCGTGTAATTGGACGTGTTTGACACACAATATTCTTCAATCCAATGATTTGGAAGAGCAACATCTAAAAAGTTGCGTACACTTTGAGAATAATGTGCTGGACATCCATCATGTTGGAACCACAAGGATCTCCTTATATCCAAAGGAACATCTTCTAAAAGAACAGGAAGTTAATTTCTTAAAAAATCTAGGTGTGTGTCGCCATTTAGACGATCATTGCACCATACGTTGACACTCCATCTGTTTTGGTGATCAACTTCCCGCATCCAGCGAGGATTTGATTTTAACCAATAGTACATGTTGTGTAAATTAGTAATTAGTAAAAGTAGCTTCATCATTCCATAAAATTTGAAAAAGAAATTGGCGAATTTCTCTGCACATATTTTTCAGCCAGTGGCAATAATCCAGCCTCCTGTCAAAATCAGTATCTAAGAGAGCTTGATACAAAATTAGATAATAAGGATGCAACTTAGAATCCTTAAGAGTTCGATTCATTGAATTGTAACTTACACCTAAGTGTGAAGAAATGTCTGTGATACTTAAATGCGGATCCGCTCGCACGTACGCAAAAACGTTTAAAATATTGTCTTCATTTCTTACTAACCGCCTTTTAGTGGAAACTCGAATAGGTCGCACACCACCCATTTATCTTAAACGCATTGTTGACCGCCGAAACACTTCTCTGCTATGATGTGTTCGTTCAGGATATCTGGCAGCATATTCGCGTTCTGCAAGGAGCGCATTTTCGAAATTGAAAATATACGGCAAGCATATCATAAGCTTCGGCGAGCCATTTTTGACGAATACAGAACAAATTTAACACAAAACTCAAAAAGAATCAAGATAAAAAGAAATTTTTACAACACGACACCTGTGTTATTAATTATTCTTTTGGCGATAATTCAAACACTAATAGATATATCAAATTGCTTCTTTAACATTTTATCTTTGAAATTTAATCTACTTTCCAAATATGATATAATAATTAGGTCGTTCCATTTGGAATTTCTGAGAAAAGTGATAAAAACTGTGATTTTTCCAAATGACGCCCTCTAGTGATAGCTTTGAAAATCAGTAAAGCTTCCTCTTTCAAACGAGATCTTGCTTATCAAATTCGGTTAATTCAAAACCGAATTACAGCCAATTTAATTATAAAACATTGCTCCTCCCCTCGAGCTTTTATTTTTTGTTCTACAGAAAAAAAGGCCCCCACAAAGGATTCCAAATTCTACTAGTTCTACGATGATAAGATTTATTTGACAACTTATATGGGTATATTTTCTAGAAAAATCCTTTTTTCATGACTATAGTGATTACGCCCCCTAGCGGTAGAAATAGGAACTTAAAAATAACTTCCAGCATTTTTTCTTGGCCACTTTTCTTATGAAGATTTTTCCCCACAGCTATACGACTGTTATTTCCTCATATGTGACACCTCGCCACGCATCTTGGATCACCCGGTATATGAACATGTGCGTTACTTCATCAGGCACCCCCAGAAACCTATACGATAATCTAAAATGTAAACCGGATACAAGAGAAGGGCAGAAATTTAAAAAAATGCATACGTAGACTGTGATATCATATTGGACTATATTGGACAAACGAGACGGGCAATAGGCACTAGTTTCAAAGAACACATAGCACATTATCGCTATGGGGGAATCGAATCATGAACTGTAGCATGGTACATAAACGAAACCGGCTGTAATATTTAATTAGAAATTCACAAACTACATAATTGAAAATGTAACTTCGCCATAAGGCGGGAGAAGAAGTCCATCTATGTTGATGGATTTATTACAGTAATACATACACACAAACGCACACATAAAAATGTATTCTTCATCGAGATAAGGTCGAACCAATTTTAGATGCACCAGCAAAAATTGTTGAATTATTACAAGTTCACTCCAAATTCAACGCGAGCCGCTTGTTATTGTTTCCTCAATAAAACGCATTCATAAATTTGCCTCGTGATACGCAAGCCATTAAGGACGTTTTTAATCCTAACAAAAGTAGGTACATCTTTGATTGCTGCATCCAAACTACAAAAATTGACGGCTTTGCTCTTTATACAAGGTGTCTCACAAGGAACTACATCGATTGATATACGAAAAGTATGCATTGGAAATTTCTAAAAACTTGACAATACACATAATCTAGGACTTCCGGTTATACCGGAAGTAGCTGTCAACTTTATTATTTTAAGTAGATATACTTTCCTACATTTTTGAATTGGTAATTCAATTTTAAGGTTTCTTTGATGAAACAATATGTTGTTGCTATTTCCAACCATATTTAAAATAATTGCATTTCTTGAATTTTTTTTGACAGATGGACTAGTGCATGTGAACATCCATAACATGGGATTTAGTTGTTGGAAAATTGAAATTTTGCGAAATGTTGACCGTTTAGGGTAGGATTAGAAACCAAATGAATGAAGTGTATGGAATTCATCCATCTTTTGCAGTGACTCCACTAACGACAACGCTCTATTTTGTAATTGTTCTATGCGTCATGTAATTCTTTAAAGTTGTTACAATTCTGTTTCAACGGAAAAATTTTGAAATTTTGTCTGGTTCTCCTTAATATCTGGTTCGGCGGGATTGAATTATAGAATAACAGCTTTTACTTGTTTGAAATATTCAGCAAAATAAAGAGCTGCCTGCAACCATGTTCCCCAACGTGTAAGAATCGCATGTGGTGGTTCACGAATACCAGGATACAGTGCGCGAAATGACGTTTTGGAAATTTGAGAAACACTATTAATACATCTACTTCGGTTGAACAACTCGAATAGTTTCCTCCACAAGATGTAAAGCATGCATTTTACACGTAACATGTAAACACTTGCAACCGTGTTCAATAAGAGAACGGCCTACCGAACACATTGTCGCGGCATCATCGCTCATAAACATCAACGCTTGACATGGTGAGACTTGAAAAGTTTCTAACGTACTGAGTATAACCCCCACAATTACTGCACCAGTACACTTTTCTAGTCTTGTGCTAGCTAGTAATAGGGGAAATATCGGCATTTAAAATAGAATTTCTTTTACAATCTGTTGTCTCGTCAACACATAACCACAGCAACTGATTTTTAATATAGATTTGATTATCTCTTCTTACGTGCAATTTTTGTAGTTGGCAACTTCAACTCGGGGTTGTACTTATACCAAAAGTTCTGAAACGGTTCTTTTTCAAGTAAGCGAAGTGACAAACTCAGGTTATCATCATGACAAATAAATCGAAAATAAAGGCAGTTCTCGTTGGCACGCCCTTTCTGGACGCCGCTGTAGCCTATATCGTGCGCCATGTTAATCGCATTCTCTAATCCTTTCACAAATAACCCGCTGCATATTGTAGAGATTTTTAATTAAAACACATCTCGCTATTCTATCCTGAATAGTGTTTGGACTGTCCATTCAACGCTGAATCAATTCGATTCCATTAATTAAATATTTCAATACAATAGACACAACAATACGTCGCGAGCTCATCAGAGCCGGGTACAAAACATAAATAAAATCCTTCAGGGTCGCAATATTCCTCTTCTTTGTTTCCCAACTTTAACTCTCTCTCGCTCCGTTTAATTTTCCATCCGACACGACGTTGCGGCACATTTTATTCTTTTATTTATGAGGTATTTTATTTAATTTCGACTTAAGTCGCCCGAGTAAATTTTACGACGTTAACAAAGAATGCACGTATTAAATAAAGACCGAAACAAAGATTTAATCTCCAGTCGGGAAAGTATTGGAAAACATTAAAGAAGTTTCGCCGCCGTTACCGCTCCCGCTGCTGTTCCTGAAACCTTTCGACCAACCGACCAGATCCGAGAAAGGATGTCGAGGCGAAAACTTTTCGCGCCCCACACAACTCCGCGTTGAGTGTGTCTAAACAAACTCGGCGTAATATACAACGCTTCATTTTCGTTAAAGTGTATATAAGACGGAGAAGGAAGAAAATGTATTTCTCAGATATTTTTTTTTCTTTTTCCTTGCTTACTCGTTTCCGCGTACGGTCCGATTTATTTAGCGAATGCTGCTCTGTCTTCGATGAATTACGGCCACCGAATTAATATTTGCAATTAAACTTCAATAAATACGAATTTCCCTGGAGAAATGAATTCAAATATAATCCCTAAAGGTCTTTTATTTTTGGATTTTTGCATTTAAGCGCTTTATGGATTTAAAACGAAATGTTTTGAATTATTGGGTTGATATTCCAAATAAAACTGGTTGCAGATGAAGGAATATATACAAGACGGTACATTATTTAGAAAAAAAAAAGATATTTATACGAGGGTAAGTCAAATATTATCTACACTTTCGCTAACAAGCTTTGAAGGTTATCGTAGTGGCGGCCGCTTGCGCATGCGTTGAGTTGGCGCCTCTGTGGTCATGTGTGCGGAATTTAATCACGATGGCGTCATTTGTCTGCTAGCTACAACAGCATAAGCATGTCAGTTCCGCTATTTGCTCCAAAGAGGAACAACCAGTGATCCAATTTTTGTGGTCAGAGGGTATGAAAGGTGCTGAAATTCATCGGAGGCTTTTGTCACAATACGGGGACAGTACTTTATCTCGTAAAATCGTTTTTTTTTTGTGGATCGAAATGTTTCAAAGTGGCCACACGAGCGTAACACAAAAAGAGTGAGCTGGACGGCCGTCAACCTCGACCACCGACGACAACATTCAGCAAGCTCGAGAGATGGTTACAGCAACTAGGCGAGTTACCATCGTGTCACTGTCCCCGTATTGTAACAAAAGGCCCCGGTGAATTTCAGCACCTTTCACACCCTCTGACCACAAAAATCGGATCACTGCTCATTATTCCTCCTTGGTGCATACTAATAGCGGAGCTGACATACTTATGCTGTTGTAGCTAGCAGGCAAGATTGTTGTTGTTGTTTTGAAGGGCTTCCTGTTTAAAGAGGATGCCAGTCGTCAACTGGGCCCCCCATTCGATTTTATCATGGAAAAACGAAGTTTCAAAGCAAAAAATTATATACGTAACCGAGCACGATTTTTGTGAAAGATGTATTTGTGGTTGATATTTAATCGGCTAATTATTATTATTTGTAATTGTACATGTATTTGGACGAAACTAAGGTTGAAATGATATAATAATTGCAATTTTATTTGAAATTTTATTCAATTTCACGAGAAAATTTACAGACATGTGTGTTTTACTTAATCTATCTTTCCTATTATGTGGTGTTTTACCTAATCTATCATTACTTTTCCCACAATCATTTTTAAGTAGGGTATTTGTAGAACAAACTATTATAATTGTTGCAATACGTTCACTACTGTGAATATGACATTTACATATATCAGTATCCAAAATGGCTATGTTCGGTGATATAATTTAAAATATATTGCATTAAAACAGAACGTTTATTACACACATTTAAAAACATCTCTTCGTGTTCAAAAATAATGTTGTTAAATATAACGTAAGAATATAAAACTATTTGAACAATAACATCTTCACGTTTTTTGTCAAATACAACGGACAGTTAGGGAATTTAGTTGGAATAGCATCTTTTCTAAGCCTAGGATATTTTAAACTTACAGTTATAGTTTCACTGGTCCTTGAATCTGTAGGTGTTGAAAAATAAACAATATCTTCTTTTATTTACAAAGTGCAACTCACAAAGGTTTTATCGTTTCAGAAAAGGTCTTGTCGCTTATACAACACTAAAAAAATATCGCAGGTATCACCAACACAGTACGGAAATATCACTACACAGTATTTTTTTAAATAAAACCAATATAATTTAGATAAACCAAATCAAAACGCAAGAAACGATCTGAACGTGTGAATAATCGACGACCTACTTCAAAATACGTAACGGCCTGCCGACGTCAAAGCTATTGAGCCTTGTGTTTTCTATAGTAACGGTTCAGTGCGCTGTTGGATCTACAGTTGTGGACGTTCGGGTTCGTACGATCTACATAGTGTTCAGCGTGGAATAGGACGGGCCGATATCTGGGGAACGAACGCAGATATGTGCCTAAATACCTACATAAATGTTTATACAATTCGAAAGAATAAAGACAAATTGATAAATTTTATATCAAATCAATGATAAAAGATTGTATTCCGTAGATGTGATACATCTACAGAAGAGAAAAAAATCATGGAGTCTTTAGGGGATTAAAAAGATTTCATCTTTTTCGCCTCGCCCACATGTATTGTTAATTTATTTTTCCTCTTCATATCTTTAAACTACACAAAAAAAAATTAAAGTAACCCATTTTTGGATTTTTTTCTCAATGTCCATTTTAGGGGAGTTATCGTCATTTCAATGAATCCCCCCGAAACCTATTTGTCTTTATATTTTTAGAACTAAATGCAATCATTATATACCATTGTATTTTAAGTAAAAACTCCTGTTATAATGAAGCCTATATTGGACAAACAAAACGAGCGATAGGTACGAGAATTGGACGCATTTGAGACCATGTATATAAGGACACATTCGAATCTTCGAACTTTTCAGTCTACACTTGACAAAGACCGAGTCTCCGTGTTTTGTAACATATGTATTGATTTGTTTAGTATCCTTAGAATGCGTCGATAGAGAATTAGCGGGAAGTAATCTTCCTTTCGTCTCGCTCTATTTCACAAGGGCGGGATGAGACAAGACCCTTCTCCGTTTCACATATACTCAGCATTAAACGATAGAAAAATAGGTATTCGTAAATAGATATACACGGATACATACACATTTGGAGATATTTGTTCGGATTTATTCGGTAACTCGGTTGAAAATGAGGGCCCAGTGAGCCTTTGAAACAGATGTTCCGAATTAATTAATATTTTGTGTGGTGAGGAGTGTGCCAATATTCTGTGTTGTTTGTCATACTACCGCACAGTCCTTGCTATCATTATTGACTTGAGTTAACATAACATTTGGCCAATTTGTAATATGATCAACTTTTTAAATGAAACGTTATTTACATAATGCCGTTTATTTATCGTTTTAAACAAATTTTATTTTTTGAAGACGATATTTGACAAAGTAGCCAAATAAAATAAAATTTGACTTAGATGGCCATAACTTTAAATTTGTATATAACTTTTGATTCTACACAACTTCTTCGAATAGCATTTTTCGATATTTTAAAAAATAAGGGCACTTTACTCTTGGAACAAAAACAAATTTTCAGACGTACCTCGTATAATATTAGAAATTTTCCATATTTTATTAGTACCTGTTTAATTTTAGGGGATGCGCAAACTTTTATCAAGAATAATTTTTTTTCGAAAAATCCATAATAAAGAAGTTATCCTATAATTCTTGTTTTGTTGTACGGAATTGAGTCATTTTATGTAAAAATTTTAATTTAATTAATTTAAAACCATACACCAACCATTTTAGAAAAACTAAAGCTTACCCCAAACTGAATTCTCACAACCGTATACCAACATCAATATCGATAAATCGGGAAAAAATAAAAGGCACCAATGCCTCGTATAAAAGTCCAATGCATTTAGACTTAACGCTTAACCTTTCCACATAGTATAAGCATACGTATGATCACGTTTTATCGGTCGTATATCCAGATATTCCGAACGGATAAGTTCGACGGTACCTACCGCTCCTAAACGGCTATATTCATGAGCGTTAACGTCGATGCGCGCTGCAAGCTTTCCCGGTTTCAGCATTTTCACCCGTCATTTTCCGTATCTATTTATGGCCCGGGGATTATGTGAGGTATTATGAGCGTTAATGCGATGAAATCATGGATAGCCGCGGCGAAATAATTTTAAGAACGTAGGATCTTTTTTAATACGGAAGTAATTCCATGTACGTTTTTTAAAAGATTTGCTAGGTATCTCTATTTAGATCGATAAGCTCACTTCATTTAGAGGTAGAATATTTTCAGCTAGGATATTGAATGGGTTACAAAACTCGTTTGTAAGATGAGTCTAAATTAATTCCAAATACACCAGTGATAAAATTTAAAGCTAAGAAGGATCAATTAAAATTTATAAGAAAAATATGGATTTTATAATAACTGTTTTAAATCAAAAGAAATATTTTCTCCGCTTAACAGAAGTATATACTTTTTACTTTACATTTGTTAACTTGATCCAAGAAAATCTTGCAGAAAATTTGAAGAACGCGAAATCTAATGCTATGTATTAAATACAAAAAGTACAAAACCTACATGCAACTAAGGAAACCTGTTTGAAAGGGAGCGATAGAAAATTCTAATTGCTTTAACATAAATCGAAATCATCTTATTGTACATACATGTGAATGTGATTATTTGTATCCACAAAGTATCCATACAAAGAAAAAGGGGAAAATGTAAAGCGCAGTTTGAAAGAAAGGCAAAAATCACCAACAGAACGTTACAATAAAACGCTCAGAACTAGCTCTAGCGAACATAAAACTCGCCATCACAGATCCCCTTCGGATGCATCGCGTTTTAAAACGTATGTATCCGATGTGTGTTATTTTTCTTTCCCTGGGATGCCGGCGGCAAAGTCAATTACCATATAAATTTAACGCCGTCCGTTTCCCAACAGTAAATGCATTTCTCTTTTCTTTCGTCCTCCTGAAAAGCCTCGAATGGAAATGCGAAAGCCCTGTCAGAAGTCGGATAAAACTGTTAGAAAAACATCTGTGCGAATCAGTGGTGGCTCGATAGGTAGGGAAGGTGAGATACCGTATCGCCCCAGATGCTTAAAGCAGTGATATGATATGATATGTTTGTTATAAAACAATATATTGCCGTGGCCAATAAAACGGGGTAGCTTAAACTTTGCAAAACTTTATTGAAGTATATTTACAATGGTGACTGCATTAGGAAACTCCACTTGTAAATTAGTATATTGTGTAATCTCATCGGGTTTTATTTTGGCTTCAAGTGGTGTTTTTGAAGAGTGTTTGTGACCCTTTTGCTAAGTTTTGGCAAGGTGCCACAAATGCTTGATTGAATTTAGTTCTGAAAATTTGGCAGCTATGTAACAGGGGGCGTTATCTTGTTGAAAAAAAGATGTTTTCTAAAAGCTCTTCTGAAAAAAGTTTTGCATACGATTGCCTCAATGTTGCATTTAAAAATTCTATGTACATTTCATGCGGTCGTGACATGTGAACATTTCCCCAAAGTTCTGTGATGACATACAGCCTCACGCTTAAGAGTAGGAACGACCCAATTTAGACATTTTAATTCCGAGTGCATTCATTTTTAATTGATTTTTCTTTTCGAATAAGACGTTATGAAATACACTTACTAGTCCTTTGAATACTTCATTTATTAAGTTATATTAAGTAATATAAATCCAGAAAATCCCTGTCTGTTTGTTTATCCGTCTCCACAGGAATACCAATTCAAGGATTTCCATATTTAAATGTTTGATCTCTTAGATGAATGTATGTCTTGTGTAGTGGTGTATATTTACATCGTCAAACGCAGCTGTCATTCGAATACGTGCAGTGTATTCAGTACGGCCACTCGGTCAATATGAAATTCCCTCTGGCGGATATTAATTCTTTTTCAGCAGCCTCTTTTCCTTCCCAAGCCTCCGATTTACGGAGTGCGCGTATTAAATAATTTAATCAAATCCAGCCAACGACGAGTTTGGTGAATCGGAAAAGAAACTCCTCTTCTGTACAATTTCTCTATTTTGTGAATCTTGAAAATCAATGGAACATCTTCCTTCAACAAACAATTTACGGAGTGGGCGTATTAAATAATTTAATCAAATCCAGCCAACGACGATTTTGGTGAATCGGAAAAGAAACTCCTCTTCTGTACAATTTCTCCATTTCGTGAATCTTGAAAATCAATGGAACATCTTCCTTTCGAGTATAATTGCATAAATTAAATATCTTTTGTAATGTTTTTGTTAAGTACGTCAGTGAAATTTATTATTGGACAGTTGCCATTGAAATTCTGGATCACAGAATATCATAATTGAGTCGTCCGGTCGCGCCACTGCATTCATTACACTATGCCAGATTAATGAATACGTCTATTTATCAGAAATTCAGCATCAAATTATGTTTGGAAAGGAATTATCAAAATTTGCTATGGACAAAACAATCGCCATCGTGATTAAAATAATGGAGTGAAGAGGCGCCAATTAATTTGGTTGCATTTGGTCAAGCTTTCATCGAGGCAACTGTATTCCAAGTTTCAAAGTGTATAATATTCAAATCATAGTAAAAATTTCAAGGTAGAAGTGAAGGTTGGAGACATACTTATGCTGTTGTAGCTAGCAGTCAAATGACGCGATCGTGATTAAATTCCCCACACATGACCACAGAGGCGCCAACTCAACGCATGCGCAAGCGGCCGCCCCTACGATAACCTTGAAAGCTTGTTATGGCGAAAGTGTAGATAATATCTGACTTACCGTCGTATTTAACTAATTTACAAAAATTCCATTTTTTTGAACAACTTCCCTCTTTTAAAGCATTACACTTGACTCGGATGACATAAATTTTTATGACTTGATTTCAATCTAGATAATGTGTTTAATGTTGGTGTGATTTTTGACAAATATTGTTAATACCAAGCAAATTCTTCAAAATAACTACACATTTTCATCAATTCCTTCAAATTAATTTTACTAGATTCTTTTTTTAAGGCTAAAAGTTGATAATATATATCATTAAAATTACAGAAATCAAATAACAACACTAGATTATTTAAATTCTCTAAATATAATGTCGAAATGTAAAAACTAAAAATTTAAATTGAAATTATATAAAGAGTGTAGAAAAAATAGAAAGTACGCATCTTTACAAAAATAAAATAAAGTCATATTTTGTAATTCTCAAAAGAAATCATTTAAGGAAGATGTCTTTAATAGGACAGTTGCGGCAGGGAAACGGGAAATTTTGATAATCGGCTTACTTCGGCTACGTTCGAGTAAACGATTTGAAAGTAGTTGGATATTCGTAGTTTTGATGGGTTATTTAGTAAATATGAAACAATGGTCAAGTCAGCAGCATGCATTTGCTGTCAAAGCGTTTTATAGAAATGGCGAATCCGTCACAGCCACGCAACGTTTATTTCATATTCAATCTAATATTCCGCGTCGTGGTAGTGTACCATCAGCCCATGCAATCAATACTTGGGTTAAGACTTTTGAAGAGACCGGTTCAGTCCTAAAACGTAAGCCATCAGGTGCCCAAAGAAGAGTAAGAACCCCAGAAAACCGTCAAATAATCAGGGCTGCTATCCAACGCAGTCCAACACGCTCTGCTCGTCTGCATGCCTCAGCACTGCGTATTTCTGATAGGTCACTTCGTAAGATTTTACACAGTGACTTAAATTTCCATCCATATAAGGAGCAAATTGTTCAAAAATTGCAAGATAATGATTTAGTTTCCCGGTTAGACTTTTGTCGCCAAATGCTTGCACTTTTCAATGAGAATGAGAACTCGATTCACAACATATTTATGTCAAACGAAGCCCATTTCCATTTAAGCGGCTTTATCAATAAATAAAAACTGTTGTTACAGAGCGGTAGAAAACCCACAAATTAAATACCAGAAGTCGTTGCACAGTTTGGAATAATCGGCCCATACTTTTTCGAGGAAAATCGACATGTAGTAACAGTGACTTCCGGGCGCTATGCCCACATGATTGAAACTTTTTTAAAGCAGCATTTAACGAGATTTCCTGAAGCTTATCGTCACACATGGTTTCAGCAGGATACATCTCATACTGCTCGAGTGTCAATGGCTGCTGTACGTAACCTTTTTCCTAATTGTATCATACCAAGAAATGGAGATATTCCTTGGCCGGCGAGATCTCCCGATCTAACAGCATGTAATTACTTTTTGTGGGGATACTTAAAGAAAGTGGTTTTCGAGCACAGTCCGCAAACAATTTTAGAACTTAAAAACAGAATTTCAGACGAAATAAGCAATATTCCAATGGAAATGTATCTCGATGACGTAATTTTCCACAAATAAGATTTACAATTATATGCTTTTAAATGATATATTTTGTTATTATTAATTATAAATATTTTCGAAATTTTGACGTTATTAAAATTTCCCGTTTCCCTGTCGCACCCTGTATATATGTTTTGAAAATATTGCCTCCGCAATTCTATAGATTACAAACCGCCACTGGCGCAAGTAACAAAAGAAAAATAGGTAAAGAAGGATAGGGACGTGAAGAGATCATAGAAAATACAATAAAACGTATAATCGTAAAAGTTCACCTATCCTTATCTCATTCGATCACAGCTCTTTGTGCCTTTCATACACCGTGCTTTTTTTGTATTCCAGGCACCGTCTAACGTCGTAGGCGACTTCTTCAGCTCCCCACCGGACGAGCAAGGTTTGGCGCATCGTACCGTTTCGCTTCGATTTCAAATAGACCGAAAATATACACAGGGGAACTTTATCCGGTTGAGATGCGTCTCGACCGTTGAGGGGATTCCCATAGCCCCGCAAACCGTCAGCCAGACCGTCATTGTAAAAGGACAACCAGCCACTCAAGTCAACAACGAAAAATTACATTGGCCAGACGCGTCGTCCAATAAACCGAAACTGCAAATTAACTCTGCTCTCGTGTATTGCTGCTGCAGCGTTGCGATAGCCTTCCTCTTCAAAAGGATAGGGGCGAAATGGTGAAGGGGAACCGGAAACGAGACCATCTTCCATCCAAACGTTGAAAGAGTAAGAAGATCCAACAACGGTAATAACATCTCGACAACGTGTGAAAGCGGCGGAGAATTGAGATTCCTTTTTATATGCATTTATTTTCCTTTGTTTTTGTTTCGTTTTTAAAGGATATTCTTAGAAAAAGACGGTTACTATCACATCACTAACTATAATAAAAAAATATATATAATACTATCATCGCTACAATTAACGTTGTTACATTATTGTCGCAATTTTTATGAATGTATGATGAAAGCTGAATAAAAGATTTACCTGAAAAATCCATTTTTCAGGTGAAATGTGAAAACTACACACCTACATGAAGAATATTATGTTGCGACTTTATTGCATAGGAAATTTCGATGTACGATCACTATATTATGTGAAAATGTCATATTTATTTTATGAAATAAATGGTAAATTAAGACAAACATACAGTGTTTTATTTCTACAATGAATAAAAATACTCCACCTCTTAACGAGTAGCTCAAAAATGTCAGAATGACCTAAAACAAAATTGCATAGTTATAATTAACCTGGGCAAATATGCGGTAACAGCCGGAGGAGTGGCGAGCGCATAAAAGTTTACACATAAAACGTGCTGAAACACTTACCGTTCTAAAAGTCTTCCGTGAAATCATAAACTGGGTAACATCTGTTAAATATTTGAATCATTAGATATGTTTCCACAGCTGTTCCAGTCAAGTGAGTACGACGTGCGGAATGTTTTTTTAATGCCGAAAACGATCGTTCGACACCTAGCGATGTTATATTTGCGTATTTAAAATAATCTTTGAAACAACTTAATGCATCTTCACACGCACCTTCACAAATTTGTCTTAATATAAGAAAATCGGAGTCTTTCTCTAAAACACTTTCAAATTTTCGTATTACACACCAATTTATTTCGGCTTCTACAGCGCATAACTGTGCGTGAACATTATTCACAATTTGAACAGAATCCACTAGCGACATCGAAACATTTTGTAATTTTTCTATCACCCTTCTCCGCATACTGCGACTAGTACAATTTTGTAACTCGCACGTTTTGTAAATTTTTTATTCCTCCGCTAGTCGAATAATTTGTGAATAGTTTTGATTAATCTCTTAACTGACTTCTGGAATATTCCGGATTTCTGATGCTGCACTTCTGTCGATGATTTAAAACTACCTTCTTTACTTGATCAAAATATTTGTTGTAGCAAAACGCAGCCTGCAACCATGTTCCCCAACGTGTAACAATCGGCCGTGGTGGTTCAGGTAAATCAGGACACAGTTTGTGAAATAGTCGGGTACGTTTCGGGGACTTCAGAAACACTGCCTTTGCACTAGCAATCAATGCATTTACTAGTGGAAAACATGTAGGAATCGTTTGTGCCGCAAGATTTAGAGTATGGATTTTACACGTTACATGTAAGAAGTTACCACTGTGTTCTTTAAGAGATCGACCCAAAGAACGCATGTTTGCGGCACCATCACTCATAAGTGATCAATGAGTTCAACACCACCTTTAAAATCTCATCGGCAGTACAATTTATAACTCTTTTGGAAGCAAGTAAGAAGGAGGATGACGGTCGATGTGGTTCCATTGTACGTACCATTACATACAGAATGTTTTTGACGATCTGTTGTTTCGTCCACACACAACCACAGTTTTTTATCCTTCAATTCCGTTTTCATTCCTTTTTCTATATGTTCACGAGCAAATGGCACTACATTTCGTATCGATGTCCGACTAGGTAATTTACAGTCCGCATATTTATTCCAGTAGGAGACACATGCTTCTTTGTCTAGTAAACGAAACGATAGATTACATAAAATAAGAGTAACACATAAATCAAATGCAAATTTTTCGTGGTCTCGTATGCCACTTTTTGCAGAAGAATGCTGTTTGCTTTCGATGTGACGTTGACAATGGCTTCTGGACCAACACATTAGAGGGATTTTACAAACTAGACATTGAATTTTAGCGCCATCAAAAATTAAGTCCGGCATGTCCACTATAAAGTTTTTAACTGTGTCTGCCATTGGTCGTTTTCGCGACGTACCTAACTGCCACATTTTTAAAGCAAACATAAACGTACAATAACGAAATAAGTTACGACAGCCTACATATACACAAAACTACTCGCATACAGCATCGATTTAGTACTGACCCTGTGAACGCGTGAAATAAATAATCGCCGACTCCACACCACATATCTACTACACTGACTGTTACCGCTGTTTGCCCAGACTCGTTGTAATATAATAAACACTGACAGCCCTGTCGCACTCGGGAGAAAGCAGTTAGGATCGAGGCGTGGTTTACAGCGTCATAGCAATGCGTCAGCATTAGTGGGAGTAGAGACGCGTCATCGCATATGCATTCTATCGTTATCTAAAATAACCATAGAATGATGTATGTACGTGACGTAGCAATGTACATGCGATGCCGCCTCTCTGCCCCTACTAATGCTGACGTAGTGCTGTGATGCTCTCAGTCACGCCTCGATCCTAACTAACTTTCGTCTTTGATAATAATTGATAACGTGTGCAAGCATTTTTCACTACAACCACAGCTAGGGTATTGATAAAATTCCGAATACCTCTGAAAAAAATTAATTTTTGCAAATAATTTCAAAACTCCTATGCGACATTATAAACACAATCTTTAAAAACATTATGACCCTGACAAACTAAAAATGTCACATACGAGAAAAGTGTTTGTAACTTATGTAAAAATTATAAACGCAATTTTCAGAAATCTTGAAATATTTACTTTATATTTAATCGTTTAAAAAGTGCAATTTATTTAGTAACTATCGAGATGAATTTATCAAAAATAAGTCCACCGAAACAGCTATATTTCAATTACTGAAGGAATATGGGTTGTTTCTAGTTTTAATCAAAGCCATCTCAAAGAACTAGATACAATCCTGCTCCCATAATAGAAAGCAATTGATAATCTTCTCTAACATCAAAATAGTAAGAAATGGAATAACATAAGGAAGCATGTTAGATCCTCTCTTATTCAATACCTTTGTAAATGACATCAACCAAGCTGTTCAAAATACAAACCATTTGAGTTTAAAGTATGCAGACGATATAAATTTACTGATACGTGGAAACAACCACGTTGTGGTGATTGGAAAAGATAATACATACTACTTACTCTTTGGAAAATTGGTTTAAACAGAACAAATTCAAATTTAATGATCAAAAAAGTATCTATGTTATCTTCAAAACGTCAACCAGTATCCCAATACCAACCTTCATAACTTTAAATGAACAAAAACTTTCTACTACAAATATTACAGTATTTTTCTGGAGTTCACGTAGATGAGCAGTTAAAATGGACCACACATGTCAACATACACTACGTGACATTTTAAAGAAAAAGAACAAAAGATTAATACAATTTAATCTTATTTCTATTAATAATGTCCCCTCCCCCCTATTAATTTCAAACTCCTTCACTCTTCGTAGCATTGATTCCAGTAGGTAGTCGATACCCTCCTGGAGTATGGTTTTCTTCCCACAATGTCCCACACGTGTTCGATTGGCGAGAGGTCGGTAGGTCTGACAAGGGCCTCTTCGAGCCGATATAGAGAAGTTCTCGCTCCGTGAGGGCGAGCATTATCCTGCTGGAAAAGTGGGTCTTCGAGCTGCTAACGGTATAGAAGAATATAGGGTTTCACCACCTCATCAATGTAAGGCTGGGCATTCATGGTGCCTCGGATGAACACCAACCTCCAAAGAAACCCCAAACCAACCCCATGTTCATTAGTATCGGTAACACATTGGTGTTTCATTCATTGTCCAACTCAAAGATGCGCAAACATCCAACGTTTGGAACAATACAGTTCAAATTTTGAATTGATTAGACCGCAGCACCTCCTCCTATCGGCCTTCTACCAAAATTTCCTTATATTTAGCCTATCTGAAGCTTATGCACAATCGTGATAAATGACGACGATTTTGTAAAAATGTTAATCCAAGTGTCTCTCACATAATACTCAGAAACTCGCACTTTCCGTACAACCTAAAAGCTGGATACATTGAGTTGATGTAAAGTAAACATTCTGATCCTAGTCTCAATGTCCATTTCCGTTGTTGAACATACTCAATAATAACTTGTCGGTAATAGCTTGCACAATTAATGATTTCACAACTAACAACTTACTTTGTAATATTCTGGACAGTATTGTGGGACATCCTTAGACACTCTTCCTCCTCCCCCTCTCCACCCCATTAATGAAATTAGAACAATCTTGGGTTTTCCTACTAGTAAATTGAATTATTTATTGCTAGATTCTATTAACAATTTTATTGGTTGAAATTATTTGGTATTTCCTTATAAATTTTGCATTTACAGGTTTTTAGTGACTATCCAGCCTGGTTTATTGCATTTTGCGCGATGTGATTGTACTTATGAACAGTATTGTATCTGCAATATTTAGTTACAGTTGTAGTTGTAAGCAATAATACAACCAATAAGACATGCATTTTTGCTTAATATAAAGAATGATTACCTAACAGAAGAAGAGGAAGCCGTCATGAAAAGAAACAAATATTTAGCATATCCCACAGGCAGACGTTGAATTAAAGGTGCAACAGACAAACATTATAGCAAAACTTAGTATGTATGGAATGTAGAAAAGGTAAGAGTAAAGTTATGGAGCAGGACACAAGGAAAGGATTTCAAGGTAAGGCTAATTGAATTTGGAGCAATTTGCTTTTCGAGGACATGATCGGACAAATCAATTCTATTTTTTTAAGACAAACATTTTTCCATCAATTTTAAGTTTCTTCCATTTCTGGTTTTTAAGTAATGACGCCATCGACAATTTCTTTTAAATGATAACACCCGATTTTTTTATTTTGTTAGATTATATAATTGTCTAAATGGTCCCATCAAAATTTGAATACCTCACAAAAGAAAAATTTCAAAATTAAATGAAACGATTGTTTCCTTTAAATCGAGTGCCATCCACTGGCCTCTTGACAATATACAAATCTATAGACACATTAATTTAATACATCACGAAAGACGTCAGGACTAAATCAACTCATTTCATACCTAATTCCATCCTCAAAATATTCTAAATTTTATGGTCCATCAACACAGATTTTTTAATAATCCATTGGAGATGATGTTAGTAAAGGTAGGAAAAAAAGCAATGGTCCAATTTCTCACAAAATTCCATTAAAGATATCAAGCGGCCGTTTTCGTGTCACGCCAGAATTATATGTAATCCTCTCCAACTGCTTATATATAATTCTGTCCTGAGGATGTGTTGGCAAAACACGAAACCGAGCGCCTCGCATCTTTAATAAAATTTTGTGAGAAATTGGACCATTGCTTTTTTTTCTACCTTTAATAGATTTTTGATTTGAAATACCCTCATAAAAAAAAAACAAGAGACGGAAGATCTGGGGATCTGGGGCTCTATTGGTCCTCGCCTACCGATCCACCTCCCAGAAAAACTCGCGAACAAGACGCGCAAGGTGCAGAGGTGCACCATCATGCTGAAACCAAATATCGCTATGTGGTAAGTCAGGATCGTCTTCATTTGGAAAAATGTCTACAAGAGCAAGTACAAGTGCATCCCTTCAAAAATCGAGATATCACTGCCCCGTGAGAGTTTCGTCACAAAAAAAAAGGACCAATGGCTCTATTGTCAACTATCCCTGCCACAAATTAACTTTACGAGGGTATTGAGTATATGCTTCAGTAATCCTGTGAAGATTTTCTCTACTCCAGTATTTGCAATTTTGTCGATTTACTGCTCCACTTAGGCAAAATGAGGCTTCATCCGAAAAGAAAATTTGGCGAATGAAAACAAAACTGCATTCGGCGATCAATTTTACAGATGATTGGCAACATTCTATGGATCCTAATTAAAGTATCAACCATCTTTTCTATGATCCTTAAGATTTGTTTTCTTTTTTACTACAAGAGGACTAACAGGAGTAATGTTAGTTAATTCTACTGTGGATATTATTTTTGACATCATACGTCAAAACTGGCAAAAAAAATGTCTGACATAACCCAAAAAAATGCTAAAACCTCGCCAAACAACTTTTATATAAAACTCAATCTTAGAAAAACCACAAAAATCTTTCACAAAGATGCAGTAACAAAATTAAAGACGTCACATTTTGATCTGAACCCAGCCCCAAAACATATCTTACATCACTAGCATTACCATCCAATCCAAATCCAAAGAGAAAATCAGATTACCACACGTAAACATAATTGACTATCGGCAATCCCATCTGACATCGGTATCTCAGCGTATTATAGCCGCTAAATTAGATCAGTTTTCGATTACAGTCACACCCAGCCACATCATACGGGCGCGCTTCTATCCGTGCGAGCGTCATACTAACGCACAAAGGCGTCGGCAGCGTCGCCATCGCGTGAAGCACACAAACAGGCCGTGCAAGATCGAATGATAATTTAGCTTTGAAAGCATCGAACGCCGTCTAAAACAAAGCACTTGGGACGTGGCTGTAGGGTACGCTCGTGACCCCAGGACGGACCCTCAACGTATTGAGAGAGTGTCTAACCTTCCTCCATTACATTTCACAGGCTATTACGTTTATCGGGACGAAAGAAAACCATCATCTTCGACGATATTCTACGATAAATGCAACTTATCGTAAAAAAACGAATAGCTTTATTGTGTATGAGCTTTTAACTGTCAGTGAAAAGGAGCAGAGAAGAGTTAGAACGAGATAAGTAAGGAAAAATAGGCGTTGAAAGTGGAAATCGATAACGTGTTTGAATTGTAGATGGTCTACTATTAGGTTTTGGATCTAAAATAGCAAAGCCGCTCGAATACATGGTGTCCTTGCTCCTTTTTGTCATGATAATAGGTACCATCGCATAGGGAGTGAAACGTCTTTTGGTATTTGTTAATGCACCTTTGAATATATATTTTTAAGCAATTCTTGCTGTTCCATATAACCCAGAAGTTGGAATGATACTTTATATATATAGAAATTACAAGAAATTTTTGTCCGAAAGAGTGGAAGATTACATTACAAGCCCCCTGCCAGAATTGTAGCTAACCAAGCACCAACCTTACATCAAACTTTTATGGAAAGACAGGTTTTTATTAAAAAAAGAACCCCTCGAACAATATTATATTACAATATTATATAACAATATTATACAATATTATATAATAATATTTATCTTAATATTATAATTTCTTCTTTCCAAAAATGTAATACGAGAGTAAGTCAAAAATTACTTACTCTTTTAGTTCTACAACTGTATTAAACAAAGACAGGTGTACAACAGATACATTATTTTTCGATGTAGTCTCCACCTCTAACAATGCACTTGGTCCAGTGAGCCACAAGCTTCCGTTTGCCCTCCTGGTAGAAGGTCTCCGGTTCGTCGTGAAGCCACTTTTGTATGAGGCAAATCGACGACCTCGTAAAGCTTCCTTGAGCGGTCCAAAGAAATGAAAGTCTGAGGGAGCGAGGTTAGGGCTATAGGGATGGTGTCCCAGGGTCTCAAAACCAAACCTGTTGACAGTTTCTATGGTGTTATGGGCCGGATGCGGATGGGCGTTGTCTTGCAACAACAAAACTTTCTTTGAGAGTAGACCACGGCGTTTGTTTCGAATTGCTGGTTTCAGTTTATTCGCCAACAAATCAGTGTACCTCGCACTATTTATGGTAGCACCCTGTCCAAGTAGTCGTTCAGTATAGGGTCTTTTTCGTCCCAAAACACGGTTAGCATCACCTTCCCAGCCGATGGCGAGGTCTTGAGTTTTTTCGTGCTAGGGGATCCTGGGTGTTTCCATTCCATACTCTGGCGTTTCGATTCGGGTTCGTAGTGATGAACCCACGTTTCAGCAACGGTCACTATTCTGCTTAGAAATGCGTCGCCTTCCGCGTTGAAGCGATCCAGTAAGCGTTGGCAGATGTCCAAACGTGTGGTCTTGTTTTCTGCGATAAGCATTCATGGTACCCATCGCGCACACACTTTACGAAATTTGAGTTCATCATCCAACAGGCTTGGCGGACTAAACGAGTTTGACGGACCGAACGGGCTTGATGGGCCGTCCCACTTTAAAAAAGGCCGGCCCGGCCTGCATCTGATATATTCGCACGCGTTTTCTTTTTATCCAGCGGATGGAGGCAGTAATGGCATCAGTTGTCAATCAACACGTTTTTGATAGTTGTATTTGTGATGGATGCATCAGTTACCGTTTTTGTTTGTATTAATAGATTAAAAACGAATCCAATGAATATGGAGCCATCAAATGCATTTGTGACAGCTATCATTCTAACTGCTATAAACTTATCTGGTTTACTTGTCGAGAAAATAACTTAACACGAAGATCTAAAAGATTACGTAGGGAAAATTAGCGAAAACATTCCTCAAAGTAAAAGCGAAATTAAATTAAATGCTCGAAGGTTCCTCCATGACATTCTACACATTTTTGATAACACCTAACGAAGAATATACTGGTTACGTTTCGTAAAATTTCTGGAAGAAATATATGCACCTGAAAGAACAAACGCATTATGAAGAATGCAAGCAACAAAGGAGACACGTTAAAAGAATAATTAAAGAAGAGAAAAATAAGTCATGGCAGAAATTTTAAGAAAAAAAATGAAGAATGCATATAACGATAATCAAAAGATTTTTTTTGTGATGGATACACCAATTATCGTTTTTGTTTGTATTAATAGATTGAAGACGAATCCAGCGAATATGGAGCCATCAAATGCATTTGTGACAGTTGAGTTCATCGTGGATAATTTGATAGGCAGAACCGTGACTTGCTGAATGTTGTCGTCGGTGGTCGAGGTTGACGACCGTCCAGCTCCCTCTTTTTGTGTGACGCTCGTGTGGCCACTCTGAAACATTTCGTTCCACAAAGAAACGCTTTTACGAGATAAAGCACTATCCTCGTATTGTGGCAAAAGTCTCCGGTGAATTTCAGCACCTTTCACACCCTCTGACCACAAAAATTGAATCACTGCTCGCTTGTTCCTCTTTGGTGCAAACTAATAGCGAACCTGACATGCTTATGCTGTTGTAACTAGCAGACAAATGACACGATTGTGATTAAATTCCGCACACATGACCACAGAGGCGCCAACTCAACACATGCACAAGCGGCCGCCACTACGATAACTTTCAAAGCTTGTTATGGCGAAAGTGTAGATAATATTTGACTTACCCTCGTAATAACATCCTCGTGTACTAAATCTAGTACGAAAACTAGCCTTGTCAATTAGTTATCCAGTATGCAAACTGTTGTACGAGGATGGTATAAGGAGTATCCATGTTTCGAGACAGATGGCGCTTCGTATTAAAATCTGCACTACTAACTGTGAGTAGTATTCTTTAGTCGACGCCTGTCAAAATTTCGGAGAGATTCATTCAGTAGTGTGCAGAAATCAAAGAAAAATGGATGTGGTTTATAAGCACCATACACCTCCGATGACTACCATCAGATACTGGCTTAATGAATTTAAGCGTTGCTGAACATCCATCTTTGATGAGGAGCCCAGGTCGTCCCATTGAGGTGACCACGGACGATATGATCAATAATGTTTATGATATCGTGTTAGCAGACCGCCAGGTGAAAATTAAAGGGATTGCTTCTTCTTCTTCTTCTTTCGACCATTTTCCTTTATAGGTTACTCGTTTGTCCCCACAATTGTCGATCATTCCAATCTCCTTCCTTAAGATTTCTTTCTGTATCTTCTGTACATGGATTTTCCATTTTGTTCTAGGCCTACCTCCTCTTCTTTTGCCCGGTGGTGTTCGTTTTAGGATCTTCATAGGTCATCCATCTTCGGGCCTTCTTTCTACGTATGTTCATGAAGACATGTGGACATCGTAATGTGCGGTTCTCTATATCTCTAGTTGTAGATGACTTAATATCCATTTCTCTCCAAATTATTTCGTACTATTTCTATAATTGGCTATACTTCCGTATAGAGCGATGCTTTCTACAATGCTATGAAATATTTTCTCCTTTGTCTCTTTCTTCATTTTCTTATTCCATAATACTCCACGTAGAGCTCTTGTTGCTGCTTTTCCAGATCTTATTCTATTTTCTACGTCTTCTATTATCGTTCCATTTTTCATTATTATAGTGCTTAAAATTTAAATTTATTTGCATGCTGAAGGTTCTTGTTGTACACCTCTATATTGTCATTATCTTGTATAGCTATAGACATGTATTCAGTTTTCTTAGAATCAATTTGAAGTCCCCCAGTTTCACATTCTGCTACTAAATCTTTTGCTATGCATATTAAATCTTCTGTATTATCGGTAAAAATAATCATACCATCAGCAAAATGCAGGCAGTTCAACATTTTATCTCCTATTTCGATATGTTAAACAACAGCGGCGATAACGTGCATCCTTGTTTCAACCATTTATTCAATATTAGTTTTTGCGTCATTTTCCAATGTTTATGTTGTAACTGAATATAATTGTTTAATGACATTTATCCATTTTTCGTTGATATTCAATTGTCTCATTGTCAGACTTTCTCAAGGTCTGTGAACATCATATGTCTTTCAAGTCTTTTTTCTTTTCTCCGGGTGGAAATCCACACTTCCAATGGAAGGAGCCCCGATGGAAACGGAGGGGGCAGTTCTGCGATTGCAAAAAGCAACCACAAACGATCAAAACTTACAAATATAACTTCAAGATCTGTACATACAGAGATTGCTAATGTGGTAAATGTCTCAACTGGACGTGTGCAAAACATCCTTCACGAAAAACTGAGTATAAGAAAGCTATCAGCGACATGAGTGCCGCGTCTGCTGACGATTTATCAAACACCGAATCACGTGATAACTTCAAAGCAATATTTGGACTCGTCACTACACGCCAGAAACCAAAGGTCAGCCGACAAAATGGGTTCTTCCCGGCGAACATACACCAAAGAAGGCGAAGACGATTCTATCAGCCGGAAAAGTTATGGCGACGACTTTTTGGATACACAAGGCAGGGATACACTAGGCATAATCTCAAATAATTATTTGGAGAAGTGACAATCACGGGACAGTGCTATGCTATGCTAGAGGGAGCTAGCTAAAGAGGAAAAGGGCCCACCTAGCGAAGAAAAAAATTCTCTAGCCCCGGTCCAGTCGTCCGCAAATTGCTGCAGCAAAGCCAGTCTAGTCAGGGTACGAATTGGTGCCCCATCTATCATACTCGCCAGATTTGCCACCCTGTGACTTCTTTCCTTTTCGAAACTTTAAAAAATAGCTTAACGGAAAGCGGTTCACATCAGATGAAGAGGTCATTGCCGAAACAAAGGCTTATTTTGCAGAGTTCGACAAATCCTATTATTTGGATGGCTCAAAAAGGTTGGAACGTCACTGGACTAAGTGTATAGAGCTACAAGAAGATTGTCTCAAGAAATAAATTTACTAAATACCTTCCTGTTGTTCCTGTTATCTTACTTAACACAATTATTTGTCATACCATCCTCGTAAAAATGCAGATCAAAAACAAGATTCCTTTATGGTATATACAGCCTACTGAACCACTTGCTTTAGTGGGTGCAACTTGCTTTTACATGGAAAAATTTGTTTAACAATATTGAAGCAGTATATTAGCCTCCTTACACATTTCTTTATCTGATGTTACAATCTTATCTTGCCACGTTATCTAAGAACATTTTTACCTTCTACGTCAATATAATAAAACTTTTGTATCTTCAATACGAAAATCTTCCTCTTTTGATTAGCTTAAAGGACAACCTAGTTAGAATACTCATTCTCCTAAATAAGAAAGCGATCCTCTATAACTGCACTCCTGTATCTTCCCTTAAATCTATGTTTCCTAAAGTTAACTTCATAATACTTCCTTGCTGTGAACAGGCACAACCTTGTTGTTTCCTCTAGCGCTTCCTATCTGTTCGTTTAATTCCGTTGAACCCACCTAAATGATTGTAATCTTTCTAATTAATTCCATAAAGGCCTCCTCTTGCCGCGAAAGCACGAATCTTCGAACCCAAGAACAAACAAACTCCGACGCGTCTTACCTAGAGAAGACACTCCACTTGAAGTAATTATTCACTTACATACACAGTCTACTTATCTAGTTGGCTATAGAAAACAATTACTTATGTGTAAGAACATGATGCAAATGAATTCAAGTAAATTTTTAAATTGAGTAGAATTTTATATTTCAGTAGTTACATAAGAAACTAGATTCAAAATTAATGTAATATTTTGATCTTTGCATATGCCATCGGCTGGGAAGGTGATGCTAACCGTGTTTTGGGACGAAAAGGGCTCTATACTGGACGACTAGTTGAACAGGGGGAGTATCATAAATAGCGCGAGGTACA
Source organism: Dynastes maya (assembly GCA_029619315.2). Lineage (NCBI taxonomy): Eukaryota > Metazoa > Arthropoda > Insecta > Coleoptera > Scarabaeidae > Dynastes > Dynastes maya. Next base: position 5,366,219 of record JAROYE020000006.1, read on the forward strand.
GTGATAGCAATTCGAAACAAACGCCGTGGTCTACTCTCAAAGAAAATTTTGTTGTTGCAAGACAACGCCCGTCCGCACACGGCCCATAACACCATAGAAACTATCAACAGGTTGGGCTTTGAGACCCCGGAATACCCTCCCTACAGCTCTGATCTCGCTCCCTCAGACTTTCATCTCTTTGGACCGCTCAAGGAAGCTTTGAAAGGTCGTTGATTTGCCTCAGACACAGACGTTCGGGATCCTATGCAAATGTGGCTTCACGACCTACCAAAAACCTTCTACCAGGAAGGCATACGGAAGCTTGTGGCTCGTTGGACCAAATGCATTGCATGACTTACTCTCGTACATTGATAATTTGATACCGAAAAATATTAAAACAAATAAAATATAATTCATATGTTCACTTTTTGTTAGAAGGACAAATATTTCACATTTAAGACAGAAGCAGATTTCCCATTTCCTCTGTTTTATCATCTTTTATTGATAAGTTAACAAAGCAGTTGCTACAAGAAAGTGTTGTCCTAAAGAAGGAAACATCCTCACAGTATTTTAGTATATCCATGTTACTTGTGCTGATTAAATAAGCAATAAATAAATCGTCATATAAATTATTATTAATTTCGTAATACTGAAAATAAATGATTTTCTCAGCATTCTTTGAAATCGGACTGAACGGATCTAATTCTCTTCTTGTCGGATAAAAAGGGCTTGTCAGGCCGAATGGACTTGATAAGCCGACAACCGGCGATGTTGTTGCACCAACGGACCGGGTTGGCAAACGTGAGCTGACAAATGTGTGGGGCTGGACCGGCCTGGGCTAAGAAATAGTTTGGCCAGCCCTACAAAATTCTCAAAGTACCCACCTCTAATTCTTATTGTGTAATTGATCTATAAGACTCAATAAAATTTAAACTGCCCAGATTACATGGACACTATAGTCTACGAAAAGAGAAAAATAAATTTAGATTTTAACCAATTTAGAATTATTTGTACTCTACAAGCAATCAAATAAAATGTTGGATATTCCATAAAAAAAAATTAAGTTGGGTAGCGCCACCTAGTGGTGACGCATTTAATTAAAAAATATGTCACTACCGTACATTTATGTCCCATTCCTCGCTGTATATGCAAAATAAAAAAAGAAGTACGGGAAGTAGGATACCTTCCCCTCTATTTACCCGAACTTCGTAAATATCTCCATCCACCGGAATATCTTCTCGAAAAACATACATAACGAGCTCCAATTTATCGGGAACCCATCCCAATATTTATGGAGTATACGAGCAATTAGCAATTTAAATTTGTCATCGGTATAATTGAGTAAGGGCTGCGGCAATCTCTTTTCCCATTAAATCGTTGCCGGTGAATCTTTCACGTGAGCAGCTTAAAAATGTTTATTTGCCAGGGAAGGACTACTCCTTCCAACGAGAAAAAGGGATGCCTGAAAAGCAGCCCGCGATATCGAAGAGCAGTACGAGCGGAAAAAGGCATTGGACGAGGCCAAGAGGGGCGGAGAAGCGAACCCGAAGACTGACAATGAATTCACGGTCTCGCCTTTCAGGTAAACTTAACGAGTTCCCCGAGGATATGACACACACACCCAAGCTTGCCATTTTAGTTGTAAAGGAGATTACATGTACTCGAGGGATGAAGAAAAAGATTATGTGATGTGGAGGAGAGAAAAACGAAAAGAAGGAAGCAGCAAAAAAGAGGTGAGGGGGGAAAAGAGAAGAAGAGGGAACATCTTGCACTCTCACGGAATCGTTTTCAATTTTACTAACTGATGTAAATTCCTGGAACGCTGTGAAATGCACGTTAACTCGTCAATTAAACGGCTCATGTATCTTGCCGATGTTTTAAAGGATGGCCAATTTATCGTAAACGAAATAAAATAAGTAGCAGATAAGCATTTTCCAAGAAGAAGCGCAAGCGTTCTATTGAAAGTACTGCCACCAAAAGTACTGACCATTAAAGAAAACATCAAGATAAATGCCAAAGTTTTACAGATGAATATTAACCTATTGAATGCGCTAGCTTCGATTAAAGCATTTGCAAAATGAGGAGCTCTTCTAGTGGGTGGATCAATAAATACCCGTGTTTGAAGATGGGTGGCATTGTTGATGGATTTTGACACTACTATCATAGACTGCCATCTTCCAGATGGTGGTGTACAAAATTCAATCTATAAATCAAGCAGATTCACAGGTTAGTTTTGATTTGATAGCAGGAACAACATCGTTCGGTAATTCGCTTTTTGTTTCTGGATGGAAAAACATGCAAAAAAATTAAGGCGAAGTTGGAAGCTATCTATGGAATCCTCCACCATCTATGACAACTATTAGATATTGCTTTGACGAATTCAAACTTGGCCGTACATCGGTTTTTGATGAGAAGCGCCCAGGTCGGCCGATAGACGTGGTTGCTAACGATATATTTGAAAAAGTCCGCGATTTTCGCTGATCGCCGAACCAAAGTCCGTAGATGTATCGTGCGGAATAGTAGTTAATAGTTTACAGCAAAAGTTAGAAGCTGTCGGTCCAATAGGTGCCACAGTTGCTAATAGTGGACAACAAGCGGATACGATGTTACACCCTAATTTGCAAATTTCTTAAATTTATATTTAAAATGAGTCGTTTGGCAAAAGTTAACGTATCAACTAGTAAGGCCATAAGTTGCCTAGTGAGTGAAACAATGTTATCTTGGAGTACCAAGACTTTTGTCGTCGAACATAACCCCTGCTGGGTGATCTTCCTTGGTATCCATAGTCTACGTTCCCGGCGATTATATGGTTTTGCGATTTAGTCGCCTTTGAGCAAATCGTCGGGAATAACGGTTTATACGGATCTGGACATTGATTTCCTCCATGGACTTCCGATTTTGGAAATTGGCGTCTTCCGCAGAGTTGCGGGATGTGGAAATCTATTTCTTCTGTCTAGTTGCGTTCATCCGTTGTCTGCTGCCCAATGCTCATCACACATCACCCCTGTTCCCGGTCTATCAGCGCGGCGTCTTTTTCGAATCAACGCCGTCGAGAAAGTTCTACCACCGTAACTAGCTGACCAACCTCCTCCTTTCGGCGTGTCTACCTGAACTTTGTTTTATGTTAAGTTAATTTAAGATGTTTATGTAACCCGACGAATCATAACTAACATTTTGCTATTTTAGTTGAGCTGTTTCGCGTATTTAATAATCATTTCTTTTGGTTAGTTATAATTCGTATTTTAAGATTTAAGAATTGCGCTTCACGCAAATGTTGCTGCCTGTTTTGAAATTTGGTAAATAACTTTATTTGTTGTTTAAATTAGTATTAATCTTTGAATATTTCTTTGGCGATATTATCATTTTGTGACATTTTGTCATTGATATTTTGAATAGTGCTCTTTCATTCAATATACAGTTTGATCAAATATTTGCTAATTTATTTTGTTCCATGTTTTGGATTTCTTTTGTACACTCCTTCCTTCCTTTCCCTCGAAAACTCTGAATGGTTTCCGATGGAATGATCGACCATCGGCGAGGCAACTAGATTACACAAAATATTCAGTGGCATCCTATAAACATCGAACTTCTTACCCAAGAGTTCAAATACCGAGTCGTCGTCTCTATGAAGAAACACAAAGGACGCTCACGACCTCAACAAGATAAATAAATTCTAAATTCGTGTAAATAGCAAAACTGGGCACTATACCATTTTAATTAATTTTGCTAACATGTAAACTTACCTGTGTAGACCACCTTTTTTTTTGTACAATAAATCTTATTGTAAAGTTACGGTTTTGTATTTGTCTTATGCTCGTTAGTCATAGATAAGTTATATCGCTTTAATTTAATTTTCTTTTAACCGTAACAACGACTGTCACTTTCGAAGCGATGTTTTTATCTTCATAATCGAAGTCCGCAAGAATTTTTGCATCGAATCGTCACCGTCGATGAAACCTGGATCATTACTATACGCCTGAGACGAAACAGTCAAAACAATGGACTTTTCATAGCGAATCTGCTCCAAAGGAAAGGAAGACGCTCCCATCGGCCAGAAAGGTCATGGCCACGATTTTTCCGGATACGAAGGGAATTATCCTCATTGACTACGCTGAATCTTTTGACAGATTCGACGGGAAATTGACCATTTATCGAAGAAAAAGACCTTGTTCCACCACGACAATGCACCAGGATAATTATCCAGAGTTGTAGTAGCCAAATTACATTAATTGGACTATGAATTATTGTCCCCTCCACCTTACTCACCCAACCTGGCAACCTGAGACTTGTTTTTATCGCTTAATATAAGGACGTGGCTCGGGAAAAAAACTCTGCTCAAACGAAGAAGTCATTACTGAGATAGAAGCTTATTTTAAAGAGTTTGAAAAACTAAGTAAAAATGTATTTCTTTAGGAATTAAAGAAATGGCAATGACATTGGAAAAAGTGTATCCTACTAAACGGAAATTGTGTAGAATAATAAACATTTTTTTAAAAATTTATATCTACATTTCCAACACGGATATTTATTGATCCACCCAAGTTAACTTGAAAAGAGAAAATCGATTTTGTCTTAGTATTGTATACTATCTTTTTCAAAATATTCTTAATCCTTGGACACATATGAGACTTCTATTTACACAGCGTACCACCACAGTTGGAATTTCAGACTTTGAATCGCTATTTCTAATGCACCCTGTACATTATTAGGCACTTGCGTACAGGTGTGTATATTCATGACCTACATATGCTCTTTCATACAAAAAGGGATCCTGTAAAGCAGAAAACGTAACAAGAAGATAATCGGATATCCATTTTCACATATCCACCTCAAACTAGCCACAAATTGAATTCTCCTATGCAGGCGTTTCCGAACGAACGTATTTGTACAACAACTTTTAGAAAGCTTTTAAACTGGGTGAACTGTCGGAAGAGGAGCTCCATTTGAAAAAGTAATTTCGTTTGCTGGCAAATAACGCTTATTGATGGAGACACGTGTGCGAAAAGAAAAACAACAAAAGAAAAAAAAACAATGCTCTTCTCTAGCGTCCAAACGAAAATTCTTCAAATATGTGTAATGGTAGACCATTAGCTTAGCTCCAATTTCTCTTGCGCTACGCTTGAATAACTCGTAATTCATTGCTGAAACGGTTCATTCTTCGAAAACAATTTCGGTCGTTACAAATTACTTTAATCTAATTTCGTTCTGAATGCTCTACGTTAAAAACGAATTATTAGAAAATAACCTATAACATTCTAAATAGTTTTATAAAGTTAAATATAAAAGAATCAAACCGGTGACGTTAAATGATATGAAACAGAAACTTGACGTCATGTTCAAAACGAAGTCAAGAAGCTAACCAGATTTACAGAAATCTAAAAAAGGACTATGGAAAAGAAATTCTTCTTCTTCATCATCTTCGTCCGTCTGCCCTTTCAGGCTCCGGATTGGGATTCCATGTCCTCCATAATCCATTTCTTCCATTCCTCTCTTTCATTTGCCAATCTTCTCATTTCCTCCAGTGTCCTACCTTTCCCTCTACTAGCTTCCTTTATTTGTTCAAGTCAAGTCCTCTTTCTTTTCCTTTCCGTCGTTTTCCCCATCTCTAATGTTTTTCTTGTGAATCTATCTGGATGCATTCTCAAAATGTAAACATACCAGTTGTCTCGTCTCTATCTTATGAGTAATTGGTTTCTAATCTTTTCGTCTCTTACCCTATCCCATTTTGTTTTGCCCGTTACTTTCCTAAGATGTTTCATTTCCATACCGTTTAGTTTACTAGTATGTTTCCTTTGTACTGCTTAGTTTTCGTTGGAATATAATACTGTCGCTACTGTGATGGTGTTGTGTACTTTCATTTTCGTTTTCCTATCCATTTGTCTTTTCCCTAGGATTGTGTTATTAATTGCGTAGTATATTCTTTTGATTTTTTTTGCTCTATTTGCCAATTCTGCATCTACTTTTCCATCATTTGTGATAACGATTCCCAATATTCGTATGTACAAACCTTTTCCATACCTATTCCTTTGCATTGAATTTCTGACTTGTTTTCTGGGTTTTTATCATCTATTACGGTTACCTTGCTTTTCTCCACATTAACTTCCATATTCAGAAATCTCAAGACTGGTGGAAGAGTATCCCAGGTCAGAGACAGGCCAAGCAATTTCTAATTGGATACAGGCCCAAAATTTACAGCAGACCTACTAAGCAGGGACAGTAAATCTGTTAGAACAATAGCAGGACAGGACACTGTATGCTCAAGAAACATAGGAGAAACTTAGACCTGATAGAGGAAACAGCGCGTAGATTCTGCCAGGTGGAAGAAGAGACTGTCGTCCACGTGCTGTACGATTGTACAGCACTAGCAGGAATACGGCCCTTAGAAGTGAGATCGGAATATCTAAAGGCCGGCACCTACGCAGAGGAATCACTCACAAGGCTGCTAGGTTTGGTGAAAGAGGCAAAGCTAGCGTAATCGATCTAATGATAGAGGAACCACAATAGATCTGAAAAGGTCGCAGTGGGACAGGTCAAGAACGACCTCAAGAATGAATCTAATCTAAGTCTTCTGTGTTGTCCATTCCTTTAGCATCTTTTTCATTTTGTTCAGCGAATCCGTTATCAATATATCATCCGCATACATCAGACTACTCATTTTTATTTGTAGCAAGTTTTTGTATCCTATGACTATGTCTATTTGATCTATTTTTTCCTTCATATTTTTTAATAGGCGGTCTATCATGATTATAAACAGTAAAGGGCTTAAGCTGTCTCCTTGTTTCACTCCTCTGTTTATTCTGGACTCCTTTGATCTTTGTCCGTTCAAAAAAGAAATTTAAAATACTAAAAAGACAGCAGTAACTAGTCTTATAGAATCATCAAATAACAAAAACAAAACCACCAAGCAAAAGACCACGGCTTAAGTGCAGATGATTTTAATGATTTCTTGAGTTCGATTGGCGACGATCTGACAACCAAAGTACCTGGTCCCAGTCAAAATCCTCTTCTTTTACTGGAACAAGATCCAAATCGTGTACACTGCTCCATTTTTCTATATCCGGTTACAGCGGCTACCGAATTAATTCAAGCGATAACAACTGCGTTTGACGAAAAGGATGATAAACTAACATTTTGTAATCTTTCAAAAGTTTTCTATTGCGTTAAGGTCCATATTAAGTTATTATGGAATTAGAGGACCTGCACTCAAGCTAATAGAGTCCTACATTCACCCGTGACGACATTAATAATACTCGGAAGTATCATGTGTGGTCAAACGAAAATCCCCACGCAACAGGTGAAAATAATTTTCAGCTCAAGTTTTCGGTAAACGTGTAGTGTGGTATGATCCATGGCCCTTTCATTTTGGAGAATCATCTCACAAGAGAGCATCACTTAAACTTTTTACAAAATGAATTATAAACATCAGAATGCAAATGGATTATTAACTTGATGGAGCTCCTGCACATTTCATTCGTCAGGTCAAGCAACATTTGGACAATAAGTTTCCAGGGCTTTGGATTGGTAGCGGTGGTCCCATTGGCCTCCAAGATCTGCAGATCTCGTCCCGCTAGACTATTATTTATGGGCCTGGTTCAAAAATTAAATTTACAAGGTAAAACTTAAGATATTAAAGCAAGACATGAAGCAATCAGGAGAGCAATAGGCGCCATTCGTAGAGGAAACATGAAATGTTTAGAGGCCAATGAACATTTATTAAAAGAACGCTATGATTAAAAAAATGTTAATCTATGAAATTTTGTTTATTTATAATTTCGCTATAACTTGAAAACAACTGAAATTCGGATAAGAACATATAAGTCTTTTTACATTACACTCTCGGAGTTTGGTCGGTTCCTCCAAACTCACCCTGTATATTAATATCTTACATAACAATAACGGACAGGAGAAAATAATCGGGAGCACTAATTTTTTCCTGCACATTTAGTTAAAAAATAGAGTTGGTCAATTATTAACTTCAAAAATGAATACTAATTTCTTAGAAAAGAGATTTGGTTAATAGGTCATAGTAACCATTTCTAGATACATTGGTGTTAAAAAGTCAAGATCCACTAGACGCCACGCAATGCACATGAAAATCTCTAATTTTAGAGCTTTTTGTCTAATTGATACGCTGTTTTAAGATTAATACAAGTAAATAAAATATTATCCGCGATTAATATCCTATTTACATATCCGTGATATACACAAAAATACTTCGGAAATCTTTCGCCAATAGTCTTTTTTTAAGCGAGAAAAACTTTTTAAAACGGAATAAATCACTCTCGATCCGAAAATAAGTACACTTAGATATGCGATCTGAAGCGCTAGAGAGAGGAAAAGTTGGGGAAAGGAATCTGCGGAGGAAACTGCCAAATAAACAAAAAGATATAAGGGTGACGTGCCGATGGCTGCGGCTGAAAACGAGATGTAAAAGGGGAGATGTTGAACATTCTAATGCGTTAACAAATTAGCCTTTGCCGTTTTCATTGCTAGAAAAATGATATCTTCCCCGACAGGTTTGTAAATGCGCTCTTTTTTGTCTAAGTTTTAAAGGTTTTTACGATAGGTGTAATTTTTTCGTTCAATTGATGGTGTATATGAGGGTAGTTTGAAAAATTTCAAGCCTCTAGGCAAAGATGGCATTACTCGTCGAAAATATCCTAGCAATCTATAATTTTCCTTGGAATTTCCGACGTAATTAATTAAAGAAGTTAAAATTATGTCACCGGCAAGGAGAAGAGAAATAAAACAGAATTTAACAAAAAAATATTTATTGCTGTATTAGACTGGAAACTTTTCAGACAATCCTTGCATTCTACATATTCTTAATGTTAGGGTTTACAATAAGAATATATTCACTATAAACAAAATATAAAATTAATCTATTCACAACTTTCTGAAAAGTACCCTTCTTCTATTTCCAACAAACTTCCTCTTAGGTAAGTTTTAGCTGCATAGTTATTTAAGAACTTATAATTAATAAAGGTGGTATTATTTCTGTTATACTCAGAACTTCGTAGTATCATACTGTTGTTCAAAGTTACAGCTGCACTCGCTGTACACAACATCTAGAGAGCATTCAAAGATAGTTTCAGAAGTTCTACTCTCAAGATTCACTCTCGAGTGAACATGATACGGTTTATTGACTAAACGATGTGAAGTAGCCAGCGCTAACTTTGCGTATAATGTTATTCGTGCTACAATTACCTGTTCTTCATTGTCAAGCTCGATTTACCGTATAAGGATTAATAGAAGATCGTTGATGCTGTATTTTGTTTCCGTCACTGATCTCGTTTATGTAAAAATTTCTAAAAATATTATATACATTTTAAATAAGAATAACTACCTAGATTTGTTACTTTCACACGACGTGTGAAGTTAGAACGCTTTGCAAATTGGTAAATAGATTCACAGCTGTAGGCGGCTATTCTAAAATTTCTAACAATATACAGTGCTGAATGCTTCGCTAAGAATAGCAAATTAGATATTAGTTGTACCAAGAAATAATTAGCACAAATAATATTAGAATTTACCTATTTTGTAACATCAATATTTGCAACCCTCTGTACATCTTAGTATATTTAACTAACATTAACATAACGACCCTTTGCTGGCACAGTACATAAGTTTAACTGTGAGTTTCCCGATTTATTCTACGACGGTGCTAAAATTGTTTGTAAAGTGTGCAAGAAACATTTAATGCTCTGGGACAAGGCGGACGATAACAAACATGTAAATACCGAAGAATACAGAAATAGAAAAAAGGGCGTGCCAATGTCAACTGCCTTTATTTTCGATTTACTTGTCTTGATGCTAACCTCTAATTTGTCACTTCGCTTGCTCGAAAAAGAACCGTTTCAGAACTTTTGGTATAAGTACAACCCCGAGTTGAAGTTGCCAACTACGAAAACGGCACGTAAGCACACGCAAAGACGGGGAAAAGAAAATCAAATCTACATTAAAAAATCAGTTGCTTCGGTTATGTGTTGACGAGACAACAGATTGTAAAAAGAAATTCTATTCTAAATATTATAGTACGTATACTGGAATTAGGGATGCAGTGACACCAACCGACCTTAATATCTATTAACCTTGGTAAATGAGTTACTAACCACGTTTATGTTGCTTGTCTTGTTTATCGCTTTATAGAAAGCTAATCTCGTATAAAACCGACGCAATAAATGAAAACGTACAATGCAATAAGTCAAACTTTTCCGGAGGTACTGCACTAAACGGTCACGGGGAATTTGATTTACCCGGACCATGTCCGGAAAAATCGAAAACGAAATTGAAATTTAATATCAACCTAACAGATAGCTAAACTCGGCTCGCACAAATACATACATATATCAACATTACAGCTTATGAGATTTTCCTCTCTCTAATAGAAAAAGTTGAGCGTTTCGTGCTCGTACGACCCACCCGGCAAAAAAGGCAAGCAGGAACTGTGGATATAAATTGTAATCACATCAATTCCGCAGCGGCGAATTAAAGTAATGGCAAGAGCAGTTAAGGAAAATGGAAAATCTATTCTTTGCTTTGCTGCTGTTGCCTGTCCTCTTCTCCCTATACATATATTTCTTTTTTTTTTTGCGACCGCTGGCCATTACACGCCTATTTACCTCTCTTGTGGATATGAAATAAATCGTTTGTTTTATAAGGGTGATATTTATATAACTAATCAATTTTTGATTATTGGCCATCATTTCTAATATATGTTTGTTTTTGGAGGTGCATATTATTTAAAATTGACGTGATAGAGAAAAACTGAACACAGATCTGAATTCAAGGCATCTCAGTTGACTAAAATCAGTTCTTTTCATTCTTGAAGCAAATTTGATGCATACCAATGTTATGAATGAAATATTAACAAGCAAACTGACAGAACTGTGAGTTTCTGATTGGTAGACCATCAAAAAGTAAAGGACACGTATTTCCTTTTAGAGGCCTATATTCACCTTGAGGGGGTGTAGGGTGCGTCTGAAGTTACCCCCAAAAACGCATTTTTCATCATAACTTCGAAGCCGCGCAAGCTATCGGGATGAATTAAAAACCAAAATGTTCTACTTCAAAGGGGCTTTCGAACGGAGATAAATGCTTTCCCCCACACCCCCTTAGTGGAGTAGGGGGAGAAATGTTTCACCTCTTTTTCACCACCCTGGCTACAATTTTCGCCCTAAACAGGTCATAATTTTTTTCCACAAACTACATTTAAAAATAAAAGTTACCTTTTTTGCATTTTTTTCCTCTGTTACATGTAATACAGGAAATATTTTTTATAAAACGCGACCGCGCGCATACATACATATATTCCGTTATTATACCTATCTGATTGGTCTTCCGTTTACTTATTTATGGCTATTCGTGATCTGAACAATCTATTAGACAATGAAAAATTCTACACTTCCATTTATTTCTAGTGACTATAAATCGCGGAAAAGGATAAAGAACTTGGGATTATATAATACAGTACGAAAATATATTAAAGTGCGCCATAATGTCAGTAAGCTGCGTATAGTTTGGCTTCGTTTTGAGAATATTAGATTAATATAGAGCAGTCATCTATGGTCCGTTTGAAAGCCCCTTTGAAGTAGAACATTCTAGTTTTTAACTCATCCCGATAGCTTGCGTGGCTCCAAACTTATGATGAAAAATGCGTTTTTGGGGGTAACTTCAGGCACACTATACCAAGTTTCATCGAAATCGGAGAGTCACAGTTCTGTCAGTTTGCCTGTTAGTATTTCATTCATAACTCTGGTATGCATCAAATTTACTTCAAGAGTGAAAAGAATTGATTTTAGTCAGCTCGGATGCCCTGAATTCAGATCTGCTTTCAGTTTTTCTCTATCACGTCAACTTTAAATAATATGCAATAACAGCCAACAGCCAGTGGCGGACGCATAAAAGTTTACACAAAATAAATGGTCAGAAGTAAAATATAATACGTGCTCAAACACTTACCGTCTTAAGAGTCCTCCGTGAAATCACAAAGTGAATAATGTCTGTTAAATATCTACAACATTAGATATATTTCCACAGTTGTTTCGGCAAACCGAGTGCGGCGTGAGGAAAAAGTGTGTAATTTTTCTATTGCCTCCGCTAGTCCGAAGTAATTGTTCTGAATAGTTTTTAAATCCGTTTTAACCTGACCATCTTGCAATTTCGATTGGTTTTCCTTGATAGCCGTTGCTTCCTTTGGATCGAATTGTAAAACCACGTCCTTAATATTCTCAAAATATTTATGATAATAAAACGCGGCCTGTAACCATGTTCCCCAACGTGTAAGAATAGGTTCTGGTGGCTCAGGCATGCCCGGGCACAGTCTGTGAAATTTGCGAATACGCTTTGGGGATTTGACAAACACTGCTTTTGTATGCGCTATTAAAGTGTCTACCTCGGGATAACGTTTTCTAATCTGCCACATGACTGAAAGCATGAATTTTACACGTAATATGTAACAAGTTAGCACAATGTTCTTTAAGAGACCGGCCTACAGAAAGCATGTTTGCGGCACCATCACTCATAAACATCAACAGTTGGTTTGTTGAAAGTTCAAACTTTTCCAATGTATTTAACACCAACATTGAAATTACTTACGGCAGTACATTGTTGTACTCGACTGGAAGCTAATAGAATTGAAAGTGACGATTGATATGGTTCCATTGTACGTACCATTACATTAACCACAGGATGTTTTTTACGATCTGTTGTTTCGTCCACGCATAACCACAGTTTTTAATCTTTCAACTCCGATTTAATTCTTTTTTCAACATGTTCACGAGTAGATGGCACAATTCTTTGTAACGATACCCGACTTGGTAATTTGCAGTTCGAGTATTTATTCCAAAAGAAAACATATCCTTCCTTGTCTAGTAAATTAAACGGTAGATTACATGCAATAAAGGTAACACATAAATTAAATTTAAATTTCTCATAGTGCCGTGTGCAATTTTTTTTTTAAGAATGCTGTTTACTATTTACGTGACGTAGACAATCCCTTTTGGATCAACACATTAAAGAGATATTACAAACTACACATTGAATTTGAACGCCATCATAATTTATTGTATCGAATCTCTGCCACTGCCCGTTGGCGGTAGTGAGCAACTCTAATAATGATTGACTTACGTAGTCGGTAATAGGAAAAAGTATTTTTCATTCAACCTTAACGTTTTACAACATTACTATAATGAAGTTTTAAATATAAAAAAAAAATAAAACTGGTCCAAGTGTAAATAAAAAATAACAATTTGTAAGGAGTAAGGTGTGACTTTGTATTTAATTTTAAGATTAACGTTACAACGGTAATACGCTTCAATTCAGCCTTCTATTGGTTCTTCTCTCATTCAACTGATTGATTTATTCTTTCAATGTATGTTCAATGAATTAAAAGGTATGCAAGTAACATGTTTATTTTGACCATCTTTCCATTTAAATGAATAAAAAAATCCGTTTCATCCTAAAAAAAAAAACATCCGCTTCCCTGTTCTTTTTTGCAATTTCAACGAAACTTAAATAGCGAGCGTACCTATCTCGCCCCCTCCACCTAAATATGCAAAACCGCAAGATAAGATAAAATACCCGCTCAGCCGGTCCTTTTCCGCTCTATTCGAAGATTGCACGTAGTGTTCCGTCGAGCGGAATTTTTCCTACGAATTTAAATAAGAGTAGTTCGCATGTCCCCGCACGCCTGCGATGGCGCTGTCCGTATTGGTACGTGTGCACGTGTATTTGCGCTTCTTCCTCGATTCGCCTGTAACAATGCAAACCCGCATGCAGCGGCCTCTCGAACATAATTTTAAATTGATCTAGATACCCAGTTTACATGAGATTACGCTGAAGACAAACATTCGCCGTATCTTTCAATTTTGCATCGAGGTAGAATTCGTGCACATCCGTGGGACCCCTTCGTATTTACATAAGAACGAGGGAAAAATCGAGATCACACGTTCGGCTAACGAACGGGATGGGAAAGATTGCCTCGTGCGCTTGGATCCGAGATCCTTCGACTCGTGCGATCTCCCATGGGCGAATTCTATTGGGTCGGTTCCTATGCAAATGCCGACGGCGCTTGTGTTCGTTTACGCGTACTATTTGCATACATATGGTGGAAATTTTATTGCCGTAAAACTTAGAGCAATGCAACCTACTGTTTGTCGCGATCATATTTATTTATCGCATGTAAAGTAGACGACTCTTTGGACATAGTTTCGTTATAGAAAATTAAATATTTACACGAGAAAATGCCCTGAAATTCGAAGTAAAATCGAACAACAAGAATTCCCTCATAAAATACATAGTTGGAAAAGGTAGCTACAAAATATACAGGCTGGTCCAAATTGGTCGTATTTCATGGGTATACCTGTGAAGGAGCATAGCTATACAAAAACGAAGTACATAGTCACGGGATGCCGGAATTAGGTTTCATCACTGTAAAATTTTTCCCCTCTAACACGACTCCTCTCATTCAGGTCATGGGCCAGCAGGTTATGAGTAATTTCAAGAAACTCTACATTAAAGCACTACTTCAGAATTAACTCAAAGAGAGTTTTGGAAAGACCACTTTACTACCTCCCATTGCATAACAATTACTAACAAAGCATAGCAGGAAGATACCTACAAATTAATGAACTCTGCTTGGAGGAATTTGTAACCAGAAGCAGTAACTAAAATAGACTTTGAAGCCATGTCTATAGTTAAGGATGTTGTCTCTCTGGGCAAGTCCATTGATCTGGATGTAGCTGTTCGGGTATTTACTATTTTCTCCTACAAGAGGTGAAATTTGTCCCTTATTCCGGGTAAATTTTACCCTCCTTTTTTTAGCGTGTAAGGTACTCAATTACATCTTCAATATGCCGCCAACAATATCTCTACGGACTATATTTCTCCTTACAATAAGCTATTATACTTTCCAAATCGTTAGGATTTATTCCGTAATATATCTGGACCTTTTAGCTCGTTTGCAAAAATCTTTTCGAATCCGAGAATCTAATAAAGAGGAATCCGAGTCGTCGTGAAAGGCCATATCGGCCGCACACCTACACCACCACGAACGAGATATTCAAAATACGAAAAATGGCGATGAGTAGACGTCGACGCGAATACAAATTCAAAAGATAAAATGAAAAGGAACGGCAGAACGCGGTAACGAATGGAGAAAGGTCTTTCTGGTTGAATATATATCTATATATATGTATATATATAGCCGATGCCGCTTCAAAGAAACCGTAACGACCCGAGGATAAGTTACATTAGTACGAAGACGTGCCGTTTCAGATGACAAAATTAAAATACGCGACATTGCTCTAACGCATACTTCTGCATAATCTTCATTTAATCACGGACTTCAATTCGGGCGCCGGCATCGTATCCTCTTCGTGATGGTGCTTCGGTAATGGCTGCCAGCTCAGTATTTTTTTATTCGTTTTACTCATTCATTCGGATTTTTATTTCTTATTTCTCTAGAAATAAAAAAAATCATCTTTTCCGTCAATAGTTGGATGCATATCATAGACTCAGATGTGATTACTAAAATTACTTAGTACTCAATATTTCGATTGGAATTTTAAGCAATAAAACAGACAAAACGTGTAAACAAATCATATGTATTTAATGGAGCGGGTAGAAGATTTAAATGTTAACTCAGTTTGCAAATTTTCAATACGGCATCAAACTTTCTAGAGTTTTTGTAGATGAATTTTCCCAAATCTACTGGTACTCAAAATCAGTTTTACATTGAGTGACTTTAAGTAAGTGAACACCCGAAAGAGGAAACCTAATCACCCCACATCAGCGAGAGCTCAGGAAAAGATGAAACATTTATAACAGCAGAAGAGCTAAATGTTGTCATACAGAAAATGAAAATAGGAAAGGAACCAGGAGAAGATAAGATTACTGCTGAAATGATAAAATACACGAGAGAAGAAGATAAACAGGAACTACTAACTCTATTAAACTTAATATCGAGAAAGAAAGAGACACCTCAGGATTGGAGAATGGGAATAATAAGCAGGATTTCGTAAAGGCAAAGGGATACATGACCAAGTCTTCATCATACAAGTGAAGAAGCCATAAGAACCGGGAAATAACTGTATATTAACTTCATGAACCTCGAAAACCCTTTGAACGAAAAAATTGTGGAACACACTAATGGTAACAAATAGACAAATAAACGAACAACTCATAGAATGTATTAAGGGTTTGTATAAACAAAAAGTTACGCTTGAATAAGAAATGAGACGTCTGATTGTTTTACAAGCACCACTGAAGCAAGGATGCATTTTAAGCCCAATACTCTTCAATATAATGCTAGATGAAGCAATCAAACAGAGCAAATCAAACATAAAGAAATACACAGTGGGCTTTTGGAGATTACAAGCAGTTAATATCGCGTTATCGAGTTATGCTACACCGATAATATGGCCATATTTGGAGACTCGGAAAGAAATCTATAACACAATATCAACATAACCAACGAACAGCTAGAAAAGATAAACATGAAATTAAATATAGAAAAAATAAAATGTCATGGTAGTGGGAAAATACTCCAAAAGTGGTAAAAGCATACGAGGACAAAAAATTGAACAAGTAGAAAAATTCACATATTTTGGGAGCTACAATAAATAACAAGGGAAATATGGAAGGCGAAATAAACCAACGAATGCCTTAAAAACAAATCTTCTCGGAAAGAAAAAATAACTAAAATAGAGCTTGTAAAGAAGATACTTAAACCAAATCCAACCTTCGGATTCGTGAAGACATTGACCACCACTAAAAGACAAAAGGAAAAATAAATGCTACAGATATGAGATTCCTACGAAAAATAGAAAATAAAATAGGGAAGGAAGACTACTGGAAATAATCAAGGGACCAAACACAATACAACAAAGACAATTCAAATGGTTGGGACACATTCTAAGAATGAATGAAAAAGAAAAAGAGGAAGACGAAGATATGGAATGAAGGAGTGAGAAAAGCAGCAGATCAAGAAGGTGTCAAATGGGAATATATTCGAAAGAAAACAGAAAATAGGGAAGAATGGAGAAAAATATGGAATAAGACATGAACTCAACTCCATACAACCTTACGCTGAAAGGCAGGAAGATATTCAGGATTAAGTAAGTAGGACTTTTTAAGTAAGATTCTTGAGACTTTTTTCGTGATATATAAATAATGAGAACACCTTCAGAAACCACCTAGCGGAAAAACAACGATGTAGTATGCATCAGCTTCATTTAGCGTCATTAACACGCTTTTCTAAAGAAATCAATACTGATTTCTGAAATAGTAGTAACAGTAACACTACTGTTACTACTATTTCAGTTAGTCACATCAACAAGCTCGAACATTCTTTCGAACAAGAACTACGTAGGCGAAGGACACAACAAATTTCCCAAACGCCCCACTTCGTAAAGAGACGAAAGATTTACAGAAAGCAGGAGTGGGAAATTGATAAGAGGAAATGGAGAATAGGAAGAAAGAAATATACTCAGTGACATAGAAATTGCAACAGCTAGAAGGGGTTGGAATTTCCGAATTAAATTTGGTAGGAATATTCACGTATGTAATAGTAATAAATGACTCCTCTCAGTGAAACAATAAAGTTGTTATTGAGGTTTCTACCTCTCTCTCAGCACTGATATTGAATGTTTTTTTGCGGTGTTTCTTATAACTTTCTCGATTTGTGTTGTTGTTCTCATTGAACTGCGGTTCAGTTAAATGTTAGCTATGCCTAGAGTAAGAAAACGAGCAGTGTATCGACAAGTAAGCGAATTGGACAGAGGTCGAATTATTGGTTTGCGCGAAGCTGGTTTTTCATTTGAGGAAATTGCTAACCGTGTAAATCGAAATCGGTCTACTGTAATGCGAGTGTGTCGTGCATGGTTTGAAGATGGCCAGGAACGTCGTAGAAGAGGAACCGGGCTTCAAGAAGAACGAATGAGCGTCAAGATCGTCGCTTAAGACAACTGGCATTCAAAGACCGATTTTCCTCTACTCCGGCAGTTGGTGACCAATGGTTTGGTGAAGAAGGTCGCCATGTAACCCTTAGAACAGTTTATCGCCGAATCCGAAGTTTTGGGTTAACATTATATCGTCCGCAACTTGTGCTTCCTTTGACTGCGGAACATTATCAGCAACGGTTACAATAATGCAATGAAAGATCTCACCGGAATCTTGAATGGCGTCGTGTTGTGTTTAGTGGCGAATCAATATTGTGTTTAGGCATGCACGACGGTCGTCAGAGAGTCAGAAGAAAACAGGGTGAACGACGGAATCTTCGATTTACCGTTGAGAGGCACGTACACCGCACTGTGGGTGTTCCGGTTTGGGGTGCGATTACTTGGCAGTAGGCCTTCCTTGGTGTTCATTCGAGGCAATATGATGGCACAACGGTACGTTGCCGATGTGATTGAAACACATCTTCTGCCATACTTACAAGGGCTCGAAGATTCATTATTTCAGCAAGGTAATGCACGTCTTCATGCAGCAAGGTTTCCCTTGCACTTCTTTGAACAGGCCCAGATTACCCTTTTGCCCCGGCCTCCAAGATCTCCAGATCTTTCTCCCATCGAACATGTATGGAACATAATGGGTAGAAGATTGCGAACCTTGCAGCGTCCTCCTTTGACTTTGGAGGCTTTGAAACATGAGATGCAACTTGCATGGGAGACAGTACCCCAAGACGAGATAAACCACCTTATTCAAGCAATGCCACGGCGTGTAAATGAATATCTAAATCAGAGAGGCAGCCCCACACATTATTAACAATTATTATAAAATTTTGTTTAACTAATAAAGATTTTCCTCCCAAATTTTGATCATTTTTTTACATAGGTGAATATTCCTACCAAATTTCATCCGGAAACTCCAACCCCTTTTAGCTGTTGCAATTTCTATGTCACTGAGTATATGTCACAGGGTTTGAGCTTGGAGACGGGGACCAATCCAGCCCCAGTATATGGGTTGCCCCTCCAGGGAGTTTGGCCAATGTAGGTACACAGGGTATGGCGTCTAAGGCGTCGATTGGCTGAATACTAAGAATTATTACCAGCTTAAAGCTGAAAATTTATCTTCAAGGATTCTTGATGCTGATCTTTCAAATAAAAATATTGGCAATCCCTATGACTATAAACCTAGAAAACTTACTGGAAAATTTACATAGGGGACGGAAGAATTTGATCCTGCAAGAGTAAGACTTCCTTATAAACGGACCGATAATATACTCAACTCAAATTCCTGCCCATACGTTTATTTTTTGTGATCTTTGGGAATGGTATTTGATCAATCAGGATTTTCCTGGGATTACGTTGTTGTTAAATTTATCCATCATCAATTCGCAAAATTCAACACGTCAAATTAACGCTGACGATAATCCACTATTTGATTATCTTTCTTTCCATCGATATTACTTTCAAAACATAAAATCTATAGAAATAGGTTGATTCCTGACGATTTTCCGGCAATTGTCCGACATCTAAGTAAAGAGAATCATGCTTGCGATTTAGAACGAGTGAAAGAGTAAATTTTTCGTAATGACCACAATAGATATAAAGTCCACGGTGTCACATCTATTATCAAGGCGGGCCGCTAATGGCCCAGTCGAGTGCAGAACTGTGTCCGACTGCTTTCCCAGGTTCATATATCACCGGCGGAGCCCATTACGCTAGTGAATAAGCTACATAAATGATAAAAACAACCTAAGAATTGGAAGGATCGTCCTCGCGGCATCAACAAAATCCGTGAAGGTTGAATCGCCAAAAACCTATGTATTTCGTAGCTGTCCACTCTGGCTTGAATTGACTAAACTCGGCGACAATCATAAAGCACAGAGGAAGAATTTACATTCTTCAGTCGAGAAACCCTGCTTACTTTATTTATTCGATAATTATTGTTGTGAGCGTAGTCATAAAACAAAAGAAGAGATTCGAATAAGGGAGAAAAAGACGTAGAGACGAGAAATATGCGTATAGAGGAAACAGTGGCTGTGGTATTTGCATATACATGACGAAAACAAGGTGATAAATCAGATTAAATTGTGCTGGAGAATATTAACAAGACGTAGTATGCTGTAGTTTGGACTATCTTTATTAACATCTCTGGTGCTTCAATATTATTTTTACATTTTTGTTTTAATGAATTGGGTGTTGGTAATTTGGATGCTGTTAACGTTATGTTTAAGATATATGTGTTTATGGCGTAATATAAAAATTCTATTTGATAAATGTAAATCGGGACTGACTCTTTCAATGGAAGAATAAGACAGATAAATGGAAATGAAGCACTCCTCACCACACAAGTTATTTGATTATTTCGAAGCAATTGTTTCGGGAATTCGTGGGATTCCCATTGTCAACCGTACGACCCAATGATGTGAGAAAAAGATTTTAATTCTAACACGGGCTAAATGTGCAGGTATTTACCTGGCATTTATCCAAAAAGGGACAGATTTGAGGTAAGTTTAATAGTGGAAATATGAATAGAAGTGGATTTTCATCTCATTTGCTACTCTACTTATGAATTCCATACCCACCCCTGGGTACTCCCTTGTGTTCAAACTGCTCGTCGATTACCTCGCGACAATATGCAAGCCCGTTAAGAAATTCCTGAGTTATCTTTCCCAAGATTTCTCTACTGATGAATTCACATTTAACGACTATTCTTTGTTTCAACTCCTGCAAAGCAGCTGGTCGTGTAATGTAAATGCGTGATTTGAGATGACCTCAAAGGGAAAAACTTTTATTTTTTTTGCATTCTTTAAATTTTGAAATAAGATCTAAAAAGGTTTTTATGAAAATTAATACAAGAAAAAAATTGCTTTATCAAAGAACTAAAAAAGCACAATACAATTTTTTTCTTGCATAGCCCAAAACAATTCTAGAATCTCGCCAAACAACTGTTATACAAAATATGTTTTCATACAACGTACTATAACGGTTTAAGCGAATTTCAATTCAAATCAGGCGATGTAATTCTCTAAATATGATTTATATTTTTTTAGGGTAAATCAAAGTTGACACTTCCAAAACTTCTCTTACATCTTTTGACCTCTCAATTAGCTTTTCTTCCATAATTCTGGGATTTTCCAAGAATTTTTCTTCCATGCTTCTGTATTACTTCTATTGGTTAATTTTAAGTGAAAATGGGTATTATCAATATCTGTGCTATTTTCATGTACTTTCTTGAAGTGGACGTGCAACTAAGGGTTTTTCATAAACAATGTCGGTCATAAAAATTAATAGAAGATAATACAGGGCTAGAAGAAAATTTGTACTGCTGAACGTATTTATTTCGATTATTTACTGCAACGAGACCCTGATGAAAAATTAAACTTCTCAAGCGGTCGCTCGGTCGTCTCCGGCCATCCGGAGAGTAAGGACAGGCTCTTCCATAAATCTCGTTTTCGTCTCCCATGCAAGCCGTAATGCAGCGCTCGTTGGAACAAAGGATTTGCCATCGAGTTTTGTGTGAAACTCAGCAAGTCCGCAGTGGAAACTTTTCCTATGATAAAGACGGCCTTTGGTAATCATTATTTATCGGAACGTCAAGTCTACCGGTGGCACAAGGCCTTTTTAAAAGGCCGTGAAGAAGCCAACGGTGAAACCCGCGCTGGACGGCTATCAACGAGTCTTGGGTGTTTGAATACGTCCCCGAAACAAAAAGGCAAAGTGCCTAGTGGCACAACTTGGTATCCCCTCGCTCCAAGAAGGCCAGAATGAGCAAGTCAAAGGTCAAGACCATGCTTATAATAATAATATCACTCTTTATTACTCAAAAGGCCGAGAACGGCCCAATAACAGTATAATAATGTATGTGTATGAGCGTATGCAAGTGTTATGTGTAATGCAGAATGTATACTAAGCAACTGAGGAGTATGCATATTATGTTCTTTAACATCAGGGGGTTCGTCCACCATGAGTTTGTATCACATGGTACAACCATCAACGCCAAATTCTACGTGGAAGTGCTTAAGGGACTCAAACGAAGGGTTCATCGCACGCACCGTCTTCCTCGTGACCCGCTTCCTGGCCAATTCAAAAGTGCCAACGGTTCCCCAGCCGCCCTACAGTCCTGACGTGGCTCCCCCAAACTTCTCTTTGTTTCCGCGTTTGAAAACTCCCGAAAGGATATCATTTCGGGACAGTTGACAAAGTTGCACCAAGGCTCTAAAGAACATTTCGGAGGAGGCCTACCGTGACGCCTTCGATGCCTGGAAATCTCGCCGGGAACGATGTATCGACGCAGGAGGAAACTATTTTGAAACCTTTTAATGTATTGTACCAATCTGATCAATAATTTTTTTTAATCAACTCACTGACATTACTTCTCGAACAAACCATGTATACCAAAATTTTGCATGACGTTGCACTTCTTGCTCATAACGTATTGCGACCTTGTACGTGACGCGTACAAGTTCCAGTTTGATTAATTAATGAAACATATACACTATTGCTGAAAAGTAATATAAAATGTTTTCGAAAATTATTTAACAAAATAAGAGTTTAACAAAATCGAAAGATAGTTTAAAGAATTACTTCAAAAGATGACTGTTTTATACTCTTTTCTACCTCAAAAATCTTTAAATTTGTGCGGACGGTCGATTGTTCGTCACAAGGTAACCAAAGTGTGTAAAGGAAACCAAACATTTTATCTGCTTGAATATAATTCTGAACCTTTTTCACTAAATTGCTCAAGAGAGGAATTATCTTCCACTAACACATTAGATGGCGACGCTGTATATGTTCGTTTCGCATTATTGGCCTGGAATCTAGCGAAAAGAGACTTAAAAAGGTGAAAGAGCGCTTGACATCTTTGTGTCGTCATCCATTGTGAGTCTGGCGAGGCCGGTTACCGAAGTGGGAAGTGCAAATCCTTGTCCCATCTCCGCATAAATTATACTTTTATAGTCGGCGGGTTGCATGATAGGTATCTTCGATCCTGCGACGCCGGTATTGATATCAAAATGATTTAATGCATCCATTTGCAGCCGGGCGTTATTAAAGGATATTCCTCGAGTTGATAATGTACTTCGGAGATGCCGGGACGATGTATCGTTCTTTTGTCCGTCGTGAAACAACAATGTCGTACTCACATACACGTTAGGGAATACACCGGTGCCGTTACAGGAGAAATATGATAAAACAGCAAAGTTATACAAAACAAATTTGGTGGCAAATATCGTAGTGAAATTGTGCGGATGCATTTGCTCACAACGTCAAGTCATATAAAAGTTATATGGCCTTCTGATGCTTATTCATTCTAATACGTTCGGTAGATCTTATTATTATTGTCATTATTATTATTATTATTGCTAGTATGTGATGTACAACAGCTTTGAATCTATTTAAATTAGATAATTATATTTCCTCTGGAAACATCAATACAGATTTAATGAGAGGGGTCTCCTGGGTTTAATAGTTTTCGTATAGGTTGTTCCAGTGCCAATTGGCTGTGTTAAGCCAGCAACAAAAAGCTGGGTACATCGCGTGTCACGGGCATACCTTGTTAGGCAACTTTTGATTTCTTAATACGAAATTGACAATTTAAAACGTTCATTTAAGGGGAGGCCAATATGATGTAATTTGTTCCAATTTCTTCCACAACCTTCATTAATCTGTCGGAATATTTGTATAGATAGAAACGATATCTAATGAAATTAGTTTTTCTGAATTTTTAATTTTTACATTGTCAATAAATTGTTTGAATTCAAATGAATTTGTTATAACCTGACTATCTTGAAATATTTCCTCGCTTTTCTTGATTGCTGCAGCCTGCAACCACGTTTCCCAACGTGTAACAATCAGCTGTGGTGGTTCAGGTAAATCAGGACACAGTTTGTGAAATAGTCGGGTACGTTTCGGGGAATTTAGAAACACTGCCTTTGTACTAGCAATCAATGCATTTACTAGTAAAAAAGATGTAGGAATCGTTTGTGCCGCAAGATTTAGAGTATGGATTTTACACGTTACATGCAAGAAGTTACCACTGCGTTCTTTAAGAGATCGACCCAAAGAACGCAAGTTTGTGGCACCATCACTCATAAACATTAAAAGTGGCTTAGTTGAAACTTCAAATTTGTTCAATGAGTTCAACACCACCTTTAAAATCTCATCGGCAGTACAATTTATAACTCTTTTGGAAGCAAGTAAGAAGGAGGATGACGGTCGATGTGGTTCCATTGTACATACCATTACATTAACCGCAGTTTTTGACGATCTGTTGTTTCGTCTACACACAACCACAGTTTCTTATCTTTCAATTCCGTTTTCATTCTTTTTTCTATATGTTCACGAACAAATGGCACTACATTTCATATCGATGTCCGACTAGGTAATTTACAGTCCGCATATTTATTCCAGTAGGAGACAAATGCTTCTTTGTCTAGTAAACGAAACGATAGATTACATAAAATAAGAGTAACACATAAATCAAATGTAAATTTCGTGTTTAACGTAACGTTGTAACGTTGACAATAGCCAATACATTAAAGGGATTTTACAAACTAGACATTGAATTTTAGCGCCATCAAAAATTAAGTCCGGCATGTCCACTATAAAGTTTTTAACTGTGTCTGCCATTGGTCGTTTTCGCGACGTACCTAACTGCGACATTTTTAAAGCAAACATAAGCGTACAATTACGAAATAAGTTACGACAGCCTGCATATACACGGAAGTACTCGCATACAGCATCGATTTAGTACTGACGCTGTGAACGCGTTAAATAAATAATCGCCGATTCCGCACCACATATCTACTACACTGACTGTTACCGCTGTTTGCCCAGACTAGTTATTAGTGAAATAACTTTTATGTCTTGTTTACTAGCAATTATAGAATTTTTTGGCGTTTTTTAAGTAGTTTTTGTATTCACTTTAACTTGTCGGTCCTAATTTCTCATTTCCGTCCCCATTTCACATTTCCATCACACTCTTTTTCGTATCTTGTCTTGGTAGTTTCTTGTGCGTGATGGAAATGTTAAAATGTCTAAAACACTAACACAAATCCATGAATAAAAAATGTTCAAGGTAATTTTTTCGATTTTCAAGTTTAAAACCATATTCTACACGGCTCTAGAAATTTGCAAAATTTTACAGAGCACTTAAATCTTTAGATCAATTTTTTTAAAGTACTGAAAGTCTGAAAGGTTAACAGTTATTGAAAACGACCCATAACTCTACATTACTGAAACACAATCTTGATTACTGACAACTGCGAGCAAACGCATGAATTTGTCCATATCTACGCGCATATCTCACGAGATATATGTACATACATACATACATGTATATAACAACCGCACAAATGCAGCAGCAGTGATAAGGAGCCGAATTTAGAGCAGCTTCCGTCTAAACTAATTATACGAAAGATACCGAATGTAAATACGCTATCACTTTAATGTAATTAATTTCAAAGCGCGGGATGAAAGCATAATGCAGCGTCTGTTCATTCCCTCTTCTGCCCCACGTAACCGGGGGAGAATTGCGAGGCGTCGAGACCGATAGGGAGGAAATAGATGCCGTTCCGACGGACTCACTTCCGTGTAATAGACTTTTCGACATTTTTTATATACTATCCGCAAATTTAAAGGTCTTTTTTATGGAGCTATAATTCTTTGGCTCCACGGAGAGCGGCGCATGGCACTACAGTGGCGAGTCTGATGGGAAATCAAGCGCTGTATATATATAGAGAGAGAGGAATATCGATGGGAATAGAACATTTTTCGTTTAGTTTATTTTATTTTTACGTTTTATATACCATATACGTGAGTATGTAGTAGCACTTAGTAAAACTGAGTGGTCGATTTTATTGCGAGAGATACCTTTTAAGTTTTTATAGAAAAAAAATTTGGTCGAAGAAAAAAAAATGGTGCAAATCGTTTTATTGTTTTTAAAAATCTTCGTCATTGAGATTTATACACTTTTATATGCGTTCGAACCAATTCTCCTAACATTTTTTCCATTGTGAAGGTGGTATCTCCAAAAAATGGTTTTTGAAGGCTTCAACAGCTTCCTAAAGTAACAAAAATCGCTGTCCACGCATTTTTGTTTGACCTTGAAACAAAAAGCGGTTGTTAGGTGATAAATCAAGTGAATACGGATAATGAGACATTAACCCCATTGTTATGAAATCATCCCTCGTCTGTCCACAAAATGTTATTGGTAATCATGGGATCTTGGTTTAACATTACTTGCATTGCAGCAATGAATCCTAGTCTACGTTCAAAATCTATAGGCCTCCATGATCGCAGCTGAACTGAATTTTGAAAGGATGATATTTGTGAAACTTTAGTCACCTCTGTACTGTTGATTTATTTATTCTCATATCTTCTGCCACAGTTCTAACTGAAATATGTGAATTCAATCCAACATAAGGCAGTACATTTAATTGCATCTCTTTTGTTCTAACTGGTGTCGCACGATGAGAATGTTTTAAATTTGATGGAAATGCCCGCTCGCATTTAAGCTACAACACAAGGAAATGCCATATGTAATGGTACCGCTCTCCATAAAGTGTTACTGCTTCATGAGAATTTTTAAGACACCCTACATAAATTAACAACATATCATTCGTTTGGAAAAAAATTAGAAGGCATTTTAAAGATTTTTCATGAATAATTGAAATGTTTTGAGGCATTATTATTTACAATCCCATCGTCATAGAAGTCTGCCGCCTGATTTAACAGCCACTGCACAACAGTCGTTTTGACCTCATCATCGTCGTCGTGGCGCTGACTACCCAGATGCTTCCTCAAATGCAGGAACAAGTGGTAGTCACTGGGCGCAAGATCGGGACTGTATGGAGGGTAATCAAGTTGTTCTCAGTGAAAAGATGCGATGAGATTTTAAGTTCGAGAAGCTGCGTGTGGACGGGCATTGCCGTGAAGCAAAACGTTCCCCTTACTCAACATGCCTCGTCGTTTGTTTTGGATTGCACGGCGCAGTTCTTTTAAGGTCTCACAATACGTCGTAGCATTTATTGTGTCACCGCGAGGCAAAAAATCAACAAGCAACACCTCCTTTCTGTCCCAAAACACAGTACATATGATTTTCCGGGCTAAAATTGTTTGCTTGAACTTCACTTTCTTGGGTGATGTTGAATGCCGCCATTCCATGAATTACTGCTTCGATTCCGGTGTAACGTGAGCCACCCGCGTTTCGTCATCTGTGACAATTTGGCTTAAAGAATCATCATCCCCCTCACTGTACCGCTGAAGAAAAGTCAACGCACTGGCTACATGTTTGGTTACATTTTCGGTACCCAGCGTGAGCACAACTTTCAATACTGTCAGCGTTTGGTCACTACTTCATAGAGAACACTTCTGGAAACTTGAAGAAACTCATCAGATAACGATGAAATCGTAAAGCGTCTGTTCTCTTTCACTTTTTCATCAATTTCCTGAAGCAAATCTTCAGTAATGACAGAAGGTCGCCTACTTCGTTCCTCCTCATGGACATTCGTGCTGCCATCTTTAAAAGCTCTCACCCATTTCCGTACCATTCCATCACTCACAATGTTTTCTCCATACACTTCACAGATCTGACGATGAATCTCGGCCTTTAACACTAAGAAAACGAATCACAGCGCGTATTTCACAGTCAGCGGAATTCTCGATCGTCGGAGACATTTTAAATAGTGACAAACAAACGTAAACACGGTCGAATCTTTTTGTAATGGCGTCTTTGGCTTGCCAACAGATGTAAGTACACAGCGCGCAAGCGTAGAAAGCCGCCGCAGCGCTCACGGTAGCAGAATTTCAATACGATACTTACTTTAAAAACACGCCTCGTAATTGTCCATACAGTCGTCGCGTTTCCACCGCAACGCAATTTGCGCGACCATACGTTACGAGTATGTAGCCGTATTCTTCGTTGCTATAAGTAGCCATAACGGCTGTAATAAATAATAACGAAAAAGAAACGAATAATAAAACGTGACGTAATGATAAAAACAACAATAATAACAGAAAGAACTTCTTAGCGTCGCGATCACACTGAATAGCAGACAGACAAAAATCGACAAATATCATAAAATTAGGTTATTAAGTCATCGTCTAAGGTCTAGGAGACGGGATATGTCAACTAGATAGAAAGGTAGTGGTCCCTGTTCCATTATGTTGAATTTCTTGGTATTATTAAAAATTTGTGTTACAAGTGAGGTACTATTCGAAAAGGCATAAAGTAAGGAAATTTTTAAAATTATTTTAACATTCGAATTGTTTTATTTAAAAAGAAAAAATTACCATAAACTTGAGAATTATAAATTTTCAATCTCGTTAAGTGAGATATCCGGGCCTATATTTTTTTCTAAATAACTTCGAATTTTAATTAATTGCCTCTTTTCAAAGGAAGATGCATTAAACTTCCATAAAAAAATAACTTTTAGCGTGATCCCACAAAAATAAGAAGAGCCATTAACGTTTAATGGCGATTTTTTGCCGGAAAATCAAAATTTACTAAAAGTTCAAATATCTTAAAATCCATTAGACTTTGGACTAAGGTAAATGTAGTTAATATGGTTCCTAAAGATCTCGCCTATCGACTGTTCAAAACTTTACATCGTCGTGCCAAACACCCTGTATATAGTGTAGGCCTCGCACATGTGCAACTATGACGCAATGGAGTTTGAACACGCTCGAACCTGCTAAACCTGTCAGGCTGAGAATTTACGGCGCCTACCTTGTACGTTCTTTAGACGAAGGTTTGGATAATGGAATTATAATTAGTAAACCGGCTTCAAAGAAGTTGTAATACAAAAAAACCCATAACACACTCAACAGAATGAATAAATCGTTCTTTAGAATATCTTCTTTCACCTACAACATTAATTATCAATAAATTATTAGAGCTGAAACCCAAGGGCTCCACCTCCTACACGAAGATACTCCTCTATAACTTGGGGGCACATTAAAATTTCGTAAAGGCTGGTCGCTGGCAACTTTCCTAAATAGGTTTAGTTCGGTGAACATTCGCAAGTCGCCGGGCGGAAGCGTCGATATTCGAATCTGTGCCTAAAACTATATAATTTAATCATTCAATTTATGTTCGTGCACCCGCAGAAACGGGTATTGGAAAGATCCCTAATAAATGAAACACGCCAGCCAAACCTAACCAGGTCAGCTAAGTTCGGATGGTAAAGCTTTTAATGTGAACAGTTAAGATGATATACGCATCCTACGACCTCAAAGCATTAAAACAGAACAAATCATGGGAAAAGAGGCGCAGTATTTGTTGATCGATGCGAACACTTCCTCCTGTATTCATCAATAGATAAGGAGAAAAGGAAAACTCGAAGAAAACTAAATGATTACCGCCATAAATCTATTTACAATTAGTTGATAATTGAGTCTTTTTTTTAAATTGTGATGTGATAAGTAGACTGAACAAAGAGAATTTAAATCTGTTAGAGAAATAAGCACCACGTGAAAATTCCTTTACAATATACAGCAAGGAATCTAAACGTAGTGTTAGAAGGAGAGGAGTCAAGGAGTGTAACAATACAACGGCGTTTAAAATTTATTTTTGTTGCTAAAGTCGTGAAAATTCTTTGTATTTCTTCGCCGAGAAGACGACCCGGTATTTGAACTCTTGGGTAAGAATTCCGATGTTCCTAGGACACCACTGAATGTTTTGTTTAACTTTGTCGCCTCGCTGGTGGTCGATATTTCCGTCGGAAAGCATTCAAAGTTTTCGATCGAAAGGAAGAAAGGAGTGTACAAAAGAAAATCAGAACATGTAGCAAATATTTGAACAAACTGTATATTGAATGAAAGAGCACTATTAAAAAGATAGACAAAATGTTACAAAAAGACTAATATCTCAGAGTCAAAATAATAACTATAAAAATATGACAGAGTTACAACGAATGATAAAGCGCCAAGAAATATAAAGATTAATACTAATTTAAACACAAAGTTAATGAAGCGATTTACCAAATTTCAAAATATGCAGCAACATTTGCGTGAAGCGCAGTTCTTAAATCTTAAAATACGAATTATAATTAACCAAAAAGAATGACCGTTAAATACGCCAAATGACTCGATTATCGGTGTACAATTTTGAAATGATTAATATTAATGGTTTTACACGTGGAAAGAATGCCTAATAACAATAACCAAAAATAAATGCTAATATAGCTCATGGTATTGGTGGAATCATCCCGGCAAAAACAATGTAGCAGAGAAAATAGCGCTAACACATGGACATGTTTCTGCCTACTCGGCGCCATCAGCATGGTTCTGAGCACAATCTTCTGCTGTTAATCATTACGTTTGCCTCTCAGTTTATGTTGCTAATCTCCAAAACAGCACTGAATATGTCTTTCGGCGACACCTATCGCCAAGAAACACAGTCACGCCGTCCCAGAGGGCAGCAAGACAAACCGGAGTGTAGCTGCTACATTGTTTTTGTCGGAAATGATTCCACCAATACCATGAGCTACATTAGCATTTATTTTTTGGTTATTGTTATTAGGCATTCTTTCCACGTGTATTTCTATACATCATGGTAAGCCTGAGGAATCATTTGCACGTATAGATGTCGCTGTGCCTAGGCACAACGACCCCTTGTGTTTGGCAGCCCAGGAGCTGCCCGATAGGTAGTGGACATCTACACTCCGGTTTGTCTTGCTACCCTCTGGGACGGCGTGACTGTGTTTCTTGGCGATAGGTGTCGCCGAAAGACATATTCAGTGCTGTTTTGGAGATTAGCAGCATAAACTGAGAGGCAAACGCAATGATTAGCAGCAGAAGATTGTGCTCAAAACCATGCTGATGACGCCGAGTAGGCAGAAACATGTCCATGCGTTTAGCGCTATTTTCTCTGCTACATTGTTTTTGCCGGGAATGATTCCACCAATACCATGAGCTGTATTAGCATTTATTTTTTCGTTATTAATGGTTTTATTAAATAAAAAATATCAAATCTTAGGACAAATTAGGGGAATGGGTTTAGCTAAGACGTGTACACACAAATACTACGCGTTGTAGACGCGGTGATGTCATCCTTTGCAGGTGTTCAGTTTCGTTATATATTGAAATAGAAGAATTGGCGCGAAATGAAATATTTGAAGTACTTCAAATATGAATTTAAGAAGTTTGTAAATTTGGGTGTAACAACCCACAAAAATAAAATCCCGAGACTTTTTTCCGCGCTCTGTACAGGCACATAATACTTGCTCCTTATTTTAAAATTAAATCGTTCGCGTAAATTTAAAACAGCCCGTTTCAGAATTACTCCTCCGCCCAGAAACGACATAAATTTCGGAAGACGATCAACAGACGACATCTTTACTATGGCGCTATCCACCTCGTACATCTTAATTTTTAAATTAAAATTCACAATTACAACATTATAAATTTATTATTACCGCCTTCGCGCCGTACGATTTCGGGAGAACACCAGCGCGGCGGCCATTTCCGTCTGGAACAGGCTGAATTTTAAATGCTGAATTAATCAAAAAAGGGGGAAAAAACGAAAGCGAGGGAAAAATGAAGAAGAGTGAAACGAAAGAATAGCGGATCATCTCTTCCGAACGAAGGCAAGGCGAAAATAATCATGGTCCTTCTACTTTCGCCTTAATTTCTCTCCCGTTCCTTCTTGTTATTTTCTTTTTCGTAGACGACAAATTCTAATTTCGACTCATACGCAAATTACAAAGGATGAGCACAGACAGCGGCTGAATTGCTTGAACTCAGAATACTGCGCTCGTATTCGCAGAGGATCTACTTTCCTCCTGGCGTCACGGTACACAGTTTTTTTAAATTGAAAATTTAATTAGTTAGACGCCTGAATTTGCAAAAAGATTGATTATAAAACATATGAAGACTCCGTAAAAGACAAATGAAAGCTAAACCTCTTTGTAGATCTATACCTTTTGTCAACAAGACGGAGTACCTGTAGATTTCTACAAAAGTACAAATGTACTCGTTACGCTTTGTGTCACAATTTTTTGCTCTCAAGTAAAAAATCTAAAGTTTACCGCAATAAACGATCAATTTTTTAAAAATATTTTTGGTTATATTTGCAAGTAAGTAGATACTCTCATCTAGAAGTTTTGACATGCCGTCAATTGATGACACAGTGACTATAAGGAAGTCAAAGGTGTCTTCCTAAGAAAACACCTTTGGATAAACTGCAGCTGGTATCCCTTGGTGCGTACTCGAATGGTTTTTCAACTAGTTATTCTACATAAGCTCTGTTAAGATTTCCCTACACTTACCTTAAAGCGTTCTTGAGAAAACGGATTTCAATGAATTTTGACGTTTTCATTTATTCGGAATCTCAAGCGATATCCAAAAATGTAAATAAATTCGCACCGTGATCTTGCAAAAGCGGGAAGTGGCATCAACTTCCGATAAATCCGGAAATCGAAGCACAATAAAAATAAATTTCTTAACTTTACAAGATAATACTATATTTACGTGTATAATTTGGTGAAATTATCTCAAGCAGTTTCGTCTCAAATTATGCAAACATCTTTACACTTCCTGTAAAACCGGAAATAGATCAATTTTTATAATACCGGAGGCTGTTTTATTTTAGAAATACGTTACTCAAACTCGTTATGGGTCAGTTTATCTATTCTATGAATTTGGTGAAATTATTTCAAGTATTCACAGATTAAATTCTAGAAATGTATTGAAAATTTCAAGGAAGCCCTAAACTCTCGAAAATTGATAACTTTAGCTATAGGGAATATGTATATACATAAATTTATTCAGAATCTCAGGCGGTATTCAAAAATGTAAATAAATTCGTGCCACAATCTTGAAAAAACAGGAAGTAGCATGAACTTCCAGTAAATCAGGAAGTCGGAGCACAATAAAAATGAATATCTTAACTTTAGAAGATAATACTATATTTGCGTGTATAATTTGGTGAAAGTATCTCAAGCAATTTCGTCTTAAATGATGAAAACATCTTTACACTTCCTGTAAAACAGGAAGTAGGTCAATTTCTTATAATACCGGAGGCTATTTTATTTTAGAAATACGTCGTTCAAATTCGTTATGGGTCAGTTTATCTGTGCTGTGAATTTGGTGAAATTATCTCAAGTATCTACTCCAGCTTTACATTTGTACTTATACAGAGTCCGGCAAAAAGAATTCCCGTATTTGAAGAAGCCGCTGTATGGGTTGTAGTGGGGGTATTGATGTGGAGGGGGTATTGTTTGAAAGTGGTGTACGTGCCACTTTCAGTGTGCGCAATGGCTTGGCTCGGTGAGCATCCCCCTGGCGCTTTGTTTATTTCTTCTGATGAGGCCCACTTCCACTTGTCTCGGGAACTTCATCAACGACCACTACACAGCCCACATGTGACAGTTTGGTGCGCCGTTGCCGAATTTGGTGTGTGGGGACCGTTTTTTTTTCGAAGAAAGTGGCCTAACGGTAACGATTAATTCAAATCATTACTGTCACATGATAGAGCCCTTCCTCCGACCTAAGTTAAACAAGTTTGTTGTAGACCATGAAGAGCCAGAAGTCTGGTTCCAGCAAGATGGAGCCACAGCTCACACGTCTCGGTGTTCTCTGGAAATGTTGAGGCAGTTGTTTCCTGGACGTCTTGTCTCTTTGCGAGGAGACATCGCCTGGCCCCCAAGGTCGCCTGATATATCACCTTGTGATTTTTTTCTTTGGGGACACTTAAAGGCTCAAGTGTACAAACATCGTCCGACAACTCTGCAAGCACTTAAGGAGGCAATCACCCAGGAAGTGGCAGTTATTCCAAGAGAAATGGCACGAAGAACTATGGACAACTTCCGAGAAAGACTTCGTCAATGTGTCAACAATGGAGGACGTCATTTATCGGATATAATTTTTAAAACCAAGTAATGTAAAATGGCATAGTATTCATTGTTCACAAATAAAAGTATTTTTCCTGTATCTCTCTTAGTTTCTTTGTAACTACCTTTTAAAATTAGGGAGTTTGTTTTGCCGGACCCTGTACTTATGTGCTGTGATATGATTAATCAAATTAATAAGTATACATACTGCTCATGCATTTTAGGTTAGATATATATGTATCTATATAAATCACTTCTGTGTTAGAACCAATAAATTATCTTCTAAGGGTGGTCATTAAAAAAGACCTATTCTCAACGGACTGACAAGTTTGTGACTAGGGTAATTTATATGAAGTGCAACTAGAAGTGACAAGGACTTAATTTATTTAGTTATACGAACAAAACTGAATGTATACCTCTTTTTAACAAAAGTTGTCTTCTAGCCGCGCAAGCGTAAGTCAAAAATTACTTACACTTTTAGTTCTACAACTGTATTAAACAAAGATAGGTGTACAACAGATACATTATTTTTCGATATAGTCTCCACCTTTAGCAGCGAGCCTCAAGCTTCCGTACGCCTTCCTGGTAGAAGGTTTTCGGTTGGTCGTGAAGCCACTTTTGCACCGCATCCTGTACGTCTGTGTCTGAGGCAAATCGACGACCTCTCAAAGCTTCCTTGAGCGGTCCAAAGAAATGAAAATCTAAGGGAGCGAAATCAGGGCTGTGGGGAGGGTGTTCCACGGTCACAAAGACCAACCTGTTGATAGTTTCTATGGTGTTTTGGGCCGTGTGCGGACGGGCGTTGTCTTGCAACAACAAAACTTTCTTTGAGAGTAGACCACGGCATTTGTTTCGAATTGCTGGTCTCAGCTTATTCGCCAACAAATCACTCTACCTCGTACTATTTATGGTAGTCCCCCTGTCCAAGTAGTCGTCCAGTGTAGGGCCCTTTTTGTCCCAAAACACGGTTAGCATCACCTTCCCAGCCGATGGCAAGGTCTTGAATTTTGGCGTTTCGATTCGGGCTCGTTGACTGCTGTCATTAACAACAACTTTCTTTGTTCTTGCAATCAGCACTATTTGCTTTAAACACGTGCTTTATAGATGTATAGGTAATACAATCTTAAATCATCAATATAACAAAAATTATCTAGAAGCTGTTACTACGTTACATTGTCTTTTTTTGGAAAGAAATTCTAAATGTAGTGAAAACATCATTTTCAATAACAATAATATTAAGCCAAAAATAAAAGCATTTTCATTCATTTTCATTAACTCACAACAAGAATCAATTATTAAACAACAAATATAAAAAAAGTATGGAATCTTGAATATCTATTTGTATTTTACACTACATTGTATTCTGAACAGTCACTAAACTACCAAACACTTGGTTGTGAGGTTAGTAACTGTTCAGGTTCCATGCAGTTTAGAGATCGTTAGAATTGTATCTTAAGACGTCTTGCGAACTAAATTATATATTTATTTTTTCTTAACATACAGTACACACGCCCTAGCAACATATTTATTGTTGAGAAATGGAGCTGCAAAATTCTTTAAAGTTTACTCCACTGTATTGCATATCATCAGGTTCCATTCTTCATTATTGGTACTGGTATGTTTTAAAGTCTTTGATAACTTTAACAATGGTTTCCTTATTGGGGACTGGACGATTTGGAAATAAAAAAGAGGAACATAATGAAGTAAATGTAAAAGTTAGAATCGAACCTAAACACTTTTCTCCAATGTTAAACCATAAAAGCAAATTCTCTATCCCCGTTGTGAAAATAAACGCTGTTCTTCCTCTGGCGTAGCTACAATTTCCGATCCGGCGCCGCCTTAGCAATATTTCAATTAAAATACATTAAAGTGAACGAAAAACTCTAACCAGCAGTCGCGAGCGGTAATGGCTTGTAAATATAGCGACGGGCGCAACATTAAGAGATAATCTCATCCCTCGAGCTACCATCGCCGTTGTTACTTCGTCATATTTTCGCATTATCGACGTCGAGCGACAATCGGAATCTTCTCCAGTCGCCGACGTCCGAAGTCGAAGGCCGTGAAGTGAATCCAACGAAGTTAAGCGAACTCGCTCAGCGTCAGACTTCTACCTCTACGAGTATATCCATTAAACAATTACTGGATGTCCCGTAGTACACAGCCCATTAGCTAAGTTAATTAAAATATAGTGACCTGGGAGAATGACGCCGTTCTCTCTTAGATGTAATTAAAGAGGGTGTGCTGCTGCCGTGTTACGGTTGCCACGTATCCATGAATACTGTTGTTGGAGGTTGTTGTTTGGCGAATGCTGGTAGTCAACCAGCGAACGAATCCGACAATCCCTTGCTTTGGTTAATCTTTGCAAATACGGAATCAACTTACCTCTTGATAATTTAATGCGACCTTTTTGCTTCCCAATTCGAATTTTGCTAATTGTATGTCATGAGACACAATTCCTCACGAAATATAGAGAATCATTTGAATACAGTTGAACAAAAAAAAGCTGTCTTACCTCGTCTTACCAACACAACAAGAATAAAATTCCTGAACCAAGTGCCATATACGAGGGTAGTCTTAAAGCCCCTCCCTACTCTTATTCTCTCCATCATATAGTACCCCACTTTCCAATTTGTGAGATTCTTTGCTACATTTCTCGATCACCTCATTTATGTATATGTTCAAGAGTAGTGGGCCTAAAACGCCTCCCTGTTTAACCCCTTGTGTTGTCTTGAAGCTACCCGATTCTTGATTTTTTATTTTGATTACATTCCAACAGTTTCGGTACATCGATGTTATTGATTCAATCAGCTCTTTCTCTACCTTTAACTTTTCTAATGCCCTCCATATATGATGCCTGGGCACTCTATCGAATGCCTTTTCTAAGTCTATGAATATCATATAAATATCCTCTTTATACTGTAACGACTTTTCCACCAAGCTTCTAATACTGAATATATGATCCATAGTACTGTGTCGCGGCAGGAAGCTACTTTGTGCATCATGCAGATTGTCTTCTACAGTTTTCCTCAGATTTCTCTCCAAAATTCTCCCAAAAACCTTGGCTGCTGTGCACATCAACGAGATCCCTCTATTTATCTAATTGGTGCCGTTGCCCAGAATTTTGGTATCCTTTTAGCTTTCCATATCTCGACAATCAGTTTGTACAGCCAGTTTATCTCTTGTTCCCCTATATATTTAAGCATTTCAGAGCTTATTTTATCAATTCCTGCAGCTTTCCCGTCCTTTAAGCGGTTGATACCTTCCACTACCTCCTCTAATTCAATACCTTCTGCATCATCTGGATCCTCGGCGCCATCATTTTCTTCTGTGTTATCATTATCTACTATTGTCGTTTCCAGCAATTCTTCAAAGTACTCCCCCCATCTCGTAATTATATCTGTTGGTTCAGTCAGTACTCTCCCCTTTTTGCTTTTAATTTGTCCCGTCATGTAGCCTTGGGTTTTCCTCGTGGATTTAAGCACTTTATAAAAAAGCTTCTCGTTGCTTTTACTGTCCTGCTCCATTTTGTTCCCAAAATTTTCCCAACCCTGTACTTTTGCTTCTTTATCTTCACGCTTTACTGGATTTTTCGCTTCTTTGTATTTTTCATAGGATTGTGGAGTTTTCAATCCTAGATAGTTTCTCCAAGCTTTTTTCTTTGCTTTTATTATCTGCTTTGTATCCTCATTCCACCAACTTGATCTCCTCTTTGTTCCCCCCGTTATAGCCACAAACCTCTCCTGCCGTTTCCATTACCACTTGCTTGAATTGCTTCCAGGTATGCTCAATATCTAAATCCCCTTCTCCAACTCTGTTGTTCTCAATTTTTTTCTCCAAGCTTTTTAACATAGTTGACATCTGCCAACGTTTGGACATCTGCCAACGCTTACTGGATAGCTTCAACGCGGAAGGCGACGCATTTTTAAGCAGAATAGTGACCGTTGATGAAACGTGGGTTCATCACTACGAGCCCGAATCGAAACGCCAGAGTATGGAATGGAAACACCCAGAATCCCCTAGCACGAAAGAATTCAAGACCTCGCCATCGTCTGGGAAGGTGATGCTAACCGTGTTTTGGGACAAAAAAGGCCCTATACTGGACGACTACTTGGACAGGGGGACTACCATAAATAGTACGAGGTACAGTGATTTGTTGGCGAATAAGCTGAGACCAGCAATTCGAAACAAACGCCGTGGTCTACTCTCAAAGAAAGTTTTGTTGACAACGCCCGTCCGCATACGGCCCAAAACACCATAGAAACTATCAACAGGTTGGGCTTTGATACCCTAGAACACCCTCCCTACAGCCCTGATCTCGCTCCCTCAGACGTTCATCTCTTTGGACCGCTCAAGGAAGCTTTGAGAGGTCGTCGATTTGCCTCAAACACAGACGTTCGAGATGCGGTGCAAAAGTGGCTTCACGACCAACCGAAAACCTTCTACCAAGAAGGCATACGGAACCTTGTGGCTCGCTGGACCAAGTGCATTGCTAAAGGTGGAGACTAGATCGAAAAATAATGTATCTGTTGTACACCTATCTTTGTTTAATACAGTTGTAGAACTAAAAGTGTAAGTAGTTTTTGACTTACCCTCGTATATTACAAAATTTAATTGCATTACTCGAAACAATAAAACCAATAAATTTTCTCTATTAATAATAATTTAACATTGGTGTATGTAAATTATTCCATTTTTCAATTTTCTCAATTGAAATTAGTTAACCCTGCGTAAATGTGGTTTTTTACTTCACTAATTCAAATTGTTATTCGGTTAGAAACCTTCCACTCTCACACTAGGTGAACACGCTGTATATATCAGAAGAAATGTACAGAAAGGAAGGAAGAAGAGAAAGAGGAAATATGAGACGGGTAGTAAACTGCATGGAGTAGGGGTAGATAGTGAAATAAACAAGGTCGGAGATGGTTTGAAATTTATGAGCTGATTTAAATTCGCCCGAATATACTCGCACTTTGTACCACCACATATTTCTCGAGCGCGATCGTCAGCTGTTGGCGCTGCTTTTTTGTTGCTTTTGAGTGTGTCTGCAGACGCAACTAGCCGCAATTACATCTAAAATAATTTTGGCGATGAATTGCTAAATTTTTGAATGTATCCTTAAAGTTTACTCATTACTCCGCCCAACAGATTGGGGTTTTTTATTTTAAACAGTGCAAATATTAGTTAAAAAATAATAAATACTATGCTCTTGGTGTCCGGGACGGAACCGCGTCGTTGTCGTAGCTTTTGCCGAAATTTCGTTCGCACTCTTATGGAACATCTTCAGGGCTGTAACTGCACACTGACTGGGGACTATTCATTCCGGAGAGGTTTATATAGAGCTTGTTTCGGGCCAATAGAGAGGAAAAGTTATTGATTAATGAAGTGTGGCGATTGCTAGAAGGTTTAGTCAATTGGGATTTCCACGTGTGATGTAAGGAGTAGCCATCTTCGCGATTCAAATTGTTGGGATGTTTGAAGATCTTTATTCATTCACGGATTTTTTTACTATAATACTGAGGGTTGCGAGACAATTTGCAGGCAGAGCTAAATTCGATTTGGTAGCCAATTTCCAGCCTATGCTCAGCCAACGCGGACCCGGCTACACGCA
Organism: Dynastes maya; assembly: GCA_029619315.2. Lineage (NCBI taxonomy): Eukaryota > Metazoa > Arthropoda > Insecta > Coleoptera > Scarabaeidae > Dynastes > Dynastes maya. Next base: position 5,405,584 of record JAROYE020000006.1, read on the forward strand.
ACAACCGCGTACAACGCTTGTGCTCAGTAACACCAGTGCTGACCGATCGCTTTGTTTCACCGATGTACACACTACCGTACGAATATGGAGTCTGGTAGACACCGGATGATTGCGGTCTTTGATGGGAAAGTAGTCTGAGAGTTTAAAATTGGGTTTAAAGATGGTTTTTATGTTGCTCCTGAAGAGAATCCTGCTGATGCGATCGGTGACACCTTGAAAGTAAGATAGATACACTTGCTTACGGAAATTAGGGTCAAATGAAGGTGTAGCGGTTAATGGTAGTTTAAATATCTTTCCTAGATTAATCATTGCTGATCAAAATTTCGGTGATGTGGTTCAGTTCTTGAGGAAGCGAATTGGGTTCAGATATGGAAACGGCCCTTTGGATAAGAGAACTGATGACACCGCGTTTTTTGGCTGGATGGACGCCGGTGTACGAGAACAGCTAGGAAACGAAGGCAACCGTCCGATTCAACCTCCATTACGAAGCGTATACAATCATGTTGGAAATCCAGAAACGATATGAAATAATTTAAGGATTCGTATCCATGAGGCCAGAGGACAAAGGTGTCATCAACGTACTTGTATCAACACTGGCTTAAGGTTGCAAAACAATAGGGCTTCTTGTTCGAACGCTTCCATGAAGATGTTGGCGACGACAGGAGACTGGGGGGATCATATTGCTTCCCCTTCTGCCCACCAGATTTTTCGTCGCACAAGTTTTGCAATGGTTCGGGAACAAACTAGACGTGATCTGAATCTTTTTATAGAAAATTCAAAAAAATAGTATGAAATTTTAGATCAAGCTTCCCCATCTCGTACAATTTTAAAGATGTTTCATGACTTACCGGGAACAAACCCTTCTTAGCAATAATTATTAACATTAAACATAATTTTACAAGAAACATAACAAAAGGGTATAGCATAACGCGTTAAAATAACGCAACCATATTCTAAAAGAGAATATTCTAAACGTTCGCATTATCCTAATCAGCACTTTCAAGTCTCCGTCGCTAAAGTTTGCGTTGATGAATCGCATTGTGCTATTTATAATTTATTCAGTCTCAACAAGAACAACAACAACAGAGAGTTCCACCCACCGCAAACCTAATCGTATTCACAAACTGCAGCGCGTGTTATGGTGAAGCACCTGATGCTGTATAATGCGAGCCGGCATAGTTGCTGCCACGTCAAATTTGACAGAGTCGCTGATATATCATGTGCAGCAGGGTAATGCGGCAAGCATTCGCATGACGGCAGTATAGGGTCGAGTTCACCTCCGTTGTTGCTCATTATGCATCAGCAATGACTAATTACGTCATCAATAATCCATGAGATATGCAAGCGTGTTGAATATACTGACGCAAGGAGAAAACCGAGGTAGGATAATGAGGTGTATTTGTTAAATACCTCCAAGGAAGAGAACGTTATTGTATGCAAATGTATATATGACAACGTTGACAATCTTTTTGAAATTATGTTTGTGATATTAATGTAACTTTTTCTTAGTTGCCCAGGGTAAAATAAATAAAAGAAAAGAATATTAACGAAAAGTAAAACCTGCTGTAGAATATAATAGAATTAAAGTAGAATTAAAGTAGAATTAGAGTAGAATTAGAATAGAATCAGAATAATCTAGGGTATACTTCGACGATTTTTCTGAGTTGGTTCTTCCCGCCAACCACGAGTGTCTCCTTATTTGTTATTAACATTTAAGAAGGATTACTATATATCATATAAAAAACATTTTACAATTTGTCACATCTAGTTTTATTATAATAGATCAGCTTTTAACTTGTTGTGTACGTGTCCTTTTTACAATTTTATTTATACCTTTGTACTTCGATTTATATGAATTTTATACAGTCAAAATTTTATTGTCTCTTGAATCTAATTTACACAGTTCTGAACGTTAATTTCAATATTTGACACCGCCTCCTACTGCTTATACATTATTGTAAGTAGAATTTGAAGATAATTTTTCTTCTCCCTTTCATTACCAGGGACCACGTGCACTAATTGCACCATATAATTTGCATAAATCTACACAGTAGGGTTTTGATGATGGGAGGGATAGAAATCCTTTTATACATTTTGATATCTAATAACTTAGTTACTAGACTAAAATCTAATTATCTATAGTACAGATGTTTTTATATTGCAACTTATACGCATAATTTAAAAAAAAAGGAAAACATCAATTCTTTGATTTCTTATTTGACATTGTTTGAAGGCTTGCATTATGTTCCGAATAGAATCCGAATAGAATCAAAATAGAATCAGAATAGAATCACAACAGAATCAGAATAGAATCAGAATAGAATCAGAATAGAATCAGAATAGAATCAGAATAGAATCAGAATAGAATCAGAATAGAATCAGAATAGAATCAGAATAGAATCAGAATAGAATCAGAATAGAATCAGAATAGAAACAGAATAGAAACAGAATAGAATCTGAATAGAATCGGAATAAAATCGGAAAAGAATCCGAATAGAATCAGAATAGAATCAGAATAGAATCAGAATAGAATCAGAATAGAATCAGAATAGAATCAGAATAGAAACAGAATAGAAACAGAATAGAATCAGAATAGAATCAGAATAGAATCAGAATAGAATCAGAATAGAATCAGAATAGAATCAGAATAGAATCAGAATAGAATCAGAATAGAATCAGAATAGAAACAGAATAGAATCTGAATAGAATCGGAATAGAATCGGAAAAGAATCGGAAAAGAATCCGAATAGAATCCGAATAGAATCAGAATAGAATCAGAATAGAATCAGAATAGAATCAGAATAGAATCAGAATAGAATCAGAATAGAATCAGAATAGAATCCGAATAGAATCAAAATAGAATCAGAATAGAATCACAACAGAATCAGAATAGAATCAGAATAGAATCAGAATAGAATCAGAATAGAATCAGAATAGAATCAGAATAGAATCAGAATAGAAACAGAATAGAATCTGAATAGAATCGGAATAGAATCGGAAAAGAATCGGAAAAGAATCCGAATAGAATCAGAATAGAAACAGAATAGAATCCGAATAGAATCCGAATAGAATCAGAATAGAATCAGAATAGAATCAGAATAGAATCAGAATCAGAATAGAATCAGAATAGAATCAGAATAGAATCAGAATAGAATCAGAATAGAATCAGAATAGAATCAGAATAGAATCAGAATAGAATCAAATAGAATCAGATAGAATCAGAATAGAATCAGAATAGAATCAGAATAGAATCAGAATAGAATCAGAATAGAATCAGAATAGAATCAGAATAGAATCAGAATAGAATCAGAATAGAATCAGAATAGAATCAGAATCGGAAAGGAATCGGAATAGAATCGGAATGGAATCGGAATGAAATCGGAATGAAATCGGAACGGAATCGGAATGGAATAGAAGTGTAGTGTTGACCTTAGGGTACTTTACACCCCGCCAGTGTGCCATTGGACAGCTAAAAGGGTTGCCGTTGTTCTTACACTGCATCGGTCTATAGACCCACAAAGTTTCATCTAAATCGGTGAAATACACTTACCTGTGTTCCTTGTAAGCGAGATCCATCTACGTAACCAGTGATATGATGTTTTTCCTTCAGTAAATTCGTAATTTTGTTCCATAACATCTTCTCTTTGATTTTTTGGATTTCTAAACTTTTCTCTGTAGTTTTCATACTCCTAAATTTTTCTTTATAAATCGTTCCCTACGCCAACTTCTTCTTCGAAATAACATTAATAAGTACCAAATTAATTTGTAATAAATTCGTCATGTTTTCACATATCTTACTTTTATTCTAAATAAATAAGTGATCATTTAGGCAAATCACTTTTATTTCCATTTCGAAAATATATTCAGTTACACAGTGTTCTCTTACAAAAATAAGCTTGTGATACGATAGTACCTAAATCCAGCACGGAATATTTCTGGTGACAATGTTGCCCAACAGTTGACATCCACCATAGTTAACCTGCGTCACTTGAACGCAACCAATAAACCACGAACTACCCACACCTTAGTGCGCAAACAACCCCATATAAGAAGTGTTGAATTTGTACATTACATAGTAAACTGTACTAACGAATTTTTGATAATTTTTCCTATTTGACGTAAAGCCTTTTTCTCCTTAAACAATGCTATTATCACTACCCTCTCATCTACTCTTAACTCTGTTGTTTCAGCCATCTTTTTTTTTTAATTTCGTAAAATATCCGAAGAATATATTTGATACATTGCATTAAATATGTGCACAAAACACTACTATCTGTTTATGAGTATTGGGAGGATTATTGTCTAAGTTACAGCCTGAGAATTAAAATTATGATGTGAAACCACAACAGGGAGTTACTTTCTTGTCTTGAAGACATTCCTGAATGATTGCCGGTGTTGACCATATTCAACAGTTTTCAGTATTGACTCTACCATTAAGAGAAAAATCGGCTTCATCTATATATAAAATACGGGATAACCATTCGGATTCAAAATCTGAGCCATTATTCGCAAAGAAAGGTCGTACCTGATTGCTAAATCTGCCTGCTTCAAATCAAACTATCGTTACAGTTTATAAGGATACATTTTTAGGATTTTGTGTAAAATTTGCACTTGCAGTCGTTTGGATATTTCATTAATACTATTGATTTCTACCGGATTAATATTGGCTATGTTTTAATTTTCCCGAAGAACTTCTGTAACCTGGACATCAGTGATTCTTGGTCTCCTTAATCTTGGGAGGTCAATTACAGACCCTGTTCTCTTAAATTTGCTAATCAAATTACGGTACGCCTTCGTTTTACAGGGACCTGCTCTCAAACCAAGTTTCATATAAAATCTTCGTACTAAACTTATTCTTCTTAGGAGATCATTTTTTTTAAGTTCAACTTGTTTGAATTTACATTAAGATAAGTTTCATTTTGAGAATAAATAACTAAATTGCAATCGCTCTGTTTTGACACTTGTGACAGTAGTTGTCATGACAAAACCGTTGTTTTACATAAATACACTAAAATCCCATTATTACAGCAACTAGGATCCAATTCCTACTTGCTATTATTTCAATTTACTAAAGCTGAATATGAACATAAAAGCATATACCTTACTTTGTGACAACCCCAAACAAACCAACTCAATATTCTTGTTTAAATTCTATCATGATTAGCCTACAAATTAACGAACTGCAATTCAAAATACAGAACTTAAACACGAATCATAAAATTACCAGCGCGATATTCGCTCGATATAAAAACAGGGCAAGCGGACATGGTCTGAAAGATGATGTTATGTGCGGGGAGGATACGTGTAGAGGATGCTAGCGTGCGCACCGGATATTAACTGTTTCGCTTGGAAATGGGAAAACCCGAGCGTGGAACTAAAAACAAAATCTTAAATGAAAGATTACTAACCTCCCGGCTCGTATAGTCCGTCCTCTCGGTTGCCCGGCTGCCGGATCTTTGTTCTTACTCCGGCTGCCTCACGAGAGATGCTTGTAATGGATGTGTATCATGAAAATTAGGAAAAACAACGTAGACGTCTCGGGACGCCGAAACCATTACAGGTTAAAGAGAGAAAACGAAGATTAAAGAGGACTATGGGAAAAACGAATGGATTTTGGTGGTTGAAATTTAAAATTAAATATAGCGGTTAATTAAAAAGGAATAAGTAAAGTATTATTCTTGAATTCTTTAAATAGATACAGATCACTTTCTGATTTTGTCTTCTCGTTTAAACATGATGGCAAGTACTGTGAGGTAGTATAGCAAATAACACCAAAATATCGGCACACTCGGCACCACACAGGTTATTATTTGATTAATTCAGAACAGCTGTTTCGAGAATTCATGGATTCCTCTTGTTAACCGTACGACCGAATGATGTGAGAAAAAATGTTAATTCTATATTTACAAGTATGTATCTACATTTAATAGAAAAAGGCATATTAGAATTAAAATCTCTTCTCACATCGTCCAGTCGTACAGCTGACAATGGGAATCCATGAATTCTCAAAACAGCTGTTCCGAATTAATTAAATAATAACTTGTGTGGTGCAGAGTATGCCGATACTTAAGTGTTATTTGCTCATCTCAATACAGTTTTAAAAGTCTCACAAAAAATATGTTTAGCAGAAAAGGAATCGCTGCCTTCTATAATACGCATGTTTTCTTCACGAGATTGCGAACGAGATTGCTCCAAATTAAATAACCCGCTAGCCCAAATCGTTCAAAATTGCCAATTATCTCCTGCGGAGGCTTTTCACTCGCCGTTGAATTAAATAAACCACGGGTGCCGACATTATAAAATCGTCCGGCGATATTGGAAATTTTACGCTAGCGTCAAATATTTGCCGATATAACGATGAGGAAGCGGCGCTACATACGCCTAATCCGATGACGGGATCAAGGATTGGCAGTTTTAAAATTGGGAAAACGCTAAATCGAAATTCTGCAATTTGTTAGCTTTACGAGGGAAAAAAATACGTGTGGTAGAAGTAGGGTCGTGTTTGACGAAAATAGCGTAGAATATTGTGTTTTATCAGGATGTGAAAGGGAGAAATGTAGTAATAGGATTATATATTGTAATGTTTTAAACGAGGGAAAAATTTTAAAAATATATTTTTTCGAAATTAAGTAATTAATTAATTAATTGTACTGTCTTATGTTTTCCTATGCCTTCTGAACAAATCCTAACGGCGTTATTCTTCTCCCAGACTTAAATTTCATTCAATCGACAAAATAAAATTATCTTTTTTATTTAAGATACAAAATATTAAACATATTGGATCTTTAAGAGGTCCATACAAGGAAACCCACCATCCAACACCACCTATAAATTACCCCATTAGATTTCTCTTCAAAATTGGGAGAGAAAGTATATGCCAATATTTCCGATATACGTGTCCAGAGGCTCAATTAAGGAGAGCCATGTAAATCCTAAAAGAGAAGTTACTGAAACGCATTATCGCGAGAATCCGATAATGGCCAGGATAATGGTTTGAGCGCGAAATCCATACCCAGGCTTTTTTCAGAAATCTGATCCAGGCGACGTACATATGCATTAGGACGAGGGGAGCAACCGAATCCAGACGGATTTTAGTGCGTATTCTGTATGGAAAACGTCAAATTTAATCATCCGCTAAAGCTCAACGTAAACCTAATTCCGCTAAAATTTTTGCGGGAAGTTAAATTTGACATTTTCATTACGGAATACCTACTATTATTCGTTAATTTGTATATACCTACCGCTCATAGTAGTTCAAAAATGTACCAAAGTATTTATTATTTTTATTATTATTATATTTATTTTTTATATGGCCCATTAGTGGGAAGAAGTCCAATATCTCAGTTAATATAGAAGATAGGAAAAAATATTTCAAAGAAAAATTACTATATTTGCACTTGTGCATATTTTAAAAATAGTACTCCCCCGTGAAAATATGGTATACATTTGGAATTTATTTTTGTCCAAATTTATGGTACACATTTAGTGCAAACGCGCTCGAAAACTTGTTTTATTCTGAGACAATTGAAAATAACCTGCTGCAATGTACACAGATACCTTAAAAATATTTCATTATGCTAACGGGCTCTTAGAACAATCTTTGGTTTGGGCTATTGAGAGTCGTGTAAAAACATTTTTAAAAGTAACTCCATCTTCACGGTTTACGATCTGTTTGTTTATGAAACACTGCTATTTGTTTTCAAACACAGGGACAAATTCTCCCGATATAATTACACTCATGAATACCATACTCGTACGAATGACTACCTTTTACCTCCCCCTCACAAAAAATCTATGTATCAAAAGAGTCCTTATTTTATTGGTTGTAAATTTTATAATAGTTTACCACCCAAAATAAAAACTATTAACAATTTTCATCTATTTAACAAAAAATCTGAAATGTTATTTGCTAGATATAAATTGTTATAATCTAAACAACTTTCTGGCAAATAGATAATTAATTCATTTCAAAATTTTAGTTTTAAGTATTATGTCCTTTTTTCTCCATGACTTATTTCGAACATTTACTTTGTTGTATTTGTATTTGAAATAAACGGGTTTATTATTATTATTATTATTATTATTATTATTATTATTATTATTATTATTATTATTATTATTATTATTATTATTATTACGAATAAAATTTAATTGATGAGGGATCTAGCTTTGTCTACGGTTTCTTGGGAACACACTAAACTAGATGACTAGATACAAATTTCTTCCTTCAACCAACATAGTTGATTCCATACAGGGCTGCAATGTTAGAAAAACATTGCCAAGGGTCTCTCTGTCCAAATCGTCACAGGCTTTTTCAACACATTCGATCAATTCGTCAACTGCTTTTGGCGAAGCTGTATGTTGCAAAGATTGTATGGAATTGAAAAAGCCAAGATCCAAAACGTTTAAATCGGGACTGTTTGGTGGTTGTGATTTAAACTGAATAGACCAGCCATCTGTAGGACGATGAGCCAGAAGTTCTTCATCGTCGTCACAAGCATGAGGTTGTATCTACGACAACAACAACTTCTCTCAGTTGTCACTTCGGAACGACTAAATGTCAGGCTGGCCACTCGTTGGTGACTAAATATTCCTCTTGCGGGGAAAATTGGAAATTTCTTCGTTACCATCTCCCCTCAGCCAACTGGCCTTGGAGCGAGGACATTTCAAATATAAGTCCAGATAACGACGAGTGTGGGGTAGCATAGACAAATCTACTCATCAGTTAATTTTTCTATTCACTTATTTCGTCCAAATTAATGTAGAAATCGTCTGGAATAAGCAACAGCGTAAATTGAAGTATACAACAAATAATATTTCATCAATTAAGTCTTTATCTGAAAGGTTTCTGTAAATTAGTAGTGGATTTTCACGTTTAAAGCTTGTTGGTGATATTGTGGATCACAGAATCATCAGCATACGACCTCCTGGTTAAGTCACTGCATTCGTTCTCGTACGTTGTTTGCAGAAATAATCTCATAGGATCGAAATTCATCGTAAAAGTTTCTATTTGGGTTAAATTAACAAAATTGGCTGGGAAATAAAACAGTCGCCGGTCTTTCGCGATTTAAAATAAAGGAAAGATGAACGACGCCATAATTTTTCATCAATCTTTATTCGGCCTTGGTTGAATCAAAGTGTGTCTTAACTCCGATCCCCATATAAAGTGCACAATTGTGAAATCGAAGAGAAAAGGGTCAAATTTCCAGAACAGGCAGTTTCCTGTAGACGTTATCATAAACACAGCGTTTAGATAACATTGATTTCGTTCAAATTGCAAGGTTAGTTACTTTTAAAATCTTAAAATTCGTGAATTTCATTTTACTGAGTTGACCATGTTCCCGACGGCCGATCGCGGCCAAAAAGATATATTTCTTCTCAGCCCTCGATGTTTTATCCAAATATGAAGTTTCATTATAATCGAAGAAACTTTTCCCTTACGCACACACGAACGCACACACATTTAGATTTCATAAATTCAATTTTTCAAATTTCAAAGAAGATAATATCCAAGACCACAATCAAAGGACTGCGGGCAATTCCAGTCAAGAGCTTCCAGTACTGCTACAAAGAATGGAAGAACCACCAACGCCGATCCATAGCTGGCCGAGGGAGCAACTTTGAAAGCGATAACATTGATGTATAAAAATAGAATTAAACTGTTGCAAATTTCTTAACTACCACACCTCGTATTTTAAAATCCTGCGTTTTTTAAATATTTTCTTATTATCATAATATTAGAAAACCCGAAAATTCTATAAAACACCCATCCTAAATCCATTTTCTAGTTGTACAAACTATGGAATGCAATACTGCCTCAAATTGATTGTAAAAATGAAGCATTGCTTTCGTTAGTAACAGTAAAAAGCTGAATTCAATAAATCGTGTTCGTTGACTTCGTTTTCTTAAAACAACAAAAAAATTATTGTATTAGTTAATAAATTTATTACGACAATAAACTACGTTTATCGAAACAGTTCACTAAAACCCTTACCACAACACTTAATTCGTACTGGACGCACGTTTCGATAGCCAAGCTATCATCATCAGCAGCAAGACTGAACTGAGTGTTCCAGTGCCACAGTTTTAGAGTATCCGTTTAGTACGTTTATCGAATTGAAGCCTCTTTATCAACATAATGAACATCCGTTTATTAACTTACTTTGTAAGAAGCGAAACAAACTTTAGGGATTTTTCGTTAGGTATTAATAAATATATTCTATATACCAATAAATCCGTTTATTGCACCTATATGTAGTGTAAATACGAAAGTATGTGTTCACCGATATAATAAACAGCCATTTATTAAAATGATATCTCGTTCGTTAGATCAACTTTGATCAAAAAATTGTTACATTAACGTACCTTTTCATTGTATTTACGTACCTTCTTCGTTCAGTGAGCAAACTACAACACCGCAAATTAAACTTTAACGCGTATCATACCTTATTCATAATCTCCACTTAGAATTTTTGATTGTACCTGTCATTTGCTTTTGCTTGGCAGAACGCTCGGATTAAATGACTTGTTTTTTGTTCCTCCTCGCCTCTTTCTCCTTCGCTTTTGGAGCGTCATTTCCTCCGCTACGGCTCGTATTAGCCGAGTGTGCCGTAGTCCCAGCCGTTGTGTTTATTTTTGCCGTCCATATCTTTCACCGTCGGTTACACCTTACGCATCCAAAATTCATACATTAAACTCGACCGTAATTTATTCATCGGGGTGTATTTCCTCCATCACAACAACTTTATATTAATATCAAGTTCATCTGTATTCATAGGCTGATATTCCACTTACGTAACTAGACGTCGCGCCGCCGTACGCTCGGTTGTGCAACTTACGTGCGTTTAAAACCCAATTTCATTTTGTTCTTTTTTCCGCGAGCCGTTACTCTTGCTCGCCTTCGTTTTCGCGGTTGATGAATGGCATTTTATCCCGTGAGCACGCATAGGGTGTGGTAACATAAATCGAATATAAACCGTATACATCTAAAATTCTTTTAGAGAGAATCAATTACACATACGATGACGACAAGACTAATTTAAAAATCCGTTAATCGAATGAGAGTACTTTGCAAATTCTAAATTGCCCACATCTTCAGCAGCAGTTCATTAACTAGCGTTCACATAGTGTAAGTGCGGAATTCTGAGAGAATAGACGCCTTCGATTCAGCTCCGCAGTGAATAAGAGATTATAGTCTTTCTTGATAAATTGCCTGAGAATTGTACCACACGTTTTTCTGCAGAAGAAGAGATGCTCCTTAAGGGGTTGTTGGAAAAGGTACTTATTTCCAATGTGTTACAAAATCAGATTTTTTAAGAAATTAAGATTACCATATCCGAATACAAAGAACAAATACCAAGTCTCTACTCACAATAAAGAAACTTCCCAACTTATTGAAGAAATGGAGCAACATAGCAGGAAGAATAATCTTTGGATATATGGAATATCTGAGGAGGAGAGTGAGGACACGAGTGACATTGACACACTTTGGCAAAATATCTCACACGATGCCATAGACTACGTTCGTCGCCTACTAATTGGTACTGGACGATTGTCGTTCTACCATCATCAGATTTGTCAGTCGGAAGATCAAGAACTACTATGTAAATGGTAGAAGTCAAAATTTTCAGATAATAGACACCATGAGCTACTTTCCAAGATTACGTTTAGATATATAGGGTGATCGATAAGTAGGAAATTAAAGACCTACTTTGTTATTTTAAATAGAACACCGTATATCTTATAACATTTTTAGTTTCTCCGTCCAATAAGTACTCCTCTTTCTAGAACTGGGCAGAGGGCCCTTAAGCTCTGTTATCAATTTGAGACAGAATAGCTCTCTCTGTCCGAATTTCTAACTATTGCCTCCCTAATATAGTTCTTAGGTCACATAGAAAATACCAATATTTTGAAAGAATCTCGCGGATTCTGATAACTCTACACTGGAATGGACGGTGATTCTGAGGTCCGGGGTAAGAGTGGATCAGACGAGTTCCTCTCCCTCTCCAATATGCTCCTAGACAGCTCGTGGAGATGGTGTTGTAACTATAAGATTTGACGGTTTTCACGAAATTGTACATTTCGAATGAACAAAGGCGGGTTTACAATGATTCTGAGGATCTTGTTTTGAAGGACGCCCAATATGTGTAAGTTACTTGCCGCGGCTGTCGTCCATGCTAGTGCACCGTTTTTAGGTTTTTACACTACGCGGGAAGTTTTTGGCGATAAGAAAAATTAAGGTATTTCCAGCACGGAAAAGCGTATCTCTGACGTGTTCTGTCTGCTATTTCCGCATCAAGCGTTGGCAAAATAAGACTCTTAAATATCGAACTGAGGAACTCCAGGGCTCCAGACGATTCTATTATCGAAGCCTACCTAAATGGATGTACCAAATGTTCCCTGCCTTAGTATTAAAGGCATATAGTACTGGTTATTCACCAATAGATGTCGCAACGAAACTTTAATCTTTTTCTAATGAATTATCTGGTTTCATTTAGTCAAATCATTTTCATCGGGTTCACAATTCATGCGGAATAAAGTCTATCGTTTATCTTTTTACTTCAAATTAGTCGAATGTTTTAAGGGATGGCGTCACATACTTGCGAAACAGCACAGGTTTTGGTAACATTCTCGTAGCTGATCAATGCTACCTATTAATTAGGAAGCTATTGGAGGTAAGAAAACATAAGAAAAGTTATTGTTATTCCGTTTTACTTATTCTTTTAACCATTAAAATTATAAGAACACTGCATAATAATAATAATAATATTGTATTACACAACACAATCTTCAGAACAAGAGAATCTTCAGAGAATATTGTTGCATTTTTTGCAACGTGTGTAATTAAAACTTGTACACTATTGTAGCAACCTTTTTAACAGATTATTGACTAACTTTTACACACAATAATGTATTTTATAGAAATACGAGGGATGATCGTAAAATAAGGTTCCCATATTTTTTAAAAATAGACAGCTTTCTTTATTTCCTTAATATTACACATCGTTTTAAAGGTAAAAACTTGTGCTATTTTTTGACATAATCGCCATTTCTATCCAAGCATTTTTGCAAATGGTGCTCCAACTTCTGTATCCCCATGTCGTAAAATTCTGCCGCCAGTCAAAATCTTTTCAATTGTGGTGTTGGAAATCTCAGGAATCCGAAGAGCGAGTTGACGAATGGTGACCCTCCGATCTACAAGCAGTATGCTCTCGACTGAAACTGATGGTCTTCCGTTCCGCTCTTCATCGTGAATTCCCTACACCATTTGCGGACGTGTTGAACAGCTATACACTTTTCTCCATAAACTTCGGTTAATTGACGATGAATGTCTATAGATGAAACCCCTTTCGCGTTTAAGAAAGGTATCACAGCGCGAATCTCGCACCTGGCGGTAGCGGCAATCGGAAGCTCCATCTCAGACGGCTGCTTAGCCAACACTGAGCGGCGTAGCGAGACGGGAGTTGTCCGTATATAGAGTAGGAGAGCTGGTGCACACGTGAATGTTGTTGGATTTCGCCTAACACGTCTTATTGCTGCTGTAGGGCTTTGGGAACCTTATTTTACGATCATCCTTCGTACAATCCATCAACCACAATCAAGTAGTAGAGTAAATCAATTGTAGTAAATTATTATACAATTGTTTGATTCTTTATAACATTTTTTTCCGTGTAAGGTATTAAATAGAACTATTACTCGTGAAAATCTTAATTGTTACCTTTCACCGTAAAAGCATGTATTTCAACTGAAAAGCTTTACACTTACAAAAAATACTCCAAAAAGGCTGAGCAACAAAAGGATTCGCCGCTATCTTTTCCGACAATCGGAAGCAATAATAGATTCAGCAACGACTACGATCTCCTTAAATGCACCCAAAGGCTTCCGTCGTTTACTAGCGCCGTCGATTCGCCATCGAACCGAGTACAAAGGCTATGGTAGCTCGACGATCACCAACAATAACAGTAACAGCAATAACAACGACAACAATATCAGCAATAGGAGCACAACAGACCATCACTGATCGGCGGGAATAAATTTCAAAACGAAGCAACATCAGACCAAGCAGTCCGCGAACACAAATCAGACGTTCGGCGTGCTTCCCTTATCTTTTGTCGCTTGGCGGAATTATTGTGCTCTTTCAAATAATCGCCTTTGTCGCAAGGAGGATTTTCCGACCTTCCGTCGTGCTATTCCAAGGAGCAATGCAGGAAAGACAAATATCCTTTCGCTTCCCCTACTTTTAGACGGTGTTCCGTTCAAGATTTCGCCATCCGATACCGAATAAAATATGAATTTCGCAAGTCGCTCGCGTTCTATCGCATCAGGTCGTGTTCTGTATGCCCAGATCACCATGCAAGCAGCTCAATTAGATATGATTAATTATTTACGGTTCAAATTAGTGGATAGATATTAATTGGATACGGAGTGAGTTATAAAAGGCATATTTGGTACTCAATTGGGATAAAAAAGAAAATTACATCTATAGAAAAGTTTATCTCTTAATTTTAAAAAGCAGCTATGCGGAACATTTGTATATCGCAATTTAACTTTTGCTCTCCTATTTATCACACCGTAATTTATGTGACAACTTCGCAAAGCATTCAAAAAATTCAAAATTCTTGTTTAAGAAAAAGAAAAAGGCTATGATTTGACCGAATTTATTGGAATTGCCTATTCACAGTATTGCAACGTTCCCGTCCTAACTTAACATGCACCTTTCTCAAGCTAAAAATTATAATGAAATAATTGGGATGCATCCAAAATGCAGTGCTATAATATATCTCTACTGCATCTTCGGTAACCAAAATCGTAATATAATGAAGTAGTAACATGATGTAATTATTAGAGTTGCCCAATTTGCGCCAGGAGCCAGCGGCGGGTGCATAAAAGTTTACACAAAATAAAACACTTACCGTCTTAAGAATCTTCTGTGAAATCACAAAGTGAATAATGTCTGTTAAATATCTGCAACATTAGATATGTTTCCATGGTTATTTCGGCAAACCGAGTGCGGCGTGAGGAAAAACTGTGTTTATATGCAGGAAACGAAGGTTCCACATCTAGTTGACTTTAGAACAACTTAACGGTTCTGTTGACGCACCTTCATAAATTTGTCTCAATGTGCCAAAATCAGAATCTTTCTCTAAAACACTTTCAAACCTTCCAAGAACACAAACATTTTTTGCATTTTCTACCGCGCGTAGCTGTGCGTGAACATGTTTCACTATTTGCAGAGATTCCACTAACGACACCGAAGGATTTTGAAATTTTTCTATTGCATTCACTAGTCCGAAGTAATTGTTCTGAATAGTTTTTAGATCCGTTTTAACCTGACTATCTTGAAATTTCGACGCAGCTTCCTTTGGATCGAATTGTAAAACCACGTTCTTAATATTCTCAAAATATTTATGATAATAAAACGCGGCCTGTAACCATGTTCCCCAACGTATAAGAATAGGTTCTGGTGGCTCAGGCATACGGGGGCACAGTCTGTGAAATTTGAGAATACGTTTTGGGGATTTGACAAACACTGCTTTTGTATGCGCTATTAAAGCGTCTACCTCAGGATAACATTTTCTAATACTATCTGCCACATTACTGAAAGCATGAATTTTACACGTAATATGTAACAAGTTAGCACAATGTTTTTTAACACTGTTGTATTCGTTTGGAGACTAATAGAATTGAAGGTGCCGATTGATGAGGTTCCAATTTGCGTGCCATTACATTAAGAACAGAATGTTTCTTCCGATCTGTTGTTTCGTCGACACATAACCACAAGTTTTGATCTTTCAACTCCGATTTTATTTTTTATTCAATATGTTCGCGCGCAGATGGCACAATTCTTCGTAACGATGTTCGACTTGGTAATTTGCACTCCGAATAGTTATTCCAAAAGCAGATAAATGGTTCCTTGTCTAGTAAATTAAACGGTATATTACATGCAATAAACGTAACGCATAAATTAAATATAAATTTTTCATTGTCTCGTGCGCAATTTCTTTTTGAGACATGCTTTTCACTATTTACGTCTCGTAGACAATGTTGTCTGGACCAACACATTAACGGGATTTTACAGATTACACATTTAATTTTAGCACCTTCATATATTAAGTCTGGAATTTCTGCAATAAATTTTCGAAGTTTGTCCGACCGCGGTCGTTTTGCTGACGAAATCATAATTTTTCTAGGACAGATAAACAATTGCGCAAATGACCGGCAGCGAAAATGTCCGTACTGCTCCGCAGACGAAGTAATACTACCCTTCCTCTCGGTCCGAACTGATTCTACGCCGATGCGCGGTACCGCTCGTGGCCAGGGTTAATAATTAAGCCTGAAATGCAAATCTAAAGATAAATAATCCCTAAATTAAAATGTAAATGGTCAGGATGACGTGAGTTATTAAAATCCTTGTTTTTCAATGAAGCGGTTCATTGCACATGGTTAACTAAACATTATGTAACAAAGGATAAAGGCTGGAATTTACATTAAGTGATTTTTGTTTTTGTAAATTTCTATGCCTTCATAACAATTTAATTGAACAATACTCTTTACGTTTTTAACTAACTTTATATTATCAACATTATGGTTATTTTCAAGCATTACCTAATTTTGATTGATCTTTTTGTCTGCCCAATATACACTTGATCACAATCTTTACATGAAATTTTGTAAATTCCTGATTTATCCATATTATCTACTGGGTCTTTGGAACTTCCTAAAGGGTTTTTAAGGTTATTGCTTGAAGAAAAAACGATCTTGCGGGGTACACGACGCAATAGAGCAATTACAAAATGGAGCGTTGTCGTTAGTAGAGTTGTTAATGGACGAAGTACAGATACTGCTACGCAATATACATGACGCAAAATATAACCGCGTTTTAGAAAAGTGCGAGAGTATGTTAAAGAAAGATTTCGATTTTATCACATTAAGATGGCGTATCGACTAATGCGTTCTGTTATTATTTTTCGATTTATTACTTATTTTTTGATATTGTACTTGCTGAAGGAAGCGCCGACCTATTATAGAGACATTACATCGCTTTAGTAATAAATTTTCTTGCATTTAAATGTAAGATATATTTAATTTGCATTATTAAAACGAGAAATTTTTGCAGGGTTCTTTAATCTCAAGGATTTTTTCTAACAGTTTAATCATAATTTATTTACTTGCTCATGGATATCGCGGTTGGCGATCTTCCGCGGTCTCGATATATCACCATGCACGGTACACAAAATTTTTTCTCCGCGAGAGGAAACATTTGCCCTTAAATTTGGCGCATTTTACCCTATTAAAGGGGTAAAGTGCCTTCCTTCTTGTAGAGTGTATATCCAAAAGCGAAGAATAAAAAGTGTTAACTATCAAATTTTATCATTGATTATAAACCCCTTGTATACTTGAATTTAGCAAAAACTACCTTGTCTAAAATGCCAATATTGGAAACTGATCGACTGCAAAAAATAATTACTACCCGTCCGTTCTCAGCAATTCGCAATCGAATAGTACCACTAACGACACCAATAAAGGTCATAATTTCATTTTCCAATAAATTAAAATCATAACCTTTCCTTCGTGAAGCATCCACTCCGATTGAAAAATACTCTTGTATAGAGGGAAAAATCATTGGCGATGCTTTCGCAAACAACACCGTTCGCCGACAGATAGCGCTTGACGTGCTAATTTCAGTTTTTCCGACCAGCAGCAATGATTGCGATGCATTTCGAGTGGCGTGGAACAAATTCCGACACGAAACGAAGCGTCGACGACACAATGGTGGAACCGACGCCCAACCGGGAGTATAACCAGAAACAGGGCTGTTCTATTTGAATATTTACATACCGTATAACCACTGTATGTCTCTAGTATACATTAGACATGACAGTATGAATATTTAATTAGAATTAAATGTAAAACAAAGATTTCTGTATTGTTAGTAATAAGTACTTACAGTAGTTCTAGACATTTGCTGGAATTTGCCACGAACACGGAACTGTCTAATGCCTTTTGCTCGTATATTTGCAAATTTCACACAATTCTAACATACCTGTTTTATTTATTTATTTATTATATATTGTCTATATTTATTATACTGCTTTTTAACGTGTTTTTTTTGACATATTTACCACATATATTGTATCATTACTTTTTTCCCTTTGACTTTTATTGTAATTTTTTATTACAGTAAATAAAATATATTATTATTATTATTATTATTATTATCCCTATTATCAAGAAAAGTATTTACAAGTACCTACTTTTGCCTCCTATACAACCTAAAACTAAAACATGCGAAACATATGGAAGAATAAACGAAAGGATCTTTTGTCATTGTAGCACAAAACGTAAACCGTGTGTCCATCCTTACCTTAATAAGAGTAGGTTCTCTTTATTCGTAAAATTTGTGTTCCTTTTTATGTACATAATTTCGTACGCATCCAATTCCTGCCGCGAAGTTCTTCATCAATTTCAGGGTTTCTAATTTAATATTATGCCCAGTTTCGTTTATGTGTTGTGCTACATTTCACGATTTTATAAATTTTATAAATTCCCAACCATACCTTCCCGATCTTTCGGATTTCCTAGAAGGTTTTTGAGTGTATTTCGCGAACTGAAACATACGTTCATATCTTGTACCCTAAAAACTTCACCAATACCTTTCGATATTCTGTGGGAGGGAAGTTTCGCAAATTTCTTATCGCGGGTTTCTGCCGGAATTAATGTCGTGAAATTTCTTACATGATACCTATGTTGAACTTTCTTAAGCATGCGATCAACATCTGTAGAAGAGTAGCAATTGTAAATACATACATTTTTTGTGAATTTAAGCTCTTTGTTGTATCCTTATCCTCATCCCCATCCCCTCATCCTCGTCCTCGTCCTCGTTCTCGTCCTCATCCTCGTCCTCGTCCTCGTTCTCCTCCTCATCCTCATCTTCATCCTCATCCTCATCCTCATCCTCATCCTCATCCTCATCCTCATCCTCACCCTCATCCTCATCCTCATCCTCATTCTCATCCTCATCCTCATCCTCATCCTCATCCTCATCCTCATTCCTCATCCTCATCCTCATCTCATCCTCATCCTCATCCTCATCTCTCCATCCTATCTACTCATCCCTCATCTACCTCATCCTCATCCTCTATCCTACCTCATCTACCTTCATCCTCATCTACCTCATCCTCATCCCTATCCTCACCTACCTCATCCTTCATCCTCATCTCCCTCATCCTCACTCATTCCTCAATCCTCATCCTATCCTCCCTCCTCACCTTCATCTCATCTATTCATTAATAAAATCCTATGCCTCATCTCATCCATCCTCATCCTCATCCTCATCCTCATCCTCATCCTCATCCTCATCCTCATCCTCATCCTCATCCTCATCCTCATCCTCATCCTCATCCTCATCCTCATCCTCATCCTCATCCTCATCCTCATCCTCATCCTCATCCTCATCCTTACCCTTACTCGTACCTTCACCCTCACTCTACCCTCAACCTCGCTGTTGCCCTTATCCTTACCCTTACTCGTACCTTCACCCTCACTCTACCCTCAACCTCACTCTTGCCCTTATCCTTACCCTTACCTTTATCCTAACCCTTATCCTCGTTGTAGTTATTATTATTATCATTAAAATAAAATAAGCAGCTGATGCCTACTCAGTCCTACAAACATTACATAAAACTTGTCTAAAACTATCCAAAACTACTTCCAACGTGTTCCTAAAAAAAAAAAACATTTACAAAATTGTTTTCGTCGTATATTTATCTATTGTTTCGCTATATAGTTGTAATTGACATTGTTGAAGTTACATATAAAATTGCCGTTTAGTGGGTTTCTTCCTTTAACCTCACGTCCTAGCAGAGATAATAGTCTCTCCTTCAGAAGGCAGCGATTTATTGGGAAACGTATTATTGCTTCCTCTTTTCCCCGCCCCATCCGTTCCCAATGGCGGAGATAACGTCTGCCTTTTGTTGGTCACTCTTTCGGCGGTAATATAGTAGTGGTAGATAGTAGCTGCAAGTTGCGGTAAAGTTACGGTAATTAACCGATTTCTTGATTGGCTCGAAAGTAGCAGGAGCGGCATTCGCTTGCGTTTATCGCGTGAGCGGACAGCAGCAACCTTCGATCTTTGGAAGCCAGTAATTCCGCTGGAAACGACTTTAAACTGGATGACTCCGGGGTTTTCGGGAAAAACGCCGGAAACAGGAAATGGAGCGAGGCTGATAAAATTGCGCAAACCGCCTTCGCCGTTCGCTCGAACTTTCTAAGTGAAACGTTTAAAAGAAGAAGACGAAGTAGTAGTGGTAGTGGTAGGTTGCTGTAGTCGTGTATACAGAGTATTCCGATGAAAGTTACACCAGTCTGCATTTTTACATTTTTTACGAGATGATTTCTTAAAAATAGATGTTCTTGTATCATTTTTTGTGCTGAGTCTGAAAATAATTTTCATTTTTGCCCACCACATCAGAATTTTACGCAATAAGAGGTTTTCGTTTTAAGAATTTTGAGCAATAAAGACACAAATGTATTCAAACAGCACTACATATAAAGATAATTTTCTTAATATATTAATATATTTTAAAAATTTTATAAACGTACTAATAATTTTGGAACTACTGTAACACAAAAACTCAAATTTTCTCTTATTTTCTTCCTTGCATACCTTCCTTTGCTTTTATTGGCCCTCTTTAACATCCAACAATAATCCATTGCATCTCTCCTGGTACCGCTTCTCCATCTCCATAATATCTTGGTGGAAGCGGTCTCCGTGCTCTTCACTGTAATGTCCTAGATTTTCTGGAAAGTAATCAATGTGAGAGTGTAGAAAGTGAACTTTTACACTCATCCTACAACCTAGCTTCTTGAAGTTTCTTAACATTGTGTCAACAATTTCTTTGTAGTTCGGATCTTGTTCCCCAGGAAATGCTCATTAACAGATCTGAAGGCTGTCCATGCATCTTTTTCTCTCTTATTCATCGTGCCCTCAAAATCTTTGTCATTCACCATGCGAATTTGAGGAAACAAAAATCCCAGCTTTCAATTTCTCTTATGTGATGAAAGGGAATTTGATTGAAAGGTGCCTGAAACAAGCCTCATCTTGTTGTAGAGCCATTACAAACTGCTTCATTAGGCCTAATTTTATATGTAGTAGTGGAAATAACACTTTGTAGGGTCTACAAGCGGTTCATACAAAATGTTTTTACTACCAGCCTCAAAATGTCCCCTCTTTGGTCAAACTCCCACATTCTAATGCCCAACCCTTGCCCGACTGTCCCATTCGCATCGAAAGCAAGACATTTTTGTGAATCCAGCTTGTTGTCCTAATAGCATTCCTATTACCTTGAAGTCACCACAAATTAACCAATTGTGTTCCTCGTAATGATGGAAACACAGCCACCTGGATGAATATTTTAACTAAAAGTGAGAAATTGTTTAGCGTCCCTCCGCTCCTTTATTTTAATTGCGGTAGCGATTGTTTAATCGAGGCTAATTTGAATAACTACACCTTTCTAAATATAATTTGATAATAAATTTCAATCAAATTTTATTGTTATTTCTTTTCCTTCATTCTTTATTTTGAACTTTTCCAATTTCTCATCAATCTTTGAATGCAGTCAATTATTTGATGGTATTGTTTACTACTTTCCATAGTTTCAAGGATATTAATGCAAATGACCAGCAGTTATGTTGCGTTTAGGGTGCCCTACACCCACAAAACCAACGATTAAGCACATAAAAAAATTACCACTGTAATTACGCTAAATTGGTCCATAAACCACAAAGATTCATTCAAATCGGTGAGTATCACTTACTAGAATTCCCCTATAAGCAAAAACTTGTTTGAGATGAATAGTTTTCATTGAAATCCCCTGTATTTGTGTATAGAAAGAATGGAGGAAATGGAAACAAAAAGCAGAAGAGACCTCTCGCTCTGAAATCGGAAGATTTCCTACCTCGGACAGAAAGGAATTGGAAATTTTCGATTTTATTGCGGTTGCGCGGGAATTAGTTGGTGTTCGTGGTGGTCAGCGCCCTACTATGTGCTGAAGTAGAGTGAAGACGTAATGAAAATGTGCTTTTCACTTGAAAGGATGGGCGAGCCTCTAAAGTTAAACTTTTAGAGATTTCATTTTCTTTTCGTTTATGGTTCTAAGTCTCAATCGTACTTTTGTAAAACGCAAAATGCAACGGAAGGAAGTGAAGTTGCTTTAGCAAAAGGAAAAAGATTGACACGGGAAAGTTTTCGCTGCATAAGGTCAGACGCAGCGTAGTTATTAAGCCACTATTTGTTGAATACTTCAAGCAACTTCTATAAAGCTTAAAGTTTACAGGTTCAAACAAAACAAGGAAGACATGGAATCTTTATTACGCGTTACTTAATAAATGCAAGGTTTTAAGTTTCTTAAAAACAAATAGTAACAAAAGTATTAGTTTTCTGTGAATATTCATTTTCTCTTGTTTTTCATCAACAGAATTACGATTATTCGAAAATTTTTCTCGCCCTGTATCTTCGAAATAAAGGGTCTTTTCAAAAATCATCAAAGAACAAAATATTCTTAGAATAGTTCATTGAATAACCCCTTGAATTTTTGCCGTATGTTCAATAAACACCCTGTATATTCAGTATAACTGTTCACCTTTCAGACTCAGTACTTTTAAAAAACTGATCTAAAGATTTAAGTGCCCTGTAAACTTTTGCAAATTTCTACAGCGGTGTAGAATATGGTTTTAAATTTGAAAATCGAAAAATTTACCTTGTACATTTTTTATTCACGGATTTGTGTTAGTGTTTTAGACATTTTAACATTTCCATCACACCCACAAAAAAAACACCAAAAGAAAATACTATTTTTTTATTGATGATACATATGATGCGCTTCACAACATGTTGCTCACGTGTGCGAGTTGTCGTAAGAAATTGTCACGGTATGATGAATACATTTGTTGTAAAAGTGTGTGTATTAGAAATTATCATATCTCATGTGTTTCTATATCTGAAAAACATTTATCTCGTTTTACCCATGATGAGGATTTTAAACCCCATAAAAATAACGCATTTAAATTACTAAAAATTAAAATAAAACACTTCACTTTTCTATTTTTTTTGTAAAACACATAAAATATTTATATAGTCGCTCCCCTTCTACCTTTCGGTGTAGGGATGGTACGCTTTGTATTTCTATTTCTGTGCAAAGTTTTTCCATTGT
The DNA here is from genome assembly GCA_029619315.2 of Dynastes maya. Lineage (NCBI taxonomy): Eukaryota > Metazoa > Arthropoda > Insecta > Coleoptera > Scarabaeidae > Dynastes > Dynastes maya. Next base: position 5,428,794 of record JAROYE020000006.1, read on the forward strand.
TTTCTGTCTAGGGCTAAACTTCTAGCTTGTGTTATAGTCTCCCCTCTGTCCTGAATATTCTTTGCAATTACGTTTTCCCATGTTATTTTTGGTCTACCTCTACCTCTTCTAATTGTCTTCATTTCCCATATCTTCCTTACTTGTCTTGTCTCTTCCATTCTCTGTAGATGACCCCATCAGTTAAGTTGTTTCATTTCGACAAACTTTAAGATCGATTCTATTCGAAGTTCTTTTCTGACTTCGTCATTTCTGATCCTGCCTCTCCTTGTTATTCCTTTTACTGCACGCAGATACTTCATTTCAGTAGCTTGTATCTTGCTTTTCATTTGATTCGTTAGTACCCATGTCTCACTACCGTATATCAATATCGGTCTATAAATAGTCTTATATACAATCATCTTCGTTCTGCTGGATATTTCTTTTTTCTGTATAAAAGTGTTTCTCATCATATGGCATAGTTTTTCATTGATTTTTGTATTCTTACATTTATTACATCTATTTTCATATTCATTATTTCTTGTATCTTTGCTGTCATCATCACCTTAGTCCTTTTTAGTATTTACTCACATTCCATATTTTTTCAGGGTGTTCCATGTATTTAGGTTATGTTGTAGTTCATTTTCTGTACCTGCCATTATTACTAAGTCGTCTGCAAACATGCATTCGGTTGCATGAACGTTTTCCGAACGCCTACGTGTAATTTCTTTAGATCAGGTTTCCATATCTTTAGTATTTCGTCTATAATCACATTAAACAAAACTGGGCTCAATACTCCTCTTTGCCTTAATCCATCTCTTGTTTCGAAAATCTCTGATGTCCTGTTTTTGCTATTGATATAATTCCTATTTGTTTTGTGCACACTTTTAATCGCTTAATTTTTTGCTTAATTTTTTGCTGATTCCTCTCTTTATTAAGCTGTTCCAAATAACGCGCCTCTTTACCCGGTAGAACGCTTTTTTCTAAATCTACAAACGCATAATAAGCTTTCGTTTTGCTAGATAAGGTATTTCTTTTATCGTAAATATTTGGTCCTGTACACTTTTGCCTGCCCGAAATCCACTTTGTGTATCATCTAGCGTTTGTTCTCTATATATCCTCAATTTCTTCTCCAAGACTCGTTCATATACTTTTAAGGCTGTACTCAATACAGATATACCCCTGTAGTTGTTACAATCCCTAGTGTCTCCTTTTTTTATGTATTGGTATAAGTATTGCTGTTTGCCAGTCTTGTGAGGTTGTTTCCTTGCTCCAGGCCAGTTGGCAGATTTGTCTAAATAGTTCATTTCCTTCTGGTCCCGTATTAATTAACATCTCAGCACTTACCTTATCGTGTCCTGGAGCTTTTCCATTTTTTAGGGAGTTAATTGACCACATAATTTCCTCTATTGTTATATCTTCAATGTATTGTTCGTTGTCTCTCTCATTATCATTTAAATATCGGCCTCTTGGGACCACAAAGCAACTTTTTTGATTTCTGCATGAATGAAATTGTAGGGTTACTGCCTTTAACATTTAAAATCCGCCTTGGGAACCATTCAGGTTCAAATGTCACGGCAACCCATTCGCCTTCTTCTTTTTTTTATCATTCACCACATCCTCTACAACATTGTCATCAGCTAAAAAGTATTGAGTTAAGTCATTTTTTTAATAAAGGAAGCATGGCGTATCTGCATAAATGAACATTATAAAAACGATACCATTATGCACCTGTACCAATTTGGTACTGATTTGGAACCAAATCGTTGTACAAACACAACTCTTTGCACTGAGAACATGACAGTTCCCTCAAGTTCAATAAATTTCCATTGACTTTGTTCCACGTCACTTGGGGAACGGGCGCATTTAACCACATGAAACACCAGCACTCGCTTGTTCCGCATGGACCTTTTTAAACTTGATGTCGTGTCTTCTGGCCCAGCTTTTAGTAACGATGCCGAACGATTTCCTGAGCACTTCGTAAACTTTAGCACCTTTTACGTTTTTGCTGCACTTAAGTGTTTACGGGGCATCTTGAATAAACAATCACAACTTTTGCCCCCTGCGGTCATTAACTCACTCGATTTACATTTCGCTTCTAGAACAATTAGAAATTGAAACGGTGAAGTTCTACTTATTTTTAATTCCGTTTTATTAAAAATATCCCAATACAGCGGTTGTCACAATTATCCGAGGATCCAATTAAACGAAGTCGACTATACTTTGTTGTCAGGGAAACCACTGATGATATTAGCGAACATGGCTCTGTTTATATTTACGTTTCCATTATTTCTGCGAACTGGACTACATTTTTAAAATAAACGTCACATACGAGATCTATAGTGGTTTTAATGCCATTAAAAAAAAGAGGCGGTACATATTTCAATGTTAAAGCTATGCCTGGGGGTAATCCATGGAAAATACTGAATTTAATATTTATGCTACTTTTATAAATATAACGTAAATTCATATGTGGTTCAAGGTAGATATCGATCTAGACTCCAGAGCTCATGTAAATGGAAATATTAACAAAAAGTAATTCGGTTTTAGAGAACCGTGTCATAATTCTCGTTTACTTAGGGAAGCTAAAAAGTTTCAACGCTAGGATTTGCTCTAATATATCAAAGTTAATTAAATCTTACCCTACATAAACTGCTTTTTCCTCATTCGCAGCGAATAAACGTTGCTGCAACATAATTCTAGGCCCTCCACTGTTTTTAACTACTCAAGAATATTCCTATTTAGTAAAGCATTTTTACGTCGATTTCTATTAAAGGAAAGTTTGACCCGATTCTTAAGAACACCCCTCAACACATTAACGCCCTCCTTCTGCCTTTCTATGTACGTCGGTCCTAAGGAAGCAATTCTTAGCGCGAACAATTTGACCTAGTTTTTAACGTTCGAAGCTTTTCATTTTCTAAGAGTTGTACTTTTCATTAGCTCAATATCTAGTCGCCGTATAAGATGAAGTTTTTCGAATAATGTTCGCCGCTTTACACCACCGCCGCGATAAATCCGGTGTGTAACACAAAAGGGCCAAAAAGGAAAAGTGAAGTCAGGATGAAGGATGATGCCGCGGCCCGGAGTAAAACGAGCGCGTATTTCTTCTTGCCTCCGCATCATGGTCCGTCTATTTATGATTCACGGGTTGTTTGCGAACCAAGACGAACAAGAAAACTTGTAAATAGCATTGTATTTTCATACACTTTTTTCCCGGGGAAAAGTTAATAACCCGAGAGCACCAGACGTCAACATATGTTGTGTTGTGTGCGCATACAGAACACATACAGACCCACACATACGCCCGCCCGTGACATTGATATATTACCGTCGACGTGTGCTGTATTAAAACCCTCATTATTTCGCGTTAAAATAACATGGGTAGTTGTGATAAGGGTGTTTTTTTTCGTTCTTCTCGCCTTTCGAAGGCTCCTCGTCTCCAACGCTCAATCCGGCCGACATCGAAACGAATTCCGTATAAATGATGAGGTACGGATCACGAGCGGCCATCTTTCTATCTTGCTATTATTTATATAACGGTCTCCTTTTTTATGTTACGTTCATTTTACGATTGAGAGAATTGTGTAAAAGACGCGCCAACGCGAAATAACGAGCGACGCTCGTTTTACGTTTTATCGAAAGAGTTTACCATCTGTTGACAGTTTAGTGGTAATAATTTTGTTTTTTTTGATAACCTGCCTTTTTCACAGAACAAGATCAAGCTGGAGGAATAACATGAATAAGAACCACCCTCAATATTTCCAATATATTCTTGTGGTAAAAACATCCAAAAATGCCTAGAAACAATAACCAAAATAATTTTGATATATCTCATGGTATCGATGTGAAGATAGAAAACACTAACCAGTGAACATGTTTCTGTCCACCCGCCGTCATCAGCGTTCTTCCAAGCGTTTTGTTTTACCTCACAGCTCTATTTGCCTCTTGGTTATATCACACCGTCCTTTGAAACAGTGAGCTAAATACCTGTTGGCGCCACCTAGCGCCAAGAGATACACGCTTGCCATTTAGAAAGCAGCGACAAAAAGCGGATACAATTGCCAAACCAACTCTCGGGCAGTTCTTGGACTGCTGAACTAGAGAGAGCGTACACCTGAATGTTCTAGGCAGCTTTATTGACCCTTAGGCCGTTCCAAATACAGATGGTGTATGTCAAATAATACATACAGGGCTTTCATTTGAAAACTTCCCACCTTGAAAATTATCAAAAATCACTAAGATACGTCCATTTTGTTTTGGAGGGGGACATTTAATAACCAATTCTAACCAGTTGGCGAACTTTCATTCAGATTACCCAAAATTGCAAAGAACGAGAAACCGAAAGGTAAACGACCACCAGGTAGACCACCAAAGCGATGGGCCCAAAGTTGAATTTCGTCATCCACCGAGTCCCCTCCAAGACAAACACGATGACTTCTATCAATAAACTAAACAGGCACTGCCTCAATCAAGTAAAAGAAGAAGAAGAAGCAGAGTATAACATATGTAGTATCGCCTATCAATTACCTTTCCAAGATAAGAAAGTTGATGTCACTTCCAAAAACGCCGGAAATGCATCTGAATTACTAATAACACCAAACGTTTACGACTTGTTTGTTTCTTTTCTAAAAACGTTAGATTCGGTCATTGAAAAGTTGGTATAAAGGTGGGGAGGCCATTATTATTTACCAAATGATAATTTTCCTGGGTAAAAAATTGCACCAGGAAAAAATAAAACTGTCTCACAATACCTTTCCTTCGCTTTCTCATCTTTGTCCTTGGAATGAAGGCAAATATTAATAAATTTGTCGTCTTCGCAAGACTGTATTGTCTCCTTTACGAGGGAGCGGCTACAGCAAAAAAGCAAATTTCGTCTGCAGCCTTCTTCACCTTAATTCGCCGAAGGGATTCGCTGCGGCGGTGAGCAAAAGAGATTAAGGTCTTATTAAGTTCGGGCCGGGGCTTCAATTATTCATTCATTTCTGGATGTCAGCCGAAATACTAAAAACCTTTATCGTAAATCCTGTCGGCTTCGAACGAACTCGGCGAAAAGGAAGCGTTCAAGATATTCGTTATTGTTCGTGTTCGCTTCTGTACTGTGTCTGGTAAGCGTGAAAGATTTGGCCGTTTTGACGTTTGGCCCGGGAAAGAGGAAATTATGCTAGCATGTGATGAGCCTGACGTGAAAGTAATCGGCTTTGTTCAGCACGTTTGAAAGTCGCTCGACTGTTCAGTGATTTTCCATAATCTTTTCCTATTATGGAGAAGGAAAACAGTTCAAGAATCAGGAAATTGTTATTGATTACTTTATATAGATACACCTGAAGGTTTTCAATCGAATGAAACTCTTAAGAAATGTATTTGATTCGCCAATATTTACAAGCAGCAGAAGTTAACATACGTCTGACATATGTAGATTGATTAAGTAAGGCTCCTTCTTATGGAATACTTCTGTTCTACTTTCTTTAAAAGTATTACCTAATACTTGTACAGGCGAAACTACTAAATAATACTATTAAAATGATTCATGATTAACAAATGTAGATATAAATACATAATAATCTTGATTTTGAATTTTTCTTCGCCATTGAACTGGTGCAATAGATCGCATCGGAACTTGCTCCCACACAGACTTCGCGCAGGTTGGAGATTTTGATCCTCCAAACAATGTACCTCATTGGTGTCGGATTTCGGCCCAGAAAATAAAAAATCAGGTATTCATTTGCGGGAATTTTACCCTTCTTTTTTAATACCTTTTCGGAGACCCAGTGGTAAGAAGGTCTGCTCTTGATTATAGCAAGGTTAGGTGCTATGCGTTTAAATCCTGCCGCTGCCGATGGAAGATTTTCTGGTAGGTCTGGTATAATCTTGAATCGCGATTCGCATCTTAGAGAATAATTGGTTGTACTTCTTGCTTTACGGGGAAGGAGCTACAGCAATAAATCCTTGGGAAACTTTACACACACCATGCGCACATTAAAGGTTCTTTAGGTTATCACAAAGTAATAGCTTATACACCCTATCGAGCAGTCACCATGAGTAAAAGAAGTATTTTCCAGGGTGACCCTTTAATGGAAATCAATTGTTTGGCGAAGAGTTTTATTGTACTCCTAAAGCTCTTGAAGCATTTTAAAGACTTGATGAAGGACATTAAAGACGAAAGAAAAAAAATTGACATGTTTAAAAATTTGCTTTAAACTTAATATTTTACAACGTTGCATTTTCCTCCATTTCTATTGTTGTAACAGTCATTGGAACATAAGCTTTCTATTAGAACTGCCCAAAAATAATCTACCATTTCTGATCTACCAAGTATTGATCGTAATAGTATGGTTGTAACTCGCAATGATATTCGCGATTTCTGAATTGTAGAAATACTCTTAAAAAATTAATTTACTTGCTTAAGCTTAAGACGTTTAAGATATGGAAGCGTTAAAGAAACATCAGCATTGCACACAAAGTTCAAATTATCTCAAAAATTATGCGAGAGAGGCATAGGGACATCCAAAATCATATATCCTTCTAATTCCGCAGGTTTAATCATCTGGAAACGTTAACATTTTTAATATTAATTTCATCCTGCGCAAACAACTACCGTTTGCAAAAAATTTGACCCAGTTTTGCGGATCTTTTACCGTCCGGTTTTAAGTTTCTCATTTTCCTCCCGAGACATGAGGCATTTAATAAGACTTAATTAGTTTTTTAAATTATAAATAAAGTTAATTTCGGCGTCGCGCTACTTTAGAATCCTTTTAGGCTGTATTATTTATATCAATTTGGCAAGTTTTTTTACGAAGTTTTTACTGTCGCAATTAACGTCTTCTGGAAGAGTTAGACAAGAAACGGCAGTACCTGACCTACCTCTAATAAAATTAAAATTACAAAGAATGATATTGTAATTAATTTGGTCATATGAATTGTTCAAAAGGTCTTTTATTTGTTCACCGTTGTGTATGTAAAATCCCCCGTTTCAAGAGAATTGAATATAATGTTTTATTAGTTAGATCAACGTTACAAGGTTTAAATATATGTTTAATAGTACGAGGGATGATCGTAAAATAAGGTTCCCAAAGCCCTACAGCAGCAATAAGACGTGTTAGGCGAAATCCGACAACATTGGCGTGTGCAGCAGCTCTCCCACTCCATGTACATACCACTCCCGTCTCGCTACACCGCACGGTGTTGGATAAGCAGCCGTCCGAGATGGAACTCCCGATCGCCGCTACCGCCAGGTGCGAAATTCGCGCTGTGATACGTTTTTTAAAGGCGAAAGGGGTTCATCGTCAATTAACCGAAGTTTATGGAGAAAAGTGTATGTCTGTTCAACACGTCCGCAAATGGTGTAAGGAATTCACTGGAGGTCGGACGGAAATTTACGATGAAGAGCGGAGCGGAAGACCATCAGTTTCAGAGGAAATCGTTGAAAAGGTCGAGAGCATACTGCTTGAAGATCGGAGGGTCACCATTCGTCAACTCGCTCCTCGGATTCCTGAGACTTCCAACACCACAATTGAAAAGATTTTGACTGGCGGCAGAATTTTACGAAATGGGGATACAGAAGTCGGAGTACCGTCTGCAAAAATGCTTGGATAGAAATGGCGATTATGTCGAGAAATAGCTTAAGTTTTTACCTTTAAAACGATGTGTAATGTTAAGGAAATAATGCTGTCTATTTTTAAAAAATATGGAAATCTTATTTTACGATCATTCCTCGTATTATACAAGATGCTATTTTTATTCTTATGTCTCACGAGGAACTGCATCGAACGCCTACATGTATTATTGAGCGAAAATACTTTCAATTATCTAAAATATCCGGTTATACCAGAAGTAGCTCTCACCTTTGTTATATTAAATGGACCATCATTATTAAATTTTTGAATTACTAGTTCAATCTTAAGGTTTGTTTGATGAAACAACCATGTTGCTATTTCTAACCGTATTTGACATTTTTTGGATTTTTGAACATTTTTGACAGATCGACGAATGCACGTGAACTTTTACAACTACAAAAGTGTTTAACTTGGAAAGTTGAAATTTTGCAGAACTGTTGACCCTATAGGATAGGATTAGAAACAGAATAAACTTTTCGAAAACATTATACAGGTCGTCCGACAATTACGATTAAACATTCAAATGGTCCACTTAATAATTTTATATTTCCGCAACGCCATCCAATGGTAGCCAATGTTACTTAAAATGTATATATCATAGATGGACAGCAATCGAAAATATGTAAACAGTCTACGCGCATGTCACATACTTCCTTAGCAAAGTAAGTCGTTTTTAATCGATTTTTTCATGCACGCTGTACTTTGTCTACACACAGTATGAACAAAAAACCATTTAATCTATTTCAACAGTAAAATGCGAACTTCCAAAAGGCTATGTTTTTGTTTTATTAAACACTGATATAACTTCACCATAACCCCGCTTTAGTTTATATAACAGAAAAGCCAAATTTCCCGGGCAAAAAAAAACCATTTCCACCGTTTTGCTCACTTGTTTACTACTTTAGATCATCAGCAACTACGAAAGAACATCAAATAGACAAAAATAGTGTGAAGAATCGATGAAACCGGCAGTATAAAAGGTTGTTGCGAAAGTTATGAGGCTTAGAAATGCAGGTAAAACATATAACGTACCAAAGACTACATCGAAACGTAGAATTGAGATATACAGAAAAAAAACAACTTATTAATGCAGCAACCGACAAAAAAATTAGGAGATTCGTAACCGTATTTATTAAAGAGCAGGAAGAACAGCTAACCGGTTATTTTAAAAACATGGAGTCTTGTTTCTTTGGTCTCACAGCCAGTGATTTGAGATCCTTACCGTATGATCTAGAGCAAAGAAATAACATGAATTATAATTTCCATCGCAGCAAGAAAATGGCAGGTAAGATATTGGCTCGACGGGCTGAAACGTAATCCTTATCTTTTCTTGCGAATACTTGCACCTACTTCCGCTGCGAGAGCAAGTGAATTCAATCAAAATGCAGTTCAAAATTTTTTCGTTATTGTTAGATATTATTGATAAATATAAATTAACACCTAATAAGATCTATAATGTTGATGAGGCTGGCACGACCACTGCTCCCAAGAATCTACCAAAAGTAATAGCTACAAAAGGGAAAAGCCAAGTTGGTTTGCTAATAAATAATGCTTGTCGATGATCTTGGGCAGAGTGTCATGCGAGTAAGTGGATTCGAAAGGACATTTTCAGAAAATGTTTTCAAAAATTTATTACGTTTTGTAAAGCTTCTGTAGATACTCCATTATTACTACTGTTAGATGGCCATGCAAGTAATACCAAAAATATAGGCCTTATTAACTTAGCTCGAGAGCATGGTGTACATATTACAAAGCAATGGCTAAGAACAAATCCGGGACGAGCAATTATACAATTCCAAATAGCAGAGCTAGTTGGCAAGGATTTTGAGAAATCGGTAACCATTATTACTGCACACAATGCTTCCTGTGCGACAGGAATATGGCCACCAGATCCTAACATATTTACAAAAGCTGATTTTGTAGCAGCAGATACAATGAACATCATACAATATGATCAAGAGAACGGAGAAGATATTACAGAAGAACCTCAGCCATTCTCTTCAAAATCGGTTCCTTCAGACAACGCAGATCTGCATAATCTAATAGATAAAGACAGCGACTGTAACGATAAACCACTTATACGACCTCGTGTACCCCGTGAAATAAATTCTTTGAATGTTTTTCCTTCTTTGTAGTGCCATTATACCTTCACGTGCGGGCAGTATGGATCAAGAATTGTTTTATTTAATACTTCCTAAGCCATAATTATTGTTAACTTTTCCTATGTTAGAACAATTATTATGTAAAGGAACGCATTTAGATTCATATAATACATTTTATGTTATCAATAAAGATTATAATGTTTATATAAATGAATATTTTTAGTAAAGATACCATTTTGCCTTCCACTTCCCTAAGTGTTCCATTCAAAATAACAAAGTTGGCAGCTACTTCCGGTACAACCAGAAGTCTTGGATTATTGAAAATATTTTAGTTCAATAGTACACTCAGTATATGGCCATGTTTTCAAAATTTTCCATATCCATCTTTCATATATCGATCGATCCAATTCCTCGTAAGACACCTCTATATGTTACAATTCAATTTGACAACGAATGTACTTTACAAATGACTGACTCACGCTGTCTGGGTTATAGTAAATATACAAAAATAGTGTGTTTATAGGTCTACGAGTCAAAGCCTTAAATTTCTTGTTTGAAACATTTGAAGCAATCAAATAAGAAATAATCCGTCAGATGCAGAAGTAATGTTCTATGTTAAAGGATCAATAGTTACATCGCAGCAGCACAGCAATAATGTCACTCAAATCCTTTGTATGAATAGTAATATGAATTTCACATGCAATACATCCAAAGCAACTGGACTATTAATTCTCTGATACCTATGGAACGTTATTAATGAAACATACCTCTACTGACCGAGATACCTACACCTATACTGTTTTATTAACCCAAGTAGCGAGAATACAATTCATCCGCGGAGATTAAACCTGTACCATTGTTTGGTGTATCCGATGGCTTTTAACTTGTATCGCCGTTTACCTCGCGCATCCTCCAATCAAGCGAAGAAAGAGAGAAATGATGAGCTGAATTTATTACCCCTATTATTCATACATTAAGCTTCGTGCCGGTTCACCCCTCATCCCTAGCCTCAATGAAGGCGGCACCGTTGCTCTTTACCGTAGACATCCCTTACAGCAGTGTTCAGCGCAAGCTCCTGGAAGTTAAGCGGCTTACGGGATTTGACAAATTGAATTTCGGATTTTACCTACGGTTGTATCAACGGGAAAATGAAAATATTTATTGTTTAATCTCGCGGTAATGCCGACGCTGACGATACTTTTTTTTCTATCATGTCGGTCCGTTTTTATGCTTCTAGAGGACGCTTCGAACCGTGAAAGCTTTGTTTTCGATATTTTCGCCGATGGACTGATTTGAGAAATAGGTCTAAATTGAGAGGAGTTGGCCTTTAAATTCTTTAATGTTGAAGGTGACGTCCTCTGTCGACTGAAAGGAGAAAGAAGTAAGCTGGATATCCAAAGCCGATTAGTGAATCTGGTATGGAAGAAGAATAATGAAAGAATTGAAGAATTTCGCACTGCTGTTTATTTATGTAGTGGATGGCAGAATGAAAAAGTAGGTCCTTGAATCTACGTACAATGAGGTCCTAAAGTCCCCCCCCCCATGCTAAAATTACTTTACTAGGTTAGTTTTTCGTTTAGTTTATTAATTCAGTCTTGTTGCTGATGATGATAGCTTGGCTATTGAAACGTGCGCCCAGTGCGAGTGAAATATTGTGATAAGGGTTTTTGTGAAGTGTTTCACTAACCAGAGAGATCTGGTTACTTTTACAACCGATCTACACAATTAAACCCACAAGGTTAGATACGCTGTACCTTAAGTGGAATCAACAAGATCTAATTAAGAAAAAAGTTCCACATAAAGTAATAGCTTCACAATATAATAGTAGCATCTAGGTCAGACGAAACCAATTTTACATTCTATTCATTTCTACCACGTCTCTAAAAGCAAATCCAACTAGGGACTAGGATATCGTAAATGGAAAATATCGGTCAAAAGGGGTAGAAGCGAAGAAAAATTTATCTTATTTACATAGATCGCAGACAAGGAATTGCGTCATAAAATCGAATTGAAATTACCCAGAGTCCACGCAAGAGAAATCGTCCGGAATATGGAACGATCGACAGAGGGCGCTACTCGCTTTCCTTCCAAAGCGTTAGCGGAGGGATAGAGATCTTAAAAGTTATCCCCTATATATCTGATATCGTTGGCGATCTGATGGATGGCACCCTCCCCGAAAGAAAAAGTTGTAGGGGATGCAAATTAGGTGTCAATTGGTAGGGAAACCTTTAATATCTTTCATCCCGAGAATTGGCATCATTCCGACTTCGGAAAAAGTTTTCGTGAAAGATAAACGATAGAAACGAAGGGGAATATAGTTGTTTACATAATTATAAATCACATTCTTCCAGGTCTCTTGTTATTACTGGAAATAAACCTATATTATTATTATTATTATTATTATTATTATTATTATTATTATTATTATTATTATTATCATTGTGATTATCATTATAATTATCATCATTCTCATTGTCATTACCATTATTATTATGAGTATCATTATCATTATCATTATCATTATCATTGTGTGTGATTGTGATTGTGATTGTGATTGTGATTGTGATTGTGATTGTGATTGTGATTGTGATTGTGATTGTGATCATTATTATTATTATTTATTAAGAATTTATTGTTATTAAGAACTGGAAAGTAAAATTGCAGTATGGCATGAGGTATTAGAAGAATATAACTTAAAAGTAATCGTGCAAAAAACTGAGATAATGTGCATAGGAAGAGAAGCGGAAGACGTAGAAATAAGGTGTGAACAAAAGAAATTACAAGGAGTTAGCCACATAAAATACCTAGATTCCATAGTAGAAGCAAAAGAAGGCCTCAAGGGAGAAATAAATAGTCGAATTGCAAACACAAACAAAATTTACAGAGCTGTATATAGAGGATGCTTCAATAAAAAAGAAGTAAGCAATATAACAAAAGTAAGAATATACGAAGTGATCCTGGACCCCATACTTACGTACAACTGCAAGTCATGGACAATAACAGCAAAACGTAGAAAAGAAATCCAAGCCTGCGAGATGAAGATAATCAGAAAAATAGAAAGACTGGCCAAAAGGGACAAAATAAAGAGCACGGGAATAGGAAGAATACTAGAAATAAAGAGCATTATAGACAAAATGCAAACTCAACAACTTAGATGGTTTGGCCATTTGGCTAGAATGGGAGAGAACAGAACAGCAAAAATAGTGTAGGAAACAAGATTGATAGAAAGAAATGGCAGGGGTCGACCGAGGACGACATGGGACGTTGAAATTAACAGAACACTGGAGAAAAAAGGACTCACATGGACCCAAGCAAGAAACATGGCTTTAGACAGAAAGGCATGGAAACATGCCATAACCTCTACACCGATGGTAGAAAAGGTCTCGGGATAAAAAGGAGAAGAAGATTATTATTATAATAATAATAATAATAATAATAATAAGCTTTATTGCCCAACAGAGAAAATTCCAATTACTGGACAAGTAATTAATTAAACAAATTACAAAACGAGTACAAAAAATAAGTAAGAGTAACAAGTTACAAAAAAATTATTAAAGTAAAGAGCAGTGACTATCCTTATTGTATGTAAAGTATCGTGAAAAATATCACATTGCGAAGATATGAGATTAAAGTTTGTACAAGTCACATAAATAGGTGATTTTAAAAGAGCATTTGTTCGAGGAAACGGCAGATAAAACGTATTCGAATACCGGACACCAGAGCGTGGGATTATAAATTGTAATCTTTGAAGTAGTGCAGAGCAGTCAATGCAGCTATTACACAATTTCCAGAGAAACACCAAACCGGAGGATATGCGCCGAAAGTTAAGAGAGGGTAAATTAAATCGGAACAACAGTAACATATGATCAACGCCTCTCGGTGGGTACACTCCGTCTTGCCGGAACCAGAGGAGTTTAGCAAATTTGCGTTGGACCAATTCCAATTGGCGTTTATGCGTTAAATAGTAAGGGCACCATATGATGGACGCGTATTCCAGACGGGATCTAACAAGAGCGTAGTACAAAGATTTCAAGGCTACCTCATTGGTAAACTCTCTGCAATTTCGCACAATAAAGCCAAGAGATCTTCTAGCCGCATGGGAGATACTGATAATGTGTTGCGCAAAAGTCAGTTTGCTATCAAACAAAATCCCTAGATCCTTAATTAGTTCGACACGTTCGATGTTAACTTGATTAAGCTCATAGTTGAAAGTAATTGGCGTAGATGCACGTGTGAAGGAAATAACATTTGCTGATATTCAGAGGTAGATTATTTGATGTACACCATTTAGAAATATTTGCAAGATCGCTCTGCAAGAAGTAACAATCCTCGGAACAGGACACCTTACGATATAGCTTCAAATCGTCAGCGAATAGTAATGCATTAGACGATACACATGTACTTATATCGTTAATGAATAAGTTGAAAATCAAAGGTCCAAGATTAGACCCTTGAGGACTCCCGAAGAGGCAATGAATTGACGAGAGCAGAAAGCCATTATAAAAAACATATTGAAGTCTATTGAACAAATATGATTGAAACAGGTGCACAAGCGAATCACTAAACCCAAAAGACATAAGCTTATATGGAATTAAAGAATGGTCAAGGCGGTCAAATGCTTTGGCAAAATCGGTATATAAGACATCAACTTGCACGCGAGAATCTATAGCATGAGATAAAGACTGAGTGAACTGACATAGATTAGTTACAGTAGATCTTTTCTCAGTAAAGCCGTGTTGGCAAGAAGAAATGCTGTTTTTAACGCAAGGATAAATAGCAGTGTATAAGCATTGTTCAAACACTTTGGCAAAATTCGGTAAAATAGCTATTGGGCGATAGTTGGATATGTCAGCCGCGTCTCCGGATTTAAAAATGGGTACAATGCGTGCAACCTTCCATAAATCGGGAAAAAAGTGAAGTTTTCAAGACTAAATTAAAGATTTTGAAGAGAGGATGTACCAATAGGTGTTTACAATCTTTTATAAAAAACGAGGGAATTCGATCATGTCCAGAACTATGACTATTCTTTAGCTTATTTATGGAAAGCAAAATAGAATTCTCAGAAAATTCAGTAATGTTTATGCAAAATGAACGATTAAACCCAACTTGAGGAATGTTGGCAGATGAAGGATGGGTTTGAAAACACCACTGAAGTATGTCCTAAACGCGTCGACGATTTCCTGGGGATTATTGAGGTGTGTATTATCTAGAACCATACTACCAGGAATGCGACTCCTTTGCTTTTTATCGCGAATAAATGACCAGAAATTCGTAGGATTGTTAGCAATATCACGTTGTACGTTATTAAGATAGTTGGAATAGGCTTCTGCTGCTTGTCTTTTTACAACACTACGAAGTTCTCTAAACTGCCGCAATGAAGCAGCGCACCCGAAACGTCGGTACTGACGGAGGAAATTAGATTTCAATTTGATGTTATTTATTATTTCAGGTGTATACCATTTAGGATAAGTTCGTTTCCTAGGGAAAAATATGGGAACATAGATATCAAGTAAAGAATAAAGGGTTGTGTAAAACATGTCGCATGCAGTATTCACATCGGAGCAGCTGTCTAAAACGGACCAATTCACATCGCACATTGCTTGATATAAACATGGAAAATTCGCTTTTCTAAAGTTATACGTCCATGAAGTATTTTTAGGGAAGTTCGACGGTACGGCAAAGCCAGTAGATACATCTATCAAAAGAGGGGGATGGTAAGCATCCTCGAACACTAGAGGCGCGAAATCTCTTACAACGTCGCACGGGACATTAGCAATAACAAGATCAAGTAGCCGATTTAAATTGTTATGTACAGAGTTGTGCTGAACCAAGTCGCAGAAGCTAAGTAAATTATTAATTACGTTGGACTTGAAATCATCAATCTCGTTGGTGCAGAAATAGGCACAGTTGAAATCCCCAACAAGGAAAATGTTGGAGAAGTTGGAAAGAAACTGCTCAAATTCATCGAAGAACGTCTCGAAGTCCTGATAACCTAGATCAGGAGGTATATATAACACGAATACACACAATACATCACATTTAAAGGTAAATTTACAACCAATAATGTCTACTGACGGAAAATTACTTAAAATATTTGAAAGATCCAAAGTAGTAACGTTGTAGTGGTTCTTGTAAGCCAATAATACTCCTCCGCCTCGACTTCGACCAATAGCTTCAAATTTTCTATCACAACGGAGAACAGCATACGTTGAGGGAAAAAAATCTTCACTGGAGATATCA
The DNA here is from genome assembly GCA_029619315.2 of Dynastes maya. Classification (NCBI taxonomy): domain Eukaryota; kingdom Metazoa; phylum Arthropoda; class Insecta; order Coleoptera; family Scarabaeidae; genus Dynastes; species Dynastes maya. The sequence continues at coordinate 5,444,725 of JAROYE020000006.1, forward strand.
TGAGAGAACCACGTTTCAGCCAAACATACAACATCAATAAAAGACGAAGAAACCGAGGTGTAGAATTCATCAACTTTGGATCGTAAACTTCTAACATTTTGGTAGTAAATTAGTAAATTATTACTGTTGGGCCTACTCAGTTTAACGGCACAATCTTGGGTACACCTCCTATGTATTTAATCCCTAGCTTCTCCCCATTGGCATTGCGCTGTTCCATCTCAGATCGTAACGTTTTATAGTGCCGGGCCTGACGTGGTGTTTGATCACTAGAAACTCTCACATTCTCAAAACCAACAGAGCTTCGAAGTTTATTTAAATTTCTGAAAGCCGTACGAATAGACTCAGGGGTGTCAAGTACAACCTTGATGGGTCTTGCGCTGGAACGCGTTGAGTTAATTCTACCCAACCGAGAAAAGGAGAAGTTATTGCTATAAGATAATTTACCCAAAATAGCAACAACAGCACCATGATCATTGGCATTCACGCCGGATCCAGAGTCGTCCTCCTTCACACCGTAAAGAATAAGGTTACACTTCCTCTTCTCGCGTTCACGCACCTCCCGAACCAAGTCCTCGAAGGTATTTTCGGAGAGGACAGGAGCAGCGAAAAACGGCTTTAGACTTCAAGTCCAAAATTTCATTTCTTAGAGACACTATAGCAGCCTTCAGCTCAGTAATATCATCCCCCAAAGATGCACAGCCAACGCAAGACCATTTGAGTCCTCGTTTAGATTTAATAGTCCGCACTTCAGAGACAGTAAGATCCACGCAGCCATGATAGTAATCGTTTTTGCATATGTAGCAGCTTAGCACTTTGTGTTCCTCATAAGTTACACTGCAGCAATGACAAACTCGCGAAGATGGAGCCATATTGATAAGTATATATGTATAAAAGGAAAGGAAACAAGACGGGGAGACAAAGCTTCACAGCACGGGGTCCGTCGTACTGACTAACAAATCACAAAACAAAGAAGACCACGGAAAGGTGTCAAATCAATCAAAACAGAGGAGAAGGAAAAAAAGCGAAAAACGTAGTATGTATAGAAATCCGTAAAATGCTCTGTATACAACTATTGAAAAACACTGGAATAAGTGCGTTGCCTATTGCCAGAGGAAAAAACAGATGGATAAAAAGAAATACGCGCAAGAAATATTTAACGGCAAATCCAATTCTTGAAGTATTGAGATTCAATTAGATTAAACAAACGGATAAATGAAAAGTAAGTTAAGAGAAAATAATTACAAAATTCACCAGAAAAAATAGATTAGATACATATAAATTTCACTTATCTTGAGCCTGATAGAGAGCACAGAGCAGAAAACTCGTCACCGAGACCACAAACACGTGTATCACGTACTCGATTATTACTATTATTATTATTATTACTATTATTATTATTATTATTACTACTATTATTATTATTATTACCATTATTATTATTACTATTAATATCTATAATAATAATAACAAATTTAAAGAAAATAAAGAGATTTTGTAAAAATGCAGAGCAACGGATTTGATCGTATACTTCAAATTAAACGGTAACGATGTTGTAGATACATTTTACCAACAGTTATACACGCGGAATTGAATGGTTTAAATAAATATCAAGATAGATCTTGTTTAATCAATTTTACTTGTCTGGATTAAATACTACTGGAACAAACACAATATGTTACTCTATAACACATTGGTTCAATTAGGAAGCGTATGTTCAGAAGAGAAATTCTGATGGAAAAATGTAATAAACGCACATGTTGCCCCAGAAAAGCGACATAACAATGGAACCAGCCGTGTCTCGAAATGTCTTGACTTGACTGGATTGTTACGGTTTAGTACAACGTCTTAAATTAAAACGTAAACCGAACATCTGCTTTATATATTTGTGCGGGCTGTGTAAGTTGAATGTGATCGTACTGGAGACGTATTCTGAGATCTTGTTTCTGTAATATTACACGTATATTAAGGGGAAATGACGTTCAGGTATTTTTAGCATATAATTTCATGTTTGCTGTTATAAATCCGCTAAAACTTAAGCTTTCATTTACTCTAAATTTGTAAAAATAGCTATTGCCCTTTTGTTTACAAATCTAAAATACCGCAACGATGATCTATTTCCATACCAACGTAATATATTTTTATCTTTAACGGTGAACATAAAGATTAAAAATAACGTGACAGACGGTAAATATAGCTGGCGTATAGAAATTATAATTAAGGAGCTTTATAATATGACGTTATTCAAAAGTAAGTTCCCAGTTTGAAACGGCTGTAACTTAAAAATTATTAGATTCTGCAAAAATAACAACGCCTGATTTGTGGTAAAGAAATTGAACTTTATTTTAAAGGACAAACACGAAAAATTAATATGACCACCACCGTGATTTTCAATTAAAAATAGTCGTTCTTCTAAATTATAAACGGGATTCAAATTTGCAAATCAGTAGACTAGTCCATGATCGCAAGACTTGACAAGTGTCGACTTCTTTCCTTGGGACCATTTAAAATCAGCAGTTTATGAGCCTCAGCTAATATCAGATTTAGATCTTCTTCAACGAATTATCAACTTTTCAAAAATAAGGCAAGAATTTGAAAACCGGATTTGCTACTACATAGAGACCAATGGCGCTCATTTTGAGCAGTTCTTGTTTTTTAAAAGTTTGTTGGAGGGTTTTTTGTTACTGTATTTTGTTGTGGTGTTGCACCTCTTCGAATTTGGTCTTCTGCTAATTGTTTCCCTATTGTGGTAAAATATTTGTTGATCACAACAACCAAAACACAAAAGGAAGCAGTGTTTTGGTTGTCGTGCCGTTCTCTTTCAAGATAGTTATATTTTGGTCACAGAGTTTTGGTTTGCGTATTTATTGGTTTATTATGTACTATGCTTTGGTTGAGTCATTTTTGTATTTTCTGAATTTCTTTCGGTAATATTGCCTTTTAAATTGTCCATTGATACGTATGTTTTTTGTTGTTTATGTTCGTCTCGTAATTTGTCGTTCTGCGGGTGCTTTCTGTGCTTTTTGTAAAGTTTGTTTCTTTGAATAATAAATAATGATAGCAAGGACTGTGGGGTAGTATGACAAACAACAGAGAGTATCGGCACACTCCTCACCACACAAAATGTTATTAATTAATTCGGAACAGCTGTTTCAAGTAGACAGCCTAGAAGTAGAAAATTCACTAGATTTTGTAAATAAGGTCAATAATATTGAATTAGAAGAAGGGGAAATTTTAGTATCGTTTGATGTTTGTTCACTCTTCCCCAGCGTACCAATCCCAGAAACCATAGAATATTTAGTTGAACTCTTAAAACTTAACGACATTGACGACGTCAAAATCGCGGAATACAAAAGACTAACTTCTCTGTGCATGAACCAAAACCGTTTTCAAATAGGGAGCAAATATTATGAACAATTGGAGGGTACGGCGATGGGTAATCCACTGTCCCCGTTCATAGCCAACTTGTTTATGAGTAAATTTGAAACGTGTTTGAAAAAGGACACCGTGTATTTCCCTAGAATTTGGCTTAGATATGTAGATGATATTTTCGCGGTTTTTGACACTAAGAAAAGTAACATCCCGGATTTCCTCGCGACACTCAACTCAAAATTCGGATCCATTAAATTTACAGTAGAAGAAGAAGTGAACAATCAACTCCCATTTCTAGATAGCCTAGTAATTAGAAACAATAATAAACTAGAAATAGACATCTATAGAAAAGAAACAAACACTAATAGATTCATTATGACCGATTCGAACCACTGCGAACAACATAAAATGGCCGCGATTAGTTTCTTAATTAATAGACTAGTGAAATTTCCCTTAAACCAAAATAGGTACAAGAAAGAGCTTAAATTCATAAAAAATGTGGCTATTTATAATGGTTACTCGTCTATAGATGTCGACCGCATCCTTAAGAAAGTCCAATATAGGCATTATGTAAGAAATTCTACGACCTTGATACCGGTAAAACGCGCGACAAGAAATTTGTGAAACTCCCCTTCCATAGAATATCGAAAGGAGTCAGTAAAGTTTTTAGGGGACAAGACATGAACGTATGTTTTAGTTCACGAAATACACTTAAGAACCTTCTTGGTAATCCAAAAGACAAACCGGACATGAAAGAAAGGTCGGGAATTTATAAAATTGCATGCAACGACTGTGATAAAGCCTACATTGGACAAACGAAACGAGCGATAGGTATTAGATTTAATGAACACATGAGATGCTATAGATTCGGTCGAACAGGAGCGTCAAGTGTAGCTGACCATATGAATAACACAGGACATGTAATCAAATTGGAAAATCTCAAATTAATTAAAAACGTAACTTCACCTCGGGAATTGGACGCATTTGAGACAATGTACCTTAAGAAAGAGATGCAACATTCGCAGGTCATGAACAAGGATAATGCTCCACTTCATTTCTCTTGCTTGTTTGATTTATTAGGGTAAAAGAACCTTTCAGTTTACACTTGACGAAGACCGAGTCTCGGTGTTCTGCAATTTATGTTTGATTTGTTTAGTATCCTTAGAGTGCGTAGATAGAGAATTAGCGGGAAGTAACCTTCCTTTCGTCTCGCTCTTTTCTACGAGGGCGGGATAAAACCCTTGGCCGTTTCATATATACCCAGCATGTTAGAGTTAAGCGATAGAAAAGTAGGTATTTGGAAATAGATATACCCTTCTTTTTCCTCGAGAGGAGGGATAGACATGCATGGTAGAATTAAAGTAAAAGTTTTCAGTTTTTTCGTTCAGATTTATTCGGTAACCCGGTTGAAAATGTGGGCCCAGTGAGCCTTTGAAACAGCTGTTCCGAATTAATTAATAACATTTTGTGTGGTGAGGAGTGTGCCGATACTCTCTGTTGTTTGTTTCTTTGTTTAATCTGCTGGATTAGGTGTTTATCTCTTCTTTTTATTTGAAGAATTACTTGATTTTCTTTCATAATGTTTTGTAGGTTCATTGAAAATTCTGCTATGGTTGTTATTTTTTTGCCGTCCAGCTGATTTATCTTTTCTTTAATCTTCTGATTCGGATTCATTTATTTTTATTTCTTGAATTCTGCTTGGTTCGTTTGTGATTAAGCGATCTAGTATTGTGTTGCTTCCATTTGGGTTTTTTCATGTGTAATATTTTTTAGCTGTTTTGTTCATTATCTTCTAGTTTTTTATTTCTTTCAGTAAGTTTATGTAGTTTTGTGTTGTGTATTATTTTTCGAATATGTTTATATTGAAATCTCCTAATATTATATGCTCTTATTGCTTAATGTACTTTCTAATATTGCAATGTTTATTTCTGGTGGTTTATATATCAGTACTATTGTTGTATTCTGTACGCCCAATTGTATTGTTTAGTAGTATTATTTCAATTTTGTTCTTTCCTTTACGATGTACATTTGAGAAGCAAAAGAAAGAATTTTAGTTCGCAAGTTCGATATATCTATTCAACTCATTGACCCTGATGAAGCTTTAAATAAAAGCGAAATATTGGCGAAAATTTAAAAGAGTTACATTTTTTGAAACCTTGGTCGTCATCCCGACAGTTTAGAACCACGTGTTAGTTTCTAACGACCACCATACTCCTTAGTGATTTATTATTCCAGATGGGATTTTATCTTGACACAAGTAATCGTTATGGGTTACAGGCAGTTGTTAAATTAAAAGAATGGTCCAAATACAACAACAGATTGGCCAGTATGCTAAATAGAAGGATTTTCCTGTTGCGATATCGAAGAAATAAAACTTTTCCAAACCATATCACTCAAAATTGCAAAAACTTGATTGGATTGATGAATACGAACGATGCTTCCTTGATGAAGAAGACCCAGCTTTCATCCCCTGTAAAATTTGATTACAATTCTCTGTTCGAGTTTTTTATCGCCCATTTTTTCGACATACAACGCTCCAACACCAACCTTTAAAACCTAGTACTTCACACACAAAGCACTCAACCGAGTTGAAATTTATTACGCATTTAGTAAAACTGTGGAAGTTTATGCCTACGTCGTTGAATACCCGCCAGTGTTGTCATTTCGAGCGTTCGAAACAATTTCTCGTTATTTAATTGCCATACTTCGTATATGGTGTTGTTTCTTCCTGTCAGTTGGCACTCTTTTATGGTTATTTTTTCTATATTCTTTCTTGCTTGTAATATTTTAATTTTACTATTTTGTCACATTTTTTAAAAAATGACTTGAGTTAACATAACACTAGCCAATTTGTAGTATTGTCAACTTTTTAAATTAAATGTTATTTACATATTGTCGTTTATCTATCGTTTTAAACAAATGTTGTTTTTTGAAGACGATATTTGAAAAAATAGGTAAAAAAATAAAATTTGACTTAGGTGACCATGACTTTGAATTTAGGTATAATTTTTAATACTAAACAACTTTTTCAAATAGCATTTTTCGATATTTCGTAAAATAATAGTACTTTATTCTTGAGACAAAATCAACTTTTCAGACGTACCCCGTATAATATTAGAAATTTTCCATATTTTATTAGTACTCGTTTACTTTTGGGGGATGCACAAACTTTTATCAGGAATAACTTTTCCTCGAAAAATCCATAATAAAGAAGTTTCCCATATGGTACGTACTTTATGGATGACACTGTATAAAAATTTCAAGTACGCCATTAGATAGAAGATCGAAAGTGGCCTCAAGGATGTGTTTTTAGTTTTTCTCTGCTGAACGGAATAAAGGTGCCAGAGATGAAAGAAGAAAATGAGATTTTTTCGTTTTTTTTTCATAACAAATGCAAAATTTGGCAACTTTGCTAAATTGAAACCTATCCTCTTTCTCCAATAAAATAAGCGAGATCCCCATGGTGAGGGTTAAAAAAATGAATCATATAACTTTTCATTAACAATACTCAAACAAATGCTAACCAATTAAAAGCTTAAAGCAAATTCTTATGGTTAATGTTTTGATCAGTTTTTGAAGTCTAACACTGCAACATTATCTGGTAACCAATTATTGCCAAACAATTTAACATATGATTGTGTAGTTTATTACCAATAATATCTGTTGCTTCCTTCAAGGTGCTTTATCAAAATTTCTTCGCAATATTTATTTACTAAAATTGTTATTACAAAGATATATACTTCCCACATATTCTATCACTTTACGTTAAAAATTACCTCTCTCTCTCTATATACACATCGGGAAAATGTGAAATTAACTATATCTATATATGTACGGCGAGAGAGCGAGAAGGGGATTGAGTGGAATCCGATCGATTCGATGCGGGTTAGTACACTTGTAACAACGTTGGCATGTAGACCTACTGTATGCAAGAACGTACGTAATAATTTGAAGTCCTGGCCACCTAGGAATGAGAGTTTCACATATTTATTTTTTGTTGCTACGAAGCTTAGACGAAACTAATAAGAACTTCTAAAGACGAAAATAAAAACAGATTCTGATGAAATAAAAGAAAAGAAAAATAAATACTCTAGAAATTCAGATCATCCGCACAATGCAGTCTACCTCGTAACTAACCACATCGGTAACCGTTTCCATAATTCCATCTTTCTTACATTCGAAATGCACAAAAACCATATATCAAACTTATATTGTCCTGACTTCCTAGCTTAATAAATATTAGTTTTACGCATTGTCATCTACACAATCTAGCACATACAATACGTATCTATTTGAATATAAATCTACGAAAATTCCTTTTATCAAAATCCAAACATTCTCACCGAACTACATGATGATATTAACCACGTTAAACTTCAACAAACACCTAACGCATTTTATTATCTAGATAACAAACAGGAACTGAAAGTAAATACCTGGGGCTGACACTTTTTCAAAACAGTAACGACATCGGTTCTAATACGAGATGTATTTCTTCCTGTGTTTTGGAGAATCCAATATCCACTTATATTCATCGTGTTTAATCGGTAAAATTGTTAAGGATTATTGATTTTATATAATGTTAACAGTATTGTAAATATTTTCAGCAAATTTACTCTCACTTCTAATTGGATATTGCATCGCTTGGACCACGTTCGCAATACCTCGCTTGGATGGAACTATAGATCCACTTTACAATCCACTGAAGACGACAATACTCTTGGATCATAAAATATGGCTCATTTCAGTGATACCAATCGGAATTGCTATCAGTTCCTTACCTTCTGCATATTTAATGGACAAACGAGGTAGGAAAGAACTTCTTGTACTAGCCGCTTTATTCACAACCTTTGGACTGGCACTTGTATACTTTTCTGAATACATCACCTATTTCCTAATTGGACGCGCCATTTGTGGCGTGGGAATAGGAGGTGCCTTAACAGTAGTACCATTGTACTTAGCTGAAATCGCAGAGAATGAAAATAGAGGTCTTTTGGGAATGTGCAATGGAATTTTCGTCATTTTCGGAATGCTAATAACTTATGCCCTTGGATTCGTGATGACCTTAAATGAACTTAATTTGATGTTCTTCGTCGTAGCCTTCATCTTTTTGCTCATAATAGATTGGTGGTTACCTGAAAGTTACCATTGGTTACTATTGAAGGATCGATCAAAAGATGCTGAAATTTCTTTAAAGCAGGTTAGAAGATGCTCAAATGATGAACTTATCAACGAGCTTATAGTTATGACGAAGACCGTAGCTGATTCTCACAGGAAAGATACGAGCTTCCTGGATATTTTCAAAAAGAGATATATTTTTAAATCATTTTGTATGATGTGTGGATTAATGTTGTTCCAACAAATTATATCGGTCAGTATTATTCTATATTATATCCAACCATTGTTTACAGAAGCTGTTATTCCACAACAACTACATCTTGCCCTTTTAACAATATGTTTCATCCAATTATTGTCTTCCACGATATTCTCATTCTTCGTCGATAGGATTGGTAGAAGGGTTTTATTGATAACTTCAGTAATAGGTTCTAGTTTATCTCTAGTAGCCTTAGGAACCTTCTTCCAAAGTCGAAGCAACGGAAACATTATAGAATGGTTAGAAAGAACCAGCATTATATGCTTCGCTATAACACATGCTGCAGGCTTAGGACCCATTCCATTTATAATTTTAGGAGAGATATTCTCCCCGCAAACTAAAGCTATTGCATCCGCTGGCACAATATGCGTTACAGCAGCTTCAACGATTCTCACAGCCGCCATTTTCTTGCCCTTACTAAATCTCATAGGCGAAGCCGCTATATTCTGGATTTTAGCTGCGATTTGCTTCATCTGCGGATTGTTTGTTTATTTCTGCGTTCCTGAAACGAAGAATAAGAGCCTACAAGATATTCAAAATGCGCTACAAAATTAATAGGTCCACTGCTAACTTCAAGCCGAATAGTAACCTGTGATTAATGATTGATTTTTATGAAAAACAGTATTAAGGTGCTGTAGAACGATTAATATTCATTTTTAATGACATATGTCAAATACGAAGTAAAATGTCAGAAAGACGCGGATCCGTGTGGTTACCTTAAGACAACCAGCTATCAATTTTCACTCCAGGTGATAATGAACGCAGATTCACGCCGACCACGTCGTTAGTGAACCTGTTAAACTACTGTGGGACAGGAGATTTTGTTTATATTTCAAAGTAAATAGTCTAATATAAATTATTTACTGAGGTAAGCGTGAATGTTTCATATGACAGAATGGGAGAATTATTTGAAGTTACCTACCACCCCTTTATATCATGATTTCTTTCGATTTATGTAAAAAATATAGTTTGTAGATAATGGTACTAAAACAATATAAAAATATTTAAAATATCTATTAAACATTTCTTCTTAAAATAGGGGTAATACTTTCGTGTCATATATGGTACAGTATGTGATAAAGGAAGCTTCTAGAAACAGTTTCTGTCCTTATTCAAACAGAGAAATATAAAATTTCGCATTTTATATAACTCCTTCCTACGCATAGATATTTACACCTTTACCTCTCTTAGCACCAAACGGTAAGATGATAGTACCCATCTGATCACACTTCATTCGATGGAAAATATGATGATGGTCCTCTGCGTGGTATCTTTAATTAAGACTCAAGAGCTGTACCACAGGAATGACCTCTTTTTCTAAGATTTGCTGGAGGTTTATGTAATTTGCACAAACATTCTGCAACTGCCACTTTAAAATGTGCTAGAAATAAATTTTCTTCATTATTTCACTTCCACAGTATTCAAGCAGAACATGGAAAAATAGGGCCATATACCATTTCTTTGATCGTAATTTGATTCGGTGGTAAAGTCAAGGAGGTGAACTCCGCCCATATTATTATACACATAAGGAAAGAAAATGTCTAGCTATACGAAAAAGCGGGGGGGGTTAGCGGCAGTCGACGGCTTACGGTTACCGATATGGTTAGTTACGAGGTTGACTGCATTATGTGCGGACGATCTTAGTAAGAATTTCTAGAGTATTTATTTTTCTTTTCTTTTATTTCATCAGAATCTGTTTTTATTTTCGTCTTTAGAATTTCTTATTAGTTTCGTGGTAGATGGCTCAATGGCGCAAGCCATGGCCAGAAATAAAAATAATGATAATACTTCTTATTAGTTTCGTCTAAGCTTTGTAACAACAACAAAATAAATATGCGAAAGTCTGATTTCCAGGCGACCACGTCTTCAAATTATTACATACGCTCTTGCACATAGTAGGTCTACATGCCAACATTGTTATAAGCGTACTAAATACTAACACGCGACCCACATCGAATCAATCGGATTCCACTCAATCCCCTCCTCACTCTCTCGCCGTACATATATAGATATAGCTAATTTCCCACTTTCCCGATGTGTATGTAATTACTGCCTTTGGACAAAGGATCATAATGTGCTGATTAATCTCTTTTTTTTGAAAGTCGTTTCACTTATGTAGATGGAATGGTTCCAGCGTATAAAGACATCATGTTTACTTCTTTGTTGTTACGGATATATTGATACCATAAATCGTGGAAACTTTCTCCTCTTTGTGCATGCCGCATTTTGGCACTTTATTCATTTTAACTGTCCCAAATGACAACAAACCCTGTCTTGTTAGGTAAATTTGCAACGCTACGCTATTGAACCAAGTACCGAAAAACAGCTTATGATTTATGTTTCTTGGAACTGACTCGGTTAGGCGAAATACGACGCTGGAACTCATTCTTCAATCGGAACATTCACAAAACTTTGTTGGTCTGACCCCCAGCAAAAATCTCATAATTTCGGACACAATCGTTTAAATATACGGATGTGTTTGGGAGATTTGATGAACACTTTTTTGGTAGATGTTATTAACTTATCCACCATCGGATACTTCTTTCGAATGACTTCTGCTACGAGGTGACATGCGTGTATGAGGCATGTTATGTGAAGAAGAGTCGGAAAGCATATTTTCAACATTCTACCAACTTTCAGCATTGTTGCGGCTCCGTCAGTAACGAACATTGTGGCTTGGGTTCCTGTGATACAAAATTCTCTCAACGAATCTTTTATTGTCTTGACAACGGTTTCTGCATTAGTTTTCTGAATCCTTTTACTGGATAACAACAATGAAGCTGGTGGATCATCACGTTTTAAAGGGCGTGCTACAACATGAATGACGCTGTGTTTCTGAGCATCAGTTGTTTCATCCACACATAGGCAGATTTTCTTATTTCTCAACTCGTCTTTTATACATTCCTTTACTGTACCTTGTATACGTGGCAAATTGTATCGTAATTACATAGATGTTGGCAGCTTCCATGAGGGGACGTACTTAGCCCAAAAAAGACGAAAGTGTTCATTAGATACTAGATGCTGTGGGATGTTACACACACTTAACGTAAAAATAAAATCATATAAAAATTGCCAGTATGGAATACTGTTTCTTAAATTCAATACATGACGTTTACTTTTACAATGTTTTCTACATTCAAACCTATCGCGACTTAGCAATCCGCTATTGCATAGTGTACAATAAATATGCGGACTTCTATATTCTAATCCAGAAAAATGCCTGAGATATTTATTCACATTCGAAGGGAACGTTACATCCTTTGGGCGTCCCATCTCCGCGTCCTTATTTGGCGTAAAGCGTGCAACGTACTGTCGCTTTGAACTCTCTCGCGGTACTGTTGAGATCGACTACGAGTTGAAAATTACCCCTACCCACGCCGCTACCGCTACGCTACTGCCACCCGGTACCACCTTTTTAACAAACTCTAGTTATAAGTGTGTTAGCCACTAATAGGCGAAATTTTTCGATAAAATTTTGTTTTTCCTTTTGTTTAATTAGAAATTAATTTTAGGGAAGCATTTATTTTTTTATTATTTCTTGCAGCGAGAAAAATACTTAAAATAACAATATATGTAGTAAAATTTGTGATAACAACACTATCCTAAATCCAACTATAATTTTCTTTACTACTAAAAAGTACTTTAATACTAAAAAGTAAGATTTTGGAGATAAAGAACAACTACAATGAATTGTAATTGTTTAAAATTTGACTTAGCCTGATATTTATATTAAAATTATTAACTTCAATGAATGTTAATTGAAATAATTATAATTAATACTCTATAATTCCAAAAATTATACTGTAGCTTCTAAGATTTCATACTCAATTTTTATGATTACACTTCTGTTTCTAAGATTAAATAAAATTGAGCATTGTAAATAAATTATTGACTTAATATTTAAGTCAAATACGATAAATTATGTTAAAGTAAGACCATTTGTAGATGTTTGTAGATAATAAGCACTGTGCAACATAAGTCCTGGAACACCTGAATATCTCTAAAATGTTTTGATTAGACCAATTTGAAGCGTACAATGTGAAATTTTTTAACCAATGTAGATGCCGGGATATTCAAATGTTCCGGAACTTATGTTACACATGTATATGTACGTCGAATATATGTTTCTATATTACTTGTAAGCATAACAATGTAACAATTATATTTATAAAACCCGGTAATTATACTAAAATACTGTAATAAAAGTCTGAATTAATCCATTGTTTTATTTCTCAAAAGTGAATAGGGGGTTGAATTTATTCTATTCTAAATAAGCAATAATCGTAATGCTTAAAAACCGATTCCCTCTTTAAATTACTGGAAACAGTTAAATATCTCTCCCGTTTTAAAATAAATCTATGGGCTCCTTTACAGTGATTTTACGAGGATAAAGTTCAAGCAATAATCTCCATAACTGCCTTTTTATAACGCCGTAAAAACTAAGGGCAATATCTCCGAAGCTCCCAAGGCAGAGACTGCTGGTGGAAATCTGATTCTTCGCCGTGACTCGCGTACTAGGTCATTCTTGTGTTTTGGACAATAAAATCGACAATTTACGAGCGTAGGCAGTATGATTTAGATCGTTCAGTTAAAAAGGCTTGCCAGAATAGAGTATAATAACTTGCGAACGTCGGCTGGGATTTCTTAGAGATACATATCGTCCGATATTATCTTTCCTCGACATTCTCCACATATACAAAGAACCTTTTACGGTGACCATCAAGTTTCTATTACGTCGGAAACTCTAAGAGCTTGAATATATGTTCTGTCAATAAAGTCTCTATGTGCTCTGCAAATTAGAGTACTTTATTTTTCTAATTTTAGTCAAAAAATTACGAACAAAAAAAAAATTACACGAAAAAATCTTTTGGTACAAATCGTTTTATTGCTTTTCAAAATACTTTCCATTAAAATTTATACCGGGTGATCCAAGATAGGTGGCGAGGTACCATATATGAGGAACTAAGAGTCGTATAGCTGTGGGTAAAAAATCTTCATAAGAAAAGTGGCCTAGAAAAAATGCTGGAAATGATTTTTAAGTTCCTACTTCTACCGCTAGGGGGCGTAACCACTATAGTCATAAAAAAAGGATTTTTCTAGAAATTATACCCATATAAGTTGTCAAATAAATCTTATCGTCGTAAAGCTAGTAGAATTTGGAATCCTGTTTGGGGGGGCTTTTTTTCTGTAGAACAAAAAATAAAAGCTCGAGGTGAGGGGTAATGTTTTGTAATTAAATTGGCTGTAATTTCGGTTTTGAATTAACCGAATTTGATAAACATGCTCTCATTTGAAAGAGGAAGCTGATTAAAATAAAAAAAAAAACATGACCTATTGATTCTCAAAGCCAAAAGCCAAAGGAAAAATCACAGTTTTTATAATTTTTCTCAGAAATTTCAAATGAAATTACCTAATTGTTATACCGTATTTGGAAAGTAGATTAGATTTCCAAGAAAAAATGTTAAAGAAGCAATTTGATATATCTATTAGTGTTTGAATTATCGCCAAAAGAATAACACGTTGATTCTTACACGGTTAAGCATGCTATGTAAAATTGAAAAATTTTTTTCACATTTAACTAAGCCTCTTCCATACTTGTTTTAGCGTTTTTTAACGTCCTCGTTGATTTTTAATTGTTGTTCTCCGCACCTTCCTTCGCACTTTATCCAGGCTTACGACTGGTTCAAATTATGCGGGACACAAAATTTGAAACGTGTTTAAAAGCCAACGGACCAAAATAACAATGGAAACAACAACGATTTTAATATTATTAATCAAACGTTCAAAGCAAAAACAAAACAAAAAAGAACGGGAAATTTATAAATGTTCAAAGAGACCCCCGTTTTGCACAATGCAACGCTCACATCTGTTTGTAATACTGAAAACAGCACGTTTAACTTCAGCTCGTGAAATCGTAGCAACGGCATCTCGAATTCTTTCAAACATATTTTCCCGTGTAGTTGGACGTGTTTGATACACAATATCTTTCATTCTTCCCCACACGTTATGATCCGGAGATCTAGGAGGCCACGGAAACAAACTACCCCTTCCAATCCGACGATTTGGAAAAGCAACATCTAAAAAGTTGCGTACTCTTTGAGAAAAGTATGCCGCACATCCATCATGTTGGAACCACAGGAAAAGAACAGGAAGTTCATTTCTTAAAAAGTCTAGGTATGTGTCGCCATTTAGACGATCAGTGAAAATAGACAGTCCTATAAATCTGTGTCCTAAAACTCCGCACCATACGTTGAGACTCCAACTGTTTTGGTGATCAACTTCCCGCATCCGGTGAGGATTTCGCTGTCTGCGCATTGTTTGGTTGATATTAGTTAAGTGATAAATTAGGTAAACGCGAGCAATAAGACATTAATTCAGTAGTTTTCGCCATCAAATATCGATTGTTTGACGTGCTGAAAGGTGATGCGACGTTGTCGATGGTTTTTCCTGATTTCATCGATGATTTCTGGCAAACAAATTATTGTATACCATTCAGCATTAACTGTTCTTCGATCCTCCAAAGTAATGCTTGCGACAAATCCAGTAGAACGAAAGAAACAACCAATCATTTTCTTGGATCCGGTTCATCTGGGAACACCAAAACAGTTAATTGTTGCTTATTATACGAATATATCCAGATTTTGTCGCCTGTTACGATGTTGTGTACCAAATTTTGAAGCTCCTCTGTAGAATTTTTTTAACATTTCATTACACCAATTGGCACGAGCTTTGTTTTGTGCTTGAATTAAATTATTCGGAATCTATCAGGAACAAATCTTTATCACATCCAAATGTTCATGCAAAATCGAACGTACCGCACAGAGGTATGGAATCAAGATTTAATCCAATCAAAAGACGACAATTTTTTTATTTTACAATTTGTTAATTTATGTCCAAAGAAACATTATACAAAATTCTTAGATTAGTGATTAAAAATTATTCCGAAGATGATCTCAATTTTCCAAATTCAATATGTGGGCCTTGTTTGCGTATGGTTTATAGACTCAAGAACGATAATATTAGGGAATTACATAGTTTGTTTAATTATTGTCAAATTAGTGTGTGATATCAACGGAAAACTCTGTGACTGTTCACTTTGTATTTGTGCTCGAAGTTCGTCAAGAAAAATAGATAAGTGTTTAAAAAGCTTGAAGGATTTTAGAAAAGGGCCAAACCTTATCTATCCAACATTTAACAGCTAAAAACCAATTCAGAAACAAATCAGTGATAAAAACACGTGCAGTTTGTATTGCAAAATTAATCAAAGGTCGCATCAGTGTTCTCAAGGCAAGAAAAAAGATACGTTATGTATCTGAGCATCAGTAGTTTCGTCCACAGTGAGCCAGATTTTTTGATTTCTCAACTCGTCTTTTATACAATCTTTTACTGTACTTTGCACATGTGTAATTGTACGCAATTGTTTTTTTTGGTACTTCCATGATGGAACATATTTATCCAAAAAAAGACGAGTTTTCATTATCTGCTAGGTGTTGTGGGATGTTGCACGTGCTCAACATGAAAGTCATACAAAAATTGCCAGTACGGAATATTGTTTCTTAAATTCAATACATGACGTTTACTTTTAATATGACTTCTACATTCAAATGTCGTGCGACCTAGTAACCCTATACCGCAAAATTTGCAACGAATGTGCGAACCGGAAAATTGCAAACCAGTAAAACGTCAAATATATTTCTTCACATGCGATGCAAGAGATGCACCAGGCTGACGCCTCATTTTTTCCAAAAAACACACAATGAGAATCCGATAAATAACCGAATAATCGAACTCCTCAATGTCTACCGCATTACTGAACTCTGCATCCACATACGTACATACACCCCCCAGGCGTACAGGCGTCTCTGCGGGTGCATCATTTACTGATTGATTTAAAATTTTCCGTAGGAGAATTAATTGTACATATAAACCCTAAAAAAATTCAAATTTTTTTAATGTAACCGCACTAGATATTGTATGAATATCACCGTTTTTTTTTTTGTTTTGATGAGATAGGTAATAGCATGACAAATTCCCATTTCATTACAGCACCTTTTTAACTAATGTAAAAGGAACAAATCCACCTACACTGTAAATACATATTTACAATTAAAGCTTTAATCTTATGCACAAATAGTCATCAGAGTTCAAACAACTTTACATGGTACTAAAAATTAAACTAAAACTCATCAACATTTGCAGTGATTTGCAATAAGAAATATCATCAAAAGTCCTATTGATACATTTCAATATGTCTACTATACCTCCAATAAGGTAATGATTAATGATTCTGGTACTGAACATCCTAAAATATTTTCTAAAATTGTGTATATACCATCCAATTAAATGAAGGCAAAAAAAATGTTGTTCCAAATGAAAAAAACTAACAATAAGTATGGTGGAAGTTGGTGTTAATATAAAATAATAGAAGAAGACTACTACAATTTATTATCTCATTAACTACTTAAAAGTCAATGTATGTAATCTCTTCTAATTTTAGAAAATACAATGCAAAAATAACTGCTACTGCGTCAATAAAACCATAAACACATAATCAAGCACGTGATGTATGTATATTCCTTAATAAATAATTTTAACGTTAGAACAATACGTACAATCTTTTAACATTAGAACAATACGTACAATCTCAACATATTTCAAACGAGACATTTTTATTTCTCTCAAACACAGAAATAGACACCTGCATCAATATCAGTTATATAGGTATTTAAAATAAAACGGATGATAACATCCGTTTTATTTGCATAAATGTTAAGTGTAATTTTCCATTCTAAATTAATTTACACATTTCGTCATCGTTTCACGTGCATTAACATAGACATGGCTTAACTTGTTCGACGTGGAATTACCTCTCTAAATTATTTTAGAACCACAAAACAATGAATTTGATTAATTTTTCATGAATGCTGGTCTAATGTTACTAAATTTAGTCTTTTTAAAATTGGAAAATTTTGTTGCGCTTTGTATCATTTGCAAATTCATCTATAATTTGCTGAAAAAGATTACATATGTACTTATTTAACAAGATGAGCTAAATTATTAATAGAGCGGGCCAAATTGCGCCATCCAACAGAATCGGAATCAGGCGCAACGGCCGCTTATTGTAAATAGCGTATATGTGAGTCACAGCAGATATGTGATATTTCGAAATTAATACACAAGAGTAAAAAAATAAAAGCTGACGCAATAATAATGTTTAGTAATTAGAGCGGATATATATACATATATATATATATATATATATATGTACACGCTGAGGTGTTTTTATTTTCATTATGATTTTTTATTTGATTGAAAACGGTATGCGTTGTAAATGGGATATAATAAGGAAATAACTGAGAAACTGAACGCTTTTTTTATTCTGTTGTACTTAATAATGTAACTGTAAATAAAGATATAATAAATAAATTCTATCCTTCTTAATAATGCGGATAGGCTTGTTTAAAAAGTTGCACCATCAGATAAGTTTCCACATTTGCCTCGGTGAAGGATGTTCGCCGAGACGAAAAAATGTTCTTATATTTCGAAAACGACCGTTCCACGTCTACCGAAGTAAGACAGGCGTAATTAAAATAATCTTTAGACTTAGTCAAGGAATCTGCAGATGCCCCATCGCACATTTGTCTTAATCTCGTGTAGTCCGGATTCTTTTTTAAAACACTATCGAACTTAGCTAAAACTCGTCCACTTGTTGCATCGTTTATACTGTGTAACAATGTACTAACTTCGTCCACGACTTGCACTGATTCTACCAACGACAATCCAGAATTTTGCAAATTTTCTATCGCGTCTACTAACCCTTTGTAATTGTTGCGAATATTCTTTAGATGTGTTTCAACAGAAATATCGAGAAATCCCTTCTGGCTCATCCTAATAGCTCTAGCTTCGGCAGGGACGAATTGCAAAATAACGGATTTGACTTCTTGAAAATGTTCATTATAATAAAAAGCGGCTTTTAACCACGTTCCCCAACGCGTAAGAATGGGCTGTGGTGGTTCTCGAATACCAGGGCATAACCTGTGGAATGCCCTAGTCCTCTTAGGACTTTTGAGAAACACTTTTTTTGTGTTTGCTATTAATGCATCCACCTCCGGGTAACACTCTCGAATAGTTTGTGCCACAAGATGTAAAGCATGGACTTTACACGTAACACGTAAAAGTCCTTCACACTTTTCTTTAAGGGAACGGCCTACACTACACATTGTTGCTGCACCATCGCTCATGAACAACAGTTGACTGGTTGACACTTGAAATTTTTGTAACGTTTCGAGAACTACGGCCGTAATTGCTTTACCAGTACACTGTTTTAATCTTCTGCTGGCTAATAGAATTGCAAAATTTGGTTTAATAGGATCTAATACGCGCACTATTATATTCAAAATAGATTTTTTTTTGCAATCTGTCGTCTCATCAAGACATAGCCACAGCTGTTTATCTTTTAATTCGGCTTTAATTCGATTTTCAATGTCCTCACGTATTCGTGGAATATCTCTCCGTAACGCTGTCCGAGATGGTAGTATCCACTCGGTATTGTATGTACCCCAGAATTTTCGAAATGCTTTTTTATCAAGTATACGAAGTGGTAGACCGCATACCATAAACGTTAAAAGCAATTCTAATTGAAATTGACGTTGTTGTGACACACCATTTCTTTTATTTCTGTGGTGTGCGCTATTTATATGTCTTTCACAATCACGTTTGCTCCAGCACAGTAGTTTCTTTTTACAAACTTTACAGAAAATTGTACTCCCATTGTAGTGTAAATCCACAAATTCACTAAGAAATTTATTAACTTTCGTAGGTAATGGCCGTTTATTTTGAATAGTTACGTTAGACATAATCACTAAAGCGAGCACACCGACGCTTGTTTCTAGTATGCCACGAAGTGGTGCAAACGTAACATCTGCAGACTCGTCATTTGTTGATGAATAGAGCGCGTCATCCGTAAATGAATAAGCGCGCTGTTAGTTCGTAGCCGTCGATGAATGAACTTTTTTTTTGTAGTGGCCCACTGTGAACAACGCCCTATTTATCAACGAACACCCAAACTACAGGTGTATATTTGCGCGTCTTCACGACGTAATAGACAGTGGTTTTGGTCCTCATCCTAATAATTACATATTTAAATTACCTATGTTTACATACATATATGCGCCCGGCAGCCTGATTGCGAACCTGGCGCGTGGCGCTCTTGGCCCGCTCTAATTATTAATCAATTGTGAAGAATAATGTTTTATACTGCTAGTGACATCTCTTACGCGATAGTTTGATTAACATTATTTCTCCATATATTTCCGAGAGCAACATCTGCTGTGAAATAGATTAACCGTATATAACTAGCTTCTAAACAAAAGTAAAATACAGGATTTTAAGTTAGTAATTTTTATTTAAATTAATTTTAAGTTTTAATAAATGATACAATAAAAAGATGTTATTTCTAACATGTTCTATCCCTACTGTAAA
Source organism: Dynastes maya (assembly GCA_029619315.2). Classification (NCBI taxonomy): domain Eukaryota; kingdom Metazoa; phylum Arthropoda; class Insecta; order Coleoptera; family Scarabaeidae; genus Dynastes; species Dynastes maya. Next base: position 5,464,949 of record JAROYE020000006.1, read on the forward strand.
CGATATTTACAAGTACTTTCCTATCCATTTCAATGTAACTACCATTTTTAGAGCTAGGAGTGTTGCCAAGACAAATGGGGAGCTTTACCGCTAAGGTTTCGTTTACGTTTATGTCGCCTGTCAATTTCGGTTCATCGTTTGTCTTGTTATTTATTACTTCTAATGTCCATTTCTCCGTGTTAATTGAATTGCATTTATTTTTGAGTGAATCAGTTGTGGGGTATAAATTGATGACCTTCGGCCATACTTTTGTTGATATATTTCCGCGGAAAATTTGAAAATAAAGCACATTCCGCTTTGTTAGAAACGATTTGCAAATGCTCCCTTATACAGAGAATTAATTCAACAGGATCGATAATTTTCAAATGTATTTAGAATTCACTAAAATTAATAAATTTGATGGTACAGTAAACCCTCATTATAGCGAACAGGCACGGAAGGATAATGTTCGTTATATCGAGGTGTTCGTATAAATGAATTTTCATTAGTGCGAATTAGTTCGTTGTAAAGAATAATAGCATTTATGTATGTGCATCCATAATAAGAATGTTTCAAGTGTTTATTATTAAAAACATATTATATACTATATGAGATTTCATTGCATATTATATATTCTAAAGTAATACTATAGCAAAAATTAATACATAACTCTATTTTTTTTAAATAGCGTTGCCAATTTTATCTTTATTTTTTATTATGGTAGATAATGATTTCGGAATGTTAAATTTTTTCGCGATTTTAGTTTTGATTTGTTTTTTTCTACCTCTTCTAAGATGTCCAATTTTCTTTTTAAAGAAATCTCTGGTCTTTTGTCACTCGTTTTTATTAAATTGTGTGTATTCGCACAATTTATGTTAACGATTAAATCTTAACTCTAAAATAACCTCTCAGAAACGAAAATAAAAAAATTGTTAATAAAAAAATGCCGCTTTGGAAACGAATGTTTACGCACAGTTTCTACATTATGTAGGTGTAAGATTATATTGGTTCGTATTAATGGTATATTTTTATATTAGTTTTTGGGCGTTGAAAGATTAAAATTGTTCATACGCACCTGAATTTTGACCGGTGGAAAACCCTGGATTATCTGTGTTATTGGCCTCATAGCTTATCCCGGTTTGTGACTAGAAAAGATGGCAATCTTCTATTAACCTACCATAAGTATCTTCATGCTTTTCGTCATATTCTGCAAATGATATAAACGAACAAAAGCTGATCATTCTTTTGAGAAAAGGAAAAAATAAAAGAAATTGAAAATCAATTACCTTTATTAATCTGTTCTTTTTTTTTCTATACTTAACAGTCAGTACTTTTAATAATAACATTATTTTATTTTTATTAACCTAGATTCGATAATGCTAAAATATATATACTATATGACTACAAATTGGTGAGACACACAATCTATCAGCGCTCGTATCACAAAGAAGGAAAGGACACAGTCACAGTGACAGAATGTAACAGTAGCTTCCAATTTGGCAAAATTACTTACTTAAATAATAATGCAATTATTTCACCAAACGGATTCGAGCATACCTACGAGGTATGGCAATTAAATAACCGGACTGGTGCTACTATCGGCAAACAGCGAGCACGCCACAGCAAGTTTGAACATCTCTGTGCTTGCAGATGCTTCCCCCACCCTGAGCTCAATCGGCACGGTTGTACGTCGCTCAGTCTCGCTGTAGCAATCGTCCGTTCAAATCCTTACGCTAGCGTCGCGTCGGAAAAATGCAGGGTGTTCAGATCGAGCAATGAGTTAACCTCAAGGAAAAACTGGGGTTCTAAGTACTCTTCGTGAACGAGTGAGAAAACGAGGACCCGATTTGTGGAAGAGCAAATCCTGGATGCTCCACCAAGACAATGCGCCAGCCCATTCCGCCTTGTCACCGTGTTGGACCGCCCACCGTACTCGCCCGGCCTGGCACCCTGTGACTTTTTTTTTATTTCCTAAGGTAAAATCTGAGCTTAAGGGGACAAGATTTGACAGTATGGAAGCGGTGAAAGCGAAAGTGACGGAGGTTCTCAACAAGCTGACAGAAACGGACTTCTAGCATTGCTTTCGACAGTGGAAAATTCCTACGGAGCGTTGTAAGGATCGGCAAGGAAATAAACTTTGTAATGAATTGGTGATCAATAAAATGTTTTGTAGCACCAGTCCGGTTATTTAATTGTCACACCTCGTATATGTAATAATATAAGTTTTTTGAGATTCAACATTTCTTTTTGGCTAACACTTAATTAGCTAGTGAGAAGCGGTATTGTCGTTATATGATAAATAGTTCTTTTCATAATTTAGGCAAACTAAAGAAAGAACTATTTAATGAATTAGAGCAGATAGATGCAAATAGAAAAATAAGTATCACACGACTATAGACAATAGTATAGCACCTATTTATTCAACAACCAACATCATTAGTCAATACTAATAGAGATAGGTAGTAGTAATATGTAGTAGACAGATCAAGTACTAAATCAGAGGCAATTAATTCTAAATACACAAACATAGAAAAGGTGGAGAGACTTTCCATGCTCCAAGGAATTAAAAATAATTGAATATAAAAATAACACTAGCGATAAAGTTTAAAGTCGTCGTATATGTCTAAGGCACATGGTAAAATAAAAGCTACCCTCTTCTTTAATTGCCTCCGATTCTTAACGTATATAGCAACGTTTTTCTATAGTTTAGAGTTAGACTATTCAACATTTAGAACATTTATTACTTTTTATTTAGTTTGTATTCTACGTCTTACAAGTTTGACTTAATTTTCTAACAAATACTGTATTGTTTTTAATTATAAACTAACTGTGGTAAATTAAGCAACTACTTCAAGATCAATAAAGAAAAAAATTATTATGATTTATAATTAACAGGATATATGAAAAAGAAAATAAATTGAATCTCATTCTAAATGCCAAAAATTTAAGATAAAATCTATGAAATAAATATAAAAATTATTATTCGTCTTTAAATCAAACGAAGATAGTAAATAAGAATATTTTCAATTTTCTGTTGTAAATTAGTACTTTGGGAATGACAAGTCTATAAAACCTCGATTTGGCGTTTTAAAAAACATAAGAGGAATAGTACAGGGTGAGTCAACGATTTGGCATAGTCCATTTATTCTCCAAACAAAGAGCACAATCTAAAAATATTTGTAACTTCCAAGTTATCTTCTATCATTTTTGTATTCTACACCACATTCTAAATATTTTCTATTGGTGGTACGTTATACATTAGTCTAGTAGCGTTGAAGATACCGTGCGACCTCGATAATCCGAATTTTCAGTAAATCGGATTCCGGACCTGCGTTTTTAGAAGAAATCGATCGTGAGGGATTCCCCTAACTTCCTAAATTCGGCGGGTTCTGTTATTTGGAAGTTCACATAAGCAGTGGGTGCCTTTGCTTTGACTGCTACATATCGTGTCTGAGGATCATGTAATTGTTTAGCTGTTTTTTGTTACATAGTATGTACATACGTGTTATCTTGTGCTACATAAGTATATACATACATACATACATACATACATGTAAACATCTTTTTTTACATACATATATTAAATTGCCTCCTAAAAGAAAACACGTTGTCAATAAAACAAAAATCCGATATAATAGAAAGACTAGTCCGCGGTGAAAGTGGAAAAGTGTTGGCAAATGAATACGGGGTAGGAACATCAACAATTTTGGATATAAAAAAGAACAAAGACAAAATCAAAAGGTATGATATATTTCAAATACCATTGTGAACTTTTACTAACTAGTGTAATTTCTTTTAGACTTATTGGCAAATGTGATTCCGTTCTCGACCTCAGAAAAACATTACGAAAAGCCGAATATCCAAAAATTGAAACCCATTTGTATGTATGGTTTTGTACACGACGATCAAGACACGTTCCAATTTCCTATGACATTTTATCTACCAAAGCACAACAGTTTTATTCTGAAATCTATGGAAATGATAATTTTAAAGCTAGCAGGGGCTGGATTTCTAATTTCAGAAAAAGGCATGGCCTGCGTTCTTTAAAAGTGTGTGAAATATCCACCGGTCAAAGTGCCGTCGATCCCTTCCTAAGTGCATTTGCAGAGAGGATTAAACAATTAAAGCTCGCACCTACTCAAATATACAATGCAAATGAATCTGCTCTGTATTGGAAAATGTTTCCTGAAAAAACGCTGGTTCGTGGTCAGGGAAAAACGCCACCAGGTCGAAAACAACTGATTAAAATAATCGAATCCAATTAATTATTGAACAACAAATGAAAATCGGAAAAGAACATATATGAGTTTTCTTTACATTACTTTCACAGTACAATACACTCCTGGAGTTCGGTCTGCTCCTCCCGACTCAGCCTGTATAATGAAAATTAGCCATAATGCAATTTCAAGATACAAACAAAAGCTTAACCCACGTAACGCATATCAAAATTATTTCGAAAATTCTAGTTTGAAGAACAATTCCAATGAAATTCTCCTTACAACTTAAACTCTATACAATCAATCAACTTGGCCAATTCCCGAAATAAAATGTATTTTGTTGAAATATTGCAATGTGTTAGAAGTAGAGATGTATCATAATTAACGTGACTAGAATTTAAACAAGGTTCTTATGCACATTAAAAAAATTAATAAAATCTCTGCCAGAAATTGAAAGAAAATTATGAAAAATGTACAGCACAGAAATTAATATACAGTACCGCATCATAGCAACCTCTACACGTAACATTTGGTAACAACACCACTTATACGTCTTTTAGTGACTATCATCTATCATTTGACTAACCTACTGAGGTGGTTGTTGGGGTGGGGGTTGTTCTTGAGAAGGCTGTGACGCGCCTTCCGAGTTTCCATCATTACTTTCGGATAAGTTCTCGTCCCGCTGGCCCAATAAGAAATCAATAATACGATAATCCCTCCCATTATCCGTATTTGCGATCCACAGAGGGAGCCACTTATTCACCAACAACCATTGCACCGAGACCTTGCTAATTCTACCCGTAGAATCTGTCGTACCGTACAAGCTTTCTATTGCGTAATGATTACTGTCAATACCGCTACCACATGATGACGATAGATGGCGTTCTATCCTACCTATTCCATGTCCTATGATGTCTATACGTCCATAAGCGTTGCCAATTCGACCGTAAGTGCTGCTACAGCCGGGTAAGTCGTTGATATTCGGCACGCCAGCTTGATCCTGCATGGGTGGAGCGTTGTTGAGGGAAACATCGGATGGGCCTTGAGGCAGATTGTGGTCGATATTATTGAGGCGAGCTTGTCGAAGCATGGGAATGTCGTCGATGGATTCGTAGATGTTCTCGTTGTCGGGATTATTGCTGCCATCGGGGTCGTTGTTGATGGTTTCGTAGACGTTTTCGTAATTTTGACTGGGGGACGGCAGTCTATCGTAGCCTACGGCGCCCTCTGCGTTGCTATTATCGTCACAATTTGCATATCTAGAGAAAAAAATATTTTATTTTCTAACTCTCTAATCCAAAGCAAAGAAGCTCCATGGAAAATTGCTAAATCAATTAAATTCCAACCCAACAAATATGCTCAACGTCTAGATTTCTTTTCAGTTTTAGCACATAAGTGAAAAATGTACAGGCTGTTCTAAAACTTTGAATAGTACAGAAAGTAAAGTAGTAAAATCATTATTGAAACGGTCTTGTATGTGACATTTATCCTGGAAGTCTGTTCAATGCCTGGTTTGATAATATTCCTATCATTTGCCAACTTGCTTGCTTCATTCCACTTCATGTGTCTTGCAATTCAAGAGAGTTGATACAATTTTAGCCAGTGCAAACCTGCATATTGAAAAACATTTTTCGAATTTTTAGAGGTTAATTTTGGAAAAACCAATATTACTTGCCCGCCATCAGGAAAAGCGTTACTTGTGAGACACTGTTGTATACCTGTACTGTTGATAAACAAATGCTAACGGACGTAAAACAGTAATGTGCAAGTTATAAAAAGTATTATTGCTAATAGAGATTATAATAAATTTAAAATAAAGAACATGTTAATTTCAATGTGCTGTATTGTAATAATAATAAAAAGAGTTATTACCTTCCAGCAGCAGCGACCCCATTGCCAGCAATGGCAAAACTTCAAATGGGTTTATCTATTATTGCCACACCAGCATAGCTACGTCCAATGCTCATACAACTGGGTAACATCGTCCACGTCTCAGTTTTAGGATTGTATACCTCTACCGAAGCTAAATTACTTGAACCATCATCGCCTCCCACAACATATAACAAATTATTCATAGCTACAACGCCTGCGTTTCTCCTACATAAAGCCATGTCATTAACGGAAGTCCAAGTTCCAGTTTCGGGATTGTAAGCTTCAACTGATTTCCTGACTAGAGGACCATCGTGGCCACCAACAGCGTATAAGATGCCGTCTAATACTCCAACACCTAACAAAATAATTTTGATATACCGAAGTAGTGATGTTACCTTGACTCGAGTGACTCGAGTAATTTACCAGCACCACTTCGGCGAGAACCCATATCTGCCACGCATGTCCAGGTATCAGTTTCTGGGTTGTAACATTCTACAGAGCTTAAACATTGCCTTGAAGCACCGTCATAACCACCAACCTATAATACAAAGAAGCTATTACGTAAATTGATATAAAATTCCGCTATTATTTGCAAAAATCCAGGGATTGTAATCAATTTAAAAGTTGCGCAGCTTAATTAATAAATAGAAATGTTGAAATATTGAAATCCTACCGTATCCGTATCACTTACAGCATACAATAAATTAGTCAACACTCCAACACCAACGCTACTCCTTCTAGTGGACATAGCTGAAATGGTACACCACTCCTGCGTTCTAGGATCGAATTTTTCAGCTGTATTCAACCCTGTCGATCCGTCAAAGCCACCAACTGCATAAATACAGTTTCCTAACACTGCCACGCCCAATGTTGACCGTCTAGCTTCCATATTGGCGCAGCTGCTCCACTGATCTAAGGAGGCATCGTAGACGTCGACCGTTCTAACCCTAAGTGAACCGTTAAATCCGCCTACCGCATAAACTTTCCCATTAATAACAGCAAGTCCGGCTCTGCACCGCCTAGTTGGCATTTCAGCTACTTGGTACCATCGTTCTTCTTTGAAATCGTAACATTCTACGCTTCTAATTGCTTTTGGAGCTTGACCACCAACTACTAGCAATACCTGAAAATAAGGAAGATGTAGAAGAACAAAAACGATTAGGGTACATACGAGGGTGGGTCAATATGTCCGTGACTTTCTCAATTTCTCGTGTTGCAAATTGAAAAGCAACACCGCTCCAGCTACGTCATTTAGTTAAAGTTTGACAGCCATTGAAAGCAGACAACATCGTGCATTTTGGCGAAAATGAAAAAAGCGAATTTTGTGTGCTATTTTTTGCGGATGAAAATCGTCACTCAAATCAAGGCTAGGCTTGATAAATATCATAAGGACTCTGCACCATCAGAATCAATGGTAAAGAAGTGGTTTACTGAATTTCGTTATAATCGTACTAGCACTAATGACGCCGAACGTTCTGAACGTCCAATTGAGGTCACTACACACGAAACAATCGAAAAAATCCACAATATGGTGTTAGCCGATCGGAGATTGAAAGTGCGCGAGATTGTAAAAGCCATAGGCGTATCACATGGCTCAGCGGTTTCGATTTTGAATTTACCAAATAACTATGTTGAGACCTAGATACAAAGCGCTAGAAGGCCAAATTGTTTGAGCATTAACGGATGGTAGAATATTCCCGGCGAACCAATATGTGCATGTATATCGACAAAGGACGGCCTCACTGTTCTAATTGACCCAATAGACACATCAGGTCTTCGGCATACAGCAAATTACTTAGAAACTTTGTCGGCAAAGTGCGTTCAAGAGGTAGCACTGTCTCTGAAAGTGATGCAAATGATAAAAATGAGACAACAGCTACAAAATTAGTTTGTTCGGACCACATTTTTAACCTCTTAGCTAAACATTTCGACACACCAGCAGCATCAAAACATGTAATTCAAATAATAAAATATTTTCGCAATAGGCATTTTGTTAGAGCTGTCTACAATAAAATACTACATGGAACTGCACCAATTTTACGGTTGGAAAAAGGTAAAATACCATGTACCTGGCTGACTACAAATATAATTAAACGAAAATAATAAGAAATATAATAGGCATATGGTGGCGAAAGAAAATTACAAACAGTGAACTTTGGGAAAGAACTGGACAAAGAAACTATGCCACATTACATTACATTGGACACTAAGAGGAAACAGAACAAAGGGTAGACCATGAAACACTTGTAGGAGAACGATCAAAGAAGAGACTGGAAAAAGTATTGCAGAGTTGCGAAAAATTGCGCAGGACTGAACAAAATGGAGAGAATACGTCAAAAACATATCCACGGAGCTGACTACGTAGTAGACAGCTCGTGGGATAGAGAACATTACACTCTACGTCCTAATAGGGAATAATTAGTATTATTATTACGTTACTATCAAAAAAATTAAATTAAAAAAATAAGCTTACTTTCGGTAAACCAACAGGTTGCCTTGGCTTAGTCCTTGGAGTCTTGATACAGGTCTTCACATCACCTTTCAATAAATGATATTTCAGAGCTTCAATAATAAAATCTTTACAGTGAAGATCGGCTTTCAATAGTGGTTCTTCTTCAACTCGTTGCACCAAGTACTCTTGAGACATCAAAGGTAGCCGAACGTGTTCCATTAAAGCCGAAAGATGTTCTTGTCTATGTTTTAAATCATGCTGAACCCACGCTATCACGCATTCAAAAACCTGCATTAAATATCAATAAATACCAAGAGATCTTTACAAATATAAGGAAAATACCTTTTCTTCGGAAGGTACCGTTAATCTATCACTACAAATCAGCTTAGCGACTTGTTGATGAGACAATGTTAAAAATTCTTCACATTCAACTACCTCTCTAGAAGAAATAAATGGTAATACAGAAACGATAGATAAAGAATTGAAATTACATACGGAAAATGTAGTTCGATGTAACTTTCCGCATTATTCAACAAGTCGAGGCAACCGTGTAAATCAGCAAATGCTCTAATACCCAGACAATTCGATGGATGAAGTTGAACTTGCAAGAAATCGCAGCAAGCGTCACGAACATCAGTTAATTGCAAAAGATTTGCCGCTGGTAACAATACCTGTAAATATATTTCAATAAAACGACTATTAACGTTTGTTTTTAAAAAAATTACTTGCACATTTTCTTCCGTAACTTGCACTTCAGATGTATAAACATATTCGATTAATAACGTAAGAGCTGTACTATCTATTTCTTTAAGCGTGATCTTATCTTGTTTACTTTCTTCGAAACTTGTAAACATCGCATAGAAATAAGGTGAACAAGCAGCTAACACCATCTTATGAGCTGGTATTTCAACGCTATCAGCTATTAGAGTGACATCGCATAAAAGTAATTCTCTAAAATTTGAAATAGGTTGGCGATGTATTCTAAGATATGAACAATGACTTACTGTCTCATATGGTTCATAACATCAAACGCTCTATGTGTATGATGATTATTTCGATATGGTGGTTTATCTTTGCTGTTTGGCCTTGGGACATGTTTCTGTGAGCTTTCATCAAGTGAATTTTGACTAGCATAGCGCAGTAACAAGCAGCTGAAAACGTTTTAATTATTCACAAAGAGTATACTTCACAACTAAGTTAATTTATGTTTCGTTTTTTTATCTTTTCAATCCTTGAAAAATTAAGAATATGCATGAAGAATTTATGCAATTGTATAGAGAGAAATGTAAACATACAAAATACCGGACAAGAATGCAGAGAGAATTCTAAAAATAATTCATTTTTTCAGAAACACCAATGGACAAAGTACATAAAGCAACATAAATCAGCATTTAAACTATTTCCTATCCTATAATCAAGGTTTTTTTTTTTACCTTCCTTGTCTCTCCATTGGAATATCACGCTCAAGATCGCAGGATCCCTCTCGAATATCTCGATCGATGTCCATTCTTCGTAATCACAGATTAGAAGAGCATAATTATCGGGAAACAGTTAGCGAAGAAACAACAGCACTTTCCACAAATATTTCACTCCCTTCTGATGACTAACAACGGCCAAAACTACACCAAAATATTTACATATTACGTATATTTACGTTTTAGCGTCAGCTGTACGTGTTTTGTGTGTGTATATGTTCACACAAACGCAAATTCGAAAGGATGGGGAGACGAAAGAATAAATTAAAAAAAGATGCATCATTTGCCATGTATGTTATTAACGTTCAGCTAAGATTAGCGGTTATAAGTGAGTTCGGATATTAGTTCAGAGATACTTCAATTACCCGAAGTACCCTACTCGCGCTCTTTGATATTCGAAAATATCATAGAGTTACTCCATCCAAGTTCGGGAATGATAATTGATAAAACATTACTAAAAGGAATACTCGGTGTTCGTTTAGGAGTATGGCTTGAGGGATCCACTCTTGCTCCACATGCTCTATACTTTTGATCTGCTCCGATCAAATATCCGAACTCAGCTAATGTAGCGATCTAGCGAAAGCGGAGCGCTTTTGATATTGTCGGGCACTTTCAAAACCGTTTTACACCACACTATTTATTATTCAATTTCAATTTGGGTAAACATGCAGAAACGGTACCTAAAAAGTGTCCATGTAACACTTTAGGAAAATTGTGGGTAATTCTGCAGTTTAGGGCTCCCATTTAACGTTACTCATCTGCGCATTCATATAACTAGACAATGTTGTCAGATTACAATATCAGTATTAAAAGAAACATATTAACTAGTCTTATTTATTTACTTCTTTAATAAAAAGCGCAGAATTGAGACACGACAAGTGGCCAGTGACCTTTGGCAAAATGTCTTTCCTGTCATTTACAGTGTGATCTATGGCATTATTACAATCATGCCATGTGCCCCAATTTGCATTTACATAGCCTTCAAATATTTCACTGGATTTATGTTTTATAACCGTCAACTTTAGGTTTAGTGTATCTTTAATGGATCTCAGCACTCTTTTTAAATTTTTCAACATTTCTTCATTTGGCTCATCATAAATAAAACACGCGTGAAGTATGAACATATTATTCAAAAAGACCTATAATACAACTTTTCATTTAACAATATAACAATGCGCATGCGTCTGATGGATCACTGGACGATAATCTTCAAACTGGAGCAACTATTAGCAAACGGTTCGAAATTAATTTGGAGATTAGCACGAACGCCAAATTATGTCAAACTATATTTTTACTGCACGAACACTATTTTTGTAATGCGCATGCCCCCGAAGATTTCAAATGATTTTAAATCGCTGCAAAAACAAACCTATAATTTTATTAGTAATTGAATGACGTGTTGGTTACTCTGATACTGCACCTGTACGGCGATTCAAGTATAGTATAATGTGTCCAACTCATTGATGCTGTGACAAAAAATTTAATGTACATTTTTTAATAAATTTTATTGTACATGAAAATATTTACCGTCGCATGCAAAATTTTCATCATAAATTTTACGGCATTAATTATTTTTCTCCTCAATTTTCAGGGCAATGTCTGCAATATCACTCTGGACGTATAACGTGAAGATAGGTTCACATTTCTCGGTTCGCTTGGCGCCGATGTTTGACAGTTTTAAACTTGTGTTTGGCAGATTTTTCCTTGTTTGTCGTAGACTGATTTTAACCATTTTAACTCATTGTAAAGTTAATTTGTGTACTTTAAGTGCATCCCTACATTTGTATTTAGCTTAATTTCGATATGTGAGTATAGGAAGTAGTGCATAATTATTGAAATTCATTCTGTTACATATTTATTTTTTAAATTTTATCTTAACTTTAACTTATTTGCATAGAGGTAACTGATCCAATTTTGATTTATGGATTAAAACAGATAAAAAATGTATAATTAAAATTGTCGTCATACAAAAAATATTGATTAGGTTTATTAGAAATTGTAAGGATATTACGCATTGGTTTGGAAAAGTTCAACAGTTATTTCTTTTAAATTTAATTAATTTTTAAAATAATTAACAAATGGTTAATAAACAGCGTGATGTACAACGGTCGCACCATACCGATTTCAATGCGACATCTAGCGGTGCAGAGTATGATTAAACATTTACATTTTAAAATTTGAATACTAGAGAAAGTTTGACGGTTTATTTATATTTCAAAGAAAAATTATGAACTTTAAAAATCAACATTCTAAATTCCTACTGCATTAAGAAAAGTAATACAAACAAGTTTTATATTATTTATTATATTTAAAACTTAACAACTTTATTAGGCTTATTACTACCTAGTCTCACTTTATTTTTTCTTTCGTCTTCTAATCCTTCTATATTACTACTGTTCATCGTATCCAGTTTAATAGTTTTCGATTCCTGTTCCACTTGGAATTTAGGGCAATCTTTCTTTAAGTGTGTAACATCTCCACAAACTCTGCAAGCACCACCCTTAGGATACAATCCTTTTTGATTATCAGGACATTGTCGAGATATATGGCCTTGTTCGTGACATATGAAACAAGTTGCGTATTTGAAATTATCGTTTCGAACTACTTTGCATTCAAAATGGGTATGCTCCGTTGAACCACATTTAAAACAAATACCTGTTCCGATCATTTCTTGCTGTGAATTCTCATTGAGGTTTGGACATTCCGACAAATTGTGTCCAGATTTCCTACAATTAAAACAAACTTTTTTCTTCTCGCGTGCTAAAGCTTTTTCGGCTTTTCTCCTTTCAAGTTTTAAAGCTGTTTGTACTTCGTTTTTTGGAATTCCTTTGCTAATCATTTCTTTTCGTAGCTTACGCAATCTTTCGGCATCTTCTTTTTTAATGGGGAAACCATCGCAATAATCTATTTCTATATCGATACCGTTTATATTCATAGTGTGAATTTTATCATCTGGTTTTCTTCTTTTATGTTCTTCGTTATCTCTTACTTTTGGTAATTTACGGTTTGTTGTATCTTTTGTTTGATTCTCTTGTTCTGCTGCAGCTTTGGCTTCTTTTTCTAATGCTTTACGCAACTTTTTATTTGCAAGTTGTCGTAATCTTTTTGCTTTCTTTTTATTTATTCTTTTGAGTTGATCCTCTGTTAATTCTCCAATAGGCGTTTTAGATTTTGGTTCATTATTTGATTTTTTATGAGGGTTCGCTTCATTTTCCTTTTTCTTACCTTTCTTTAAAGATTTCTTAGCTGTGTTTTTTACTTTATGTTCATCTTGTACTTCAGGATCTTCTACTGAAATATTTTCATCTGTTTCATTAATAGAAGGAATCTTTAAAGCTGTTTTCTTAGGTGATTTTGCTTTCGCCTTAACTGTAGTAATAGCGGGAGTAATTTTAGCACTAATTTCCTCAGGTGCATCATCATCCGAATCCATTTCAATAGATTCCTGCACTTGCTTATGTTTCTTCTTTAATTTTTTAATTTGAGTATTAGGGGATACCAATTCATTTTCTTCTAGTCCTTCATGACTCTTCAAAACAATTTCACCATTCTCCGAATTCATATTTTTCTTTTTCTTGTTTTTGGGTGTTTCATCTTTTTCCTGCTTATCTAAAACTTTCTCTATTTCAGAGATAATTATATTTAACTTTTGATTTTCCTCCGCGCTTTCACTTCCTTCACTAATTTTCCTTTTCTTTTGTAATCCTTTCGGAGTCCTCACAGTATCTGCTGGTGATTGCTTGAAGTCTGCCCATTCAGGTTTCACTTTATTTTCCCTTTCTTCCAAGAAATTTTTATAGTTCTCTTTTCGTTTGTCTTCAAATTCTTTTCGTTTCTTACTTTCTTGAACTTCACGTTTCTTTTCTTCTAATTGTTCTTTCATAGTCTGCCAAGATGTAGCTTCTTCTGGGATGCGCTCGTTCGAAGCTTTCGAACCTTTCGCTCGTGCAAATCTGGTCATTATTGAGAAAAATTGGAATTTTCAATAAATTCAATAAAAGGTACAATTTGTAATTGTTTTTAGGTTATGTTTATACCATGTGAAGATTTGACAATTGTTATAGCCAAATTCTAAAAATAAAATATTGCTAATGGAAAATATTGAATGAATTTTATTTAAAAGCAAATCCTTTCTTGGATTATCGTTATATATTTTCAGGGTAGTCTAAAATATTTCTTACCAATGTACTTTCGAATAATTGCTATATTTACATTAAAAAGAAAATTTAATGCACTACTCATTTTATTTAGGGAAATCATTAGGGAGAATGTGTTGGCGACATTGAGGTACTAAATTCGCGGTCAATTATTTGAATTTAAATCAAAGGGAATATGGTTTAGAAATTCAATTTTTTTAATCACCTGGCAATAAATTCACACATTCCAAACTTGTATTCATGTACGCAATGAAATAGTTTAATGTTTATAATTATACACAACTAGTTTAGAGAAAATGATATTCAATAATTTATTTTTTAGATTTTCTGATATATGTATATGTATAATGAACTGTATGAACAACGGTAAATAAGGAACATTAGGGAAAAAAACCTATAGAAGTTTTTAGTTTCTTGTAGGATGTTTGACCGTTGCAAAAATAGACACGGTTCTACAGAATACTTTTTAATTCTAAATTGAGTTAATCTTCAATTTAAATTTAATTCGTGATTACATGAACTACTGTTTATATATGCATTTTGAGCTGCTTTAATTCGTAATTAACTAATTTAAATTAAATTAGATTTGGGGTGATTTGCAGCACAAAAATATATTAGAGTATGTTAACGACGATATTTCAATAAATATTTGTTCTATCTTAATGAAATTATTATTAAATTTATGCAAATAACTGTTATTTCCTTGGAATTTTACATTCTTTCAGGATAATATTTATAAATGTCGAGGTGACGTTTAGTTTTAATCACGAATTAATTTAATCAATTATTAAAGTTGTTTAGTCGCGATTATTGGCGTGACAAAATTAAGTTAATCAGAGATTAACTTGCTAATTCATGATTAAATATTTAATTCACTTTCGAATAAACCGGGGGTAAAAATAATAGATTTATAATAAAATTTGATTGATTGATAAATATTCCAAAAAAATTAATAATATTCAACTGTAAAAATAATTCATTGAATATCCATTGGAGATCCAGATCACTCATTGAATCGATCATTTCAAATAAAAGAAAACACTAGTTTCTAATGGTAAATTAATTATTTAAATATTGCGGCTTCTCTTCATAATATCCCCACATGCTTCCAATTATTACACCAAAAACAAGCGATGATGTTGCGATACTTTTCGCATAAAAATCAAAGATCAAGGCGAAATAATGTTTTTTCCTAATTTTGCGATCGGCCAAAAAAAATCCGAAACCGTTTTCTGACTGGTTTCACAGAAAATGATTGACTCTGACTGGTTTGTGATTTCTGTTGGAACAAAGCTAAAAATTCAAATTCATTATACTAACAAAATGCACCTCCGTAACAATCTGGAAGCTCATAAATACATGTGTATTTTCCTTTATTGCCTAATCTATGTATCGAAAAACCATATATGCATAAAGCACACTATAACCGTCGCCTTTTTCAAAAAGAAAAAAACCTTAATCATTTCGAAACCCTTAATTTTAGAATAATCTGTATCTTATGACTTTTCGCTTCAGAATTTAAGGAGAATTAAAAAAAAATGCAATAATATATAGCACGTTCCGTTTAAAAAAACTTGGGGTAGCTACGAACTTACAGGATTTCAAACCATGTTGCGAATCATAATAAAGGAAAAATCGTTTTAAAAAATCTCAATTCACAAAGGTACAATTTTCCGAATCCACAAAGATGATTCACCTTGTATATCGCATGGCAGAAAGAAGACATTGAAAAAAGAACTTCCAATTAATAAATGTACCTACTTGATTAGTTTAAAACTTGAAAGAGGCTGCAGATGAAGAAGAAAAGTCTACATCCTGTTTTTTTTTACTCTTAAACGGTTGATTCTATTATTGCTAGCTACAAATAACATCACTGATAGTATCACGATATCTTATAATATCTTATACTAATTTTAAGCAAATGCAAAGTATTCTCGTATGATCCAAAATCCCAATTCTCTTATCTAACGTTGAAATACTCATGTTCTCCTTGATAAGATATGAACGATAAGATTACCGTTGAAAAAAATATGCTTCACAATGGAAATAGGAGCGAATTTAATATCAGTAAGCAACTGGTGACCGAAAAAATCTCGTAAAGTTACTTTATACATCGACGTAGAAAATAACGACAACGTGTTCGATGGTATATCAACTTTGACACTTATTTAAAATTAGAATATAGTAGTGTTGGTTATAAATCGATATGTTTATACCCTGACGTGGCTTAAATACGATTGCTTCTCACTTTGTATGACACATGTGATGTCCACCAACTAGAGACCAGCCAGGTATACACACCACCAACAGCATTATAGTTTTAGTATTTACATTTTCCGGTTAATTTTATTCCGGGTACACGTGGTCTATAAACGCGCTCTCGGGAAAATTAACACTCGCATTCGACACTTATAGTTAGTTACCAGATGCAGTTTAAGTAAAAAAAACGTAAGTGTTTTTGTAAAACAAAATGTTCAATTTTCAAAATAACTTTATCTATTTACAAGCACAATTAAATCGATTTTTACTTCAGTATTCACTATCAAAAAAATTCTGCAAATGCATGCATGCTTTTTAGTGTACCTATATAATGCATTTTAGTGTACCTATATATAAAAAAGTTCGGATAAGTTTTACTTATTTCTTTTCAAACTCACGCAAACTTTCTCAAATGCAAATCTGAATCATTAATAGAGTAACCTAAACTTGCGGACTCGCATAGGCGTCGGTATTACGGGTTAATATAAGAATACGAAAAATTCATAAATAAACTAAACCGGTAGAGAAGCAGGCATGTAGTGTCGACCTTGAATATAAATCATGTTTAACCGCGCTGAGAGAGATTTCGTTTTAGTACTGGTTATGCTGTTGCAGAGATTAGTCGAACGGTCAAGGTTACGTACTTACGTGTCGCTTTTGAAAATATAGCTGGTGTTTTTTGTGTGTTGTAGTATTATACCAAGTACATAATTAGTGTATAGTTTCATATAGAACTAATATTTACATACCTAAGAAAACAATGCCTCGTAATAGATTTGCTACTAATGAAGATAAGTATGTGTCACTTTTTCCCCATTTAAAATATGACGGTAGTGCAGTTTTTTGCTTAATATGCAATGTTCGTTTGGCTGCATTGGGCAGAACTGATTGCCAGAGGCATGTCAATGGTATTAGGCATATGAGAAATGCAAGAACTGAAATACCTTATACACTATTCCTCATACATTTATTAATTATGTTTACCTCTTGTAATCTTCCGTTGTCGTTGGTGAGAAAAGCAGCTTTTAAAACGTTTTGGCGACAATACGTTCCAAAGTACCCATTACCCTCACAAACACAATTACAGAATCATTTGCCGCGAATAAAAGAGATGCTAGAAAATGTGTAAACGTGATTTGTGTTCCAAAAAAATATGGATTACCGTGGATAAGACGACCGATATAAAGAAAAACAGTATTGTGAATGTAATAGCTCGCGTTTTATCTAGCGAGAACACAGCATCTCGATATTTGTTAGCTTGCAAATGTGTTCAACAATGTACCGCGGAAAATATTCAAAAAGTGATAATGAACGCTTTGAAAAAATTTAAAATTGCCCAAGATCAAGTTGTGATGATTGTGACAGATAATGCAGCAACGATGTTAAGTGTTGGGCGATCGTTAAAACATATATTTCCTAACTTAATACATATAACCTGCGCGCTGCATGCTTTGCATTTAGTTGGTGAAATTGTTCGACAACATTACGGAAACGTTGACCGGATGATTGGAAGTACTAAAGCAGTGTTTCGTAAATCTCTTAAACGTTTAAAAGAATTTCGTAAATTTTGTCCAAGTATTCCAGAACCTCCTGAACCAATTTTAACGCGATGGGGTACTTGGCTAACAGCAGCTTCTTACTATTTGATCCATTTTCAACAAATTCAATCAGTTATAATGCGATTTAATCGGAATGAATCCAAAGCAATTAGAGAAAGTTAAAGAGAATTTCAAATTCCTTAACTTTTAGAAGATTTAACAACAATATGTACCAATTATACAGTATTACTAGATGCCATCAGAAAACTACAATGTACTGAATTGTCATTGCAGGAATCATTAGACATAGTGGAGAGTGTAAAAAATAAATTACACACATTAAATGATACGCCAGGATTATGCTCTAGTCAAAAGTTGGCAGATATTTTAAAGAAAAATCCCCATATTAATACTTTAGAGACCGTTTATAATAAGTGTAAGAATAGTGAACTTTTGCAATGATGCAAGTTTACAGTAGTTCACATCCTGATGCCTCTAATTTGTTGAATAATTAGCAAGTAAGTTTATTTATGAATTTTTCGTATTCTTATATTAATCCGTAATACCGACGCCTATGCGAGTCCGCAAGTTTTGGTTACTCTAATCATTAAGTATGATGGATTATTATCTTTTTAAAATTTTGGTACACGATGTTATGTATAAAGATTTATTTGTTAAAAGTATTTTCAATTTGTTAATAATTAGATATGAAATAAAAATCCTGATGAAATACACTTTCTAAATGATTTAATAATCTTACTAAAATTCAAAATGCGACCGATTTCTGGCAAAACTCTCCTTCAGGCGTTAAAAATTTAATAGTCTGTAAAATATGTTAAAATTGAAATCTTTAATATTGTGTATAATAAAATGTGAAATTTGTAAAATTTTTGTAAAGCTTATATAACATGTAAAATTTACAAAAAATTGTTTATTGTTGAAGTGGACATATCCATGTGAATATGGTTTTCTTAGCGTTTTTTTTCTCCGCTTAAGAGAAGTATATACTTGTAATTCAATAATTAAATGTCTTTGTTTGACATTTGTTAACTTGATTCAATAGTTTCATTTTCTTAAAATAAAACATTTATTTTCTTAGAATTCTTGAAATGCATATTATTAATTAATTATGCGTACTGTTTTAAACAAGACAAGTGCACCTTGTTTAAAACAGTACGACATATCCGTACATAATGCATTAAATCAGTGGTTCTCAATGTGTGGGACGCGACCCCCCGGGGGGTCGCGTTAAAGAACTGAGGGAGTCGCGAGAGGATTTCCAAAATAAAAGAAAACGCCTTACTAAGACATTTATTTCCATCTTTCGAAACGTAAATGAAAACATAAAGAAATATTACTTAACTAACCTAACTTTTATCGTATATTGAGGAACATAAACTTGACTACTCGTGCACCTTATGAAACATAAACGAAAACATTAACACTTTTATACATAAAAAAATTACGTTATGTTTGTTATTTAAATGTCGAAGTAGCTTTGATGGCTTCATACTTTCTTTTGACAAGGCTCCTCCACATACAACACACTGTGGTTTATTGGAAATAACGGTAAAACCAAGATATTCATCGTTGTACAATCTATTTTTCTTTTTATATTTGTCACTTCCAGTCGTAGATGGTTGTAACAAACCAATAAATTTAAAAATAACCGATATTGCACTCAGTAGCTAACAACACAGCACACAAGTTGGAAATAATGCCTCGTCGCGCTTCGCTGCTTATATAAAGCCAATCTGAAACTTCCAGAAAGATCCAGTGCAATCTAGCACTCTCTCGAATATGGTGGAAACTTCCGTAAAACGCGAAGAACAAAAAAGAAATTGTGCTACTTGGTGATAGATGGCGCAGGTAGCAGACAGTCGCTAGAAATATTGGTAAACATAAAGTTTAAATCTTTCTTTTTTTACATTGGTTGATCTTTTTAACAATGTTTTTCAAATATATGTCGAAACATAAAAACAGAAAGATTTTTGTATTTTTAAACTTGGTGCTTTACGACTAGGAGAAAAATGCCAGTAAAAGTGGCGTAACTCCTAACAATCGCCGTTTTATTATGAGGGGGTCTCAAACAAAATTCTTGCCTTAAGGGGGGCCCTTTGAAAAAAAAGTTTGAGAACGACTGCAGTAAATTATTCACATTGCTTGTGATTTTTAAAAGGCTGAGGTAGAAGTTATCTACAGAGTAGTGTTCAAACAAAAGTGAACTTAATGTAGAAGTACACATCAAAAAAGTGCCTAGAAACAATGACCAAGATAATGCTAATAAATAGCTCATATTATTGAAGGAATAGCTACCGACGAAAACAATGAGAGAAGAGAAAATAACTAATGCTTTTAGCTCTGGTCCACATCTCTCAGTTTATGCCACAAATCTTCAAAAACAGCAACTGAAGTATTTCCTGACACCATCTAGTACCAGTAGATATAGTCATGCCGTCCTAGATAGTAGCGACAGAACTGGGATATAGTTACTTACCCGTACAATGATATAACCTTTAACGTACAACGTTTTATAAACATTTTCAAAAGATACCGGTTAATGTAATATATATATTTTCTATTACTATTAACACGTGCACCAATTTAACTATAGTTTTTTAAATATATAAATAATAATAATAATAATAAAAAGGGATAAATTGACTCAAATATTAACTCATTAGTTATTAAACGAAATAAATGTATTAAAGAAATAATTTAATTATACTGTAACATATAAAAAAAAAACCTTTCACTAGTTCATTCACTTGCTCCTAATTTTAATTATTAACTTTAGGCTTTTTTCCATTATTGTAATTCTTCTTTTATTGGATATCCTTGTAACTGGACTGATGATGTGTTTTTTTAAGACGAAACCGGTCGCCTAATTTCTCAATAGAACTTTTAGAGATCCAGACCATTTTGTCATTTCTACCTTTAATATCAATATTTTCATAATTTAAAACTAAATGATTTACTTGGCAAGAAACCATTTCCCTGCGTGTAAGATCTCTATCACCAAAAGAAATCATCCCCAAAATTGCTTTTCATTCTTTTCTGATAAATGGAGCATTTTCGATGTTTTGAAGTATAAAATAACATTGTACCTTAATTTTAAAAACAAAAACAATTTTATTTAAATATCTTTGTCAATGAACAAAAATTGAGATAAATCTGATGTCACCAGGACTCAATTAAATCAATGAATTTTAGATAAACTGGACGAAAGTGTACATAAATACAATAAATAAGTACGTTACCTAATTTAACAATTATTTTTTATCAAAATTGGTCTAACGAACGAGTTTGTCATTTTAATAAATGGCTGTTTATTATATCGTGTTTACATTATATACAATAAACGGATTTATTAATATAAAGAATACGTTTGTTAATGTCTAACGAAAGACCCCTAAAATTTGTTTTTTATTTTAAATTACAGTAGAAAACCTCAAATAATTGGGATATAAATGGACTTTATTGGCATATTTAGCTGATGATATTGAAAACAAAAAAGACTCGTTTTACGACACATTTTGTCGACATCGAGAGCAGGAAATATAAAGAGGGCTGTCCTTTTTTATGACACGTTTTGGCGAAACTCACAAAAGAAAAATTCCAGTTTCACACTTTTATTTACTGCAAACTCCTGCAAGTGACAATAGTCAAGCATCTAATTGCTTCTTACAAAGTAAGTTAACAAACGGGTATTTATTATATTGATGAACAGGTTTCAATTTGATAAACGCAGTTCATTGTTTTAATAAATTTATTAATTAATATAATATATTTTTTTCGTTATTTTAACAAAACGAAGTCATTGAACATGATTTATTGAATTGATTTTTTCAGTGTAGAAATGCCTATTTTATCCTCTACTTGTATTTACTTTTATTCATAGAAAATTTGATTAAAATCTAAAAGATATTGGGATGGTCCTAGACATTTTCCTAACCCTGTATATTCTTGTAACTAGTTTAACTTGTTGACTCTATTAAATTTGCTTTTTTGATCCCAAATTTAATAGTATTTATAATCTACATACATGTACAATGTATATTTCTCATTTTCAAAACTATCTAATATAAAATATAGTAAATAGGTAACGTTAATAAGATTCAATCCACAGTAGGCCAAAGTATTTACTTATAAATAGAATTATTTATCTGTTAATATCGACTTTAATTCATTATCTATATTGATAATCGATTATGTAACACGACTTTCGTAAGCAATTAATACATAATGTATTGACTTATCTTCCTATTCAATAAGATACATTAATTTTCCTTACTATATAGATCCGACAGTCGATAAATAGAAGAAGTAAAGGACAATCATTAAAGAATTGAAAAGAATATAAAATTCTACTAGCATACGTCGTTTATATGGAATTAAAAGATAATTTGCAGTTAATAAGAAGTGATGCATAAATGAAATATTTACTGATCCGCTTCGTTGTATAATTGCACTATTTCCGTTACTCGCTGGTAAATTTAGAAAAGAGGAAGTTGAAATTGTAAAATGATATGCGTACAGTTGATATATCGACTTTGGATTGTTTTCGACAAGTCTATTTAAAACGATTATGTTTTTACAATATTTTATACTTACTTAATTTCCAAAGTATTTATAGATGTCACTCAGATTCTATTTTTGATACTAAGAAGAGCGATACTGATGAGGTATGGAACAAAATTCATAATTGTTGTAGTAAATTAAGGGTATATGTGATAACTGATAATGATAATGAATTTATTTCTCAAATGGTCCTATTTCCATGGCCAAGGACCTATATATTAGTTACTGAAGCTTCTTCGACACTTGTGTAGAAGATAATTAAAAATGTTACGAATTTAAAATATTTTTGGTACCATATTTAGCTGTTGTAACTAGTGTATATCAATGTAATTTCCATGTGATAGTAAAATTTTGATAAGAATTCGAAGAATACGTTTCTTTTGTTTTTCTCTTCTTTGAGAAAGTCGTTGCACTCCAATATTTGCATACAAAATCTTTACGGTTCATTCTATATAATCACAGCAAACTTTCTTTATTAAGCATTTGTTTATCTCTAATAAAATTCCCTGTATTTATGTATCTCACAAGAAATAAAACAATAATGATAGCAAGGACTGTGGGGTAGTATGGCAAACAATACAAGGTATCGGCACTCCTCACTAACCTGGGCAAATATGCGGTAACAGCGTGGCGAGCGCATTAAAGTTTACACATCAAATAGAAGGAAAGAAATAAATTATAAAACGTTCTGAAACACTTACCGTTTTAAAAGTCTTCCGTGAAATCACAAACTAGGTAACATCTGTTAAATATTTGAATCATTAGATATGTTTCCACAACTGTTTCAGTCAAATGAGTACGACGTGCGGAATAAATGTTTTTTAATGCCGAAAACGATATTTAAAATAATCTTTGAAACAACTTAATGCATCTTCACACGCACCTTCGCAAATTTGTCTTAATATAAGGAAATCGAAGTCTTTCTCTAAAACGCTTTCAAATTGTCGTATTACACACCAATTTGTTTCGCCTTCTACATCTCATAACTGTGCGTGCACATCATTCACAATTTGAACAGAATCCACTAGCGACATCGAAACATTTTGTAATTTTTCTATTCCCTCCGTTAGACCGAAGTAATTGTTATGAATAGTTTGTAAATCTCTTTTAACCTGACTATCTTGAAATATTTCCTGGCTTTTCTTGATTGCTGCAGCTTCTGTCGGATTGAATTTTAAAACTACCTTCTTTACTTGATGGTGGTGGTTCAAGTAAATCAGGACACAGTTTATGAAATAGTCGGGTACGTTTCGGGAACTTTAGAAACACTGCCTTTGTACTAGCAATCAATGCATTTACTAGTGGAAAACATGTAGGAATCGTTTGTGCCGCAAGATTTAGAGTATGGATTTTACACGTTACATGTAAGAAGTTACCACTGTGTTCTTTAAGAGATCGGCCCAAAGAACGCATGTTTGCGTCACCATCACTCATAAATATTAAAAGTTGCTTAGTTGAAACTTCAAATTTGTTCAATGAGTTCAATACCACCATTACATTAACCACAGAATGTTTTTAACGATCTGTTGTTTCGTTCACACACAACCACAGTTTTTTATTTTTCAATTCCGTTCTCATTCTTTTTTCTATATGTTCACGAGCAAATGGTACTACATTTCGTATCGATGCCTGACTAGGTAATTTACAGTCCGCATATTTATTCCAGAAGGAGACAAATGCTTCTATGTCTAGTAAACGAAACGATAGATTACATAAAATAAGAGTAACACATAAATCAAATGTAAATTTTTCTTGGTCTCGTATGCCACTTTTTGCGGAAGAATGCTGTTTGCTTTCGATGTGGCGTTGACAATGGCTTCTGGACCAACACATTAAAGGGATTTTACAAACTAGACATTGAATTTTAGCGCCATCAAAAATGAAGTCCGACATGTCCACTATAAAGTTTTTAACTGTGTCTGCCATTGGTCGTTTTCGCGACGTACCTAACTGCGACATTTTTAAAGCAAACATAAGCGTACAATTACGAAATAAGTTACGACAGCCTACATATACACAGAACTACTCGCATACAGCATCGATTTAGTACTGACGCTGTGAACGCGTGAAATAAATAATCGCCGACTCCGCACCACATATCCACTACACTGACTGTTACCGCTGTTTGCCCACACTACTTATAACTTTCCCACATAGCTGCCTTACTATGAAAATTTAGTCCATTGTTTTTTCTACGATGTGCTCTAATTTTTCCCTTAATCTGCTTTCTAGAATTCTGTCATACAATTTTCCTACCAGACTTCTCAAAGGAATGCTTCTATAATTAAAGCATTCTTTGATGTCCCCTTTTCATAAACTGATGAGATCGTTGCTATTTGCCAGTCGCGTAGGATCTTTCTCTTCTTTATTATTTGGTTAAGTATATTCAGAAGTTCATATACAGCATGAAGTTAAATTACGTTCTTTTTTTAATACATCTGTGGGTATATGAGACTTGTTAGGTAGTAATCCTAAAACTAAATACAAATGAAAGGTAAAATAAAAAAATCTCGGTAACATTTATACAAAGACTCACACGCTAGCAGACTCGTGGAAGCTTTATCGTTTCCCGACCGGAAAAAACGAAACTGTATGTACATATGTACAGCAATCATAGTCGTTGATCAAATATTTGCGCAAGCATCCCGTGTGATAAATCCATAATTGATACATTCTGCCTACGAGTATATAAATGATACAAAAAAAAGCTTATACGCAGCTAACACGCTAATCTTATCGCTGTAGATAAGATAAGATACGAATATAATAAACGGAAACCATTGTTCTAACGATAGAATCTTACCATCTAAAGTTACCTTTAATTAAAATACAATGACAAGACCTTACAGCTTCGTTAAAAGCAAGCTGTATAGGTTGTATGTACATACATAGCACCTGATTTGCTAACTTTATGCAAACTATCAAATGGTTGTTATCACTATGTTATCGATATTATTGCTCAATAAAAGATTACACTCTATTTTGTTTTTCAAATTGCCTGTCATGTTTTATTGTCCTCGTAAAACGCTATTTTATTGTTTTCTTACTCTTATTCGTGACACCACAACTGCGCCTTAGTTCAGATAACAGTTCGCCGGTAAAGTCATTCCCATCAAGGTTTGCGGTTTAAAGGCGATTTCACACATGCCAATATTCACGATATTTACCTATCATGAATGAGATCTCGATTACTGGCGGAATATTGATGTTTGAGTGATGTTTTGAACTAAATGCGAAAAGGATTTGTGTAGATATGAAGGAATATCAAGAACTGACAATATCTGATAAGATAGAATAGAATAGAGTTTGATGAATGAAGGATCTATTTTGATTTTGTTTTAGATGGTTCGATTGTTTGTAAGAAGTAAGTAGTATCATATCGCATCATTTTTCAGCCACGATTACGTTGAAATTGATTATTTTTACGCTAGTTTCTGCTAGCAAATTATGAATATGCCGCTGTTGCTTACGGGTCAGGTCAAGCTTTGCTTATAATTAATTGTTCAAAGAAAATTCAATACAAAATATCTTTATCATTTTTTTGAATTCTTATTGCCTTTTTACATTCGTTTGCGTTCATCATCATCACCAAGCCTTGCAATCCATAGGATTGTGGCTAACGCCCGCGCAATCAATCTTTGCACATTGTCTTCCAATTTCCTTTTCCATCATTTCCCAATCCTCTTCCACGTCATCGCTCCATCTCTTTCCTGGTCTTCCTTTTCTTTTTGGCCATCCATTGTTGTTATTCTTCGTATCATTTCTCCAGGTTTTCTCCTCATTACTTGTGGCCTGCCCGTTTTAATCTTTGTGTTTTTATATGCCTCACAACGTTTCTCCTATATCTTTGCACTTGTTTTCAATCTCTTTTCTACGTTTCGTGACGCGTTTGATCCTATCGTCTTCATCATTTTCCTCTCCATTACCTTTAAGGTCCTCTTCTTCTTTTTTGTACATTACTGTTGTTTCCATTTCCAATGCAATGATTGGTCTCATTAATGTCTTATAGACGTTTGTGTTTTTTTTTTGCTTAGTACTTTGCTCTTCAGTAATCTTCGGTTTCTGCCAGACGTTTGGTTTCCTTTTAAGATTCTTTCTCTCACTCGATCTTTATCAGTTTTTTCAATTGTTGTTCCCAGGTAATTGAATTAAGAAACTGTTTCAATTTTGTGTCCCTGTGTTTCTGAATAAGTTTATTTTGCTTCTTTTTCCAGTTGTTCCGTTACTCTTATTAAGCCGTGTGCCGTGAAAGTCAATATTATGTCCTGCATCCAGAAAATGTTGCGCTAACGATGAATTCTTTTCGTGTTTCTTGACTGCATTTCTGTGCTCTTCTTTCCTGCCCAATGTATATTTGTGAGCACTGACCACATGGTATTTCATATATCCCTTGGTTTTCTAAATTGATTTTGTCTTTGGGGGCTTGAAGGGCATTCCGCATCTTTCTGTTCGTTGTGAATGTGGTTTTGATGTTGTGATTCTTCATTACTTTGCTGATCTTCTTTCTGGTTCTTTGACATAGGGTAACGCTGTTTGTCTGCTGTTCTCCCTCTCTTCATACATAATGCAGTAAATTATTCACATTGCTTATGATTTTAAAGAGGCTAAGATAAAGGTTGTCTACAGAATAATGTTCAAACAAAAGTGAACTAAATATAGAAGTACACATGAAAAAAGTGCTTAGAAACAATAACAAAAATAATGCTAATAAATAACTCCTAGTATTGATGGAATCACTGCTGGCAAAACAATATGAGAAGAGAAAAGTGTTAAAGCTTCTTGCTCCTGGCCATTAATCTTCAAAAACAGCAACTGAAATATTTCCTGGCGCCACCTAGTGCTAGTAGTTAGGACCATTAGGACCATTTCTTCATTCCTACCTTTAATAGGAATAGCACCTCTTAGATTATATGAGATATTTCCTTTTCTTCTCTATTTGTTTTCCTATTTCCCTTTATCGTAACCTCTATTCTGGTCTTGTTCATATAATTTTGATGAAGGAATTATATCAACTAAATGCCAAAGAATACTTATATTCCACAGAAATTTTTAAGCTATATGACGGTAAAACCTCATTCATTTTACTCGAATAACAAATAATGGGTTTGCAGGTTTTAAAACAGCTAATGCGTTAAAATGATTTAGAGCAAAGTATTTCTGTAAATGATTATAAATTTAACAATTTTTTCCTTTAATACTTCGAAAATTTAGGAACTTTGTTCATGGGTGTTTGATATCAACGTCGATTATCAAATTTGCTAGGATTTTCCAGCATAAAATCAGATATTTTATTAAAAACTGTGATAAGATTTACTTTGGGAGTTTTAACGTCTCAGCACTCACTATTTACAAGTGGAATGGGAACTGGATTATCAAAAAATGTAGTACAATTTTTGATTTGATTTTGATTCGAGAATGCATATGCGATATAATGTAAATTAATACTACTTGATTCATTTTAAAACAAAACAATATTCATCATGCTACTGGCTACTAGCACTAACAACGTTTCCTTGTTTTTCTACTGCTAGTTCCGCAGGTCTACTGAGAATTGCTTTTCTACTCTAGTTTCACTTGCATTTTTATTGCTAGGAAATTTTAAATTCCTGAACGTGTTTAATGTACTTACCAATTGTTTTTTGCTCCATTAAAATGCTGTAATTGATATCAAAGTAATTTGAAAATATATACAGAGTGTTTATTATATGAAATAATACAATGAACATTTTTTTTATATAAAAGTTGCTTGGCAAGCTCTTAGAATTCTTTGGGTTATGCAAGAAGAAAGCTTGTTTGTAAGTTTTGACGTATGAAGAATGGTATAGTTTTCTTTTAGCTAAAGCGAGGTAATGTCTCTGCACGGCATTGGCGTGCGCTTGTTCTTACTCTCTTAAGCAGCGTTATCAAGTAGATTGGCGGGCTGCATCGGAATTACCGAACATTAAAAGTAGAAGCACCATTATCAGTATCATCACCCACTGGATAAGAGTCATAAAAAGTTGACAGCATGTTTCCACAGTTGTCACGTTGAACGATGTTCGCCGTGGTGAAAAAAATGTGTTTATATTTTGAAAAAATCGATCGGCATCTACATGCATGATTAAAACACTCTTTGAATTTAGTTAATAAACTAGTCGATACACCATCACAAATTAGTTTCGATGTCGCTAGTGGATTCTGTTCACATTGTGAATGATGCTCACGCACAGTTATGCGCTATAGAAGGCGAAACAAATTGGTGTATAATACGAAAATTTGAACGTGTTTTAGAGAAAGACTCCGATTTTCTTATATTAAGACGAATTTGTGAAGGTGCGTGTGAAGATGGATTAAGTTGTTTCAACGATTATTTTGAATATGCAAATATAACATCGCTAGATGTCGAACGATCGTTTTCGGCATTAAAAAACATTTATTCCGCACGTCGTACTCACTTGACTGAAACAGCTATGGGATCATATCTAATGATTCAAATATTTAACAGATGTTACCCAGTTTGTGATTTCACGGAAGACTTTTAAAACGGTAAGTGTTTCAGCACGTTTTATAATTTATTTCTTACCTTCTATTTTATATGTAAACTTTTATGCGCTCGGCACGCCTCTGGCTGTTATCGCATATTTGCCCAGGTTACTAATGAATCACTACAATAGAACAAGTTTTAAGAATACAAACTAAATTGATGCAAGGGTATAGTGCACTACTAACTTTAGAAAATTGATTCAACACTGTTTAGATAACAATTCGCCACTAAGTTGATAGAAATCCCAGCACGATGTGCGATACATACACGGTAGCTCGCATTTGCATTCAAATTGTAGGGTGTTGTATTAACCCCAATAGACTAGCGAAATATATAGGTGGATTGTATACGTCTTGATAGACTCGAAAGGGTTAAATAATTTCTAACATTGAGTTAATAATGAGGTGGAGCCCCATCTTGCTAGAACCCATCGGGATTTAGATTATAGTCTATTAGTTCTTCAACCTTCTCATCATTAGGAACTAGACGGAATAATTTAGTCTAAATACCTATCCGCAGTAAGATTTCCGTTGATAAGGAAATGACCGATAATACGTTAAGCGTAAATTCCTGATAATACGTTTATTTTTGGGGATCTTTTTCTTGGATAAGGATGTAAAACCGTAGGCCCTGTGTCAATACAATGTTTTTCACATTAAAAATTCCTACTGGAGATAGGAACATCTCTGGATTCGGAAAAATGTCTATAGAATTGCGAGATATATTCCGTAACCTGACGTTTCGCCCAATAATAAAACACTGTAACACAACACGATTATCTATGTATTGACCAAAACCACTCCCTATTTTACACAAAATAACTCCCGATGGTAACGCTACTGTTTCCGAAACTTTCGAAGTAAGATAAGTAAGTGATCTTTCATACTTTGATATCTCAATGTATCATTCTATTCTTCAATAATCAACAAGTCAAATATTCTAAAAATGTACATAATCCAACAGTCACGTCATACAACTAGTTGCACACAATTGAATGTTTGTATTGTAAACGTCGAGAATTCGATTAAATAAAAATGTTATCGTAGTCTTAAGAGTTACTCATGGTACCTGATGCGATAAGTCTTCCATATATTTATGGTAGTACGCCGCTTATAACTTTAAAAGATAAATTCGCCAGAGTCAGTTCTATAGTGGACATTTCGATAGCTACTGTCGATGTCGTTTAGTTGCTAATACATACATGCTTAATGTAGTATTGGTAAGTCTTTATTTATATCTGTATATTGCGAAAGAATAATTAAAAGAATGTTGCGAATTTTATATTGAATTAAAGACGAATTCATTTGTGTGCATTTCGTACTTTCCTAATCATCTCCTGATAAATGCCAAAAAAAGATTTCGTGACCTCTGACTGTTTTGTTACTTCAGATATCGTTATGTTCGTTTTTAGCTTGATAATTTTGCATTGTGCATAATTAATTAAAACTATGACAAATCTTTGGTCTTTCATAATAAAATGATATATTTTTATTTGTATAATAGATTTCGATAAATTTGCTGAGATAAGCGACACTATTATGACATTATCCATTTTAAACATGTCTTTTGTAAAACATTGCAATTTAATTTGAAATTGTCTGTCAGTGTCAATCGTGAATGAATAAGACATTGTCGCAAGATTTTAAAAACGTTAAAATGAACTCGTATGAATTGTCCCAGATTTTTATGAAAGCAATGGTACATACATAAGCTTACCATAAGTTTCGATTTGACCGGGACAATCCCGTTTTAAGAAATTGATCCCTGTGTCCCGGTCGTTTTAGTAATATGATCCGATTAAAAATACGATCAGTGTTTAATTATGTAAAAGCAATAAGTTTAAGTAAATTAAATATCGAAAAAGGAAACAAACACATTCACACTATAAAAAAATTTGAGAACATCAATTTATATTGATTTTAAATCTTTATTTGTAACTGTAAAATCTAGTGTCCTGTCCGTTGTGAGCATTCTGATATCTCTTAAGTTTTATAATCGCATTTGTTTAACTTTCCTAAATTAGAAATTGTGTTTACGATGCCCGAAAGGAATTGTAAGTTTACGGACGAATTTCAAAGATTATCCATTTCTGAAAAAGCTTTGTAGTTATCAGTAGCGACTGGTGGTGACGTAAATAGGAAGCAAAGGACAAAGCTTCGATTCCCTCGTGAATTTCCGGTGCACATCGGGTACATTGTCGTATGGAATAGAAATACAGGTGATAATCGAAACTTTGTCGTTGAATTCCCGTTTGTATCACCACCAGTCACTACTGGTGGTCAAATGGGCAGAGTGAAGTGCCAACAATGTTTGTCTGAATTTTCTATCGCGCACGTGGCAGAGCAGATGATTTGGATTTCAGAACATGTAACTGCACGTCGTAATTGATAGCAAAATTTGGATTTGTAAAAGCCAAATGTGAAGCAATTATTTTAAATATTCTCGCACCTTTATGAATTCAAGAGTTGCATGACACTACTAACATTTCAAACAGAAAAGATGTAAAATTAGCACCTGTGGTAGTCTCTCAAGTTATAACGGTGTACAAGATAAATTATTACATTTTGAGTGAATTCACTATGAAACTTTCTAATTTACTGACAGCAATAAATCGACATGAACCAATTTGTGGAGGCAATTGTAACGCAAAGTTTGAAAGCATGTGAAGAAAAGAAAACAATGTTTACAGACGACTTAGCAAATATTATTGATACTGGTTGTACGCATTGTACGCTATACACTTCAATCTGCAGCCTTACAATTGAAATTGAAGCTCTTGTGGTAAAAATATATAATTATTTTTATATTTACACAGTTCGAGTGAGAAAATTGAAGAAATTTGGTGATTCAGTTGATGTAAAATGCAAAAAAAAATACATCAATATGGTAGCACAAGATTCCTTTCCCTATTACCAGCAATAGAAATAGAAAAAAATCAAGCAAGTACCACAGGTGTGATTTTAGAAATACAAAAATTGAAAGCAAATATTTCATAACGACTGGATAATTGTTTTATTCCACAAGGCGCGAAACAATTCTTAATGAATCATAATAAAGAAAACATTAGTAATTTTAAAACTTTATATACTATATATCTCTTTTTATAAACGGTGTCTTGATTATCTGGAATTGTGAAGATAGCTTCGGAGAAGCTAATAAGTTATCATGGTTCATCTGTCTTCACCATGATTTAAAATGGGAAGGAATTGAAACATCTTCTGAAGCAATTGAATCGCGTATTGTTAAAAGGGACTAAGTCACTTTTAAGGATTTTGAGAGAATCAATAATAATTTGACAAGGAAAGTTAGTTTATAATGAAAATATTGTTATGTGACAAATTTAATTAAAAGATTTGAATTGAGGAGATCTGTTTTGTTTTTATTTTAAGTATTTACTTACAAAGGAAAAATTAATTTAATCTAATTAAAATTACTTACAGATATATTGTGGCGTGTTTTTATATGTGTGTGTGTGTGTGTGTAAAATCCTACTGGTTCCTGGTTCCTTTTTCCCTCTACTTCGTGAAATCCTCTTATTTTTGATTCCTTCTTCCCTCTGCTTCGTAAAGTCCTCTTGTTTGGAAGCCCTCTGATGGTTTTCTTCAATTAACTTTCTTCAAATGGTTTTTAAAATTTTGTAACTGATTAAATATCGCTAACAATCGTTGGATATCATTTATAGTTCACTTGAAATGTTTTTTTATATATTTGCACTGGTGACTTTCACGATGTTTTAACTGTTTTGTCTCAATTTTCTAAAAGTCAATCGGAAAGATGTTGCTATCTGTCAGAATTGTTTTTCGTTGCTGACTTCTCTTTTTTCTCGTCGTCCCTAACATTGCCAATCTAATGACTTGATATTTAAATTTTAATGTTTTGAACTTCCAACTCGGTGTCGTAGGTAGCGTAAGGAATTTTAACGGTCTTTTCCAAATACAATGTGATTTTTGTGTGTGTATGTGTCATTTTTACAAATAATGTCTTTAATATATAAATAACTTAAAATAGAGATTTTGACTCTCCCCTGTAACATGTCATTAACCGAGTCTTTTTTTTTTTTTTTAAGAAAAGATTGATAATATAAATAATCAATAATGTCGGAACTTGAATATTTATCGAAAATAATTCAAGTTCCGCATTAAACTCTATTAAAATCTAATCTAGGCGAATTTTGATGTAATATTAATTATAATATACTTATATTTATTTATCTTTCTTTATACTTAGAACGTTATATGAAACGAAAGAAAAGCAAGAAAATTATATGACACTCGTTATTTTGAGTGAAACGAACAAGGAAAACAATATTTTCTTTGCCAGAAGTAGTAAAATGAAAATAAAAATCATGATATTCTTCTGGCACATGTCACCAAATTTTTGATGTGTTTAATTTTTGAACGTAAAATCGGCACTTGATCTTCAGCATAGGCTCTCGTTGTAGGCATGTTAAAACTATTTTGGTTGTTCCTCGGATTCTTCAAAGGAAACGTATCCAACATGAAATTACTATTTACAAATTCAGATGCTTTGACGATTCTGGATGCCTTTGAATCATGCTCAAAATAATGATAGTTGGAAATCATAAAATCAACTTTCTTGGTCTTGTTAGCAGACTTGGATTCCAAAGAATAAACTGTTTTTTTTTATAATAACGTGACCAGCAAACGAGATGCCCATCGTTTCTTCTTCCTCCGTCCCGCTACCCTCTTCTTGTTCTTCTTCGCTTTCACTGGTTCCTTCATCATCTTCTTGTGTTTTCTCTTTCTTCCATAAGGCTATACGGAAGTCTTTCCATATTTTCTCTAACTGCTTCGGTTCGTATTCCGTTATTCCGATATTGTTCTTCATCCCTCCTGATCCCGGTGGTTGGTCTGTTACTTCCTCTTCTTAGTTTTTTTATAGAATCTCTTTAGATTGTTTCTCATTCCCGTCTTTCTTGCGATTTTGTATTTTGTGTTGTCTTGCTTTCTTGTTCGTTACTATTTGAGTCTTTCATCATAAGACGCACTTGGAAGCACATTTCATACCTTAGAATATCTTTCTAAAAGATAATCTTCTATCTACTCAAATAACCATCATTGGCTGTGCAACAAAATCTGAGACACCCGGTATGGATTTTTATAAATCTTACTACCTGTATGATAAATTGTAGACATTACTTTATCGCCCCACCGCTTAGAATCGAATTCAAGATCATATGAGTCCGAGGCTCTTATCAAGAGTAAACCGCATAATATGAATTCACCTAAAACAAAAAAAAGCGATAACAGCAAATAATAAAACATTACCGTTATTGTTATTGAGAATAAATATGAGCATGCACGCGTACACTTGCGAACCCTGTTTACGATTGTTATATAAACGATACCACAGTTGATATGCACATATAACATGATCGTTTTCCTTTCTTTTGCAGCGCTTATACGCTTATCTGGTGGTGTCGGATCCGCTGTACTATCGCGTTCTAAAACATACATTTTCCCATTTTAAAATCGCGCATCGAAATAAAACCACCGCCTAATTAAACACAATCAAGGAAGGCATGTATATGAGTTCCGTCAATCTCGCATTAGTAAGCAGCGACAGTGTGTAATTCGTTAGGATTTGCGGTAAGAGGAAACGATGAAAGAACGTTTTTGGCGTGCTAAAATGCTTTCTAACCGCGTTAGGACGATCCAAAAACACCGTAGTGTATTTGCAAAAAAACTAACTTATAATGACTGAAGCGCCGTCAGTATTCGACAGTGGGTCTTCTTGGGAAAGGCCGCGTATCATTGTGCGAATCAAAAGAAGCAGATTAGGCAACGAATTTAGTAAAAGACTATGGAAGGAGTACGGCGGCGTCGGTACCATCGCGAAAAATCGCAGTGCGGAGATCAAAGGCCAAGATTGCCCGAAGATCGGCGAGCAACAGGTCGACCGTGCAAAGTTCGGCGGATCATCGGAGAGTAATTCGGATCTCAACCACGATGATAGTGACGGCGACGATGTTGGTTCGATCGATTCCAACGAAATGGCATCGAAGACTACGCATTTCAAGAAGACGCTTATCAGAATACATAGGAATGCGGCTCGGGAATGTAAATCGTCAAAGGATTCCAGCGCCAGCGATAGCGACGCCCCCTACGCAAGCGAAGATGAAGGAATGTGCGTTGACCATGAGGAGGACTCAAATCACCCACGCACTGACGATGAAAATGCAAATGACGATATGTGTAGCGATCAACAAGGTATTTTCTTTATTTTTATTTATTTACTTTTTTACAAAAATATCATTTGTATTTACTTAATTTACTGTACTTGTTAATTAAATTAGAGTCACTCAAGTTGCAAAAAAACATACCTATGATGTTTACAGATTTTACTGATCAATTTCTGAAAATAAAAACACTTTTTTGCAATTTTGGCGGACGATACTATGGACAAGTATCTACTTTTTAAAAATATTTTCAATTTCATGGCTCTATAGATTACATATGAAGAGGATACAAACATACTTATTTCAAATAGAACACCTGTATATTATGGATTCTTTGCATAGCCTTCTGAAATGCAAGGTAAATAATATCGTAATTCGTAAATCTAATATGTATCAACTTTGAGAAATTATTTTTTGTCTAAATCTTTCGACAGATGCAAAAGTTAAGTCTTTCAGTTTTGTAACTGCCCATACAGTTGTCAAGAGACAAAAAATAAGGTGATACTCACATGGCGAAATGTCAGGAGAATAAGTAGGGTGTGGTAATGTTTCCCAACCAAGTTGGGAATTTTTTTCACAAGTCACTCTTAAGGTATGAGGTCTGGCGTTGTTTTTGGATGAGTGCCGCTTGTACTCACTGAAGCTGTTCACAATACAAGTTAGTAGTGATAGTTTGACCTGTTTCCAAAAACTCATAATGGACAATTCCGGCTGCTGTCCACCAAACACCCAATAAAATCTTTTTTGGATGCAAGGAAACCAAGGAATGTATCGTATTGGATTATTTGGTGATAACCAATGATACAAACGCCTGGAATTTGAGTACAATATCCACTTTTCGTTGCAAGTTAACAACCGATCAAGAAAAGGTTCATTATCGATAATTCATGTGGGTAACTTGGATTCATGTAACTTTGGTTCATGTAATTTCTACGGCTTTACTAGTTGGCGAGGGTGCAAACGAATGGTTTCATCGTTCATGTTGAACCTTTCTGTAATCTCTAAGCACGTTGTACTGGAATTGGCCTCCACAACCTGTTCGATATCTTTGTTGTTAACAATAACTGCACGAACTTATTTCGTCACCTAACATTTACGAAAAATTTGGAAATTTTGAAAAAGATTCTACATAAATCAGTTTTGCGATTCTTATAAATTACATGAGAATGTTTCGAAAATCCAACCCAAACTTGGATATATTCAACTAGGAAAAAGTAAAAATTAAGACCTTTAGTTTAATAATACTATAGTGGAAAAAATATTGGGAGTCATAACAGAATCACAACTAAAAGAAGAACAAACTGGTTTCAGGAAAGAACGTCATGTAGGTCGCACCAGGACACAACACCCACAGCATAACTGTATAGGAACATAGAGTAGAATAAGTTAAGAAATTTATATGCTTGGGAACGTACATAGAAAGCATGGGTGGAATAGACAAAGAAATAAACGAGAAAAATTTTCAATGGACTAAATACCACATTCTTCGGAAAAACGGAAATACCAACAACGATCAAAGCAGAAGTCGTAAAAACGATAGTGACACAGACTCTCGTATATGGAAGCGAGTCCTGGGTACTGAATACAAGAAACAATAGCCGAATAAATGCTACAGATATGAGGTTTCTCAGGAACATAGAGAGAAAGATGAAAAGAGATAAAATAAGAAACAGCACATACAAAGAGCAGCTGAAAATAAGATCAGTAGAGCAAAAAATCCAAGAAAGACAGCTGGGATGGCTATGGAATGTGTACAGAATGTAAAAGGAAAGGCTAACCAGGAGGATGTACGAAACCAGATCAATGGGCAGAAACAGGAAGGGCAGACCTGAAAAAGAGATGGAGGAAAGCAGCGAGGAACATTGGGTGGTAAGAGATTAAAAATGTGACACAATATAGGAAGGACTAGAAGTCAAAAACTAACTCAACTCCCAGTCGGAGAGGTAGAAGAACGCAGGATTAAGCAAGTAAAAGAGAAGAGATTTGGAAGATCCTAGATAAGAAGAGAATAGGAAAAGACTATATAGAAGTAGTCAAAAATATATACGAGGTGTGGCAATTAAATAACCGGACTGGTGCTACAAAACATTTTATTGATCACCAATTACATTACAAAGTTTATCCCCTTCAATGTATTCTCCTTGCCGATCCCTACAACGCTCCATACGAATTTTCCACTGTCGAAAGCAGTGCTGGAAGCCCGTTTC
Source organism: Dynastes maya (assembly GCA_029619315.2). Classification (NCBI taxonomy): domain Eukaryota; kingdom Metazoa; phylum Arthropoda; class Insecta; order Coleoptera; family Scarabaeidae; genus Dynastes; species Dynastes maya. Next base: position 5,502,408 of record JAROYE020000006.1, read on the forward strand.
TGTCAGCTTGTTAAGAACCTCCGTCGCTTTCGCTTTCACCGCTTCCACACTGTCAAATCTTGTCCCCTTAAACTCCGATTTTACCTTAGGAAATAAAAAAAAGTCACAGGGGGCTAGGTCGGGCGAGTACGGTATGTGGTCCAACATGGTGATGCCGGATTTCCCAAAGAACGCCTTCACAGGCAAGGCGGAATGGCCTGGCGCAATGTCTTGGTGGAGCATCCAGGATTTGCTCTTCCACAAATCGGGTCTTCGTCTTCTCCCTCGTTCACGGAGGGTAGTTAGAACCTCGTGTTTCACAAGTAATTTAAGGTTAACTCGTTGCTCGATCTGAACACTCTGCATTTTTCCGACGCCACGCTAGCGCAAGGACTTGAACGGACGATTGCTACAGCGAGACTGAGCGACGTACAACCGTGCCCATCGAGCTCGGGGTGGGGGAAGCATCTACAAGCGCAGACATGTTCAAACCTGCTGTGGCGTGCTCGCTGTTCGCCGATAGTAGCACCGGCACGGTTATTTAATTGCCACACCTCGTACAACACCGCCAATCAAGTAAAATTAAAAAATATACTATCGAAAAGATTTATCATAAAACAAGGAATCGGGCAAAGTGGTGTATTAAGTCCGTTCCTCTTCATATATGCAATGGATGACAATAATAAAAAAAAATAATAATAAAAGAAAGCTCTAAGAAAATGAAAAAATATAAAGTGGGATGGTTTAACATGAATATGGTTGAAATTGAAATGTGCGTATTTGCGGATGACATAGTCTTAATTGCTGACAAAAGGAAAGATTTGGAAAATAATCTTAGAGCATGGAATAAGGTTGCTACAAGGTATGGATTACAAATAAACAAATAGAAAAGTAAGATAATGATGATCTCAAACAAGTTGAACAAGTTGACAAATACAGATACCTGGGAAACATAATAAGCCAAGATGGAACATCGAATGAAGAATTGAACGCCATATTAAAAATAACAGGAAGATTATACTATACACCCTTTAATAAATTCTTAAACCACAGGAAAATATTCAAAGAAACAAAAATGACGATTTACAGAACGATTTATGCTCGAACTTGAATATACGGATGTGAAAATTGGGTCCTAAACAAAAAGCAAAATAGTCGTATTCAAGCAGCCAAAATGAAATATCTAAGAAGAACACTGGAAGTGTGAAAAATAGAGAAAATAAGAAATACAGATATTGGAAGACAACTAGAAACAGTACCACTGAGTGAGAAAATAAAACAGCAAAAGTTAAGATGGTTTAGACATTTGTGTAGAGTGGAAGGGAGGTTAGAACAGAAGGAAAAAGTAGAAGAAGTAGACGAGGACTATCATGGAATAAAAGCATAAGTCAACAACTACAAGAGAAAGGAAAGACTTGGGGGGGAATGTAAAGATATGGCGAAGAATCGAAAGGAGTGGCGTAATTTCATAGTAAAAGAACTAACTTTAAATTCCAAAATTGGCTAAATTATGTTTAAATTAAATCGTTCGATTTAGAAACAACATCCATTGTATGTTTTTGTATAAAATACAGTTTTCCTAATTAATAACTTGTCCTTCTATGGGAGAAGAACTCACCACACGAAATTATAAGGAAATCCAATTATAATAAACAACATTTCCGACCCAAATACTATATTTAGGATTGACTAAATTACCACGATATTGGTATTACGCAACCTACTTTCGATAACAGTCTTATTATTTTTGAATTTCACAAAAGTGTCGATTATAAACGAAGGCTATTAAATTAGCTAATTTTTCTTTTTTCTATCAAGATTAACAACAACACACAACCACAAATGATTAAATAATAGCCCGGGAAATCCTTGAATCGTATAAATATTTATATTTAAAAAAACCGTTATTATATACATTTCAGTATATTTAGAGATTTTAGTAGTTCATTTAGTATGAACATATATGGAAATAGTTCCCATTGTTTAATGTTTATGTTTCCTAAATTTTAATTTCCACAAGGGAAAACGTTGAGGAAACCAGTTGCTTTTAGATGTAGCTAACATGCTTTGAAGTTATTATACAGGGTGTGTTTTGTTCCAGGCCGATGTTTATTTTTGAATAATTTTTAAATGAAAAAGTTACTTATAATTTATACTTTATTTATTGATTATATGCTCTTTAGCATTATTTGTGGAGAATGATGTCGGTCAAGTGGCCACCTCTGGCCGTGGCGTAAATGCATGTTTTTCATGAAATTTTCGCAGACTTCTGGTGTTATTTCGGCAATTTTGTTTCGAATGTTGTCTTTAAGCATCAGGATTGTAGTTGGGTTGCATGTATATACTTTTCCCTTCAAATATCACCATGTGGAGGCCAGTCGATATTACCATTTTTTTTACATTATTCGACCAGGTAAAGTTTCTCGCAAAATTTGCATCGCAGCACGAGCTGTGTGTGATGTGGCACCGTCCTGTTGAAACCACATATGCTGTAGTCCCAATTGATGCAATTTGGGCACAATAAAGTTTTCTAACATGTCACGATAATGATTACCAGTAACTGTTACAACATCACCTCTAATATCCTCAAAGAAATGTGGTCCAATGATGCCGCCGGTCCAAATGGTGCACTCTGCGAAGGTGTAATGATCGTTGGTGTATCAAATGAGAATTTTCAGTGCCCCAATAGCGGCTATTTTGTTTATTAATAAGGCCAGCCAAATCGAAATGTGTCTCGTCGCTCATGATGATTTTTTGCCAAAAATTGAGGTCGTCTGTACCGAGCTGTAAAATCCAAGTACTCCTATCTTGCCGCCGTTTCTAGTGACTTTCCTGTAGCCCTTCCTGGATTTGCATTTATTCGAAAAGGAATAAATGCAAATTCATTTTGAGGATTTTTAAGAAACCATAAAGTATATTTTTTCAATAAACGCTATTCAAATACACGTGGAAAGAATGCCTAGTAACGATAACGATAAAAATTAATCATTCCCGGCAAAAACAATGTAGCAGAGAAAATAGCGCTAACACATGAACATGTTTCTGCCTACCCGGCGTCATCAGCATAGTTCGGAACACAATCTTCTGCTGCTATAATTGCGTTTTGCTCTCGGTTATGCTGCTAATTCCAAAACAGAACATGAATATGTCTTTCGGCGACACTTATCTAAGAGACACGTCAACCGTCTCAGAGGGTAGCAAGACAAACCGGAGTGTAGATGTCCACCACTTATCGGGCAGCTCTTGGGCTGCCAAACGCAAGGGGGCGTTGTGCCTAGGCACAGCGACATCTATACGTGCAAATGATTCCTCAGGCTTACTATGATGTATAGAAATATACGTGGAAAGAATGCCTAGTAACAATAACCAAAAATTAAAGCTAATATAGCTCATGGTATTGGTGGTGGACATATAGGTGGGACGGCGTGACTGTGTCTCTTGACGATAAGTGTCGCGGAAAGACATATTCAGTGCTGTTTTGGAGATTTGCAGCATAAACCGAGAGGCAAACGCAATTATAGCAGCAGAAGATTATGCTCAGAACCATGCTGATGACGCCGGGTAGGCAGAAACATCTTCATGTGTTAGCGCTATTTTCTCTGCTACATTGTTTTTGCCGGGAATGATTCCACCAATACCATGAACTATATTAGCATTAATTTTTGGTTAACGCTATTCAACTTTAGCGTTTGTTGAATAAATGTACTTTATGATTGTTACGTAAATGTGCTTTATGATTAAATCAACCCTTTTTTAAAAATAAATGTTCCTTCTCAAGTCTTAAGGATTCTTAGCAATATTATTTTAGATATTTTAAAAATTATTATAGTTTTGAGAAATTTTCTCTTTCCTTAAGTAATGGTAAAAAGGTAAAATTTTAAAAATAAACATTTTAAATTGTATCAGTACACCGGCTTCCTCAAAATATCGATTCCCTTATCAGAAAAGCTGTTTATACAAAAGATTTCTTATAACTGACTCCGCTGTAACTTAACCTAAACGAATTCCTCTATGCTTCCATTAGAATTCAGTTTATTTTTTGATAAACGAGCTATGAAAGCTTTCTTGTATTACACTCGAAAGAACTGCAACTGCGTATGGTATGCCTAAAAAAATTTAAATACATTGTCTTCGTGTGTGTGCTGGTTTATCTAATCTAATGTTTGTTAGAAATAGAGGAGAACTCAGTAGCATGGCATAAGTGTAATCTGAATGTGGCCGATAAAGAAGAATGTCAACAATATTTTTTTGGAATAAGAGCTATAAATATTATGACCCGTTTCAGTTTACCAACAATATGTATTCGTTCTGGAAGGTTTATACAGGGCGTATGGATTATACTTTTAAGATGGCTAAAGTTCCTTCTTGACTGGTAATGCATGTAGTTGGGTATTGTGTTATTAATAGGTTGTCTACGTTAAAATATTAGGAATACAAGGGACTGGAAAACAGAAAGATATCATGCATCACCTTGTACACATGTGCAAGTCGAATTAACGTTTTGACGAACCCCATTTACTTAAATAAGCAACTTTGCAAACACATACAAGACAGAAATGTCTTTAAAAATTGCAGATAGCATCAACTACTATCTGCAATTCAGCAACTCGAGTTGATAAATTTTATTTCTAATAAATAAAACTCCTGAGTTTCATAGCCTTATTCTTTTACTTAAACTTTGTCTAAATAGTTAATGCATTATTTTTCCTTGACGTTTCGATGGAACATTCCATCTTTATCAAAAGATTTAAAAAATTGTAATTTTAATTATTATTTATTTATTTTTTTTAAATAAGAGCATCTACTCTCCTGGCTCGTCACGAAAGATCCGCATGACTGTCCTCCTCCTAAGGTTAAGATCTCGCGTTTTCCTTTTCCTATATTTGCCGACCAGATGCATGGACAAAAAATGAATGAAACAGGTTGTCGCAAAAGGAAATGAGGATCCTTACAGTTTTTGAACTCAGACTTGGATATTCATTTTTGATTGTTATCCAAAACTCCACTAAATTGGAATTTTGTTTTCAGGCTGTTGTCGCAAGAGAGTTCAATTAACCTCGTTTCTTCCTGTGAAGTGAATTCTGATGGAGCTTGAGCACGGAAAAGATCTTGGTCCACGCAAATTTTTCGACATTGTTGTCCTCAAAGTATTTTTCAAACCAGTCAGCGAGCTTTGAAAGGTGTTCCGTAATAAGGGACAGCAAGTCTTGCGAAACAACGACTTTATTACAGGTCGCGTATTTGAGCAATTCAGGGAAACAATGTTGACGGCCGTCCTCTTTGATTTTGCTTAACCACAACTGCAGCTTTTTCCTGAACGCCGCAGCCTTCTTCAAAAGTTTTAAAATTTGCCTTGCAGAGACGGATTGAAGGCATTCAACTTGTCAAATATATCGCGCAAGTATGCTAGTTTCAGCAAAAAGTCGGGTTCGGCAAAGTGCCTGGAGTTTTCATGACCTTCCTCTTGTGGAAAAATGTGAATTTCTTGATATAGCTCAAATGCACGGGATAAGACATTACCACGTGAAAGCTAGCGTGAACTGTAGTAGTATAGCAGAGCCGTGTATTCAGCTCCCCTGTCCATGCATAGGTTTTTCAAAAATCTGGCTTTCAGTGGCCCAGTTTTTATGTAATTTATTACGTCTAGGACATGTTTTAATACGGAATTCAATTGAGAGCTCATCCACTTTGACACAAATGTTTCCCTATGGATGATGCAATGGGTCCACATAGCATGCGATGCTTTACTGCGAATAAGCACCTGCAATCCTCCATAGCGACCAGACATTGTTCGAGCTCCATCAATACACATACCGATGCATTTTCCCAATCTAAATCATTTTCGGTTATAAACTTGTCAATCATCTCAAATAAGTCTTGAGCCTTTGCGCTTCCAATGATGCTTTTGCAAAACAGAAGGTCTTCAACGATAATATTATCATCCAGGAAGCGTAAGTATCAGTAATAAGGTGTGCGTCTTTGTTACTGTCAGCAGCCTCATCAATTACAGACCAAATTCCGTGCATTTCATTTTCTCTATTAATTGATTATTGATACCAAGAGTCATTTGATAGATTCTTCGGTTAATAGTGTTGTTGGACAAAGGCACCTTTGAAATTAATTTTCATAAGCATAATATTAACCATGTCAAGAGCAGCCGGTGAAATAAGCTCTTCTGCGATGGTGTGACTTCGCCACTCTGTATGCAACCTTAAAAGATGCTAGCAGTGCGTTGTTTGGTACTGAGGCTTGTTTGGTGAACACACTTTTTTGCTTATGTAAATCTTGCAACTTGCTACTAAAGAATTCGCAAGATTTTTCAACCATGTTACAATGATTCGTCTCGAGATGTCGCTTTAACTTACTTGGAAGCATTCACTCGGTCTCTAGGACTTTAAAACAGAGCACACACTGCTCTGTCTCTCTTTATTGTTTACTTCTACTGAAGTAAAGCCAAAATTCAAATAGTTATCATCGTATTTACGATTCTTCCGTTTCTTTTCTACCCCACCATTTGTCGATGCTTGATCACTCTTACTTGAACTGTCGACTTGTTTATTTAATAAAAATCTTTCCATTTTCCTACGACTTTACGAAAACAAAGTGACACGCTGAAACAAAGCGGGCGTCTTGAAACCGTTTACTTTTCTTCTGAGATGTTTACTCTTCAATTCCTATTTAGGAACTGAACTGGTTCGCCGAAGTGGTGCCGTATTTATACTAGCCATCCCATCTACTTAGAACTTTCGCGAAAGTTCCGTTCTTTTCTGGAATATTCTATGTGTTTCAAGAGACAAATGTCGTTAGGAATGAGCCCGATTCACCACGATTTAGCCCGATTGGACACTGGCATAAATTAAAGCGAATTATGAGTCCGATTCGATTTGAGATTAGCCCGACTCTGTTATTTCTCTATTTCTGTTTGGCGTAATTTTTACCCCATTCTTTTTCATATGCTTTTGATACGAAAGCGATAGATCACCTAATGTCAAAGAGGACAGCATTATTTCATTTTATAAATTAGAAATTATATAGATTTCCTAACTTTTTAAAATACTTTTAAATACGTAATACCTTCATAATTTATACAAAATTATTATAACTTATACATATTTTATTTAAGAAAACTGCCGCTTGAAAAACTACGAGCGGTCGATTTAAACTTATAAAGTACACGTCATAATATAGATATCGTCACGTCGACACAATTTTTCAGTAACACTTAAATCTCTATGAATATCTAAAGAAATTATCGATTGCACTGAATGACATTCCATCGCAACATTTACATTTTCTTATTTTCGTACAAGAACATCAAAGTTACGTCACGTTTGTGTTGTCCGTTAACATATAAACAGATGACTTACTTTTATTATTCAAATTATCTCATCTAAGGTTATAAATTGAATTCCAGGAAAAATACATGAATTTATTCTGTGTTAGCTGCAAAAACTAATTGTGAGTCATATATCCTGGGTAGGAGAAACAATGTTTTAGTAATATATGGCGTTAAAATTAATATATTTTGGCTTCTGCGGATGAATTACGAAAATCTATAATTTCCTTGGAATTTCCGACGTAATTAAATGAGAGAAAAAATCTTCCTGGTGAGGGATCGAACCTGACATCTCCTGCTTGCCAAGTGGACGTGCTAACCACTACACCACGAGGACCTTATGTCAGGAACGTTCACTCTTTAATACCTAGTTGTTATTTTATCTGCAAATATATCATAATAGTTCAATAAACAATTCTATAATTTTTTTTTCATTAATAAAATTATGTGTTACTTTTTTATTTTATGCTGAACTTCCATATAATCATATGCATGTAGGAAAATGTTGGTTACTTCGAGTAAATACTGGAATTGTGCCAAAAAGACAACATTTACGTATTAGCTTTAGTGAATACTTTTTGCGAAACAAGCCCAACTGGCCCAGATGTATTTTCTGAAGGTCAGAGTAGGGGATGAAAACAGGCAGAAGGTTATTTGAGGGATAGGATTCTGGCTTGTACAAAACTTTTATGCTGGCTTGAAGGCATAAGGCTAGGAGAGCAAAATTCTAAGGTACCTCATTTGAGAGCAGGCAGAAGATTACAGTCTACGAACATGATTCTGTGTGTTAGGCTACGATTTGATCAGGAAGAGTAGCGTGCTTTGGAAGATTTAGATATTCTATAAACACGTGGCATCATCTCAAACTAAAATTACATTGTGAAAATTGGAACAACGTCCAAAAGTATACGAGGAAGGTGCTAAGAATTAAGTTCGGGCAATTACCTACGCCCAGCATGAAAATTTGCGTCGATTTAAAATCCTATTAATTAAATTATTGCACTTTCCATTTATTGTAGCCTAGGTTACAATAATTGAATATTTAGCACTACATTGTTGTTTGCTACGACGACTTGGCCCTATTCTATCGTTTCGCTCGGATAAATTTAGAATTGTTGTGTTATCATAATGGCTCAAATGCTAAACACAGAAGAGAAAATTGAAATTGTTCTTATCATTGGTGATAATTATAAAATACATAGGCAAGCAGCAATAATTTTTGATGAACAGCATCCTATTAAGCACATAAGTAGATCAACAGTGAATAGAGCCTTACTAAAGTTTAAAAGCACAGGAAGCGTAGCATATCTATGCAAAAGGCATCACATGGCATTATTAACAAACAATGTCAAATGGAAGTCATTCAGAGTTTTTTTTCGAAACTCCAAGGTCTACCACCAAAGAAATTGCAAACAACAACGAGATATTCCCAACATCTATTTTGAAGAAAAATGAACTCCAACTCCAGGCCAGATTTGTTCAAATTCTGGACACAAGACTCTAATACAGCTTTTGATTTCAACAGGGGATTGAAGAAAATCGCTCCTTCACTAGGTATGTGTTATTTACAGAGGAATCGACGTTCACATCAAATAGTACAGTCGCTCTCAGAATTGCCGATAGTAGGCTGACCAAAAACTCCCATTTTGCAATGGAAACCAGAAATCAGTTTATTATTTTAAAACCAACGTTTGATGTGGTGTTTCTAATTATCAAATTATTAAGCCATATTTCTTCAGGGAAAATTCTGAGAGATACCTGTTACTTTTACAAAATGTCTTGTTAGAAGAACTTGAGAATTTACCTGCAGCGATAAGACAAAGGATGATTTTTCAGCAAGATGGAGCTCCAGCGTATAGCATATGTTGGGTTCGAAATTTCTTAGATGAAATGTTCCTTGGAAAATGGATAGGAAGATATTCTGAAAGCCCTTGACCATCGAGGTCGTCTGATATGACGCCGTGCGATTTCTTCTTTTGGGGGTTTTTTAAAAAGTAATGTTTATAAGTATCGTCCATTTAGGGACATTGATTGGCCCGACTTATCTGGTGGTCACTTATAGTATAGGGACTATTGAAGATAGCTAACATGAATTGAAAAGAAGCATCTAAAACCGTAATAATATACAGAGTGTTAAAAACCAAACGTTATCGTTTGTAACGGAAACTGAACACCCTGTATATTTGGCCTTAACTTTATGTTGTAGAACCTTTCTCCGAATATTTTTTATTCGAAAACCTTTTCTCTAAATTGCTCGGGAAAGTAATTGTCGCCCACTTTATATTCAAATTCTGTCCAAGAATCAAGTACTTTAATTTAAAGAGCACCTTTGCTTTATTGAGGTCTTTTTTTGTCTTTAAATACAAACTGAATAATCAATTTTACGAATTACAGAGGAGACAACCTCACTTTGTGAATCTATTTCCTCAAGTACCGCAAGCAACGTTTCTGGCAATTCAAGCAACGTAGATCCAAACATGTCCGACAGCAAACCGAAAATTATGGTAAGTAAAGCAGCTATTACTTTGTATCGAACCCAACTTTTAATTTCAATTAATGTAAAATAACCCGGTCAAATGCAGATAGTGATCAGATATCGTGTCAATTTATAGTGCACCATAAAATTATGCAGCGAGTCTAAATTATCGAGGGATATTTCATGTAATTTTCATTATTTTTCCGATCGATAGCAATTATGGTATTCAGCGTTCATGTTCTATTAACTATATTTCATTTTGATTAAACTATTTTGCTGTAATAAAGTAAATAGGAATTTCTGAACGTAGGTCTTGGATAACACGATAATAGCCAGTCCATCGCGACGCTCCTCAACCTCATCTTTACCAGATCAAAGTATTAAAAGTCCTTTGTTAGAACAAAACAAATCCCCTACGGTTGGTAAACACATATTGCCAACCGTATTCATTCCTCAGCAACAAAACAGTCGTGTAGCTGTCCCATTAAACCACACTACCAAAAGCAATCCCCAACCTCCAAAGGACAAACCAAACATGGAAGAGAATCGAAATCCCAATTACCCCAATATAACTGTGGAAATCGATACAAGCAATGATGACGTAAAAATTAATAGAATTATTGAGCAGAAACCACCTAGTAGCATTAAAGGGACAGTTCGGCGAAAGTCAACTATACCAGTAAGGCGAAAATATCCCATGGAAGATGAAAATCAAAGGAAAGAGATTATTTTCAACAAGGAAATGACCGACGTACTTCAAGAGTTGGAAGAAAAATCTAATATAAGACAGTCTGGTTTAGAGTTATTATCTTCGGTATGTGCGACAACTAGACCAGCACCTCAATTGACAGAAAATGTTCAAGTGGATTTGGATAGAATTAATGCACGGACAACTCAAATTGCTGACGAAACCTCTAACGGGAGACATACTCAATGTCCACCAATATACAACAGATCAAAATCCATGCCTTCGATTGGAATATCTCGAAATACACCTAAAGATCCCGCAGAGCAAACCATTAAAATTCCTGATAACATCCCAGGGAAAGTCGATGTTAATTCTGTTAAAAAAGGAGGAAATCAGCAGCCTTTGGAAGATTTAACATCAATAGAGAATAGTCAAAAGGTTGTACCTCCCAATGAAACAAATTCTACAAGAGTACCACCAATGCATCCAAATCAGATGTATCGCAGCCCCACAGCAAGCTGGCCAATAGAAAATATTCAAATCAACATTGACCCAATTTCACAATCTAGTATGCCTGTTAAAGGAGCTCCACCAGAATATAAAAGATTCTTTTCGCATCAATCATCCGTAACAATTCCAAATCCGTCTCTATTCAGACCATATACTAGATCGGTATCTTCTCCTTCGCAATACAGAAACGTTGAAAACGATCACGTAAATAGGATAATTAAAGAAACAAATCCTCATCCAGTACTACAACCTCACGAGAGGTTTAATCATCCAACCTATATACCAGATTGGCACCAACAAATGTTAATGTCGAGCAATCTTGTGGGTAATGTTATGATACCAACTAATAATGTACCAACCATGTCCCAGATGAAAGTCAACGCGACAGTTGCAGATGCAAGTACTGAAAGAATTGGACCAGGTCGTAGGCATAGCCCTCCGCAAAATGATCAAATTCGTAAAAACACCACGGATATAAATCCTGTAAGATATCCCTCGCCATATTTTAATCCTGTACCAATGCACTATCCCCTACCTCATCCCATGTTTTATAATCCCCCTTATACACTACCACATCCCATGGTTGTACCAAAGACACCAGAAGAAAATGACCAAGCAAATATGTTAGCTCGTGAGATAAATCAGCGACTATTTGCGCAAATACAGAATCAGCAGCTTCAACAAAATTTAATCATGTCAAGAACCACGATGGAAAATAATCAAATTAGGAATCAAAATATGCTGGCAATATATAATACACAAACGACAGTGGTTTCTTCACATAAAGCTCTTCTACCTGAAGATTTAACAGTGGAATGTGTAACAGAAGATGAACAAATTCCTCCACCTCCGTATTACAGCACACATTTGGTTTTTGATGATTTTGGAGAAATTATCAAGGAGCAATCAGCAATAGAAATAAGTATTATCCCACGTGCGGAATTAACGTATGATCAAAAGCAAAGTAAAAAGGCTATTGAGATGATGCAGACATCACCGAAGCAGCCACACAAAGAAAAATTACCCAAATCTTCACCATCAAATACCGGCAAGCTTCATAATATTACCTCAACCACAAGTGCAGACAACCAATTAAGAAATAAATTACAAAACGACTTTCTGAAGAAGATTCAAGTTTTCCAAAAGAATTTAACCAGCGAACAAATAACTATCGCTTTTCCCAAGATCTCCTATAGCAATGATTTTCGTTTATACCCCCATATCATGCAGCAATTACAAGATGCGCGTGTAAACGCGGCAAAGAGCCCTCTAACAAGTAGTACGACATCTGGTATCTATCAGCCTCCTCCACAGCAATCCCCAGCTTATCCGCTTAACTCAGAACTACTTGAAAACCTTTTGCAAAATGAAAAACCACCATTAGAAAAACACCATACCAATCAGTCAAAACCAAAAACCAAAACGTCTTCTTCAAAGAATGAAATTGATAAGAATCAAATTTGCACGTTGTATTATGAATCTCAAGACGGTAAGGGACAAACTGAATGCACTAAGCAGACGATTATATTCACAGAAACCTCTACCACAGAAGCTAATCTCCAATCAGAGGTTGCATCGTCTAAAAATCCATCGTTTAGGAACATGGAAAATTACAACACACTTATTAAATTGATAGATTCTCTAGCATCAACGGAGTACGACAGATTGTTAGGAAGAACGTTACTACAGTATTATCCAAATGAAGTTCTTGAGATAACAATGAATAGAATGCAAAAACAAATGTCTTCAGATGAAAATGTTCTACATATATTGAGGAAAGCGAAGCAATCGAACAAACGTGTGGGAACAAAAGAAGCACCGGAACCAGCAGTAATGCTACCAGAAGTAGCATTAAATACGTCAAAATTAACGGTTAAGACACCAGAGTTAGCTGTAAAAACTCTTGAATTAATACCAGGAACGGAAGAAACGCCAATCGTACCAGAACTAGTACCTAAGACATTAGAAGCACCAAAAATAGCAGAATCGATGTCGAAAACCCCAGAATTCATATCAGAAACGGCTAGTAGAGTATCGGAGGTAACGGAATCAACATCAGAAGTTCCAGGATCACCATCAAAACTACCTTCAAAATCACCAGAATTAAACATCAGTTCAAATGGTTGTGATAGACATATGGAGAACCTTCAAAACAATGAAACATCAAAGCAGCTTAAAGGAATACCATCAAGTGTAATTAAACAAAATCCTTTTGCAATAACAACAACAAAGAAAGTCCAAGATTTTGCCTGCTCTTCACCACCTACAATCCAAAGTAGAGAAGATTCAATAAACCATGAAAATATTGAAAAAAGTAAATTATTTACAATAAAAAACCAAATCACATCATACACATCTTCTACAGAAGATAATTCAAAAGAGCATTATGAAATAACATTGGAAAATGAAGATATTGAAGATATTAACCTACAAAATGGTGGTAATTCTGTCAAACAAGGAAATAGTAAGTTTTCCATCGAAGATTTAACTAAAAATATAAATGGGAATCCTAAAATAGGAAAGGTAAAGACCCCACATCAGGATTCCACCAACAGAAATACTTATCAAAGTGTAATAGTTACTCCAGACCCTACTACTACTATCCAAAACAAAATGGATGAGGGATATAGTAAAGAAGAACTACCAGCCGTGAATCGTGTGAACGTAATTACAGACCTTCTTATAAAAGAAAAAAGTACGGATGAACCTGAAGCACTTGACATGGTTGATAGACAGTCCAATGAAAATATAGGAGAAGAAGCAAAATCAGGGGAAACCATAGGTTCCTTGGATGATATTAGTTCTACAAACCATTCTTCGGCATTTGAAAACACACCTGAAGAGCCTTTCGCAGTATTAGCTATTAAAGATTGCAGTAAGGAAGTAACGAAAGAAGGTAGTACCTCTAAAGAAATTAATTCAATAACTGCTACGGAGTTACCTAAACCATGTAACCATGGAAGACCAGTGCCCAACAATTCTGATGGAAAAGAAATTGATGAAAATTGTAATAAACAAATTGAATCAAATACACTTCAAGATTCTATGAAAAACCATGTGACTTGTGCAAAGAATATTAGCACTGGTTTCTATATAGAATCAGCTAAATCTACAGCGACTGAATCGCTAGAAAGCAATATAGAAGCAGTTGCTATCCAGGAGGCCATACAAGTGGATAATGAAACCTATAGTGGTACTTCTTCAGAAAAGTCGACAAGACAAGATGGCGCAAATATAAATTTCGAGACAAGTGATACCTCGCCTGAAAATAGTCAACCACCTTCAAATTCCGATGTGGAATTATTGAGCCAAACTCCAAGCGAAGAAGTAGATGCCCAAACTGATTCAACAGATGAAGAAGTCAAAGAATTTGAACTCAAAAGGGAAGCTTTTCAAAACGGGGCCAAATATTTGAGCCACAACTTCTTATTCGATATAAAAATTGGTCCAAATGACGATATCGAAAGTATCTATGCCAGAATTATGCCAAGCTGTTTTATGATCCTGAACTTGATCCATGAGATGCAGAATATCAATAGTGAGGCGAATTGGTGGCCTGTCGATAGTAGCGGAAATTTAGTGAAGATTAAACGGAGTTTAAGGGGAATCAGTATATTCCTGAAGAGAAGTAAGAAATTAGCTACCCATTTAGATACCCGTATTCACCATTTCTTCATATTTTTGCTCCAGTGTTTTGAGACATTTCGCGAAAGAGTTCGTAGGATCTTGGATAACGGATATGCTTTAAAGGAAAACTATATTTCAACCTCGGAAGCTGATATATATAGGGATGTCTTCATCCAACTCTATGACTATTTGTCTTGCACAAGGGTAACGGATTATGCCAATATTGTTATTAAGAGGGAAGAATCGATGAAGAAGACTAAGTCAAACCAAACTAATTCGTATCAACCAACCAAACCATTCCCAAACGTTCATCAAAAATACATGCTTATAATCAAACAAATAAAACAAAGGAGGGATGCCGAGGAAGAGAAAAATGAAGATTATAAGAACTTTATTTCACATTTACTAGACAACAGCCAGGGGTTATTTGAAGATGATATGAATAACAACGCTAACATAGATGACGTAATCATTATTCCGGACACAGAAGAAGTAGGAATCAATGCCCAAAATGAACCAACCCTAACGACTTCAATTCAACGGAAAAGTTTAAAAAGAAAAGTAGATTTTATCGTAATAGATAGTGATTCAGATGAAGACACAAGGCGAAGCCAAGAAAATTTTCCAGCACATAAAAAGCACGAATTAAGGAAAAACACTAACCATGCCATTGCAAATATTATCAATCTGGTGGACGAAGAGGAAGACATATCTACAAGTGAAAAAAACATCAACCAAGTAAATAATTCAAACAATTCAAGTAACAAACGCCAATCTTCTGGCGAATACAGCGAAACAAATAAACGAATCTGTAGCAGCCAAGAATTGGAAACACCTACCAACGTAAAAAATCAAAATGAGGTTCAGATTTTTCCTAATTTCCTTGAAAATGAACATCCAAATGAGATCCTTGAGCATATGAATGAAACAGAATTAAAGGAATCTAAGAAACAAATGGAGATAAGTCAAGAATTTAACGAATCCCTAAGTTCTTTAAGACCAGATGGTAACAGGAAGGAAATCAAATTTGAAGATGGTCACTCCCCTATGGTATTCCAACTAAATCATGAAGATTGTACAAATTCCAACGTCAAAAATTCGCCTATATTCCAAAATGGAAGCATAGACGGACTAGAAAATCAAGTTACACCAGAACTTAGAATGGAAGTTGAATGTGCTCAAGAAGCTAAACATATTCCAAACCAATCCGGTAACTGCGTTCCCGACATTAGTGAATTGAATGCAATTGAGAAAAGTGCAGTAAAATCAAATTCTCCATTAAATGCTGAAAATCGAGAGGGTTCAGAAACAATCGAAGCTATTCAAAATTATCTCAGGGAAACTGATTTAAGTTTCCAAGACATCCATTCATCAAACGCTGAAAATGGAGAAGAAACATCATTGAGTGCTCCTCGTCAAGTGAATATAGGGACGAATAGTGAAGCCAGAGTCATAGGAGTAGCAATGCCAAACGTTAAGGATATTAGATGTCCTAACAATGCCAAACCGATTTCAATAAGTAGTGATAATTCAGTTGTAGAATGTCCAAAAATCATTTCATACAGTAATGAACAGAACAATGATAATGATGCGAAAAGTATAAGAGATAATCTCAACAAAAACCTTACTAGCGAATCCTTAAAGGACAAAAGTGATGGTACTATAACGCAAAGATTAATGAACTTTAGAAAACCAGCAAAGAAGCAAACAAATACCCTGGATATACACTCAAGTAAAGCTCCTGGAAACCTTGAAACGCCTAATAGAAGTCCAGAACCAAATCACTGTTTAAATTTAACCCTAAATAACAATAAAATGTTACAACACCATGAACATGCTACTTTACAGGATCTTAGCAATGTTGAAATAAAGCTTACAGAAAGTGAAAAGAATCCATCACCAAAACCAGAAAACCTTCATATACCACTTGAAAGTCAACCTTTCCAAACTATTCCAAATAGTAAAATAACCCCTAGAGATCCCAGATCGAAACCACCTGAGCGTCCTCCACTGCAAATAAAAGCAAGAAGAATTTCTTTGGAAACACAGGGAAATGATCTTATTCCAAATGGGAGACCCCATCTGAATACGCAGCAAGCTGAGGACTGTGATTACCTTAATACCCAAGCAAAAGCGGCAATTTCAGAATATTTTGATGCTCAGAAAATTGTTGCTAGACAAATAGCCAATCCTATACAAGCTGATGCAGCCATTAGAGAATTTGACAGTTTCAGAAGTCCTGCACCACCAGGTAAGAATATTTCGATTTTAATATTATGCAATGACATTGAATAAAGGCCCGCACCAATCCTCATTCTCAAATATTTCGAAAACGGTTCGAGCACAAAACCAAACTTTTACGGCAACCTAAATCCCCAGTATCTCTAAAACGGTTCCAGCGAAAGACGAAATTTGTATGGCACAAATCAGCACAAGATGAGCTCAAAACTTTTCCAGTATGAAATTTTCAATAATCAGAAAATTGGAGCGGTGGCTGCTAAATGAGGGCTTGTAGTAGCCCTCATTCCCGTATATCTTGTTTCTCGATTATCTCGAGAGGGGGATGAGCACAAAAGAGAATCTGCACGGCACAAATGAGCTCAAAACGGACACAAAACGATAGCGTGGTCAAATTTAAAAAAAATAACCTAAAAGATGGGGAACAGCGTCAATTTGGTCCCCACATTTCAATCTGGAATATCTTGAAAAGGGAGCGAGCACAAAATAAAATTTCTACGACACAAATCAGTACAAAACGGGCACAAAACGATAGCGTAGTCAAATTTTAAAAACTTGAAGGCGCAGGGGGCAGCGTTATGTTGACCCCCACTTTTCAGTCTTCAATATCTCGAAAATGGAACGAGTACAAAATAAAATTTTTACGGCACAGATCAGCGCAAAAGGGGCGCAAAACGATAGCGTGGTCAAATTTTAAAAACCTGAATACGAGGGGGGCAGCGTCATGTTGGCTCCCACTCTTTAATCTCGAATATTTCGAAAATTAAACGAACACAAGATAAAATTTTTATGACACAAATCAGTACAAAAAGGGCACAAACGATAGCGTGGTCAAATCTTAAAAACCTAAAAGCTTGGGGGCAGCCCCCATTTTTCAATGTAGGATATCTCGAAAATGGAACGAGCACAAAATAAAGTGTTTATGGCACAAATTAACACCAAATATACACAAAACGATAGCGTGGTCAAACTTTAAAAACCTAAAAGCGCGGGGGTACCGTCTTGTTGGCCCCCCGCTTTTCAATCTCGAATATTTCGAAAATTAAACGAACACAAAATAAAATTTTTATGACACAAATCAGTACAAAAAGGGCACAAAACGATAGCGTAGTCAAATTTTAAAAACTTAAAGGCGCAGGGGGCAGCGTTATGTTGACCCCCACTTTTCAGTCTTGAATATCTTGAAAATGGAACGAGTACAAAATAAAATTTTTACGGCACAGATCAGCGCAAAAGGGGCACAAAACGATAGCGTGCTCAAATTTTAAAAACCTGAATACGAGGGGGGCAGCGTCATGTTGGCCCCCACTCTTTAATCTCGAATATTTCGAAAATTAAACGAACACAAGATAAAATTTTTATGACACAAATCAGTACAAAAAGGGCACAAAGCGATAGCGTGGTCAAATCTTAAAAACCTAAAAGCTTGGAGGCAGCCCCCATTTTCCAATGTAGGATATCTCAAAAATGGAACGAGCACAAAATAAAGTGTTTATGTCAGAAATTAACACAAAATAGACACAAAACGATAGCGTGGTCAAACTTTAAAAACCTAAAAGCGCGGGGGGTAGCGTCATGTTGGTCCCCACTTTTCAATCTCGAATATCTCGAAAATGAAACGAGCACAAAATAAAATTTGTACGACACAAATTAGTACCAAAAGAGCACAGAACGATAGCGTTGTGAATTCTTAAAAACCGGAAAGATCGGGGGTAGCCCCAATTTTTCAATATCGGATATCTCGAAAATGGAATGAGCACAAAATAACATTTTTATGGCACAAATCAGCACAAAATAGGCAAAAAACGATAGCGTCATCGAATTTTAAAAACCTAAAAGCGCGGGGGGCAGCGTCAAGTTGGCCCCCACTTTTGGAATGAGCACAAAATAAAATTTTTATTGGCAAAAATCAGCATAAAACGTGGACATTTTCAAATTTGACAGACCCGATTTGCACCCCATGTTCAGAAATAAAATTATCAAAATTTCCTAATGGCCCCAATTTAATAATCAACGACTGTAAAATTATGCCTTTATTTATATATCTGTACTTATATAAAGATATTTATCAGAAAAATGTTTACGTAAAAGTAAACAACGTCAAAATTATTAGGCGTAATTATGTATGTTGTACGCGTGGTTGTAATAAAAAATTATCTTTTGCATGACCTGCTTATCAACTAATGCAAAAAAGAATCTCCATCAAAATCGAATTAGATTTCAGTTAGCTTTTGATTGTCATACGTAATATATATTACGATTATTTCTTTCTAACAAAGTCTATATTGTATGTACATAGGGTTTTATCGCAATAATTAACTTTATTTGCAACTTAAGTCTAATTTTTACATTCAATATTTATATTTAGTCCACAACATTTATGTGGAGATAAAATTGTTTAAATTTATTCAGAATGCATCTGCATAAAACTGATTCGCGTTATTTTGCATGCGGTATCGCACCATTTAATAATTTGTAGGCTTGACCTAATATGTTTTGCTGTCACCCGTTAACGTTGCGCATACATATTAGTAATAAATCTATTAATCTCTAATTACGTTTAATTTATAATGTTAATAATAGTAAGTGCTCTAGATGAATGTCTCCGATAAAATAATATGCCTATAATTATAATACAATAATTATATATCGATTGAAATACGATTAGACAAAGCAAATCTCTTAAAATTAATCTCATGATTGTGTTTATCACTTCATATTCTTTCCTTTCTTCGCATCTTTTAGTCAAGTAATATATTTGATAGGTTTACAAGAAAATGTGTCAAAATATTACCGCACTTGGCATCATTAAAAAAAAACTTATTTAGAAAGGAAAATTTCTATTTCTATAAACAGACTAAGTGCCCCGACTAGTATTACAATGTAAGCCGCTCAAAACAGGATGGGAGGATTATAATTTGTAAGAAAATGGTGAATACAGGGTAAGTTTTCTTCGATGTGTAAGTACAGCGGAAAGTAGTAAAGCTAGTGAGATGATCAAATGGAGAAAGCCATATAAAAAAAATAAACTTGGTAAAATATGACAATTTTTATTTCTCAATATAGTCTCCCCTAACTTCAATACATTTATTGCAACGATCAATTAATAATTCATCGGGTCGCTGCCATACCATCGATTCCTCCTAGCTGTTCTTTCGCACTCTAATAATCCTGTTGTCGTGGGGGATTAGTTCACATCTCTCTGTTTCTTCTTTTCCTATTACAGACCTGGGTGTGTGTTTGCGTTCAAAACCACTTATCTCCATGCTATCCTGTCTCTAATAAGCTTATTCCAGTTTTTTACTTTCATCATTCTTAGGTCTTTTTCCACCTGTTCCCCCCATCTTGTTTTAGGTCTTCCCTCTGGCCTTCCTACAACCGGCTCCCATTCTGTTATCCTTCTTATCTGCTCACCCTCTTCTCTTCTGAATATATGACCATACTATCTGATTCGCTTCGACTTATTTACTCTGACTATGTCTTCGTTTCCTAATACATTCCTAATTTCATTATTCATTAGTGATCTCCATTCATTTTCTCACACTTTTTTTGGGTCCAATAATGACTCGAACTACTTTTCTTTCGAAAATCCTCAACTTCTCCTCCTCCCTCTGGGTTATGCTTCTTCCCTTATTAGTTCTGCGTATATTTCGTCGCTACCAGGTGCTTTCTCGTTTTTCAATCTCCTGATACACCCCACAACTTCTTGATATTCTGGTGTTTTCTCTAATTCTGACATCTCTTCAGTTTGCTCATCGTCTGTCTCCGGCAACACTATTTTTTCATTCGCGTAAAGTTCTGCGAAATGTTTTATCCGCTTCTCCTCTTCTGTAATCATTGGCCGATCTCTTTTTTTCATTTTGAGAAATTTATACAATTTCCTTTGTGGATAGAGGATCGTAATTCAGAACCATTGTTTCATCTCCTGTGACAATGGACTCCAAAATCGGTTTCGGGGCATTTCCACACATGTCTAAAAACAAGCGCGCATATTCGACCCGACATTCACGTTGAAGAACAGGGCGAATACTTGTTTCAAAAATGTTAGTGGCGTTTGTGTTTTGAGTTCTGCGGCGTTATTAGTTCAATTGGCCGACCGGGCGCTCTTCACCTTCAAGAGATTCTTGCCCCAAACGGAAACATTTTGCCCACCTTTTTACAGTGGAATATGAAGGAGATAAATCGCCATAAACGCCGTCTATATGTTGTTTAATGTAATTAGGCGTATGCCCTTCTTTTGTTAAAAATTTTCGTTTCCTGAGACGTTTTCATGCGGTGTTCAAAAGTGTTCCATTATGACTGGCTCATAAATTGAATTAATTACCTTTTCAGAACAGAATTCATTGCTCAGGACGCCTATCAATTCTTTCAAAAGCTTCTTCTACAGCTTGTCTAAGATCTGCAACATACTCCCCCCATACAAACAATCTGAAATGGACAAATCGGTGGATCGAGGTGGCCATGCATTTCTTTCTATAAGTCTTGCATCGATAGAGAGGCTACAAAAAGATTCTTTTTTTATGAGACTATAGCCAACTATGATTACTATTAAAAAGAAATAATTTAAGTCATAACTTCAATATGGCAGACGCAACGAAATCTTAGATTAGCTTATCTTATAAAGACTGCAATTATCTACGACATTCTCCTTAACATTTTCTCTCTCAAATAAATAATAACGGAGACATATGCATTTAACGAAATCGAAGAAAATCGATTTTTTCGAAATATCTAGTTATACAGGTTGTCCCATGCTCTAGCAATTTCCAGTCAAAAATGAGCTAGGGTAATTTGAAATCTGAATAAATATCAAGTAAAATCTCATTGAAAATCAGTTAAAAAGAAGTCAACATGTCAAAATGTCCACCCAATTGCTGTATACACATTCGAGCTATTCTCGGAATTGAAGAGGTAGCTCTGCAAACAGTCTCAGGATCAGCACGAATATAGTAGCAACAAGTTGTTCTCTGTTTTCAGGATTTTCTGCATAAAAAAAACCTTTAAATGCTTGTCTCTCCCAGTTACGATAGAGTTTTGGACATGTGTTCATTGGACGTTTTGACTTGAAATTGCTTAAACAACATATGCCTAAACTGTGGCAATCATATCATGAGACACCTGATATAACTATGATAATTTTTAGAAAAACAAGTATTATTTTAAATTGGTTTCATAAAACTGCATATGTTTTCCCATTTAATCATCTCGCAAACTCCGCTAGTTTTCAAGATTCCGACACTAAACATCGAAAAATACTAATACTGAATAGAAGGCGTCCCAGATCGAGTGGGATTGCATAGGTAACTTCCTTATCATTGAAGATCGAGATTTGGTTAAATGGACAATGTGTTGCAGTTGTATTTGCTGCTTTAATCTGCTTGAAAAAGTTTAAAATGTCGAAACCGCCAGAAGTTATTTAAAAAAAAACTAAAAACTGTCAATTTCTTGTATGTCAAATATCTTCGTAAGTATAAGAGATGTGAAAAAAAGCTTCAAATGAAAGTCATTGTTTTCTATAAGACTAACTTAAAATTGATGTCGAACAAAAATTCAAGATGGCAGCTTTTGAGATACTCGTATCAATTTTCTTAAATTAAATCGACGCCATCTAGTGCATGGACGGAAGATAATTCCCTTCCTGTGCAACTTAGAGAAAAAGTTTTCAAATAAAACATATTCGGAGACAAATTCTGCACAACCTAAAATTAATTACTCAAGTATACAGGATGTTCAGTTTCCGTTGCGCATGATACAAGTTTGGTTTTTTAAACAGAACACCCTGTATATTGTTAAAATTTTAAATGCGCGTCTTTAATCCATGTCAACTTTCATTAATAAATGTTAATTTCATAACGAAAGTCTGTATAATAATAATTATTAGACGACATAATGTCAAATTTTCGAGATCGTCGCAATATCTTTCTATTGAGATTTTTTACCAATTTGGATACATTTTGACATGGTTCTTTTTTTTTTCAACAGAAATTTCGAAATACAAACAAACTCATCCCATCAAAGCACCATTGGCGGTACCTCCGCCACAATCACCTCAGCCGCTTCTACCACCACCAAACAGCAGCAAGGAACGCCTCCGTCAAGCAGTGACCAAAAGACAATTATCCCAAATGCAACAATCCGCCCAAACTCAACCACGTAGCGCACCAACACCGATACCAACTCTACAGTCGATCTACAACGATAACATCGATACCAGAGGCTTCATTTCGCAATACATCAAGGACGAAATCGGCGTTCTGTCCAAGAAAGAAAGCCTCGGCCCTGGAGAGTATGTCCTTGAAGTGAACACCCTCAAACGCCTTCCCCTAATACCAAGAGATTTTAAGGAATTTTACATTTTCGTGACGAAGCAGCAGATCTTGCAACTTCACCAGCCGATAGCGTTTTATATCTTTTTAGAACTGTTGAATCAGAGTGGCTTGAAAGACTATCATAAGAAATTCACGGAGTATAGCAAGAGGAAGTATGAGGATAGAGTTAATCTTAAGAAACGTGAACAGACACATCATCAACACATAGACATCTTCAACATCAGCAGCAACAACAGCAACAATTGCGGCATCGTACGTGACAGGATTTCTCGTCAAGTAATGCGTTAGAATTACGTTAGAATATCTCATGAATGTGTTCAAGGATTTTGTTTCGTAAATTCGTAAGTGAAAGGCAGTTGATAAAATAAGTGTGCTCATAAAAATCTAAATTGATTATTAATTGGTTATAGGCAATTGCCGAGTGAAAGATATTGCTAGATTTTTAGCATTCTTTACAACCAATTCTATATGCTAAACTGACTACTTGTTTTTAAGAATATCATGGCAAAAATTATTATCATACTATATTGAAAAATGTTAGCAAATTTGTAAAAACAATAATACCTATTACGTATTTAATGTAACAACGTGCCATTGCATCTTACAATTAGGTGACGTACCAAATAAACAAAGAGCCCAGTCAAAGAAAGTGCGTGTTACATGCTACGAACATTAGTGCCAATATCATAATTGCGATTCACTGCACATGCTCACCTATCAAACTATTTGACTCGGCAAATGTAAAAAATTAAGTATTTTGTTACTTAAATCGTATTTAAATTATATAGTTACTACTTTGCGATATTAGCAGATGAGGAAATTTTTGTTTTCTATCTGCATTAGTATTTTAATAGTTTTAAGGGTAAATTATTTATTGTTAGTACCGGGTGTCCGCCTGGAAGGTATACTACTTTGTTTGATTATAAATTTTGATTAAATGAAAGAAAATGGATTTAATGTCGATGAATAATATATTTAATGTTGGCAATTATGTGTGGAATACAATATCAGATAAATGTCCGCCTCTGTTAGCCCTTACAAATGCGAGCTCTTTCGAGCACATTTTCATTACATTTTCACACATTTCAACCGGTATTTCATTAATTTCACCACAAATATTTTGTTTAATTTGCTCAAGCGTTTCTGATTTGTTTGCATAAACCTTGCCCTTCAGATATTCCCACAAAAAAAAGTCCGGGGCAGTCAAATCCGGCGACCGTGGAGGCCAATCATCACCACTTCTTGAGATAACTTGCTGTGGAAAGACGTCTCGCAGTAATTCCATTGTAATCCTGGCCGTATGCGATGTAGCACTGTTTTGTTGGAACCACATATTAATCAAGCCCAAAGCATGCAGTTCTGGCGTCAAAAAGTTTTCAATCATGTCACAATATCGTTCTCCAGTAACAGTTACCGTTAAACCGTTTTCATTCACTCTGACCAAACTGCACACCAGGCTGTCACTTTTAATGGATGCAAGGGTGACTCAGGAATAATGTGTGGGTTTTCCATTGCCCAGAATGGACTATTCTGTTTATTCACATATCCATTCAAATGAAAATGCACCTCGTCACTCATTTTGAGTTTTTCATGAAAATCAGGATTGTCATGGGCGAGCTGTAAAATCCTATTGGCATATGTACGGCGGCGTAAATGGTCTTGTGGATGAAGCTCTTGTGTTAATTGAATCTTAAATGGAAACAAATGCAAATCTTTGTGCATAATTGTGGCGAAAGTTGTTCGTAAACCAAGTTCCTGAGCACGGTGTCGAATTGAGGTTGATGAATTGTCTTGAACACTTTCTTGAACGGCAGCAATGTTCTCAACCAATCTTGCAGTACGTTGTAGTCCACGCTTAGGCCTATCAGCTACAGACCCTCTTTCTTCGAAATCATTCACTACACGGTAAATAGTGCGTTTTGTCGGCACGTTATTTCTTCCAAAAATTACACGTAACTTTCTCATCGTCACAGTAATCGGTGATTGACTTGCATAAAATATTTTAACGATTAAAACACGTTAGATTATCGAATATTTTCCAATAATAAATTTGCCACGTCTTTACTTCACGACTGCCAAATATGAACTGTTAAAACCAATATTTACCAAAATGGCGGCAAAACAAACTAGTATACCTTGCAGGCGGACACCTGGTATATTGTTTGATCTCGAAAAAATCGATGAGAAACTGTGTATACGGAATTCTGGGCACGTGTTTACATCTAGCATCGTCTAAGAATTTAGAATGTGCTGCACATGTGTGGACAAACGTTTGCATAAAGATTCGGAACGTTAAGAAAAGCGATGTTTTGTTTCGTGTTATTTTTTTAATAAAGCGTTTTGGAAAGTTCAAATTTTCGATGTGTTTCTTTTTTGCAAGTAGTTGGTGCAATTTTAAGGCAATTTCCTGCATTAGGGATGATACCGCAATTTTTGGAGCCACTTCGCAAAGTAATGTTGTTAATGTTGGCTGACCTTTTTTTTTTTTAAATAGAATGGTATAGTGTTTTTTGGCCGTTTGATAAGACTATTTTTCTAATTATAAACGTTAAAATAATGTTTATTAAAAATGTTACAAAAAACAAAAGAAACAATAAAATATAATAATAATAATAAAAATAATAATAATAATAATAATAATAAAAATAATAATAATAAAAATAATAATAATAATAAAAATAATAATAAAAATAATAATAATAATAATGACTTTATTGCGTTATCATAGAACATAGAAATACACATACGATTTACAAACAGTGATAAATAAAATAACTAAACCTATATATTTATGTAATACTAATTGTAAGTTCAAAGAAGTAACACCGCAATCACTAGGCGAAGTTCAGTGAATCTGCTCTACCACTTAACCCTGAAAACCTTGATATTCTTTTATAATATTTAAAACGTACGCCCAAAAATGTTCCCCAAAATTGAATTTTTACAAAAGCAAAATGGTAAACTGCAGCAATTGAAGAGTATAAGCTCACAAAACAGTGCTTTCCTCACTGTACTGTGGTTGCGCACATTAATCCGCCTGCAGACCAAACAAAGTTGAAGTCATACACTTTTTGAAATCTGAAGGTGTATAAAGTAACACGGCTGAGGACACATTGTTCTAATTATAGTAAATTTGATAGGAAAATGATCTCTCATAAAGATTGGTTTTATGTTATGGGGGAGATATTTTACCTCTAAATCGCGTATATAAAATGTCAACTGAATCAAAATAATAATAATAATAATAATAGTCTTTTTTTGGCATAATACAAGGTAAATGAAAGATTCATCTTTATTTTTTTAACTTTTCTGATAACGTGCTTTTGCTCGTTTATTTCGACATCATACGTTTGTAATAATATTTCACTTTTACTTTTCTTTGTGTTAGTTTCTTTAGGGCTGGCAATCTATAAATTGTAGATCATAACCTCTAAAGTAAATCAAATCAGCTCCACACCTACCTCTTCCAACTGACTCATGCTATGTCGACGCTTACTAGGATATTGGTTTTTTGTGAAAATTAACACCATGTTAGCAACTATTAGAAAATTCTCATTTACAGGGACGACGTCAACTAAACTTTTTTTTAAGTCGACAAGAACTATTCAATATCTTGACTAGTTGTACCAACACTGGAATTGAAGAAAGGTTCTACTTTTTGCGAGAAGAAATGAAAAGTCGAAACTTGATCTCACTTCTTATCACAGTTTTGAGCACGTTCCTTGTACAAAATGAAGATAGGCCGAAGACATCAATATCTTTTCCTCTATCGTCAGAAAATCAACAACGGCAACGTCCTTTCGAAAATCCGTTCAAAGTCCCTTTCGAAACCAGCGCAGAACGAACTAAGCGTGTAAGAACGAAGTGACTTATGGAATTCGCTCCTGTGGGTGTTTTAACTTACGCCACATAAGTGGATCTTATGGCACCAGGACAGTCAGAAATCTCAAAATTACTTCCAGAAATTACAAGTTCAAGTCCAAAACGTGCATGTAAATATAGGCTTGACTACAAAGAATCGCTTTCAAGGCAGAAAATGACAGGAAAAGAATATTTAGCTGTTTTAATAGATGCTAAATTGTCACGCTATCAGTACAATATAATAAGAAGCAGTGCACCAGCAAGATTCCCGTCCTATAAAGTCGTTCAGAAGATTGTTATCCTGAAAATATTGTTGTTACTTCTACTCTGCTCATGTTGGACTTCAAGCTTTACTCGACCACACCGTCAACCGATTGCTTCTACTACAAACACCTGTCCTTGACACTCTTCAAGAAGAGGAACAAAGCCAATTTTATTTATATACAAAATGGGGATTTGGTGGTAGTTCTGGTCATAGCTCCTATAAACAGGCTTACCCATGGTGCTGACGCTTGTGATGCTGCTGTTTTTATAACCAGCGTTGTGTCCCTTCGCCTTGTTTGCGATAAGAAAATAATTTGGCAAAATCCGCGACCCAGATCCACCAGGTATTGCAGGCCATTAAAAATGAAATTTATTAGAGAACCCAAAGAAGTATCAGTTGCGGAGAAAGCAAGAGTGGATGTAGAGATAAGATCATTAGTCCCTATTAGTGTACCTGAATGAAAAAACTTTTGTCGTGGATTACAATGGTAAACGATAGTCTACAACGCGGTTACAGATATTTTATCGACGCTAAAGTGTTACATTTGTGGCGCGACATCTAACAATTTTAATAACACAAATGATGTGATTAAAAGGAAACCAAAGATGGAGAATTTGGAATGTGGACTGGATTCGTTTTTTTTTTAATGCCTTCTTTATTTGTCGTATAAGCCGCCACTGAAAAAATGGCAAGGCCGAGGATCGAATAAGGAAGCAGAAGAAAATAAGGAGCGGATACAAAAAGAGTTTAAAGAGAAACTTTGTTTAATAATTGACAAAATCAAGCCTGGATTTGGAAACTCTAATGATGGGAATACTGCTAGAAGATTGTTTAAAAACTTATAACGAACTTATCAAAAAAATGGATATTTTATTAATGGTAGTGTCCAATGGATACGAAATAAATATGGACAAAACTTTTTGCCACAGAACTGCTAAATGTTTTGTGCGAAGATACCCACGGTATAAAATGCCTCCCACGTTGTACAAATTCCTGATACATGCTCCAGAAATAATTTCATCGACTTTATTACCAATTAGTCAGTTGACAGAGCGGGCGCATGAAGCAGGGAATAAGGACTTCAAAAAGATCTGGGAGCACAACTCCAGAAAATGTAGTGGAGAAAAAGCAATGAAGACATTTTTAATATGCTTCTGTTAAGTTCAGATCCCGTAGTAATGGACAAAAGAAAAATACCAAAGAAAAACCTGCAAGCTCTAACCAAAAGAGGCATTAGAGCTCTTAAAATTACCATCTGCTCAAGCTGACGACGACGATTATGAATAGAGTTGCTCGCTAGCGCCAACAGGCAGTGGCGGAGGTTCGATACAACCCTCAATATAACTGCGAGTCTCAACCAGATCTGTTGTGTATACATGTACACCGTAAATATTATTTCGTAGTCCTACGTTTGTTTTAAAAATGTTGCCTTCGTCGCGAAAACGACCAATGTTGGACAAATTACAGAATTTATAGCAGAAATGCCTGACCTAAATTATGATGGCGTTAAAATTCAATGTGTAGTTTGTAATATCCCTTTAATGTGATAGTCCAAAACGGATTGTCTACGTCACGTAAATAGTAAACAGCATTCTTGAAAAAAAAAATTGCACACGATACTATGACAAATTTAAATTTAATTTATGTGTTACCTTTATTGCATGTCATCTACCGTTTAATTTACTAGACAAGGAAGCATATGTCTTCTTTTGGAATAAATATTTGGACTGCAAATTACTAAGTCGGGCATCGTCACAAAAAATTGTGCCATCTGCTCGTGAACACGTTGAAAAAAGAATTAAATCGGAGTTGAAAGATAAAAAACATTAATGAAAATGTATATATACTGTTATGTTCAACGTTGTATTTACGACAACAACAACTTCTCCCAGTTGTCACCTCGGAACGACTAAATGTCAGGCTGGCCGCTCGTTGGTAACTAAATATCCCTCTTGTAGGGAAAATTGGAAATTTCTTCGTTACCATTACCATTACCGTTAGAAAAAAGTCTGTGGTTTGATGCTAACAAAAGAGGCAATTTGCCCTACTGTGAGACGGTGGGATATACTCATACAAGGTACGTATTTATAATTTATAATCAACACATTATTATTGTGAAAATTGACAATGACACCAATTAGAAAAAAAAAAAACGAGAAGTTAACCTACGAAGACCAAGCTAATTGTTTACCACTTCAATATTATAATAAAATAATCCAACCCACGTTTAAGTTTTATATTACAATAAAATACTTTAAATAATTATATTTTACAGAGTGATGTACTATTTACAAATAATGATTCGGTCTATGTTTTTGTCTCTTCAACATTATGTTCACCTTTCTCGATACCATAATGGATCTCGTTACCGACCTGATAAGCCCATGGCATTCGTTTGGTGTTGAAGTGAAACCCTAGCTCCCCTTCGTGAGTTACAGCTATGGCACCTAAAAGAATTTACGAGAGAATTTGAGATTTTCCTTTGAGAATCTTGAGGCATAGAGAGCAAAAAAATAACCTCCAGTCGATTGCAGTCGCATATCCATGATGAAAAGACCTTTCTGTATCGCTTCCGATGGAGTTAGTCCTTGATTCATATTCAATATGACCGCATACGCCAAACAGGTCCTCATAATGGATTCGCCGTCACCTAAAAGTATAAATTATCAGCGAAAGTGCAAGAAGTTTCAGCTTGCTTTACCCGTTACTGCTACCGCTCCTACCCTATTGTCTGCGAACACAGTGCAACCGCTTATACAGCAGCAAATCCTCCCGGGAATCTTGTTGTTAACGCCACCGCTTGAGGTGCCAGCCGCCAACATACCACTTTTATCTAGAGCTATTGCTCCAACGATTCCCGTTTCCTGGCCTTCATATTTTCTAAAATTTTGCCATAGTCGTATAGCTCGTGGCGTGACCAAAGCGCCCTCTTTTAAGATTTGCATACCGTTCTTCTGGGCAAATTCGGTGGCTCCACTAGATGATAAGAGAAGACACGAACTTCTTTCCATGACCAGACGTGATAAGCTGTAACAGATGAAGAAAAATTTGATTTTCGATATACGGGCATTTCTCAAAAAGTTTGCACTTGATGTCACCTAGGTTAGTAAACAAAAAACATTACTTTTTGTTTTTAATATGGTCGAACCAGCGACATAGACCCTATGGAGTAACTAATAGAAGTAAACAGCACTAAACATCCTGTATTCTAGTTTTTGTAACGCTTTAATTTCCTACCTTTTGTCACCTAGGTTGCTCATTTAAAATTTTCTTCCTTGAAGTTTGAATAAAGAATATCAAGACCTATTTTCAAAATTAATGTTGTTTATCGAAAGAAAATTACAAACAAATAAGTTACTGATCAAAGCGTATGTAGCTATAAAGTTAACGGCGATAATTCCAAAGTTAACAAAGAGAAAAAGTATTGAAGGGCGTAGAGGGTATTGCATCCGACAAATGTTACTAACCAAGATTATCAATGATTAATTATTTATTAATAACGCAATAAATGGGATCAATAGGAAAACGATCGCATAATTTTCTATTTGCTTTTTACAATAACAGCTAAGGAGCTGATGGACTGTCATTGTTTTTGGCTTTACTGGAATAGTTCCAGATAATTTGTGACTATAATACATGTACCGATCTTCCTTGATAAAAAATATCCTTAAATTCACACGGGGGGAAACTTTCTCAAAAAACTGCTTAGCGTTTATTATATCACCTCCATGTCTCACTCGTCTGTCAGCAGTATTTTTTACTACTGATCCAATTCCATCTGCCGCGCCCCAGTGGCAAAAAAGGAAAAATTCCGTTTATATCTGTATTGGGTACTCGGATCATCGGAGAAAATATGTATGGTGTTTAGATTAGGATTCTTGGTATTTCGGATTTGCTTCTTTCACAACATTTTTGATGGTAACTTTTGTTAATTGATCAGAATTATGATAAACTTTTCTCATTGAATCGTCAATTATAGAAGCCTTCAACAACTGCCTTGTAATTTTAATTTTTCGCTCATTAAGGGAAACGGATGTCCAAAGTTTATCTACCATTTATGCGGTCTTTATTGCAGGTGACAGGTTTTCCACATTTGTAGTCGAAGACGAACAAAACTCTTTAGTCTTTGATATCGTTTCTTGTATAGATGGACTCATTTTTCTATTTTTTTTTATTTTTACCTTGATTTTAAATTTTCACGAAACAATTTCTACCTATCTCTTCTCAACATTTTTCTTCCTCTTCGTTTTTGAATAGAGTCGTGAGTATGTGGCGTCTCTGGACTTTTTACAATAACAGCTTACTTATCTTCTTGAGACATAATTGATTTCAGTCCTAAGGAGCTGATGAACTGTCATTGTTTTTGGCATTACTGGAATAGTTCCAGATAATTTTTGACTATAATACATGTACCGATCTTCCTTGATAAAAAATATCCTTAAATTCACACGGGGAGAAACTTCCTCAAAAAACTGCTTAGCGTTTATTATATCACCTCCATGTGTTACTTGTCTGTCAGCTGTATTTCTTGCTGCTGATCCAATTCCATCTGCCACGCCCTTTCCGTGGCCAACCTCAGAAAACGACCATGTAGCCCATGTAAGTTGAAAACTCTGCACCTCACTGGCAAAAAAGAAAAATATCCTTTTCTATCAGGATTCTTGGTATTTCGAATTTGCTTCTTTCACAACGTTTTTGATAGTAACTTTTGTTGATTCATCAGTTTTTTACTTTCATTATTCTTAGGCCTTTTTCCACTTGCTCCCTCCATCTTGTTTTAGGTCCTCCTTTTGGCCTTCCTACCACCAGCATCCATTCTGTTATCCTTCTTATCTGCTCACCCTCTTCTCTTCTGAAAATGTGACCATATCATCTGACTCGCTGCGACTAATACACTCTGACTATGTTTCCTAATACATTCCTAATTTCATTATTCATTAGTGGTCTCCATTCTTCCCACTTTTTTTGGTCCCATAATGGCACGAATTACTTTTCTTTCGAAAATCTTCAATTTCTCCTCCCTCTGGGTTATGCTTTCCGTCTCTGCCGCGTACAAAACTATGGCCCTGATCGTTGTCTTATATATTTTTATCTTTGTGTTTATGCTCATTTCTTTATCCTTTAGCATGTTTTTATTTGCATGGAATGCCCTGTAACCCAGCTGTAGTAGCGAACATGCCTTTCATTGGTTCTAACCTCTTTTGTGGTCTCCAAAAGAACCACATAAGCAAGCAATTAACACATGGGATATAATCAAAAGGCCTCGTACTGGGAAAGTGGACGAGGACAAAAACAGGAGAAAGTACTCATATCAGGTTTACCTAAGACAGCAAAAATACCGCTATCGTTCAGCAAAGGAGACCTTGTACTACTGGCAGTATTTTTGACAGGTCATCTCGCCCTAAAACATCACTTATTTAAAGTGGGAAAAGCTGAAGATTAAATCTATCGTTTCTGCCAAGAAGATCTGGAGACTACAGAACACATTTTATGTAGATATGTTGTCATCAGTCGCACACAACACCAACATTTCAGTAGACCATTTCTTGCATCTATTGAACTGAAGGAAGAAGATCCTAAAGTAGTATTAAGGTTTATTAAAAGCCTCCAACTATTTTAACACACACAAGAGCATTTTGCTATAGTACATCTATTAAGGTCGCAATGACTAAAGGCATCTGCGCCATGGCCCGACTATAATAATAATGTCCCCGTTATTGTTTTTCTTTTTTCACGCAATAGTAGATTTGTTGATGGTTTTATTGATGTGAAAATTCCATGTAAGTCTTTGATCGAACCATCAAAGACTTACATGGTTTTCCATATACGTCGGTTAGTCTTTTTCTTGCCATCAAAATCTATCGTATGCGCCTCCTATAAATGTTACAGCAATTTCACCGAAATGCCACAGAATATCACTTGCTGTATCTGAATTGGTAACCTTGTTTGAAGTACATTTGCCATGGAATAATAGACCGTTAGCAAACTGTTAATCTATAATCTTGGTTACTTAATTTTGAAATATAAGTGGTGTTATTACAATGTTCTTCCATTGCGAACCATTTTTTAGGTTACAGCAATGTGTGTGTTATTGATTGATATTACGCCATTTACCCGCCATTAACCCTTTCAACCCTACTCGAGCAATGGGATTATTGTAATTAGACACCGAGTTGCGAACCTGATTAGCCCTTTATGTGTTCGAACAACAACACTTTACTCGGAAAGGGCTTTAGTGTCTCAATTAAAAAGAATACAGCGTGTAGGTATCTTAACTTACCTTATTGGATGCTCTATATTGCGACAACTGCAAACTCCACCTATAGCACTATCGCCTCTCATCATTATAGCATCGTTTTCTACTTGGCCATTCATATTAAGCAAAGATCCTTTACCTTTAATATTTGAAATATCGTAATACTCAAACGTAACCGCAATAATGTCGCTTTACCAGAATTAAAATATTCCGAATTGTCCATAAAACGAATAGCATCTTCGACAGCGTCCACTGAAGTGCCATTTACAAGGGCTCTGTAACCTACTTGCGCCGCTTTTTTAACCCCTTGAATTTTTGGAATAACTATGTTATCGAATAGCATACCGGCACCACCATGTACCATCATGACCGGCTCAACTCTACCTCTTCATTAGAAATAAACCATGCGAAAACAAAAATTAAAAAAAAAAACAAATATGAAAATTTGGTTTTTCTAATAACATGGAAGACTTACGAGTCTTTATTAGATTTCACACTAAAGAATCTCGACCTATAGGGTAACCATTTTGGAATCCGCACGCGTTTCATATTATTAGAGGCATATCTCGTTGCAGCTTTCCAAACATGCTCCAGCGTATTGAAATTGCTATTATAACATACTTAGTAAGAGAAAATAAAATTCAACCGATATGTCATTTCCCTGACTCAAATGTCACTCAAATATTTTCGTCCTGCAAAATGACAGGTGCCTCGAAACATTAACTTTGTTTGGTATCATGAATTAGTGTAAACTTTCTTGCAATAAGACGTTTGTTATTGGTTTGTGCAATACACCTAGTTTGTTTGGTATTACAGAACAAGTGTAGGAAACATTACGTTAGCGTCGTATTTCCTACACTTGTCTCAAGAAGCAAGGTGTACAAGTTGGACAGCGCATGCTAGACAAAGAAGCATTTGTCTCCTTCTGGAATAAATATGCGGACTGTAAATTATCTAGTCGGACATCGATACGAAATGTAGTGCCATTTGCTCGTGAACATATAGAAAAAAGAATGAAAACGGAATTGAAAGATAAAAAACTGTGGTTGTGTGTGGAGGAAACAACAGATCGTCAAAAACATTCTGTGGTTAATGTAATGGAACGTACAATGAAACCACATCGACCGTCATCCTCCTTCTTACTTGCTTCCAAAAGAGTTATAAATTGTACTGCCGATACAGGTGCCGATAGAGGTGGTGTTGAACTCATTGAACAAATTTGAAGTTTCAACTAAGCAAATTTTAATGTTTATGAGTGATGGTGCCGCAAACATGCGTTCTTTGGGCCGATCTCTTAAAGAACAGAGTGGTAGCTTCTTATATGTAACGTGTAAAATCCATACTCTAAATCTTGCGGCACCTACATGTTTTCCACTAGTAAATGCATTGATTGCTAGTACAAAGGCAGTGTTTCTAAAGTTCCCGAAACGTACCCGACTATTTCACAAAATGTGTCCTGATTTACTTGAACTACCACAGCCGATTGTTACACGTTGGGGAACATGGTTGCAGGCTGCGTTTCACTACAACAAATATTTTGATCAAGTAAAGAAGGTAATTTTAAAATTCAATCCGACAGAAGCTGCAGCAATCAAGAAAAGCCAGGAAATATTTCAAGATAGTCAGGTTAAAAGAGATTTACAAACTATTCACAACAATTATTCGGGCTAGCGGAGGGAATAGAAAAATTACAAAATGTTTCGATGTCGCTAGTGGATTCTGTTCAAATTGTGAATGATGTTCACGCACAGTTATGCGCTGTAGAAGGCGAAACAAATTGGTGTGTAATACGAAAATTGGAAAGTGTTTTAGAGAAAGACTCCGATTTTCTTATATTAAGACAAATTTGTAAAGGTGCGTGTGAAGATGTATTAAGTTGTTTCAAAGATTATTTTAAATATGCAAATATAACATCGCTAGATGTCGAACGGTCGTTTTCGGCATTAAAAAACATTTATTCCGCACGTCGTACTCACTTGATTGAAACAGCTATGGAAACATGTCTAATGATTCAAATATTTAACAGATGTTACCCAGTTTGTGATTTCACGGAAGACTTTTAAAAGGGCAAGTGTTTCAGCACGTTTTATAATTTATTTCTTACCTTCTATTTTATATGTAAACTTTTATGCGCTCTGCTTCTGGCTGTTACCGCATATTTGCCCAGGTTAGTGATTACTGCTGATTTTTGAAGAGGGAAGATGTGACCCCCCATAAAAGAAAAAAAATAATTTAAGGTGTTTCAAAATAACTTAATATAAATTATAAAAAAAAATCGATATATAGGAGTAAAAAAACTAAAAAATCATTGTTAAATAAACAATAAATGGTACCGTTCTGCATATGCTTTGTTTAATGTAACAAGGAATGTTTACGTGTTACGACCTCTTGCTGGTCATTTTCGCATTAAGTGTCGGCAGAGCTGTTTCAGCATATTATTATATTCTAGTCTTAAACTATTGTGGGCCTTACATGGATCTAAGGGGTTCTAAAAAGGCCACTCGTAATATTATGGCATTTTGAAAAAAAAATATATATATAAATTATAAATAGATATGCTCTTTTTATACTTGGCATCGGTAAGCAATAGTCTAAAATATAGTTTTGACAATCACTCCGAATATTTCCACACTTCATAAAAATTCAAAAAATTCCTAAAGATTGAGTGGGTGTTATTTAGCTTAGTTACCTTATCAGTAAAAGCGGCGCTGTTCATGTTTTGACAGCTTATGTTTTGGAACATAATTATTATGCAAATAATAACCACCTAGATAGCAGTGGCATTATTACATGGAACTTAATATGTACTATCACTTGCACAAAAATCTGGGACAACTCTTATGAGCTCAGGCTGACGTTTTTTCAATGGTGCCCATTTACGATTGACACTGACAGACAATTTGACATATCTTTTCACAGTTTACAAAAGACATCTTTAAAATGGGTAATGTCGTTTGTCCCAGATTTTTATGTAAGTGATGTTACGCCATCACTTGACGTATGACACATTCACCATTATGGTTTATTTTTATATAAGGGAACTTCCTCCTCTTAGTATGAAGCTTTCAAAACCTCGTCCCTTTAATTTTTTACGACGCGGAATATATGGAAGATCGTAAGTCGAACACCATCATTGTTATAACTTCGTTATAAAGCAGATTTGTGCAGTAATGCGGATCGTGTGGACACAGTATTGGTGCATGGCGGTGCTGGCACAATACCAGATTCGATTTCGCAGAGAAAAATTGAAGGAGTCCAGATTGCCACTCACGAAGCTTATATATCTTTAAAAGAAACCGGTTGCCCATTGGACGCTGTTGAGCGTGCCATTAAAATTATGGAAAACAATGAGGTTTTCAATGCAGGTATTGATGGCTTAGAATTTCCTCCGATCTTTGATCCCATAAGTAAATAAATTTCTCATATATGATAGGTTATGGGTCTCATTTAAATGAAAAGGGCGAAGTCGAAATGGATGCCAGTATGATAGACGGCGCGGAACTAGCGGCAGGAGCTTGTTGCACAGTAAGAGACATCAAACATCCAATAGCGTAAGTATTGTAATACAATGCAGTAGCGAAACATCTACTTTATCTTGGGGAGACTAAAGTTTGTAATGTAAGGCAGTGGTTCTCGACCTTTTAGTATTGGCGATGCAATTTTCAATCACAATTCTCATCGTTGTTTATGTAA
This sequence comes from Dynastes maya, assembly GCA_029619315.2. Classification (NCBI taxonomy): domain Eukaryota; kingdom Metazoa; phylum Arthropoda; class Insecta; order Coleoptera; family Scarabaeidae; genus Dynastes; species Dynastes maya. The sequence continues at coordinate 5,539,666 of JAROYE020000006.1, forward strand.
CTTCGATAACCATATTGTCACATTATTTTCTTGTCTTCCGGACTGGAACCGCGTCGTTGTCGTAGCTTCTGCAGAAGAAGAATGGCAGGAGCTACCATTTTGTAACATCTAACCTTCAATTTCAGTTGAGGTGGTTCACTTTCTAATCATTTGCAAATCATTTCAGTTTATAATCACTTAGTTATTTTGTAAAACGAGGACGCCTAGGCAGCATGTCGTGAAAATGATATGATATTTATGATGCAAGGGAAGTCACACCAATCGCGGGTGCTTTTAAAACGCGTTGTTAAAGATTTTCAAAAGCTTCTTTCCTCTAAGATACTGTAGTTTGAACGAAATAAATAATCCTCTGAAGCAAATAACATTTCATGCAACTTCCCTGACATCAGCGAAGACGCACGCATTTCGTATATTCGCATGTTTCATTGTTAACGGTTTTAATTCAAATTAAAGATATCCCCAACATACATCTCTGATTTAAACTATAGTGTTGATTTTTATAATTTAGTTTAGCTAAAGTAATCATGATGAAGACAAAACACGTAATGTTAGCCGGTGATGGTGCTATGAAATTCGCTCACGAAAATGGTTTTCAAAAACTGGACCCTGGAAAATTGGTCTCTACAGCCGCGAAGCAATTATGGGAAACCAAAAAAACTCCGTCTATCGAAGATGGGGGCGAAGTCGGCGCCATCGTTTTAACCAAAGACGGCCACGTGGTAGCCGGAGTATCAGCTGGTGGTCGAAATAGAAGAACTCCTGGACAATGCAATGACGGTTCTTACCTTGGATCCGGTGTCTATGCTGATAATGCTACTGGAGCTACATGCTGCACAGGTACGGTGCGATTAAAAAGTGCTAATTATGTTGGTACGCTTGAAAAGTTGGTATTGAAATTGACGAAGTTCACTGCTGTTTTGGTTTTTGCAGTGGCGTATTTATATGCTAGGAAATTATTCATTTAAATATATGAAGTAAAACGCTCTACTGGTTATATATTAATTAATAGTGGAATCAAACAGAAACTTAAAAATTTCATTTATTATCATAAAAAAGTATTTTAAAACAGCACAGCAAAAATATTAATAAGAAAAAAAATATAGTTTTGACAATCACTGCGAATATTTCTACATTTTATAATGCATATATGTCTCAAGGGCATTCGACTGCTTTGTTTGCAACATGTTATAACTAGTGCAATGTGACCAGTGAAGGTCGGACTTTCGTTGTGTGTGGTCGGCTTTAATAAGAAATCATAATTAAGTTACAAAAGTAAGGGTGGTGTAAAATACTAATTTTTGCATATTTTCGAAAAGTTGAAAAGAAACTCCTCCTCAGCAAAAACAGTTAAGTGCATGAGATTCAAATTTTGCATAAAGTTTCGTTATTTCATTAAGAATTTATGTGCAAAAGACGAAAGCAATATTTGTTCATATTTTTTTTAAATAAATTATTTTACAAAAAATGTGGTTTAGGTGGGGTGAAGTCGAACACAATGGTTCGAAAATATAGAAAGAAAATAGGCACTCAATGTATGAACTACACGGAAGAAAATGTTGAAAATGCCCTTTCTGATATCCGAATACTACGCAATTCGAAAATCTATTCTACATGATAAAATTAAGGGCAAATCCGTTCACAAACAGGGTTGTCAAACTGCAATTTCGATTCAAGAAGAAAAAATGCTAGCTGAAGGAATAGCTCAATTTGCCGAATGGGGCTTTCCTTGTATTAGACACGAGGTACTTCGTTTAGTCAAAGATTATCTTGACAGAAAGGGGATTATTTTATCTAGGCGTTTAGCAATAATCTTTCAGGAAGGGAATGGTTTTACCATTTCCTAAAACGAAATATATTTTTTTTGTGAACGCTTTGTTCAAAACATTAAAAGGTCCAGAGCAAATGTTACTATGCAGACTGACAGAATATTTTACAATTTTGGCTCAAACATTGGAAAACATTCCTCCAGAACGTATCGTCAATTATGACGAAACGAATATGACCGACGACCTTGATAGAGTTAAAGTCTTACGACGACATAAGTGTCGTCGTGGATCTAAAAGAGTAAAAAGAATTATAGACCCAAGTAAAACGAGCGTCTCCATGATGATGTGTGTTTCTGGATCGGGCAACAATTATCGCCTTACATAGTGCATAATCGATGCACTTATATCCAACTTGGGTGGAAGGAGGACCTGCAGGTGCAATTTACAATCGCACCAAATCGGGCTGGATTTTTGAAGACTGGTTCGATCGAATCCTACTGCCGTATTTTATCAGACTCCCACGGGGAAAAAAGTTTTAATAGGCGATAACTTGGCCGGCCACGTTCTTAAAGCCTGTGAAATACACAACATCCAATTCGAGTTGTTACCTCCAAACGCGACGCATTTGTTGCAACCACTAGACGCTGCCATTTTTGGTCCATTGAAAATATCTTGGAGAGCCATCCTCTCTGAATGGAAGATGAAAAACCTAGGAGTTATTCCGAAGTCGGAGTTCCGCGCCCTGTTAAAAAAAAAGGTATTGAACCCAACGTGAATATCAAAGATAACATCCGATCTGGTTTCCAACCTTGCGGAATTTTTCCTCTAAATCCTGAAATCGTCCTTAACAAGATTCCGGTCATTACCGATGAAGAGCAAGACGCTAACCAGAACCAATAGACCCAAACCTTGAAAGAGTTTCTTTACGAAAGTAGACTGTTCTACTACCCAAAAAACGTGAAAGCCAAGAGGTAAAAGGTTAAATGTTCCCACCGGCAAGGGAATATGTTTCAGAGATGCAGGATGCGAATCTAGAGAAGATTAACCGGAAGAAGAAAATCGTACAAGCGAAGCTGAAGAAACTGAACATTCCGAAGAAGATGATGAGATAGAGACTGATGATTTAACTGTTACCCATGAGACTGAAGTTGCCACTACCATCTCTGAAGAAACTGATGAGACTGATCTAGAAATAAACGTAGAAACTTTCTATATAAATAATTGAGCACGGTAGTATGTACCATGTAAACTTTTTGCGTAGTCAACGATCAGCAAAAATGGGGGAATATTTTACTTACCCTATAAACAAGAATGACAGCTTTGTAGAAAAACACCAAATTTATAAAACTTTGACTGCAAAAACGTTGAAGCGAGATAGATTCCAATTTCCTGTTTAGCTCAAACTAAAGCAGATAACTGTTTGTTTCTTTTTTTAAAGAAAAGTGTTCCTTTTCGACTAATACATTTTATTTAAGCGTTCCTTTATGTCTTTTGTTAATTTCTTCATTATAAACATATAAATAAATATTTCTCAATGGTGTACATCAAATAATCTACCTCTGAATATCAGCAAATGTAAAGTTATTTCATTCACACGTGCATCTACGCCAATTACTTTCAACTATGAGCTTAATCAAGTTAACATGGAACGTATCGAATTAATTAAAGATCTAGGGATTTTGTTTGATAGCAAACTCTCTTTTGCGCAACACATTATCAGCATCTCCCATACGGCTAGAAGATCTCTTGGCTTTATTGTGCGAAATTGAAGAGAGTTTACCAACGAGGTAGCCTTGAAATCTTTATACTACGGTCTTGTTAGATCCCGTCTGGAATACGCGTCCATCATATGGTGCCCTTACTATTTAACGCATAAACGCCAATTGGAATTGGTCCAACGCAGATTTCCTAAACTCCTCTGGTTCCGGCAAGACGGAGTGTACCCACCGAGAAGCGTTGATCATATGTTACTGTTGTCCCCATTTAATTTACCCTCTCTTAACTTTCGGCGCATATCCTCCGGTTTGGTGTTTCTCTGGAAATTGTGTAATGGCTGCATTGACTGCTCGGCACTACTTCAAAGATTACAATTTATAATCCCACGCTCTGGTGTCCGGTATTCGAATACGTTTTATCTACCGTTTCCTCGAATAAATGCTCTTTTAAAATCACCTATTTATGTGACTTGTACAAACTTTAATCTCATATCTTTACAATGTGATATTTTTCACGATACTTTACATACAATAAGGATAGTCTGCTCTTTATTTTAATATTTTTTTGTAACCTGTTACTCTTACTTGTTTTTTGTACTCGTTTTGTAATTTGTTTAATTATTACTTGTCCAGTAATTGGACAATTTTTTCTGTTGGGCAATAAAGCTTATTATTATATAAAAAGTCAAAATTTGCTTCATTTCAATAATTTTTTATGGGTTTTTCCCATGAAATATATATTTTCTAAATTTCCTCTGTCTGACTTCGCACTTATACATGTGCCATTAATTTTAATAAAAATAAAACGTGTCCGGGTCCACACCACACGTCGTGGTGAATTCGGACACTATAAATTAAAAAGAAAAAGTCATAACGTTAAAGTTTAAAATGTTTCTCTACGGAAGATTATTCTAGAAGTATAATAGTGTGTAAATTATTTTTTTTTCAGATTTTTTGTAACACATTATTTTATCAACAAAAAAATAAAAAACCGTCAAAATTCACCTCACATTATGGTACTTAATGGTGGAAAGTATTTGTTTTCTATTATATGTAAAATGATTTCTTACAAAGGTACAATATAAATGCATTATGATGCATTTATATTGTACCTTTGTAAGAAATCATTATACCTACATACCTATCACCTCTTTTCCAAAGAGTTAAGAATTTTATGCAAACATCAATTATAATGCAAAAGCACGGCTTATAACTCTGTTAACGATAAAATACCATGTCTCGGGTTAAAAGATAATGATTATTAAATCAAATTCTTCTACCAAACCCACGAATATCAATAGTATGATTTTTTAGGGGATGGAATTAGTTTAGCGAAAATGTGCTTAGCTTATTCGATCACGAAAAACTTACACAGTATGCCGGTTACGGAAGCGATAAAAGTTAAGTTGGATATCTTACAGGAGCGATTGAAACAGCAAGCTGGTAAAGCGGAATAATAATAATATACGTGAATCTTGACCAGTTTATAAAAATACGAGTTTTAGGTGTAATAACTGTGACAAAAATGGGCGAAATTGGTGTATTCTTCACTACTCCTCATATGGTGTGGGCCTGTCAACAAGGACGGAACCTTCGGTTTGGAATAAAACTTAACGAAACTCAAGAAATCAAATTATAAAGCGAATCTACTGCCTTTACTTTCTGTTGTACAAATAAAGAAAATACATACATTTTTAATTTAAATTAATATTACAAGTCAGTGCAGAACAAATGCAAATTCTTTATTTATTCTTTTACAAAAAAAAAAATGAAATTCTTACTCGAAATGAGAGAGGAATATAGAATTGAAGAAGACACTATCAGTAGAGTTGTTCACTAACGCCAACGGGCAGTGGCGAAGGTTCGATGCAGCCCTCAGTATAAGTGCGAGTCTCGACCAGATCTGTTGTGTATTCATGTACGCTGCCGTAAATACTATTTCGTAGTTCTACGTTTGTTTTAAAAATGTTGCCTACGTCGCGAAAACGACCAATGTTGGACAAAGCTACAGAATTTATAGCAGAAATGCCTGACCTAAATAATGATGGCGTTAAAATTCAATGTGTAGTTTGTAATATCCCTTTAATGTGTTGGTCCAAAAGGGATTGTCTACGTCACGTAAATAGTAAACAGCATTCTTCAAAAAAAAAATTGCACACGACACTATGACAAATTTAAATTTAATTTATGTGTTACCTTTATTGCATGTAATCTACTATTTAATTTACTAGACAAGAAAGCATATGTCTTCTTTTGAAGTAAATATTCGAACTGCAAATTACCAAGTCGGGCATCGTTACAAAGAATTGTGCCATCTGCTCGTGAACATGTTGAAAAAAGAATTAAATCGGAGTTGAAAGATAAAAAACTGTGGTTATGTGTGGACGAAACAACAGATCGTAAAAAAAACATTCTGTGATTAATGTAACGGTACGTATAATGGAACCACATCAATCGTCACCTTCAATTCTATTAGCTTCCAGACGACTACAACAATGTACTGCCCAAGTAATTTCAAAGTTAGTGTTAAATACATTGGAAAAGTTTGAACTTTCAACAAACCAACTGTTGATGTTTATGAGTGATGGTGCCGCAAACATGCTTTCTGTGAGCCGGTCTCTTAAAAAACATTGTGCTACCTTGTTACATATTACGTGTAAAATTCGTGCTTCCAGTCATGTGGCAGATAGTACTAGAAAATGTTATCCTGAGGTACACGCTTTAATAGCGCATACAAAAGCAGTGTTTGTCAAATCCCCAAAACGTATTCGCAAATTTCACAGACTGTGCCCCGTATGCCTGAGCCACCAGAACCTATTCTTACACGTTGGGGAACATGGTCACAGGCCGCGTTTTATTATCATAAATATTTTGAGAATATTAAGAACGTGGTTTTACAATTCGATCCAAAGGAAGCTGCGGCTATCAAGGAAAGCCAGTCGAAATTTCAAGATAGGCAGGTTAAAACGGATTTTAAAACTATTCAGAACAATTACTTCGGACTAGTGGAGGCAATAGAAAAATTACAAAATCCTTCGGTGTCGTTCTCTGCAAATAGTGCAACATGTTCACGCATAGCTGTGCGCGGTAGAAGACGCAAAAAATGTTTGTGTTCTAGAACGGTTTGAAAGTGTTTTAGAGAAAGATCAGAATCTTTCTCTAAAACACTTTTTGGCACATTAAGATAAATTTGTGAAGGTGCGTCAACAGAACCGTTAAGTTGTTCCAAAGAATATTTTAATTACGCAAATATAACGTCACTAGATGTAGAACGTTCGTTTTCTGCATATAAACACACTTTTTCCTCACGCCGCACTCGGTTTGCCGAAACAACTGTGGAAACATATCTAATGTTGCAGATACTTAACAGACATTATTCACTTTGGGATTTCACGAAAAACTCTTAAGACGGTAAGTGTTTGAGCACGTATTATATTTTATTTCTGTGCATTTATTTTATGCGCCCGCCACTGGCTGTTGGCGCAAATTGAGCAACTCTATCAGAACTGCATAAAAGTGAGACATTAATTCTCAATTTACACAAAAACAATGCAAACAAAGATCAAATCCTATTTATCATATTATTTTATCTAAATATTTGCCAAAAACAAATAGGATACCTAAATGACAAAAATGATAACATTAATTACTATTAACAAGCTAAATTGGACGAAAAAAATCTCAATATCGAAGTTACGTGCCATCTCGTGTTTCTAGTGCAGAGATAAATATAAAACGAACGAAATATCCCACCTCCCGCTTGTAACTGTATTTTGTTTTACTTGGTTTCATTTAAATAGTATCGGCGGTGTCAGCAGACCGATGTAGTAGCCTACCATAGGCCTACATCAATCCTATTATTGTAGTATTTAGATCGTGACATGCTATTGATAATCCGCGAAGTTACATATTACAAGGTTAAGCAACATTTTTAACGATAGTTCCATACATTAAAAAATGGCAAGCTTAAAATTATACTACGATCTTATGTCTCAACCCAGCAGGTCTCTGTTTATTTTACTGAAACATTATAACATTCCATTTCAGCCTGTTTTAACAAATATTGGGAAAGGTAAGAGATATGCGATTACGCTTTACTTTGAGGAACTCTAAATAAATTCTTGTGGACATTAACCTTTAGATCCAGACAGACTTTGAACGGTAATATACAGTCCGTGTTAGATATATGCAAAACCACACTGAGTAAGTTCGAAATTTTAACATTTTAAACAGTTTTGATCCGAAAATTACTATATCTTACAAATTCCAACCTTTATTAATCAGAATTACTAAATGTATATTACCAAAAATCGTACTACAATAAAAGAAATTGATTTTTTTTGACACGTTTATTATATCATATCAATATCTATATAGGAGAAAATACTACTGAAGAATTCAGGAAAATATCGAAATTTCAAAAATTACCAGCTGTTGAAGATAATGGATTTCCAATGACAGAAAGGTAGAATTACACCCATACATATTTTTTCCGGAAATATACCTCGGTATTCATTTTTAGCATTGCCATTTTGAGGTACCTCGCTAGAACTCAAAAACTACCCGAATCTTTCTATCCTCAAGATGCAAAAGAGCAATTTAAGGTAGACGAGTACCTAGAATGGCAACACCACAACATTCGCTATTTCCTCAGCATGTACTTTTTCACAAAGGTATACCAATCTAGCTTTAATAAATGAAGACCTCTTATAGTAAAGACATCGCTTTCAGTGGTTGATTCCTAACAGATTTAAGAAGCCTCCGAATGAGAAAGCAATAGCGTCAGCCGAACAGCAAATGGTAGATTGCTTACACGGCTTTGAGCAAGTCTGGTTAGCAAAAGGACCGTTTATAACCGGAAATGAAATTACGGCTGCCGATCTTTGGGCTGCATGCGAAATAGAACAACCACGTACGTCTTTAAGGTATAAATTGTTTTGGTGATGTAGTATAAAAAATTGTAGGGATTTGCGGTTACGATCCAAGAGAAGGAAGACCTGCATTGAAAGCTTGGATTGAAAAAGTTAAAGAGAACTTCAATCCTACTTATGATAAGGCACACGGTCCGCTTTACAAAATAGAGCAGATGTCCAAGAAACAGTAGAAAGGAAGGATGGAAATTTCAAAGATGGAAAACAAAATATGAAATGTTTAGAGTATTACAAATGGCGTGATCTTTTGCCCAATTAAAAATAAATTGCTTTCCTTTTTATGCAAGAAATCAAGCTCAAATAAAGACGATAAAAGTTCAAATAAAAATCAAGCATATTTTGATGTCTAATTTCAATATTACCAATACCTTTTTCCCTAATACTGACTCTATATAGAGATCACTTCAAAAAGATTGCGTCAATTTTTCCCAATACGATTTCTTGAAATTGCATCATACATTAGAGGCAAATTTGTCAAAATGTTACATTTCACTAAAAGAATACCATCTACAGTGAAGACCACTTATTTATTGATTTATTTTACCAACTCCTGTACAAAAGTTTCTTTGATAAAATTTATCACTATGAAGCAAATAGATAGATTCTGTTTGGCAATTTTGGATTAAGCAGACATTCAGGAATTCTGAGTTTATCAATGATATTTTAAAAATTATAAATTCTTACTGATGGCATTGAAAACGCTTTAATTCATATCTAAAAATGTATTGTTAACCCTAATTCATATTGAACGCATCATATTAAAATGTTAAATGAACAGCGAGTTCAGGGCTCCAGACTTAACAAATCATAAATAACAAATGCAAGGGATAGATACCGCAAATGCAAGGGTTGAGGGCGAACAGATGGACAGATTGAGTAGCGTCTGGTTACAGCAAGGCGAAGACGAGGGTAGCTTGATTAATTGATTGTTTGCAGCATCATTTACCGTGAAAATTTTTGTTAGTTATTACTAACAATTTTAGCCAGCATCGCTAGGAAAAGAGGAAATTGACAAAAAAAACTGTTTCTGTGTTTGACTGGAATCTTTTCAGACTTTCCTCGTATTATTAGTAAATTTAATGTTAAAGAGATTATTTTTTATAGTGTTATCTCTAAAATAGAAGCTAACATCAATCAAAAATCATTTTCATGGACATTTCACAATTGGAAATTACCTATACCTTCAATAACCAAACTTCGTGCTTAAAATTTTCGATACCGACCCTGGATATTACACGTAACATAGGTTGTATAACATTTAAGTGTATATTAAACTTTATACCATGCATTGACGTACATACATTAAAATTACTTATCGTTAGCCAAACTTGTTAGTCGTTGTGAAGCCATTTTAGGAAAAGAAATCCCAGTTAACAAAATGGTATTAAAATTATATTATGATCTGATGTCACAGCCTTCTAGAGCAATGTTTATTTTACTAAATAAAAGCAACATACAATTCATACAATGCCCGGTAGCATTACATAAAGGTAAGAACACAAATATTACGATCACTTCTATGTATGTACGGAATGTTAAAGGTCGATATTTATTATAGGCGAACATCTAACAGATAAATACAAAAATGACGTTTCACGGTTCCAAAAAGTGCCGGTCATTGATCACGACGGTTATAAACTAACAGAAAGGTAATATATGTAAATGCTTTCGTCACATTCGTTATCGTATGTATCGCTTGATATACGAGGTCAGTTTGATAATGTTTAGTTGTTATTGTTTCAGTATAGCGATTCTTAGATATTTGGCAAGGGAAAAAGAGTTGCCTGAGAACTTCTATCCAAGCGATAGTAAGAAACAAGCTAGAGTTGATGAATTTTTAGAATGGCAGCATAACAATTTGAGATTGTCTTGTGCCATGTATTTCCAATTAAAAGTAAGCAAAAGGATTACTTTGTATAAGCAGTATTTGATTTTGGATCTTTAGGATGGCGAATTCTTGTACTTAATCAATTCTCTTATCATTACTCTTCAAATTGTTTAGACAATAAGTAATTAATTTGTTTCAATCTCTCTAAGCTAATATTTTTCAAATAACTGAATAACAATGTGCTAGTTGTATCTTCATATCTTATAGTATCTCATTCCAAAAATGACTGGTAATGAAAGTGACGAAGGTATGGTGATCCTATTCGAATCTAGGATGATGGATGCGTTAGATCAGATGGAAAGTCTTTGGTTGCAAGAGAAAGAATTCATCAGCGGTGACCAAATATCGGCGGCAGATATCTGGGCCGCATGCGAAATAGAACAACCTAGTCAGTAGATGCTTCCTAAGTAAACTAGTTTGGAAAGAGTTAGAAGGCACTAATTTAGTGTTTTTAATAGGAATGGCTGGATATGAACCTAGAGAAGGACGACCAAAATTGAAAGCGTGGTTGGATAGAGTTCGAGAAGCAACTAATCCGTATTACGATCAAGCTCACGTTATTTTAAATAAGATTGTTACAAAAGTGCATGGAATTCAATCAAATTTGTAAAGTTAGTGTAAGATTTATTTGTAAGTTATTAATGATAATAAACACGAGTTTTGGTATTATCTTTATTAAATTCCATAATAATTTCCGGAACCGTTCGAGACTACAGTTCTACCCATCAATTACAGTTCTTACATCGGACTTAGGTTCGTTCCAACGGGTTTATAATAGAGAATTGTGTAACTATGATATATAAAATAGCTAGGCTTCAAAAATCGAAGTTTGTTATGTATTTTTTGCATTCTGTGGATCTAAATCTATATTAAAAGAATGACCAGTAGTGGTGCGTGATGTAACGCAACGGAAACACACGAGGGAATCGAATCATTGTCCGCGTCCTTACGTTACATCACTAAGGCTCGGTAAGCCATAGGGGAATACGTAATTGCTAGCATAGTCGTTCGTTCGTGTCAATCAGTAGGAAATAAGAGTGCACAAATCAGTATTGGCACATCGTTCTGGTATTGAATTCTGTTTCTACACGTTTGAAATTTCCTTGTTTCATACAGTGTATCTACTTAAGTTGGCTGCATATGGAAAACTTTTTTAATTTTAGGGAGAAAAGTATTTTTATAAAAAGTTCTACTTTCTAAGAAAGTAATATTAGAACATTCAAATTTGAGGTAACATGTATAGGATACTCAAAAATGGATACGTCGCGTCGGTACGTTACCAAAAATTTTCGAATTTTGACTTTAGATTCTAGTGGTTTTCGTCATTCGATATATCGAAATTTTCGAGATATTTGCCTTCAAATTTAGGGAGTTGTGACGTCTTAGTTTAAAGATTACAATGAAAACGCTTTGGACGGAATAGCGAGTGAATGGTTTCCCCGAGCGAAATTAAGATTTTCCCCAAGAATACTTAATCTTTTTTTTTTAGGAATTTCATTATACAAGGTGTTTGGCACAACGATGTAAAGTTTAGAACAGCCGATAGGCGAGGTCTTTAGGAACTATATTAAGCACATTTACCTTAGTCCAAAGTCTAATGGATTTTAAGATATTTGAACCTTTAGCAAATTTTGATTTTTCGGCAAAAATTCACCGTTAAACATTAATCTCTTCTTATTTTTGTGGGATCACGCTAAAAGTTTTTTACGGAAGTTTAATGCATCTTCCTTTGAAAAGAGGCAATTAATTAAAATCCGAAATTATTTAGAAAAAAATATAGGCCAGATATCTGTATACATTAAATCTACAGAGCGTAATAATTTTTTATCTCCTTTCATGGCCATTTCTTTTTTTTTTTCTACGTATGTATATAATTTTGAAGTTTAGTTAAACCAATTTCTTTCATTCACCAAACACAAGTGTACCTCTGTCCTTTTACAATTTGACAACTGAAATGGAAACAACTTTCTCGAGTTGAAAAGCAATTCTAAACACACCAATAATGAGCCTCACATAACATCCAGATCATGACCAAAAGCAAAGTAGAATACAGGAAATGTTTTTAATTCAATCTGAATAAATGATCATACTACTAAGATTACATAAAAAATATGAGGATTGAACCAACCCGGAGAAATGGACGTACAAAGCTTCAAACGAAGCGGTGCAACTCCACAAGTAATATTTGGCCATTATATATGTATATAGTCAATAAATAATTAGATTTGAAGTCTGTCGAAAGAATTATGAACAGTAATCTCTCTACATCCGTATACAGAATCCACAAAGATCTAATAGAGAAATTAATTGTAGGAAAAAATACATAATCTACCAAAGTACAGTATGTATGGAAAATGATTCTTCAACCCCTTAGATTGCTTAGGAAAATGTGCTTTCACCAAAAATATTACCCAAAAGAACTTTATTGAGCCAATTAAAAAACAAAAACATCTTATATTAGGTATCACTATTTTATTTACCACTTAAAGAGAACATGATTCTTAGAAATGCATAACACAAAAATATGTTTATATATCGTCTTAAATAAAAGTATTTCACATCACATCTATACGTGTATAGACAATTTTGTTTTCGGCGACCCGTATCCTATCAACATTTAGTGCAACAGTTCGTACTGCGCAGCATTGATAGTGTAAAGCGGCCTTTACTCTTACAATATATTAAAGAACATTGTAAAAACTAAAAAGAAAAAATGTAAAATAAATTCCACATACATGTACACCTTATACAACTACATATAGGTACTATCTTAAAAGTGAAGATACGCAATTTACGCTAGTATCATACTTCTCTTAATATAAAACAAGAACAATTTAATTCTATGTGACATCTAGAACATCAGTCAATACATATATACGAAAACATCATGAAAATAAAAAATATCATTTATACAGTTTCCATGGGAGTAACTTTATTGGAACTTGTGCCTTGCAAGATGTCAGGTGGATATTGAATAGCCAACAGAGTTTTGCATGCTTCAAATGTTGCTTGCTTCCTAGCTGCTTTTTTATTAGGTCCTTAAATGTCAAACAGATCATTTAGCAAGTGGTCCAATGAAACTTTTTATTAAATTAATACTCACCAGTTCCGATAAACGATTGATTACCAACTGTACATTTGATAGTGAATTGTATATGTGGCGGTGTTCCTGACTTGCCCAACTCCTCATATTTGGCATTAGGATGCATTTGATTCAATAGCATTATTGGATTCATTAGTGCTGCGTTCTCCGGTAATTTTTTTGCCGGCTTTTGTTCCGGTTGTGCTTGAATAGTGGAAGTGCCATCTTTATTCGATACATTACTCTCGTTTAGGCTAACATAGGAGTTAGATCTTGAAATCTGCATTAAACAATAGGAAACTAGAAGTATTCGAGACGTTTTCTTGCGACTTACCATATCAGCCATGTTACCATCATCGCCCCAACTTGAGAAGAGTTTGTGAATTGCGAAACTTGCAATGTGAGTCCATGAAACGTCATCCTGATTCTCTTCAGTGACTTCCATCTTCATTTCTTTGTTTTCTTCGTCGGCGGTAGCTGGAGGTGCCTGCGCTGTTATTCTCAATTTATTTAATATCATTGCGCGAACTGCCATCTCAGCCGCGTTTGTTTTAGCCAAAGCTTTGCTTTTACCTAAAGAAAAAGTATTGCTATTGACAGTAAACAAAACAATATACACCAATTTCAATAAAAATAAAGCAGGGAATGTTTTTTGTTTATTGTATCTAATGTGGGAAGGCTACTATCAAACTCCACTCATAGGACCTAGGTCCTTGTGGTGTTAGCGAATCCATCCCATTTTTTTCTCTAGCACAAACCTAACACTTTGTCTCAAAGATTCCTTACAAAGTTGACTTGGTCGTGCACTATTCAGTATACAGTTACTTACCAAATCCTACATGGTCTTTTCCTTCGATACTAACAGCTGCTTTATAGACATCTTCGAAAGCATTCCCTGTCTTGGTTTCGGAAACGTCGAACGGAACGTGTCCTACAAGTTCATTGATGATCATCAGAGCGTTCTTGGGTTGCAGTAATTTACGTAGGCGAACATTGCGCCTCTTTGCACGTTCTGCTCTGTTTATGCGGCCTGAAAGGAATCAATTAAACATTCTTCAAATCTCTATCTGCGTAGATGTGAACGATTTAAATAAATAGGTGAAGTGGAACTTATTTTTGTTCAGAATTGTTCTTCTCATTGCTCGAGCATCAAGATGCTTTTACAAAAATATAAAATAGTTATGCGAGCTTCAAATTTGCGCAGTGAATCTCATCATTAAGGTATTCCCTTCTTCAATACATTCAAATTCTGAATTTGTCGATACTTACCATTCCTTTTCATCCAAAATGGTCTGGGCTTATGTTGTACATTGTTTTCCGTTGAAGTACCGTCGACTCCATCACCTAAAGCTGGTATTTCGACAGAATTTGTCGGCACCGGCAGTTTCTTTTCTGCCATAAACGATGGGTCAGTAAGCATTTGCTCAGCGGCTTGCTGCATGTTAGTTGGTGGTTTTGGTGGTGGTGGCTGTTGGTGTTGTTGTTGTTGTTGTTGTTGCTGCTGCTGCTGCTGTGGTGGATTCGGAACAGGTTGCTGTTTTACAGGCGTAGGCTGTGGAGGTGGCTTCTGGATAGGTTTCGGTGGTTGATTTACTTGCTGGTTTTGCATTGCCTATACGAAAAGTATTATTTTGGTTATTTCTGAATCGTTGCTGATGATTTATATTCATGTACACCTCATATCTATGACAATATAAATAAGGGTATCTTGTCAACTCTCAGAGGTAAGGTCAAAGTGGTATATAAATGGCAATAAAACCAATACGGAAATACTACCAAAATACCACAATAACAAAATGATCTTCCACAGGTGTAACGCGTCTTGGCTGATTATAGCAAAAAACCAAGCTGCTGACTCCATGTGGTACAACGACATACATTAGCATCAGAAAGTTTGAAAGTAAACATGGCTTTTTTAGAATATTAAGAATAGTAATTATATCGTGAAACGGTTAATCCCCATTTTCAATTAAATTATATAAATACATAGTCCATCGACATTCTGGAAAGATCTGGGCGTCGTACTGTGGGTCAACCGTTTTCCAGCAAGATAACGACATCAAACACATCACTAAACTATGCAAAAACGTTCTAGAGGAAACGACTGTAAATGATCCTCCTTAAAGGCCAGACTTATCGCCCATTGGGCTTTCGTGGGATGTACCAACGGTAACCAAAAAATGTCCAATGGCTCCTGGGATTATTTACAGGTGTGGCAGCAAATTGGTATTGATTACTTGGAAAAACTGCTGAAAAGAATGCCTAGAATTTGTGGGGCCATGACAAAGGCATGGTAGGATATATTTATGAACATAAATGTTTTAAGAATACGAGGTGTGGCAATTAAATAACCGGACTGGTGCTACTATCGGCAAACAACGAACACGCCACGACAGGTTTGAACATGTATGTGCTTGTAGATGCTTCCCCGACTCTGAGCTCGATGAGCACGGTTGTACGTCGCTTTGTCTCACTGTAGCAATCGTCCGTTCAAGTCTTTACGCTAGCGTCGCGTCGGAAAAATGCAGTGTCCAGATCGAGCAACGAATTAACCGTTAACCGAAAGCGACGGAGGTTCTCAACAAGCTAACAGAAACGGACTTCCAGCACTGCTTTCGATAGTGGAAAATTCGTATGGAACGTTATAGGGATCGGCAAGGAGAGTACATTGAAGGGGATAAACTTTGTAGTGTAATTGGTGATCAATAAAATGTTTTGTAGCACCAGTCCGGTTATTTAATTGCCACACCTCGTATATGTACTTTAATTCCTTTCTTTTGTACGGTACATTTAAATATTCTTAAAATTGCAATAAGAATTCGCAATATGTACTTTATACATTTTCCTGAAATTCAATGCTGCTTTCAAACTTTGTAATGGTATTAATTTCATAAAACTTAATTATTAAGAAGTGTTCATTAAACTAATGCAATTATTGTTATAGTTTTCGTTTTAGTTTGCTATAGTATACCTGTTGAGCAGCTCTAGCTTTCTCTTGCTGCTGAAGTTGAGCTTGAAATTGTTGCTGTTGGGCCTGAAGATTTTGTTGCTGTTGTTGTGGAGGCGGACCCTGCTGTTGTTGCTTGTTCTGGAAGCCAGGTTGCAGATAACAGCGGTTCATCATCAACTATTTCGGATTTATCATCTAATTTACTACACAAGTTAACCATGGCGGCCGTGCACACCGGTATAGGTGCCCCCTTTTACTAAAGATGTCGCCATCGTTTCAGTAAAAGGAACCGTCGCAATATATCTTGACGCTTATTGCACTGGTTGTCATTTAATAGAGATCTGATGCACTCGATACAGAATTCGTGTCGAAATTTCGTAATCAAACGTACACGAAATTCGTACGAAAACTGTACAGCGCCTCTTGTAGAGCTCTAATAAATCGAAACGTAGAAAATAATACACAAAAACAGTCAAGATACGAACTTTTCATTTGAATGCTTAATACTAAAAAAATACCACAGTTTCAGACCTTTTCGGTTGGAAAATCCATACATGAGGGTTGCTTGGTAGGGCATTTCAAACATATTCTTAGAAAAGATTGACATACAATTACTGAGGAAGGCAAATTGATTAAATAATTTAGATAAGTACGGTTAACAAACATATCATCTAAGATCATTTAATGGAGAAACTGCAATATTTATTTGTTTAAATACTGGAACCATGCTATCAACTTGCGAACCCTGGTTGAAACTGAGATAAATTGCTTAGTATTAAGGTTCAATATAAAAAGTTCACCACAATAACCTATAACAGTACCACTACCCATCAGGAACTGTATAGTACTGTTACCCATCGCCTGTCTTTAAAAGAAAAAAACAAAAAAATAGTATTAGTAACTTTGCAAATAGATCAACTCTATTAATCCATGATTTCCGTTGAGAAATCATTATTGCATAAGAAACTAGTATTGCAGATTATACAATTTTATTCAAATGTGCCAGAAAAATACATAAATATTTATTAGACCATATAAAACAAAAACTTTTGGTTTCAAACAAGCTCTCACTTGTTGAATTTTTCAATTGATTCTAATCCAATTTTGTTATTTTTTAACCTCAACCTCCCATATCAACCGTCCAAATTCACTGTACGGACACGACATAATTCTAAAAAAAAACAATATATCTTAATAAAATGTCTGGAAATAAGTTATTTTCGAGATATGAATAAGAACAACATATTACATGCAATCTAAAGTGACGCGCAGAATAAAGAACGAAATTAAGATATGTTATTTAGAACTACGTGGGGTATCCTTACCTGTGTGAATTTGACCAATTGACACCGGGACAAGGTGTTCAGTCTCTGGCAATCACCATATAAGTTTGGTTTTTAAAATGGAACATTCTATTATTTTCGAATACGTTGGTTCAGGAACGTTGCGATTTGAAGCTACGCAGACATACAGCAGAACAACGCAACGAAACTAAATCGCGGCCGTGGTTACTATAGCAACGGTGCGACGCCTGACCAAACATCCAATTACAGTCTAGTCGATGTATAGGCATTTGGAGCGCAGAATTTCCGCGTCCAGTCTGATTTTAGTTACGAAAGGGAGTGTTGTCGTTTAGTATAGATTTTTCCCGTGTATATAGCGACAACTAACTGTGTTTATAAGAACCTTCAAAATGAACAGTATTGGTGTAATTTTAAAAAGTGATTAATAGACTTCCTCTGAGGAAAAAAAAAAACAAATAAAAGTTAGGTTTGCCATTACCTTAACTAAAATTAGAACAAAAAACGGTAAAAAGAATCTGAATTCCGTGGTATATTTAGGGAATTAATCGATTTTCTGTTAATTTGGGAATGAATTTGAGAACATTTAAAAAATGCTAGGAACAAATACAATCCAAAATCAAATTTTAGATTCTATGCTTGTTGCTGTTGGCAAAATAGAAATTTAAAGTCAAATTAAAAATTCCGTCTTATTACGTGACGAAGCTACAGATGTAACAAATTGGTGTCAGATGGTTATTATATTTAGATATATCTTTAATGGCAGAATTTATGAGGAGTTTTGGGGATTTAAACGAATTAAGGACGGTGACGTTCAAGCACACATTAAAAATAAATCGCACTCTCAATACAATACCAACGTAAGTGGAAAATTGGGAGAAAAACTGGAAGAAATCAAGAAATTAAGTCAACAAGACTTAAGTCACCTGGGAAGTGATACTAGTGCCTTAGTTAGAATTTATAATACACTGGTACCGTTTAAATCAAACAGCCAGGGTTTAAACAACAATGATGAATCAATCGTCATTTTTGAGACGGATGTACAACCAGATTTATCGGAAATTGACATTAATGATATACCAATTTGTATATTTGAAAATGAAAAAGATTACACGGACTTAGGAACTTCTCAAATGGCACGTGAAGAAAAACAAATAGTAATTTGTTTTTCTTCAGTCTCCCTCGATTCAGTAGAATTGTGGGAGACTGGTGTCCACTTTCTCAATAGAGGGAAATGAGACCGAAGAATCTCTGCCTGATAGTGTTCAAAAGCCTAGTTCTACCGCGTTACCTGTAAATGTGAATATTTCACATGAAAATCAAACATGTGATCAACTATTTGGGTACCTACAGTGGCCAAAAACTCCCGAAAGGAAAGGGAAACGCCAAACTGAAAGACTATCCTACGTCATAAAATCCACCGTTTGGAAACAAATATATGAAATGAAAGAAGCGGAGAAAAATGAGAAGGAACGTAAGGAAGATAATAGGGCAAAGAGGATTAAAAAGGCAGAAGAAATGGCCGTTGAAATTAAGAAACATAAGGAGGTAAAGGATCAGAAAAAGAAAGAAACAGTACGTAAGCAAAAAGAAAAAAATTAACCATATTAAAAAACTGGTTCTGGTGGACAGTATCATATGAATCATCTTTAGTTACAATCTGTACGAAGAAAATTATTTATGTAAAATTTGTATTTAAAAATAAAAATAAATCTGTTTTTGAGAGTAACCACTAATTTTTAAACAATAATTTAAATGCATATATTGTCTTTATCGCACCAAGCGAATTCCTATAAGGGAAGAGCGAGAGGTAGGTATGCCAATAACTACCAGTATCGGTGCCAATAACTGCGCAGAAGTGCCAATAATTAGTTAACGTACAACTTTTACAAAATTTGCATTAATGACAATTTTAACTGTAATCTTTTATCTTCAAACAACTGCAATCAAAAGTTTGTTTTAAGATTATAGTCAATCCTAAAAAAAAAATCCTCATTTAACGTTAAAAAAACAACACTGAAGTGAAATACGTGCTTTGCTTAAAATGCTTAACATTAACTGGGTGCTTTACCATAGGTTAAATACAATTTACATAGAACACATTAAAAATATATCTTGATCGCTTGCTTAGAACCTTAAATTTTATAGCATAAAAAATATCTAAATATTCTGGTAAATTTGAATAATTCTGGGTAATCCTCCAGTTTACGGTCCCCATTTCACGTGCCTCACCGCGCATGCATATAACTACGCAGTGTTGCCAGATCAGAGTATCAATATTAAAAAAAAAACATACTAAATAGTTAGATTTATGTATGAATTTCTTTATTAAAAGCATAAAATTGTATACGGTTAAAATTTGATCAAGTGTTCAAGGACTATTGCAAAATATCCTAATGTCATTTATCGTGTGATCTGCGGCATTATTGCAATATTGATGATTTAATTACCCTTTCTCGCTCTGTATGATTAGACCACCTTTTCTTGCTACAGTACAACTTTGACAGTTCGTTCATGCGATGATTCGGACACTCTTACAATCCGGACATTATTTAGTTCATTTGCCTCTACAATTCGGACACCTTGCTATAAACGTATCTAAATGTATTATTATTACACAGAATACACGGGAAACCCCCTAATTATTTAGTTTATCACGCTGCAGGCCGCACGCACACCATTGTTTAGTTGGTTCAAAGTGTTAAAACATCAATTGCAGAGCAAAGACGCGTCAAGTCTTAGCCGATAACACGAAATGTCACAAAAACGTAAACATGTTGCTCTCACGCTAGAGAGAAAATGTGAAATTTTAAAACAAATAGAAAAAGGAAGAAGCGTGAGATTCGTAGCCAATAAATTCAAAACGAAAGCAACAAAGAAAAAAGAAAAATTATGAAAAAGGCTGAGAATCCTGAGGTAGAAGCGGTATTGTATACTACAACAAAGGACCGCACATGTTCCAATTTCTTCGGAAATTTTAAGAGAGAAGGCTAAACACTTTTACGAACACGTTACAGGAAAAACTGATTTTCTTGCGAGCGCTGGTTTGTCCGATTTTTGAAAGTGTGTGGAAAGCATCTTTCTAGCGACATCGCTGCTGTTTTGCCTTTCAAACTTAAGTTTACGAAAATTGTGAATGAGATGTATTTATCGGAGGATCAAATTCATAATGCCGATGAGTCAGCTATTTTTTGGCGAACTTTACCTACAGGAACACTAGTGCTTCAGAATGAAAAATCTGCTCCTGGTAGAAAAATATCCAAGGACAGACTAACATTTATGCCATGTTGCAACGCAACAGGGACACACAAACTTCCACTGCTAGTTCTCGGAAAAGCAAAAAAAAAAAACACTCGAGTGTTCAAAAATGCAACATTGCCTGTAATATATGACGGATCTAAGAAGGGTTGGATGACTAGAGTTACATTTTCAAAGTGGTTTAATAACAATTTTGTTCCTGAAGTTAAAAGGTTTTTGGAAAGTTCAAATAGGCCCCAAAAAGCGTTATTATTAGTAGATAATGCTCCATCACATCTGGTAACTGAAGAAATAAATGATCCGAGTTATTTTGCTGATGTCACCAAACTGTACAGCTATATTGCAACAATTTAATTCAAAACATAAAAGTTTTCTATAAGAAAAGTTTACTAAAATATGCAGTTTCCTTTGAAGGTGGGGGTATTACACAACATTTGAAGGAGTTTAGCATTAAAAATGCAGTTCGCTATTTATATGATGCATGGGAACACATTACAGAAAAAAATCATACAAAAAAGTTAGGATAAATTATTGCCCAAATGGGACGAAGAAGATGGGCTACCAGTCAGCACTATTCAAGAGCAGCAGCCAGCTAGTAGCTCACAGCTATTAGAGGATGCCAGTGAAATTAATAACATGGTAAAGAGTATTAATGACGATGTAAGTAATGACGCGATTCTGGACTGGGTCTCGGGAAAACACGAAAATGTTCCGGAAATGATTGAAGAGGATATCATTAATGAAGTAAATATCAGCGAAGATACGGATTCAGGTGATATTCCGCCGATCCCTACAACAATAATAAAGCCTGCCGATGCAATAAAATCATTCGAAAAGTATCTACAATGGTCGGAAGAGAATGATCTTCCATTGCAAGATATATTGTTATTGAAAAAAACTGAAGGCAAAGCCACAATCAAATCATGAAGCTGTGTTGAAACAGCCAACAATTTATTCGTTTTTTAAAAAGTAACGATATTATTTAGAAAAGTTATGTGAGCTGCAATCTCATTTCAGTTCGTATTTTTATGTTTTCCAATAAAAATAAATAACTGAAATGTCTAGTTGATTTTAGGTCATTTAAATACGATTAAAAAAAAAATTCAAAAACGCCGCCAACACTTGTAACTAAAAATATTTAGATTTTGCTAAATGATTCTCAACCGACAACTAAATTAAGCAATGAAAATTTGTGAACGTTGCATTGATTTTTGTATACGAACAGTGATTGTGTGAAATGGGAGCCGTAAAGTGCAGAATTACCCAATTCTGTACATAGAAATAAAGATATTTGAAAATTACGAAACAAAATAAGAAATAAAAAGAAATACTGAAACGAATGTTTCCCTATTTTTGAAAATTACATCGATTTAAACCACCAATGTAATATCGTTGAATCCGAAGTATTTGCATAAGATGAACATTATTTCGTTATCAAGATTTTTTAATCCCAATTAAATAGACGATATGTTACATACCTTCTACTTAGTTGCTATATAATGTAATTATTACAAAAATATTTATCTCACAATTTTTTTAAATATTGCAAACATTATTACACCGTATTCACGCAAAATTTTGAAAAATATACCCATTTGCTTTAAACACAACTTTTTTAAATAGTAAAATGAATCCTCGGAGTTATATACATTATTGAAAATAGGCATTACGATGCTCGTAGATTATCTCATAGTTTAATATTTGCTTATTATTACATACTGCATAAATTATAAAAATATAATCATTTTCGAATATTAATTTCGGTTCGAATATACGTTTTCCTAACAGTATATACAATTTTTTTTTTAATTACCTGACCACCAGTATTTTGAAAGGATCCAGGTCTCCTTTGTCCAACAGAACCCAATAGGGGATCTAAATTTAGAAATCATTATTTAGTATTTGATTAATTTAAAATAAAAACCGGGAAAAAGCCAAAGACATAAAGTACCAAATGGCTTTGTCAAGGTAATCTAAGTAACGCCATGGACGCCTAATATAAAAAATCAATACTCACTTTGTTTCCCGAAGTTTCCAGCTCGTCTTGTATACGACATTTTCTTTTGGTTTATTTTAATAGGTTGACGATAAGATGTACGTTTTCAGTGCAACGAAATGCTTTCACAAGCAATTATTATAATTAAAAGATGAAATTTAATAGCAAGAACGCCAAAATGCCGGCTTAAGAACACCGACAACGCCAAACTGAATAACGGAAATAGAGCGAGCTGATGTCGTTGGTTGCGTAAGCATACTTGGAAATGGCGGATATGACGAAATGGCTGCATTCCGAAATTGTATTTAAAGTAGAGGTAAAATTGTTCTAATTTTTTAAAAATAATAATTATTAAATTTAAAAGGCGGTTATAGTATTAATAGTATTATTTGTAATACGTTTGATGTTATTTTTGTGACTTTCTATTATAATACTGAATGAGAATTTGCCATAAAAATTAATTTAATTTCTGTATTACATAATATAACTTTAATTAAATAGTTCGTATTTTTATTTATTATCTCATATCAATTGTGATTACTGCAATGTTAATAAATCAATTAGTTTCTAACGTGTAAAATATTATTCCAAACGTTATAGCATTTCTGAACGTATCCTGCTTTTGTATTCATTTTTACTTCTATGCATCATAGAAGTTAACCATATTTAATTTTTACCATGTTAATTTGTGGTTAATCAAAGGTGTAGGAAATTAAATTGATAATAAACGTGATTTTATAGCTCATATATGAATAATCAATGGTGAAAAATTGTGTTTAGATGCTTAAAATATGTTAATGGCTGTTTGCGACACGTGTGGTATATCGGACAGAGAATAAGGTTATCGAAACGCGCCTCTTTGTAATGGATTTAGTAACAAATATCTTAGAAAATCGTCTCCAAGAACAGGCTAAATTCAAACCGATATCGGTAGAAAAGCTCTTGGAATTGGATTACGATCTTGGTACGTTGTTATGCGTTGACAAAAATGACTTGGATTTAGGACTATTAAGGTGAGTGTACCCATCTATATACGTGTATTAAAAATAATACTTCACCATCATTCCTTTTCAGTAAAAACAAAGAAGACTACATACAAAATTTGACGCGAGACAATGTACAATTGCTGATGAATCAAATCTGGACTTTACCTACTGAAAAAGTTGACGACGTAGTAGTTGCTAAACTACCTAAACCCACATACATCCTGCCAAGAGCAAAACGAGTTCCGAAACCTAAACCACCTACAAAATGGCAGGAATACGCAAAGTTAAAAGGCATACAAAAGAAGAAAAAGTCAAAGTTATCATGGGACGAACAACTTCAAAAATGGCTACCTTTATACGGTTATAGACGAACGCAAGCTGCTCGAGATAAAGACTGGCTGTTAGAGGTACCTCAAAATGCTAACCCGCTAGAAGATCAGTTTGCCAAGAAATCCGAAGGAAAGTCGGAACGTGTCGCTAAGAATGAATTGCAACGTCTTAGGAATATTGCGAAGAGTAAAAACGTTAAGGTACCGAGGATGGGATTGTTAAATCCCGATGTTTCATCATCGAAAGATGTAAGTTCCACATGATATTCCTATGGAATCGAATGCTAATAATTCTTTATTTTCGTAGCTTCAAACTGCTGTAACTGTAGCAAAATCATCAACGGCTAGTATCGGTAAATTCCAAAGCTCGTTGCCTAAAGAGAAAGAAGCGAGAGGTGTAGCTGCTATTACACCTGGCGCATCATCGAGGAAAAGGAAAGCTGCCCCTGTTTCAAGCGCGGTAGAAAAGGCCGAAAGTTTAAATGCGATAGATTACGTTCTCAATAAGAAACCTAAAATAGATATTGATAAAGCAGTAAATAAACGTATAAATGAAGAACAGCAAAGGTATCAAAATGAATTTAATGGAAAATAGAGGAGGTTTAAATTTTATATGCATTTTTCAGGAGGTCAGAAGAAAATACGAGTACGAGTACGAGTCATAAACCAAAAGCCGGTAGCAAGGGAAAGAAAAGGGGTAGCAGCAGTTCGTCAAAGAAACCTAAAAGTGGTAGGGGGCAAAGGAAAAGTAAAAGTTCAGGAAGAAAACGTCGTTAAATAATTAATTCTTTTACATTGTATATATCGTTAGTAATATGTGAGTATTTTTATTTTCTCTTATCTACTTATATCTGGTGTTCTCAAAATTGAAGCATTTATATCAGGGCTTATTTTTTTTTTTCATTTATCGGTTTTTTTCTGTTCGGCTTCTATTTTCATCTCGGCAAAAATAAGGGTTTCTTCGGTTTTCGGGTCAGTTCTGAGTGATTCATTTTTGTTAACGTTTTTTTTTTTTTTGTATTAAACGTTTATTTTCTATAATTTACGTACAATCTAGAGAGCTGTGTCTGTATTAAAATCATGATAAGTTAATTGTTTGATAAACGTGTGCTATTTTTTAAACGTACAACGGATAAAGACGATAACTTTGATCACACATTACCCAAGAAGGTGGAATCGAAAACCCCCCGTAGATTTGTAAACGATATTGCACTTTAAAGTCTAACAAATTTATTATAAAACAAATAGTCATAAACAACTAAACAAAGAACACCACGTTCTAAAAATATGCGATGAAAACGCCTTTCTTACGTTATTTTGCAACAAAATTATAATTTATAAAAAATATATAAAATGATAGAAAACAGATTAACTAAACTTTACATTAACAAAGAGTAGAGAAAATAATGTAATCAAGACAAAAAAATAAATAAATTAACTTTTGAACATAGATAAGAAAGTTGTCTAGCGGCCAAATCTGTAACTAATTTCTAGACATGAAATAGAATGATATACGTTTTGCTCTGGGTCTTTCAGACCGAAGGACACAGCTGAAAAGTTAATATAAATGCTTCAATCTTGTATAAAAATGCTGATGGTTTAGTTTTTAATGGTGCTTTTTGCAACTTAATGTAGGTTGTAGATTGCAATATCACAGGATCATATACGACAATAGTCTACTAGACGCATTTCTAAAAGTAAATGGTCTATTTCTTTAAAATGTTTCCAGGTGCATGATACTCTTAATAATGATAACAAGGCCTGTGGGGTATGACTGAATGATGTGAGAAAAAACTCTAATTCTAACATGCATGTTCTAGCCCTACTCTCGAGAAAAATATTTATAAGTATCTACTTTGTCGCCTATCCACCCTAAAACTATATACATATAATTTGTATCCTTTATATGCCCTTAGGGTGTTAAAGTTTATACTATCCAAAATTCAGCCATAAATAAATTTTGACCATTCCTTCTTGTTTTTTTTCCATCTTTTCTGCTTCTCTCCTTGTCAGACCTCGTTTTTTCAAATACTCTTATGATTACTGCGTCCCATGTTTTCCTCGGTCTGCCTCTCTGCCGTTTTTGTTGTGGTTTGGCCTGCCATATTCTTCTTGTTTGTCTCTCTTCTCCTATTCGTGCAACGTGCCCAAACCATCTTAGATGCTGTCTTTCAATGTCTTCTTAGATAGGTTCTACATTTAGCTCTTTTCTTACTGATTCATTTCTGGTTCTATCTTTTCGTGTGATCCCCTTCACTGCTCTTAGATATCTCATCTCCAATGCTTGAATCTTAACTTTTTTCTTGTTTGCTAAGGACCCAACTTTCACTTCCATAAGTTAATGTAGGCTTGAAGATGGTTTTAAACAATGTTACCTTTGCTTTCTGTGAGACTTCTTTTTTTCTTATGAAAGCTTTGTTTAGAGCGTAATATAACTTCGTTGTACTTTCCAGCCTTTCCTTTATTTCTGCCTTATGTTTTCCGTCCTTGTGTATTTGGACTCCTAGATACTTAAATATTTCTACTTATTCTACAAGTTGTTCATCTAGTTTTATTGTGATCTTCGTATTGTTTTTATCTATTGATTCTGATTCTAAGTTTCCTGTTCTTACATAATTTTGTGTGGTTTTGTAGAAACTCTTTATTCCTTCGAGCAACTTCTCATTCGCTCCTTTTTTTGTCAGGCTTTTCCACATTATTTTTCAGGGCACACTGTCAAAGGCCTTTTCAATATAGACAAAGGCTGCGTATTTATCATTGGCAAGGTTCTTTTCTATTAGTTGTTTTAATGTGAAAATACGGTCCTGTACCCCTCTGCCATTTCGAAATCCGCTCAGGTTCTTCCAACTGAGGTTCTGTAATTTTCTTCAATCTCACTTCGAGTATTCGTTCGTAAACTTTAGACAATGTACAAGGTATAGTGATTCCCTTATAGTTTTTACATATTCTGTTGTCCTCTTTTTTAAACAAGGGTAACAGTATTTCCATTTGCCAATTTTCTGGTATTTTTCCCTCACTCGAAGCTTGATTAAATAACTTTGTAAACACCGTTATTCCATTCTCTCCTAAATATTTTACCATTTCCGATACTATTCCATCACGTCCACCTCCTTTTCCCCGCTTCAATGTTTTTATAGCTTCCACGGTCTCTTCTATTTCCATTTCTCCGTTTTCTTTATCTTCTTGATCATCTAAGTATTGCTCTTCTGCGATTTCATTTCCTAGGTTTAATTGTACCAGGTTAAGAGTGCTTTCGAAGTAATTCCTCTAACGTTCAAAGTCCAGCAAAGGCATTATGTAAGAAATTCCACGATCTTCATCCCGGCAGAAACTCGCGATAAGAAATTTGAGAAATTTTCCTTCCACAGAATATCGAAAGGTAAAGTTTTGAGGGGACAAGATAACGTATGTTTCAGTTCGCGAAACTTCTTGGCAATCTGAAAGGTAAACTGGACATGAAAGAAAGGTCGGGAAGTTATAAAATTGCATGCATTGACTGTGTGTGATAAGACCTATAATGGTCAAACGAAACGAGCGATAGGTACTTGATTCAATGAGCACATCAGGTGCTACAGATACGGGAAGGTAGAGTCGTCAAGTTTAGCGAAACACATTAACGAAACCGGGTAGAATATTAAATTAGAAAACCTGGAATTGATTGAGAACGTAATTTCGCCGCGAGAATTAGACACTTACGAAACTATTTACATAAAATGGAACACAAATTTAATGAACAAAGATTCGTGCTACAATGATAAGAGACCCAATTTTTCCGTATATTTCGCATGTTTTAGTTTTAGGGTGTATAGGCGGCAAAAATAGATACTTCCAAATATCTTCTTGAGAGTAGGGATAGAACAGGCATATTAGAATTAGAGTTTTTTCTCACATCATTCGGTCATACGGTTAAGAATGGGGACTGACGAGTCCTTGAAATGGTTGCTCTGAATTAATTAATAACTTGTGTGTCGATACTTTAGTGTTGTTTACATGGTGCTCTTGATTGAATCGGAAGCTGATAGCAGCTTTCTTATTTCAAATAGAGCACCCAGTATATTGTTGATTCTCTTAAAATGCAACGTAAAATTGCAAATGCAAATTTCAATTTAAATATCGATATCTTTTTTTTGGCATTACCTAGTCTACACTATTTCACAAATCGAACACGAATTTTCATTCTAACGTGATTGTGTCCTCATCCTAACCAACAAAATTGAAGCTATTGTAAATTATTTAGTTTGTTACTTAATTGAGATTGCCAACGTATCATCAACTTATAGATCCAATAAATCAATTAAAAATATAGTCTTAATTACAGCAAATTTATTTCAGTTTCCTTAATTAACAAATTCAAAACATTTTCTTGAATTATTTTAACTGATCAACACTTAAAAATTTATTTTGGTTTGTACTCCCAGCCCAAGGATGGATCCTTTGCTACGGCCATGTAAACTAAAGCGCCACCTTGCGGTATAGGTTTGACAGCTACATAAGTTCTTTTATCTGGTGACCATCTGCTCATGTATGACTTGCCTCCCATACTTTCGTTTAATTTGTTCTAAAATAACAATTATAAATACTTATAACGACTGAATAAAAATTATTTGGTATTTTATTACCTATTTCCCAAATGTAAAGGTAATTAGATAATTTAACATATTTCTTATTACTATTATACATACTTTCAAATTCTTATTCTATTTTTGTGTTTCCTAATAAAATCCATAAGTTAGCAACTTTGTTTCTTTGAGCTCGTTTTGAGACCTAATTTGATGATATGGATAAATCAAGAATTTATAAAATATCATGTAAAGATTGTGATGAAGTACATTGGGCAAACCAAAAGATTAATTCGAGTTAAATGCAAAGAACATCTGATTCATCTTAAATTCAGGAGGTTTGAAAAATCTAGCGTCGTTCTACATATACTTGAATTGAATCATAATGTTGATAACATGACGTCAATTAAAGACCTAAACAGCAATGTACGATCAGATTGTTATGAAGATATTGAAATTTGCAAAAACAAACCCATTTTAGTGAAGATTTGGAACCTTTACTGATCTGTTTGTCGGATACTGATCATTGCTTTATTTACAAATGTGTTTTACTAAATTCTACTGTAATTTTTTTTTTGTTTGATGATTTATTGTTATTGTGATCCAATTCGTTACTACCGATCCTAGAAGGCCTAACAACTCTTCGATGACGTAACGCTGTTTAGGGGATGTATCGCCATGCACGATATTAGCCTAAGCGGTAAAGGAATCGTTTTTTTTTTGCATTTCTTTTTTTAAGTTTTGAAGGGCTTCCGGTTTAAAGAAGATACCAGTCGTCAACTGAGCCCTTCTTCGCATCCTATTCGATTTTATTTTGGAAAAACGAATTTTCAAAGCAAAAACCAAACACCTAACCGAGCACCGTTTTCGTGAAGGATGTATTTGTGGTGGATATTTAATCGACTAATTATTATTATTTGTAATATGAAACCAAGGTTGAAATGATTTTGAAATTTTATTCGAAATTTTGTTCAATTTCACGAGAACATTTACAGACATGCTATTTAACCAGGGCCTTTAATGTCCTATTATATGGTGTTTTACCTAATCTATCATTACTTTTCCCACAATCATTTTTAAGTAGGGTATTTGTAGAACAAGTATAATTGTTGCAATACGTTCACTGCTGTGAATATGACATTTACATATATCAGTATCCAAAATGGCTACGTTCGGTGATATAATTTAAAATATATTGTATTAAAACAGAACGTTTATTACACACATTTAAAAACACCTCTTCGTGTTCAAAAATAATTTTGATAAATATAACGTAAGAATATAAAACTATTTGAACAATAATACCTTCACGTTTTTTGTCAAGTACAACGGACAGGGAATTGAGTTGGAATAGCATCTTTTTTAAGCCAAGGATATTTTAAACTTACAGTTCTAGTTTCACCGGTCCTTGAATCTGTCGCTGTTGAAAAATAAATAATATCTTCTTTTACAAAGTGTAACTCACAAACAGAACATACAAAAGAGCCAACGCCACAGTTTTTAGGTTATCCCGTTTTTATCGTTTCAGAAAAGGTTTTATCGCTTACACAACACTAGAAAAACATTGCAGATATGACCAACAAAGTACGGAAATATCACTTCACATTATTTTTTTTAAATAAAACCAATATAATTTGGATAAACCAATTCAAAACGATCTGAACGTGTGAATGATCGATGACCTACTTTAAAATACGTCACAGTCTGGTGACATCAAAGCGCTTAGGCCTTGTGTATATCGTAGGTAACGGCCTGAAACACGAAGAGTTATAGTTTCATCGGTCCTTGTGTTTAGATTTCATTAAGGGTCATTTTTGTTTGCTTACATAATTTAAATTGCCGCCACTTTGTGCGCATGCTCCTTGTATATATTCAGTACAGCAGTACCATGCAAGCCGTTGTACAGTACAGTTAAGATTCGTGCAACACAAAACACGTGCATTCATTGTAAGCCATTATTTGTGAATTAAAATCAAGTAAAAACAATCTACAGTCCATTATTAAACAATCATCAACACCTTGAATCTGTAGCTGTTGAAAGATAAATAATATCTTCCTTTATTTACAAAGTGTAACTCACAAAGCAAACATACAAAACAATCAACGCCATCTTAGGTGAGGCTATCTCGTTTTTATCGTTTCAGAAAAGGTCTTATCGCTTATACAACATTAGAAAAGCATTGCAGATATCACCAACAAAGTACGGAAATATCAGTATTTTTTTTAATAATAAAACCTATGTCAAAATACGTCACAGCCTGCCGACGTCAAAGCTGGTTAGCCTTATATTGGCGGTAGTACAATTAACCCTCTAAAGATAGATTCCAACTAAACAGTTACAGAAACGCAGTATATTTTTAAATTAGGTTTATAGGAAATAAATTGCCAAACAATTTTTGTTTTGTCGCCCTGCATTGCTTTGTAATTACATATATTTTTTTGTTTCAGGTCTAATATGTGTAGAATAAGCTATTTGATAAGGATAAAAAATTCATAAATACCCTGGTATCATATTGAGGAAAACCATAATCACGGGGTCTCTCATCCAACGACCGATGTAATATGATAAGCATATACTTAAAGAAATCATTTCTGTTTTTCTTTACTACTGGGTCGTTCGACTCCAACTGGCATAGTTTAGTTATCCATTTTGTACATATTCTTCTATCTAGAACACACACCGTTACGCTAATTAGCGTAGACTAAATTCAACATCAAAATTAGTGGATGTAAAATTTGAAATTCATAA
Source organism: Dynastes maya (assembly GCA_029619315.2). Classification (NCBI taxonomy): domain Eukaryota; kingdom Metazoa; phylum Arthropoda; class Insecta; order Coleoptera; family Scarabaeidae; genus Dynastes; species Dynastes maya. Next base: position 5,571,176 of record JAROYE020000006.1, read on the forward strand.
GCATTTCTATTAATAATCTTCTGCATAAAAATAAGCGGTTCACAGTCGCTAGCTCTATTCATTTAGAGCGCTCAATGACTGCGTTAATTGCTTTACTTTATTTTGTATTTTTCGATTAAAATTAATGAATTGAACTTGCTTCTTTGAATTAACTTTCTACTCTATATGCGCCTTAGAGTCTTGCAAAGTGTTTCTCATATAAATATGGATTTTATTCGAATTGTAGATTGAATGTTTCATTTTATTATTTCTTTTTAGACAACTGGAATTATTATATTTCGCTTTTGTAATGTCACATTTTTAACTATTTCAATAAATATTTGGTAATAAAAACAATGTGTTTTAATTACTGTAAACAGTTTAACATCTCAATTTCGTCAGTGTGATGGTCCAGCGTTTAAATCATCAAATTTGTACGTTAGAAACTTTCAAGAATGTTTCTGTATCTTATCTACAGGCAAATTCTGGTAAGTATAACATGGATACCAATTAGGAAATACTCTAAACGACTTCTTATAAGGTGATACCCAAAAGTTCTGAAATTTCAATCACGCGCCTGAACTGATGCAGTTACAGTCAAACGCCGCTACGTGGAGTTGAGTAGAGATCTTACAAAGATTCATAACCACGGCGCAGAAGACAAAAATTCATTCTTTTACCCCTTCCACGCTAAGTAAGATGCATTCGCCAACTCAAAAAACATTGACTGGTTCGCTAGTCTTTCGCATTGTCGACTACGTTCGTATTATATCCCGTTATTGTTTTTGTTTGCTTGAATTTCTAAAAAACTGTCTTTTTCAAGACCACATTCATTTAATATAAGCCATGTAAAAGGTATGATTTATAAAGTTAATATTTATCAGGTAGTTAAATTTGTAGTTATTACATTATGAAATGGTGAAAGCATGTGTTGTTTTGAGGTTATATGTTTTAACAATGCAGTATGAATTCTTGTAATCTGTTCATTCTCTAATAAATATTTTACACTAGACATAATCATGCAATACGTTTATTTTTTTGAAATATAATCTCGGTTTCTGGAAGACTGTAGTTATTCTTAATTGATATCCTTAAAACAATAATTTGGAGCCAGAAGAAGTATAATAATAAAGTATTATTTGAACTGTTTGCATTTTCAAAGGAATTTTTGTGTCAGTATGCCAAGTGACATCATTGTTAGTGGAAACGTTCTTTCAGTGTTGTCAGGTTTTGTGATTTTTCACTAGTTCGAGTGATTTTTGAACTTAATAATAATAATGTTTACTGTCCAACAAATTACCCCAATTACGGAACAAATATAACATTGCGAAGACAATACGTATTGGTTTAAGAAACATTGCATAACAATACAAAAACAATTATATTCCGTATATTATGGCGCCAACTTTCCGGTGAAAACACCACATTAAGTATCCTCTCAGCATTCCGGATCATGTGAAAGATTGGTGACCGTAAAAGAACATTGGTCCTCGGTGTCAGCATCGTAAAGGTTAGGGCGTAACGGGATGCTATTTGAGGTTGAATCCTATGCGGGAGACCAGCTGTATACAACCAATCCTATGATTCAATAATTTGTGCAAAAATTGGGCGCTATGGTAATCATGACGAGATGACAATGAACGAAATTGATGTGACTCGAAAAGGGTATTATAAGAAGTATACCAAGGCGGATATTCGCCATTAACTTTGAACGACAAGAATTTCAGGAACCGACGCTGAACACGTTGAATTGGAACTTGATGGGACCAAACAATAGTGGCATACTTTAATTTAGAGAGTACAAATGCAAAATGAAAGGATTTTAGCACTAGTACGTCATTGAAATATTTAGATGTTCTCATAAGAAAACCCAGCATTGTAGAGGCAGATAAACAAATTTGCTCAACATGTATGTTAAACGATAAAATTGGGTTAAAAGTCACACCTAGATCTTTAAGATTGGTAATCTTACGGATGGAAATATCGTTAATTTGATAAGTGGAGGTATATGGGTCTTTCTTGTGAAGCACATAAAATTACATTTACTAGAATTTAATGTAAATTAAAGAGGTGTTCTAAATCTGTGGCACTGGAACACTGAAACAGTTCACTAAAACCCTTACCACAATACTTAACTCGTACTGGACGCACGTTTCGATAGCCAAGCTATCATCATCAGTAGTAAAACTGAATTAATAAACTAAGCGAAAAACTAACCTTATATAGCAAATGAATTACACACATGATGTAACAAAGGATAAAGGCTGGAATTTAGTGGACCTAAATCTGAATTCATTAAATGATTTTTGTTTTTGTAAATTTCCTTGTCTTTATAACAATTTACTTGAACTGTGCTCTTTACATTTTTAATCAACTTTATATTATCAAACCTTCTGAATTTGAAATGAGCCAAATGTTCTTTGTACCTAATTCTGATTGATCTTTTTGTCTGCCCAGTAGGTATACATTTGATCACAATCTTTACATGAAATTTTGTAAATTCCTGATTTATCCATGTTATCTACTGGGTCTTTGGAACTTCCTAAAATGTTTTTGAGGTTATTGTTTGAAAAAAAAAACAATTTTGCGGTCAACTTTAGAAAAGTTTTTTTTGAAGACCTTTTGTGTAACTTGGGAAATTTAACATATTTCTTATTATTACGGCCGTCAATGCGTTCTAGTGTGCTTATATATTTCTAATTCTTAATCTATTCTTATGTTTCCTAATAGTATTATAGACGACATCTTCAGAGAATCCGTTAAAGTTAGAAAAATTTATGATTTCTTTTAGTAATTACAGGAAAATTGAGTAACCGATGTACCAAAAAGTTAATAGCCGAAAGTTTGTGTTCATATGAAATATAAACGAAATATAAATCTCTAACTTATTTTTATTTCTTATTACTAACATATCGAGGAATGGAATCCTGTTGTCTTTTTCTTCTCCGTGGGTAAATTTGATAGGGGGACATTTTGAGTTAAGTTGTTCTGAAATCCGTTATTGAACATTTACTGGTGTCAAAGATGCAAAAAATGTCATCGACGTATCTGATCCAAAGCCGAGGGAAATAAGCCAAAGTATTCTTCAGGTCGGTTGCAAATTTACCCATAAACGGAGATAAGCTGTTACCCATTGCCGTTCCTTTCGTTTGTTGATAAAAATTGTTGTTAATTTGGAAAAAGTTTTGTATCATACAAAATCTAGTCAAAGAAATTAAACTAGCAACTTCCTCTCTATCCATTTGGTTATCTAACAAAAGTTTTTCTAAATATTCCAAAGTTAAATCAACCGGAACACTAGAGAACAGTGAACTGACGTCAAACGATACTAACATTTCTTTGTCAGTGAGCTCAATGTCCTTAGTTTTTTTCAATGAACGCAAATCGGGAAACTGTACGGGTAAATGGTTCAATTTATCAGATAACCACTTGGAAAATAAGTAAGTTGGACTGTTGATATTCGAAATAATGGGTCTCATACTCTTTCCGGGCTTGTGTATCTTAGGTAAACAATACATTCTAGGTAGTACTGGGTTTGGTTTTAGACAAAGGATTTTTCAGTTTTACTGTTGATGATGATAACTTGGCTGTCGAAACGTGCGTGCAGTACAAGTTAAGTTTTGTGGTAAGGGTTTTAGTGAACTGTTTCAGAATTTAATGTAGTTAGACATCACAGTTACTTCCTTCACTTTCAAACGGCGATCTGCCAATACCATTTCTTCAATAATTGAAATGTTTTGAGGTGTTCTATTGTTCTATTGGCCGACCGAGGCGCTCATTATCTTCAAGGGATTGTTGCCCCAAACGGAAACAATTTTCGTTACCTGAGACATTTTCATGCATTAGTCACGTTGTCTAGCTGTGCCTCGCACATGTGTAACTGTATAAGCCTGTCAGGCCGAGAATTTATGGCGCCTACCTCGTAGATGAAAAGAAAAATAATTTCTTAGCTTTTTTATTTCACTTATTACACTTGGAATGGTATGTGTTATCTTTCCTGTAAGTCGTTTTACCTTCCTATTTATCCAGTGTCCACTTCTGGTATAAAAATCTGTCCCGTTCCTATAATTAAGGTAATTTTACACCTTCAGAGCAAAATTACCCCTATTACAAGGAGGTAAAAAAGTTGCCTCCTATTTTCGAAGCAATTTTTACCCAATTTTTTAGGCCAGAGAAAAGTTTGTTTTGTATCTCGCTCTTATTAATATCACGCATATATAAAATTCCCTAATTGACTTACCCGATTGTCTCTTCAACTGGCTAATCAACGTTTTGGATAACTTTAAGTATCGATTAAATTCTTCATCGTAAACATCAAGGTTCGCCTGGTTACATGCCATTTCTCAACCCAGCGATTCTCTTAAGACATAACCGATTTTGTTTATTATACCTTAGGAGATAGCTTTTGACAAACCATTGATGACGGGGTAAATAAGCAGCTATGTATCAATTTATTCGCCACGGTAACCTTGGTGATGGTTTCCTTAGTTTGTAAATCACCTTTCGACATTCATAACCCCATATTTTAGTGTATTTTCGCAATTTTTGTGTATTTTTTTTGTATCCGTGATTATTCAAGAAAAAACATGGTGACCAGAGTCAGAAATCGTGGCTGTTTTCCATATGTAAGCACCGAAGGTGAAATTACCAAACCTTTGCCTACCGCTGTATGCAGAGAAGCAAGAAAAGAAAACGTTATTTGGCACGAGAACCTGTCAGTATTTGATAGATTATACAGCTATCATTGCTTGGCTAGCGTTAGAAGATATGCTCATTTTAAACCGTACAAGTAAGTTTAACGCCACCTCTTTACATAAAAAATAAAAATGACCGTGATTCTATTATCATCGATAACATTCCTAGATCCCTAATTCCTCAAGATTATTTGGATTTTGTTTTATCGTCTTCGTATAATCATAACGAAGACGTATTTCCGGATAAAGTCGATGTTGTGCTGCAAGATGAGACTATCGGCATCGATACATGGAGAAGATTGAGAAATACGAGAGATATAAAGCCGGAAAAAGATGCTATAAGTGCGGCCGCAGCAGCTGCGTTTGGTTCTGCAGCAATTTCTGGTAGTTCTAGGACGAAATATGGAAAATATAATGAGGTAGACATCATTTGTTTTTTTTTTCAATTGGAACGATAGTTAAAAGCTGTTTGAGACTTATTTAGATTCTGTTCATATTTTGTTAAACTTTCTAGAGTTTTTACAAGAGTTTCGTTAAAATTTTCAGTACAGAATAGAAATACTTCAAAGCCTTTAAAGAACGTTTTCTTCTACAGCAGGTCCTTCTAGTGCGTGGATCATTTAAAAAAAGAGTTTTTAAATCAAAAATATTTGGAGACAGGTTCTGCACAATAAAAAACTATATTCGAGTATACAGTTTGTTCAGTTTCTGCTGTGGATGATACCATTTTAGTTTTTTAAATGGAACATGCCGTATATTACTGCCTTCTTTTCCAGCCAAATCTCCAAACGCCTTACATGTTAGTCTGTTAGTGTGTTTCTTTAATTTTTCAGCGGTAAATGTTATCAACCGTTGCTAAAATTGGTTCATATCTAATTTTTTTATTTAATGGAACATCTGTACATCTTTCCAGAATCTGATGGAACAGCTCTTCTAGAATTTTATATATTTCCGTGTTCCTAAAATCTCCAGAATATAATTGAAAAAGTCAATTTTAAATTTATTCTCCTCTGCTAAAAGTTCATTGACAGCTTCTTCGTAGTTAAATTGATTTTTTCTTTTGGTTCTAACTTCAGTTTCGGCAGGAAATTCTGTTCCGCATTTAAGATTCTCTGCAATCTCATTAGCAGCAATTTTCATCTGATCATATTTTCACTTTTTGTATGGTTTTTGATAACATCCTTACAAATTTATAGTTGCAGATTGCAATAGCTTCCAGGCTGAATTTATTTCAAATGAATTATCATGACAAAGAATTTTACAACGCATATAAACTTGTGATTTTTAATATATTTTGCTAATCCACTTGCTTTAATTTTGGCTTCCGCATCTTTGTTGATGTCTTCTATTATTTGGAAAAATGCATCATAGATTTCGCAAAGTTGAAATCGTAAAGATTTTAACACATAGTAGAACTCAATGGTTTTAGAGTTAATTGAAAAGCATGTTTTTTTAGCATTTCCCAACGCTTTGTAGAACCGGGAAAAAAGTGTAAAGTTCTCATATAATAGAAAAAAGTTGTTGTTTCTGCAGAAGAAGACGCTGCGTCATTCGCAACTAGGCTTAAAGAATGACATGCGCCAGGCACCTAAAACTCCCTTGGAAATTTGTTCCGTTGTCATAGCTCTGTCCTCTAAGCCACTTTAATTCAAAACTTAACTTTTCCAAATGTGTCAGAATAAATTCTGTCAAACCTGTCATACTTATTTTGAATGGAGTTAAAAGCGACAACTCTTACAATCGGCGATTATCGAAAAATATTTAGCGATTTCTTGTTATTTCCACATGCATAAAATTACATTTTCCATCAAATTTATCAATTCCGCAGACCATTTATCAGATTCGCGCTGAACTCTCCCGATATGTTCTTCCATGACTGGATCCATAGTGGATCAAACTCAGAAAGCAATTCTACCAACTTTAGGAAGTTTCTGTTATTACGCTGAAACAAATGTTCAGTTGTTCCATGGAAGGCTAAGCATTGTGAAGCTAATAGTCTAATTCTTGACATAATTCTTTTTAGAACGCGATATCGAGCATTAATATTTTTTTTTTTGCTTTAGTTTTGTGTGTGCGTGGAGGGGGGGTCTTAGGTATAGGTAACTATTTATAAAAGAATGATTCAAAATTGTATCGTGAGCAGCGAAAAATGAACAGCCTGTATGCTTGAATATAATTTTATTTTGTGCATTACTTATCTCCGAATATTTTTTATTTATTGCTCGGCGAAGGAATTATCTTCCTTTTTATATTATTGGATATAATACACCACACATTCTTTGAAATATGATCCTATTTCCATATTTCCTATCAAAAGCATTACATTAAAAACGTTCTTTCCGGCATTGCTGGCGTGAAACATGTACTATGTTATGCAATAAAGCGTATATTGCATTGTTCTTTGTAGGACCATCCTCTGTATATCGGCGGAGTTACGGAAAGACGTCACCCGAGCAACGTAAAGCTAATGAATTCTTCTCACCACTCACCGCAAACAAATGCCGGATACTCAAGACAGGACAGCGACGGAAATGTGTATCAATATTAACAATATCTTCTGCACTATCGTCCATTTTATATAAATATACTTGTTTTCGTATTGGAAATGCATTTATTATTTTTATGCAATATACGACTAAGTAGAATGCATACAAATAGTTATTCTTAGGAAGAATGGAAAGTACATCGAGGATCAGTCAAATAAATCAAATCTGATTTAATGGCGTACCTAGAGCTTTTGCCATCTTTGGCGGTCCCCAATTTACCAGCCTTTATAAGTCAATCAAACTCAAGAGTGGTTATTAAGAACTACTTCAATGACATTGTCAACATTTATGTTATCTGTTAGTTGTTGTTCTATGGAAAGTATCGCTAAATTTGCAACCTTAAATGACTCGCGGAACGAGGATAATTTTTAATTAGTTTTAATTTGGAAAAGCTCCGTTCTCAAATACTAGAGGTTCAAGAGGCCCTTTCCTCGTTGTTCCAACATGTTATTGGTTCTTGTGGAGCAGGTACAGACATAAAGTTCTGCATCCTTTTTCGTTTAAAACATTAGATGATATTAGGCGCTGCAAGAGCATGCAGTTGCTCAAAACATACTTTTATTTCTTGTATAACTCTGTCCAATGAGAAAAACATTTCTTTTTGTATTCCTTCTGCACTAGTGTGTCCCTTCTTCCAATATATGTATATTTAGAAAGAATTCAGTTTTAAATCACGCTGATAGATGCTTAACCCTATTGGTTGCAAGTATTGTCACGCGTTATTAATTTCCAAAAGAACGGATTCCCAAAAATTGAAGTAGCACAGAAAAGAAAAAAATTGCATTGTTTTATTGACAGTCCGACATACAACACAAATGCTTAGCAAGTCAAACAGTAAAAAAACTGACGACATATGTAATCCTCAATCGAAAAGCCCGAATCCTATATCGTTATCCTCAGACTCAGAATTTTCTTTCTTCTCTTCTTTAGCTGGGGCAGATGCTTGGAGTGGTAGCAGCAACTGCAAGAGCCGCAACTGCGGCAAACATACTGGGGTCCTTGATGAATTTCTTAACAGTCGTAGCTTCTTTGAAACCGGTATCTCTAGTAGCAGCGATAGCCAATAGATTCTTGAATCCGTTAACGATGCTGCCTGGAGAAGAAGCGTTCGTTGGATATCGAATACTAAGACAAACTGAAGCCAAATTGGCAACCCCAATCATAAAGCGTTCCCTCAAATCTTCCGGTTTGATGTACAAAATTTCCGGAGCAAAGATAATACCCGAATCGTACGGAGAGATGTTTAACATGTTCAAAAGAGTAACTTCTGAAGCACCAACCTTATTGCCAGGCTTTAGGATATGAATGTCATCGATAATTTCAATGGTACCTTTCGAGATTTTGATTGGAATCGAAAGAGCTTGAAAAAAAATAAGTTTTCTCGGGACCCAACCCAGTGTTTTGTGCAGGAATGATGACAGAGAATGGAGCAATTGCACCTGGTCTAGCTGGAGCACGGACTTTATTCTCGAGAAGTTTGTCACGCACTTCAACTAAGTCTGAACAGGTGAAGACAAAGCCTATATCTAACCATTCTATTTCAGAAGCAATCCTTGCATTTGGAAACATTCCTGTTTCTCCAGCAGTTGCAAATACATTTTGAAACACTTTTCTGTTTGGAATCCTTCGAGCCGGAAAGCGACGTTGAAATTCATCGACTGTATTAGTAGATGCCATCGCAAAACCCATAACGAAAGCTATATCGGCATAATCTCTAGGACTAAATTAACCTTAAGCTACTAAGAAAGCATGAAACTAAATTGTCAAATGTCAACTAATATTATTTTTTCATTGTAGCCAATTTTAAGGCTACAATGAAAAAAATAGTATTTCTACGTATTGCCTTATTTGGACTTTTTGAATACATCCTAAAAGAACTTCCCTTTCCTCCTGAAATGCTGAAATACTTATTAAATTTCGTAAAGAAGGTATGCTTCCATGATGTCCTTGTATCATAAATCCATTTAGTGCGTTTAAAATAAAATCGTTGCAATGTGATTTGATAATAAGGTGTAGCGTAAAAAGCTTGCTGAAAATTCTTAAAAGTAGCTCAAAAAGGGCTATGCGACTTTTTAAAAAGTCAAACGTCACAAAAGTGTCTTAAAAGTAGCCCAAACTGCGACAAGTAGTCTAATTTGGCAACACTGGACGGAAGTTACATCTAGCGAAGCGTAGCCAAATACTACAAGCCTTGCGTATGCATACCGCGTTCGTAAGTTCCGTAGTAAAGTGAGCCGCTAAAATATATGGACAGTGTTACAACGTTTGCCCGCTATGAAAGTTTCAGGTGGGGAGTGCGCGAAGCGAATCAAGGACGCTCCAGCACAATCGACAACATTATTCGATATATGCATGGGACTTGCAACTATAAATGAATGCTTACGTACCCTAGTATGTAACATTACTAACGAATACAGCGTCAAAATCGATGGCGTCAGAACTAAAATACTGTTTGACCATGGGAATTTAAGATAAACAGGCAGTATACAAGCAGTGTATGCAGTAAGTTTTGAAGGGAAATATTATTAGATTGTCTAGCAAAATGTGTTTGAACTTTTAAGCAAATCATACGACAAAACGTTGCGTTTTAATGATGTACCTATTACATAATTTTTCAACAATAAATGTAATTATAACGAAGGCTTTCACAGCCAGAGTCAGTGCTAACTGTATATGTATATTTTGACACAAATAAAAGATTACATCGCATTTTTGGGAACACAGATGTTCGATATTTCCTCTCTTCGCATGTCTAGAAACGACATGCGATTTATAGAAGGAAACTAATAAAAATTCCACACAACAATAAGACGTAAAATACACTTAATGTTTTATAGTCTGATAAGCTGCAGGCACCTCCAATTAGACCAAGTAATTAAAACTACGCGGCTAATACGTATGTATGAAGTAGTAATTAATTATCGGTGTGCGTTTTAGAGAAAGAGGTGATGTATTTCATCTTTGACGATTCTTCATTTGCGAATCATGTACGGTAATAATTACTATCAATAACTGTTTCGTGTTAATTTATAAATTTATGGCATGAATCACGTTGTAATTAGATATGTTTGAATGATGTCATGTATTTATGCAATCTGCAATAAGAACATTGTATTTCAAAGTTTCTTTTTCCATTTAGAGCAAAAGGAAACCTATTAACCCTTAGTTAGGAGCCCAATCTGACTCACACAGTAAGGCACACGGGTGATTTTGGTCTCTAACCATAGTTTCTAGAAGCTTGTCTTTGCTTTCAATTTTCCTGGACCCTTAGAGAAATTTTTGCAAAATAGATGAGCTAAAAGTTGCTGTCCCCTTTTCGATTGTCTACTATTCATGTTGATTTTGTAAGTGATGGATTTCTTCAAGTTGCTATAGGAACCCATCCCTACATTTCTACCGACAAAAGTTCATATCGATTTTGAGCGGGGTGCTACAAATCCAATTAAATGTGCTTTCTCAGGAGTGCCGGTAAAAGGCTGCAATTTCCATTTTAACCAAATGGTTTGGAGGAAAATACAATAATTTGGACTTGTGATAACCCATAGAGAGAAGAGCAAAACAAGAAACCATATTAGAATGTGTACTGCTTTACACATCGATGGGTCGTTGTCCTTAAAACGATGCCCCATCGATTCCTTTTGGATACAGGATCATAATACAGAACCATTGTTTCATCTCCTGTGACAATGGATTCCAAAATCGGTTTCGGATGCTTATGGAGAATTCAGCGAATACTTCTATCAGAAATGTTAGACATCACTGCTTTCAAACGGCGATCTGCTAATACGATTTCTTCAATAATTGAAATGTTTTGAGGCGTTATCAGTTCAATTGGCCGACGGGGGCGCTCACCATCTTCAAGGGACTCTTGCTTCAAAAGGAAACATTATGCCCACTTTTTTACAGTGGAATATAAAGGAGACAAATCACCATAAACGCCGTCTAAATGTTGTTTAATGTGATTAGGCGTATGTCCTTCTTTTGTTAAAAATTTAATGACCGCACGATATTCAATTTTCATTACCTGAGACATTTTCACGCACTAGTCACGTTGTCTGGCTGGCTACTAAAAAGTACCTCGTATTATGGAAAGCGCTCCAGATGAACAATTCCATGACTAAACAATGAAGTTGGAAAGTCACATTCGAATATCTTCCAGTTGACGAAGATCTTAAAAGAAGAAATTCATTATTATGATGTGCAACAAAGATGTGATCTTAGTTTCGTCACACCAAGGTGGGCAAAAAAGCACATTGATTCAGATTATCGCATCTAGAAAATTGTACATGACCATTTAGATGCAAATCTTGGGGCGCATAACATATGATGTACCATCACTTTCATAAAAATCTGGGACAAGCGATGCTATTATGACATTACCCATTTTAAACATGTTTTTTGTAGAATATTAAAAAGTATGTCAAATATTTTTAGTAACAAATCAAAAATATATCTCGTGTACGAAATAGGAAGGTTCTATGGTTTGGTACTAACGGAACTTAATCGAAAAATCCGACAGTACCCCCCACAGCATTGCATACAAACCTTTGCATCTCCAGGTGTTCTGCAATCACGGTTTAGATTTTCTAACAAATTTAATTTACGTGGATATACGTTCAATTAATTATGATTAAATCTTAATTGACACTAAAAATTAAAAGCTAAGATATACTAAAAATACCAAAAAAAGCCCCTGCTATAGCAAATGAAACACACAAAGCATAGACATTTGGTTATGCTCATGCTTTGAACACCACTAGCAACATGGCCGCAAAAACGTATGCTCCTAAAAATTTGAATTTCAGTTTCACATTTGAATAATCTGTGCTATTATTTACTGTTTCATTACTAACAACTCAAAAAAAAATTAAAAATAGGTACTATCGCTATCATAAAAATCTGGGACAACTCTTACGAACTCATATTCACGTTTTTTGAATATTATGATTAGAGTTTGTTAAAAAGGTGATACCGGATGGCAGTAGCGTAGCAGTAGCGGCATGGGTAGGGGTAATTTTCAACTCGTAGTCGATCTCTACAGTATCGCGAGAAAGTTCAAAGCAACAGTACGTTGCACGCTACACGCCAAATAAGTACGCAGAGATGGGACGCCCAAAGGGTGTAACGTTTCCTTCGAATGTGAATAAATATCTCAGGCATTTCCCTGGATTAGAATATAGAAGTCCGCATATTTTTTGCACAATATGCAATAGCGGATTGCTAAGTCGCGATAGGTTTGAATGTAGAAAACATTGTAAAAGTAAACGTCATGTATTGAATTTGAGAAACAGTATTCCATACTGGCAAATTTTATATGATTTGATTTTTATGTTAAGTGTGTGTAACATACCACAACACCTAGTATCTAATGAACATTTTCGTCTTTTTTGGGCTAAATACGTTCCCTCATGGAAGCTGCCAACGTCTATGCAATTACGATACAATTTGCCACGTGTGCAAGGTACAGTAAAGGAATGTGTAAAAGACGAGTTGAGAAATAATAAAATCTGCCTATGTGTGGATGAAACAACTGATGCTCAGAAACACAGCGTCATTCATGTTGTAGCGCGTCCTTTAAAACGTGATAGTCCACCAGCATCATTGTTGTTATCCAGTAAAAAGATTCAAGATAATAAAAGATTCGTTGGGAGAATTTTGTATCACAGGAACTCAAGTCACAATATTCGTTACTGACGGAGCCGCAACAATGCTGAGAGTTGGTAGGATGTAGAAAATATGCTTTCCGACTCTTCTTCACATAACATGTCTCATGCACGCATGTCACTTCGTAGCAGAAACCATTCAAAAGAAGTATCCGATGGTGGATAAGTTAATAGCATCTACCAAAAAAGTGTTCATCAAATCTCCCAAACACATCCGTGTATTCAAACAATTGTGTCCGAAATTACCAACACCACCTCAGCCTGTAATGACGCGATGGGGAACATGGTTCCAGGCAGTATCTTACTATCAGAAATATTTTCACAAGTGAAAAATGTCATCTTGAAACTTGATTCAAATGATTCTGCAGCAGTTCGAGATAGTCAGCAACTTTTTTCCAATTCGGACGTTCAACAACAAATAGATGAAATTTCCATGAACTATTCTGAAGTTGCACAAGCTATTAAGCAATTAGAAAACAGTCACTTATCTGCATGAGACACATTAAATTACATAAATAATTTACAAGCCGCTCTAGAAAACTTGACGAACACTATAGGAGTCGATGTTGCTCAAAAATTTGGTGCAATTTTAACGAAAAATCCCGATTTACAAAAGGTTCGGTCTATAACTGAAAATCAAGAGTGCCCAGATGAGGATGAGGAGTATCTGACATTTGCAAATCTTACTTCACTGGATGTCGAACGATCATTTTCGAAGTATACGACAACGTATTCACAACACCGTCGACGGCTGAATGAATCGACAATGGAAGCGTTGCTGATGTTGCAATGCTACGCAGCTTACCAGGGCGGTTGTCATTTGCCACAGTGGACATCAAGACCACAGGGAAAGGTAACAATATTATTTTTTCACTAATATTGTATATTACGTACCTACTTTTATGCGGTGCGCCACTGCTATTACCACCTTTTTAACAAATTCTTATGACAATGATTTTAAAAGTGACATTATTTTGTATTTAACTTAGTTATACGTTATATTCTTTTATTTTGAAAACTGTTTGCTCTTAGCAAAGAACATATTAGAGATTATTTCTAAATTTAAAGATTTGTCGATTTACGATTGATACTGACAGACAACTTTACATTAATTAATTTAATTGCCATATTTTACAGGACATGTTTAAAATGGATAATATCATAATAGTATCGCTTGTCCCAGATTTTTATGAAAGCGATGGTACTTATTATTTAGAAATTGATAGAACACCATGTTTTTGAGTTTGAATTTAAGACTACAATCAATTTTTTCATGTCTTACTGTGGTAGCTTCAGAATGCATACTGTTAACGTAAAATACCCTAAAACCTCTAATTATTGGAACTCTTAATTATGAAAGGCATAATTACAACGCATAAATTTCCTCATTGAATGTTAATGTCGATACGGTTCGATTGATTTCTACCAGAGAGTAACTTGTTTAACATTAAATTTTACGTTTGTAAAACTGCATCTTGACAATTTATCAACGTCATTTGCCGCTTTATTCAAATGTAGTTTGTCAATCAATGTATGCCATTTTTTTTTTTGAATATACGATAAATTTCCGAATGGTAATCTTCTTAAATGGTACACTGCTTCAGGTAAGATCTCAAAAAACTTTCATAGTGTTTAATTCCTTTTGTTAGTCACGGAATTACATGCGAAACATTAAATTGCACTTCATTCTTATGCAAATTTTTTTATCTAATTAACTAGAAGTTAATAGTTATCTAAAACCTATTATTAACTTAGTGAGAGAGGCAAAAAATAACCGTTCTCTCTGCAGATGTCAGTTGTAAATCGCAGAAATCGCTTGTAACAGTTAACAGTACCCTTGCTAATGATTTTAATTACACATGTGTTAGTTGATAAGTAGGTACAATTGGATATTATAGCGGCTTTCATTGAATTCATGCAATCATCGCCGTATTACTGCCCGATTATTTCCAATGGCTTCCAAGTCCGATTTCCGATATGACCTCTTTAAAACAAATTGTAAAAGTGTCTATTGTTTCGCGACAAGTGGAAATAGCACTAAAAATAAGTGCATTATAAATATGGCATTAAATTGTTTCTGTTTCTACTTTTGTAGCGATTGTAAACTGACTGCTAGATCTGCAGATTCTTTTACGAAACAGAATTATTGAATTCTAATTATACAGCGTGTTTAAATTGTAATAATACTTCTCTAGTATTAGCTATAGTACGTTATATATAAAAATGCTTTATATAAAGATTTTACAATTTTTTTGGGTTATACAAGAAAAAAAATGCATGGTATATTTTTTAGCTATTTTTCTAATTATAATTATTTATTAAAACATGTTATAAAAAACAAAAGGAACAAAATGTCAAAATTTTGTACTAACTGTAGGTATTAAAAAGTGAACTTTCTTGGCATCAAGGTCCCCGTGGTGTAGTGGTTAGCACGCTTGCCCGGCAAGCGGGAGGTGTCAAGTTCGATTCCTTGCCGGGACGATGTAGTTTTTCAAGTATAATTACTCAGAAATTCCAAGGAAATTACTAAATATTATATATTGATGTTGACATATTTCAATTATTGATTCAAAATTTTGAGCCCAAATTAAATTTTACACTGTTCCATCACATGGCAGACTTTGTTATACACACACGGTTTATATTTTTAGGAAATTAGTCATATATGAAAATTTATGGGTGTTTATCGTCAATGAGAACTTAAAAATTTATGCGTCTTGAAAAATCTAAAACTTCACTGGTATCGTCGACAGAAGATGAAAGCATTTTGAGTAGTATTTTAGACGAATCAACTTCTGACGATAGTGAAAAAGATTTTAAAGATTTCATGCAAATTTTCGTGTCGAGAAAGGTTGCCACAAGAAAACCAAGCTTGTGCATCAAAAGGAAATCGAAAGAATTGTGTAAACCTTCTGAAAATTCCCCAAAGATCCCTAATAAAAAAGGCCATTCGGAGAAAGTTGAAGAAATTAGTATCGAAGTGTCCAATACTCTAAAAGTGCACAGCAAAAGGATGCATTATAGATCAAATAGTGCCGGCAGAAATGCATCGGCTTGCTATTATCCTTATGATTTTTATAAGAAGTACAAGTCACCAAGACGAGATCCAAAATCGCAGCTGTTGTATCTGAATGGAGTTAGCTAGTAAGTAATGTTTCAGTTTTCAATTTAAAGTGATTTTGAATGAATGTATTTGATAAACTTTCGATGTTGTAGAATCTAATCCAACAACCCAGATTGTTTTAAAATCACACCTATTTTATTTTTTTACACGACACCTGCGGGAAAACTTTTAGGTTACGGTTGACTGTCAAAGTCAAAATACTTCAAAAAATTTGAATTCTTTCAGTTGCGTTGATAATCAATCGAAATACCGAGCCAACAGACAGAGATCACTTAGTCCAAATCTACCTAAGATTCCTTATTTGAACAAACCTCCTCAATATAATTCCCCTGCCACGCCCACGCAAAGAAGAACTCGTCTAATTTTCAAGAACAGATCCTATAAAGAAAGTTCTAAGGTCAACAAAAATGGTTCGAAGAAAAGTATCCCAGATCATGCGTTGATGAAAAGTCTCTTAAGCGGACTAAGTATATTTGACAATGAGGACGAAGTAAGGGGATCACATTCCAAAAACCTTCACAAGAACAAATCAATGGGGAACATCAAAAGCTCAACGACAGAAAATTATACTTTAAGAGGTACTTGCAAGAGTAACGTCGATTTTGCTGATAGCTCGATGAATCATTGCGAAGAGACCTATGGAAATTTCAAAGACTGTTGTACTAGTTACAAGCAAGGCAATCCAAAAGGATGCTTGAAGAAAGAAAAAGATGAATCATGTCGGTTTGATAATGGTTGTCGCTATGAACGCTTTAGTAATGAACATAATACAAATTTTTCTCACGAGAAGGGGGATATTAATTATAGGCAACAAATTTTACCTGACCATAAACCTCAAAGGTGCAATACTCTAGTGGAAAGGCGCAAACATTTTTTTGAAAATCGAAAAAGACAAATAGAATTAGAGAACGTCAAAATGAGACCTACTTTAGCAATTAGTTGCATTGAAAGGCAGATTCAGAACGAGTTTGAGAAATCGGACGAGATCACTGAGATCTACAGAAACTTTAGAAGCGTTCAAAGTACATCGACGCTTTCGAAAAGATCAAGCAGCTTACCACCAAGCAGATTTAAGAGGTGCAACATGAAAAATAGTGACCTATTCAATCCAGATTATAATTTTAATTGCGAGAATAACAGCAACAATGCGTTATTTAGGAACTCAATCATAGAAAGTATAAGATCCAAGGTTTTCCAGACAAATACCAACGCAAAAACAGAAGCTGATGGTAAGTTCTTCCAAATGGATTTTAGATGTTGTCTTTTGTTGTGGAACCTTGAAATGCGTATTTTTCTTAACTATTTTTCTGTAAAACCGTGGTTATACAACTCAATAATTTCTGTTTATCTGTCGTCACTGATAACGTCAAAAAGATTATTTATCCTAATTTTTTTTTCAATCTGTAACGTGATTAAATACAATATCAATTAATTCATATGGATATTTAGCATGTACGTGGTTTGTAGTAAAAACAAAACATTAAATATGATATTAGCGATAAAGAATTGCGTCAATTGTGATTGGCATTAATCTGAATTTTTACTAGTTTATGGTTTGCAAAAATGTTCCGATTCCTCTAGACCCAAAGCATTTTTAGTTTGTAGTACAAATATTCTGCCCAAAGTACAATGTCAGCCAGTCTTCAGAATTTAAACTTCTTAGCAGAATTTCGAAAATATCCTACTCGCTTAAGAAATCCATCCATAAATTTCCTTCTCAGATAGCTGGAATTCGGAACCTACGTTTCTGCCTAAATTTCCCAAAGAAACAAGAACGGCAATGTCAATTATCTTAAGCAATAAAAATTCGAGCATTTCTTGCAAAATCTGCCGGGAAAAATTCCGCAAAACGCAATTATCTCACAGCCAAACCCAAACATCTCCACAAACCTCCCAGCATCAAATAGTCCCAAAACTCTCGGAGGACGCTTCAAAGTTGCCTTGCCCGAAAAATCTACTTTGCGATAGAGGCCATCATCATGGTCGGTGTGAAGAAAGTGTTAGGAGGAAGCTAGATGTTGTCTGTGATGAACATTGCGATTGTAGGGAGAGTCGAAAGAACAGAATGATAGGATGTGAGTTTGTGTGCATTCGGTTTATATTGAACTATCTTAAACGCGGTTGATCTTCTTTCTTGAAGATACTGACGAACCTTCTTGGCCTGGGCAAGCGGTACGTCTCCAAGAAGATGGCGGTCCATGGCCCGAAGACTTCTTAGGAATAATTCGACCAGATTTGGACACATCTGAGGAATCTATAGCTTGCCAACGAATTGGTGAGTAAGCCAGAGAAATATGTATATCAAAGCTTTGGGTTATTCAAAATATCTTTGCGGCAACCAAACAAAAATGAAGACTATTTGCGTCCACTTATAATAAATGGAGTTAGATTTGTAGATTGTTTCATTTTTTGTTAAAAATACCCCACGAGAAGTAGTACCGAAAATATTGAACATATCCCATGTAGAAAAAAAAATCTTTTTATTGTGATTTTTTATAACCCTTTTAGTGATCAAAATCACTTTAGTGATTGGTGAAATTGAAGTGAAAAGCAATTAAAATTGGTATAGGTAAGTCAGTTTTTATTTGGATCTGGTTAGATGTTTATATTTTTAGGTTATCGAACAATATGACAGAGTAGATTGGATAATCAGAATCTGCACGTCAAAAGGAGAATACTCTAAGTGGGAAACTTTGTAAATATGCCCTAATTTTTGTAATGCTTATATGTAGCTTGATGGTGGCAGGTATTTTTATATTCTTAGCGCAAGAATTAGATTGGTTTTAGCTAATAAACCAGCAACTTTCACCATTAACTAGATATATTTGACGTAAGACTTTTAATTATTTATTTTGAATTTACCGATCGCAAATAAATGACTTGTAATGTATTTCTCGTCTTTTAAGTTATCTATGGAGTGATATGCATGATTTAGTTAGTTATTTGTTGATTATTGATTATGGTGACTATACGAGGGACGTTAAGTAATTAATGAGACATACTGCATTAGCGGGAAAACTACCGAATATTATTAGATGAAACTTTGGGTGGGTCAAGTTGTCTACGTCACGTAAATATTAAACAGCATCCAAAAAAAATTGCACATGACATTATGACAAATTTAAATTTAATTTATGTGTTACCTTTATTGCATGTAATCTATCGTTTAATTCACTAAATAAGGAAGCATATGTCTTCCTTTGGAATAAATATTCGGATTGCAAATTACCAAGTCGGGCATCGTTACAAAAAATTTGCCATCTGCTCGTGAACATGTTGACAAAAGAATTAAATCGGAGTTGCAAGATAAAAAAACTGTGATTATGTGTGGACGAAACAACAGATCGTAAAAAACATTATGTGGTTAATGTAATGGTACGTACAATGGAACCACATCAATCGTCACCTTCAATTCTATTAGCTTCCAGACGAGTACAACAATGTACTGCCGAAGTAATTTCAAAGTTAGTGTTAAATACATTGGAAAAGTTTGAACTTTCAACAAACCAACTGTTGATGTTTATAAGTGATGGTGCCGCAAACATGCTTTCTATAGGCCGGTCTCTTAAAAAACATTGTGCTAACTTGTTACATGTTACGTGTAAAATTCAAGCTTTCAGTCATGTGGCAGATAGTATTAGAAAATGTTATCCTGAGGTAGATGCTTTAATAGCGCATACAAAAGCAGTGTTTGTCAAATCCTCAAAACGTATTCGCGAATTTCACAGACTGTGCCCCCGTATACCTGAGCTACCAGAACCTATTCTTACACGTTGGGGGTTAAATGCTGCATTTTATTATTATAAATATTATGAGAGTATTAAAAACGTGGTTTTACAATTCGATCAAAACACACTTTTTCCTCACGCCGCACTCGGTTTGCCGAAACAACTGTGGAAACATATCTAATGTTGCAGATATTTAACAGACATTATTCATTTTGTGATTTTACAGAAGACTCTTAAGATGATAAGTTTTTGAGCACGTATTATATTTTATTTCTGACCATTTATTTTGTGTAAACTTTTATGCGCTCGCCATTGGCTGTTGGCGCAAATTGAGCAACTCTATTCATGACAAGCTGAATTATCGCAAAACGTGTTCGAGATGGGTTCCAAGACAGTTGACTCAAATCCATAAAGACACCTGTGTTCGCACTTGTTCTGAACTCAAACGACGGTTTTTAGCGGAAGGTAACGACCTTCTAAACCGTGTTATAATCTGCGATGAAACGTGGATTCACCACTTTGAACCTGAATCCAAACGGCAGAGTTTTGAATGGAAACATCCGCATTCGCCCGCTAAGAAAAAATTCAAAACTCTCACGCCTACCGGTAAAGTAATGTTAACGGTCTTCTGGGACTCTCAAAGCCCAATTTTTTGTGATTATTTATAAGTACAGTGAATACTATTGTAACTTGCTTCAACATAAAGTGAAACCTGTGATAAGAAGAAAACGCCAGGGTGCTTTCTCAAAAGGTATAATTCTGGTGCACGATAACGCCCGCCCCCATACTGCCCAGAAAACGCGAGAGATGATCGAAAATTTGAGTCGGGAGGTGTTGCCACATCCTTCTTACAATCCCGCGTCGTCCGATTTTCATCTGCTCGGCCCGCTCAGAGTTTTCACTCGGCACCAAGTTCGAAGACAACGGAGCGGTAAAGCAAGCTGCACACAAGTGGCTCGGACACCAAGGTGAAGTAGAAAGCTCACAAAGCGATGGGAGAAGTGCCTAAATGTTGGTAGACACATTGAAAAGTAGTGTAAATTTCATTGTCATCGAATAAATTTTTTTTTCTCACAGCCATTTGTCTCGTTAATTACTGGACGTCTCTCGTATAAGCAAAATTATTCAGGTTCATAGGATTCCTTGCATTTGTATTATTAGTTCTGCAACTAAGGATACCTATTTACTTGTACTTTGCTAGTATTAAAAATAGTATCTAATCGCATGTTAATTTTAAGTTAAACTTTTTTACTCAAAGTTGATTGGTTTTTAGGATTTTCGTAAAAAAAACAGCGTATAGCAAAAAACGTATTTTATTTTGACGCTTACAACGATATCATATTTATACCATTCCATTTTGCAACTTTATAAGGAAACTAATGGATTTATTTCAATATTTCCTATGAATATCAATTTGTTCCTTCCAGTGTGAGGATTGTATCATTACCGGACATGAATTGACAAAAGATAATATCAAGGAAAATTCCAATTCAATCTTCTATTAATAAAGATTATGGTTTAAATTTCCTGTTAGAAATCCACAATAGATTCTTGAAGACGATCTATGCTTCTGGTTCACTTATTCTTTAATTTCACGTTGCTTGAAAATGTATAAACAGTTCTTTCGTTTTTTGGTTCGCCAATCGTATCAGTCTAGCATGATAAACATCTTCTTCTTCCTTAATGATTAAGAGACCGTGAACTCCCGATCGGCAAGTGGAAATACAGAGTTGGACTTGTGTGTAAAGACTAATTTGAGAGCACTTGGCGTGGCTCGCAGTAGAAAATAGCTCCCAAATGATATACTTCAGTGGGTCCTAACCTTTTCTCTTCTTTCGAACCCTTTCTAATAATCGGAATAAATTGGCGAACCCCCTGTGTAGTCATTATAACAAGAAATAAAATGGGGTTATTAAAATGTATTTTCCATATTGAATAGTAGTTCGTAACGAAAAACTTAAACGTAATCATAAAACATTGACAGACAAACATCAATAAAACTAATTTGATATGAAAATGAATACAATATAATAAAACAATCATCTCAGTAAAGCTGAAAACAAAACGGAATTATCTTTAATGTCAATGAATACCAACTGATTTTTAGCTGTGTATGCTTAAGTTAAACTTGAAAAACCCTTAGTAGGATATTTGTGTCATATCAGATTTTGCATTCTGTGTTTAACCTGTTTCTGGATTTATCTTTCAGGTAAATTTACGTTGAAAATCCTTTCTCAGATAGATACGTTGTATAAAAGGGTAATAAATAATAAAATTTGAATGGCTTTTTCTGACAAAATAGGTTGTTCATTTCTTACATCAAAACAAAAGTCAATTTTACTAAAAAGTGATCTCTAAAAACGGCATTTAGGGAAATTCAGAGATAAATCAAGGAGCTTTTCTTTTTCCAATAAAGTTAAAGAGGTACTGGTACGTATATCTCCGTGATATAAGTTGCAGTATATCCAGATATATTGGATCTATTAGGAAAATAGTCCTTGAAAGTTAATTGAAGCTGTTTGAAATGTTCAATAATATTCCTTTTAATATTTTCGCATAGTTGAATTCTATATCCTGAAGATGCTGCTGAAAGAATCAAAATATTCATACACATCCATCTCCAGACATTTGAATTTCTTTAACGTGGTTTCTATTCTATGATGAACGCTGAAAATGGGGATACCTTGGGCGTATAGAGACAGATTTAAGTCATCTAAAACTGTCAGTTAATATCAAGTTTTTGCAGCCAAAAAGTATCGAATATATAAGATAACGAGTGAAATTTTTCAAAAGGCCCCTAAGTGCATCTCTGATATTTTTTTTACAAAGTCTTAACATGTATATTTTTCTTATTTCCTAATCTTTTATACATGCAAAAACGTGGATGTACATAAGTTATTCATTTCTACAAGTGTATGTATTACACGCCCTGATTCATTTCTGTTGCACATGTGCGTATGCATATAATCGTGTTTTATTGTTTTAATATAAACATTTTCTTAATTTCTGTCTTGGATTTTCTAACCCCAAGAAAATATTTATTTAATACAAATGAAATTTCAAGAAATTATTTTCTTATATTGTACATTTTTATAGTCTTGAAATATTTTTTTGAATAGAGGCTGATTTTCTCAAGACAATCTATTTTCTTGATGCAAGAACCATTTCTCTGCGTGCACAGAGACATAGAGATAGAACTTGGTATCAGTTAGATGGAGCGACCGTTCATTGTAGATTGAGAATAGGACAATTTTTAAATGAAACCTTTAACGGAAAATGGATAGAACGATATTCAGAGTTTCCTATGCCAGAACGATCACCAGATTTAACCCCAATTGGAATTCTTGTTTTTGAGGTTACTTAAAAAATAAAGTTTACAGACATCGTCCTTTTAAGGATAGAGAACGTTTAAAAACTCTAATTACTGATTGTGTGAGGGCCATGAAACCAGAGCATATTACAAATGCAATTAATGATGTTCTAAGAAGAAATAAAATGTGTATTTCCGAGATGTAAAGTAAGATTTAACTTAAGTGGCCATGATTTTAAATTTATGTATAATTTTTAATGGTAAACAATTTTTTAAAATTGCATTTTTCTATATTTTCTTAAAATAAGGGTACTTTACTCCTGGGATAAAATCAAGTTTTCAGACGTACCCCGTGTAATATTAGAAATTTTCCATATTTTATTGGTACATGATTAATTCTAGGGGATGTACAAACTTTTATCAAGAATAACCTTTTTTCGAAAAACCCATAATTAAAGAAGTTTCCTATATGGTGCGTATTTTATTCAATTCAAGCGTGTACCCTATTATCTAAAGTAGATTTACTCAGTAATTCACGATGTTACAATTATTACAATCTATAGAAAATTACTCCAATATCTATACGATTTGCAATCATCCACGTGGTTCAAGTCTAATGCTCCTGTATCATACTACACGTTGCCCCCAACAAAATCAATACAGGCCGGTTCAAATTCGGATAAGTCGTCTTGTTTCCCCGTCAAATTCTCCTCGACTGGAACCTGTACGTTTTCCACAATTCATCGAAGTTCTTAAGTCTTTTTCATTGGAGATAGTGTAGGTTTAATTGGCCATGCACGTGCCGTAAGATGCACTTCGCCTATTTTCGGTGTATTCTACCGTTTTGCGCTAGCCCGACGCTGTACGACAGATGGACACGTACCCGCAATATCTTCATCTTCCTCCGAACAAACTCCCCTGCCATTCGAAGTTGATCTAGTGTGAAGCGGACTTTCAGAATCCCCACCCTTCTATATAAACAGTTCGCTACGCCGCTGGAATAGTCAATCGCGTTGCTGAAGTCGGTGTGGTAGTAGTATACTGTGTCCTTTCTCACAATCCTTTAATTATATATACATATTAGGGACTCTTATGTGTTTTTTTCCTTTTACATCGTTAGTATAATAGTGTTTTTGCTGGTGTTTTAATTTCGCGTTTAAGAACTTATACGCAGTGCTGTACACGCTCCAATTTTTCCACATTTAACTGGAGGTACGTATTTCAAGCATGGTTAAGAGGAAGAAGCAAAAAAATACATACAACGTCGCGCTGTTTTCGTTTTATCGATTTGTTTTTGTTTCGCCGTCTCTATCTTTTGTTTCTGTCAATACCGGCGCTACTCTTTTTTTTACGTTCTCCAGTCTCTACATATTGTACGTCTCTAAAGAACAGCCCTTAGGTTATAGCCAACTCGATGTGTAGTCGTTCTTTTGTATTATGCGTTTTCATATAGGCGTGTCTCTCGGTGTTGTATTCTTAAAATGGAAACTATGCGACCAAAAGGAAGAAGAGATTATCATAAAAACAATAACCTTTAGATATTATCCTTTCTTATATCTTTGTTTCCCTGTTATTGTTTGTTGAAGATTAAAATGAATTATAAAGAATGGCTTCTTTTTGAAATTAAATAATTCTCGTTTGAAATTTATTCTCTTGAACGCTATCAAAAAACCGCAAAATTATAACGAATAATATAAAAAGAAATAGCAAATGCATTTCGGGATAAGACTCTTGATGGAATATGTTTTTCTCAAAATGGTCGACGAATATTGCCTGTCCTGCAAATGGACCCCGGGTTTTTGTTCCTTTTGAAAACGTCGCAAATTATACTTTGAATATAAAATTAATTAAAACTTTTTTTAAATTTAATTTTGTTGTAAAAAGTCTTCGTCAAGCATAACCTTGACTTGCTAGTTGTCGTCTACCGTTTTGATATATACAGGTGATTTTATTTTAGATTTCCTATGAATCATTTTGGGGTGTCTTATTTTTTCTTACTTAAACGCGTGATATCATGTGAATTTCAATGATATTCACCATTTTCTACCTATGTCCTTACTGCGTCTTGTAATCATTTTTGTGATGTTCTACAAGAATGCTTCCCCTCTCTTCCGAAGTCAATGACTAATACACAAATACTAGCAGGGGATATCTCGAATTTAACCCTAACTAAGGGGGGTGTTCCTTTGTCGATTTTCGGATAATTATTCTTTAAAGCAATTTGGGATTTGTTCAAATCAAAACAGGTGAACACTTTTTTTCCAGAATAAAATAATTATGGCAAATTTAGTTGAAGAATATCAATATACTCCATTAAAATTACATAATATTGCCATTTAAAACTATATAGCTTATTCTTAAAATATATCTTTAAATGGAAACGATGCTATTCAAATACAGTGTCATCCATAAAGTATGCACCATATAGGAACCTTCTTTATTATGGGATTTTCGAAAAAAAATTATTCTTGATAAAAGTTTATACACTCCCTAAAATTAAACATGTAGCAATAAAGTATGGAAAATTTCTAATATTATACGAGGTACGCCTGAAAACTTGATTTCATTCCAAGAGTAAACTACCCTTATTTTAAAAAATATAAAAAATGCTATTTGAAAAAATTGTTTACCATTAAAAATTATGCCTAAATTTAAAATCATGGCCACCTAAGTAAAATTTAATTTTTTGACCTATTTTTTTTGAAATATCGTCTTCAAAAAACAAAATTTGTATAAAATTCAAGTCAATTTTTTAAAAAATGTGACAAATTTAAGATTTTTTTGATGCAAAGTTCTTTTTACATTTGTTAACAACTAAAATTGCTCAAAATAATAAACTCCTAATAAGAAAAGAACTCTGCTAAAAATAGTTTTTTTTTTTAAGTTAGCTTTGACAACAAATGGATGTTTGATAGAAGTTACTCGTATTTGATAAACATGTATTTCGTATGTATTTATTTATCGTTTTAAATAAATTTAAATAAAACGATATTTGGGAAAATAGGTAAAAAAATAAAATTTGACTCATGTAGCCATGATTTTAAATTTAGGTATAATTTTTAATGCTAAATAACTTTTTCAAATAGCATTTTTTAATATTTTTTAAAATAAGGGTACTTTACTCTTGAGAAAAATCAAGTTTTCACACTTACCCCGTATAATATTAGAGATTTTCCATATTTGATTGGTATATGTTTAATTTTAGCGGATGCACAAATTTTTATCAAGAATAACTTTTTTTCGAAAAACCCACAATAAAGAAGTTTCTCAAATGGTGCGTATTTTATGGATGACTATGTATATGAAATACGTATGTTAAGTAGTCCATGTAAACCAGTTTTGAGATTTTTATTTTATTAGCAACATAAATGTTTCTTTATTAATACAAATACATATCAAAAATGTTATACAGGATGTTCCAAAAATCTAGTTTAAGCACTCACATATTCAACAAAAAATGTTTGAATTTTCTTAAATGGTAACCCCTATTTTTGAAAATGTTTACATCTACTCAAAAAATATTTCACTTCCTATATTTAAATTCAGTCATTTTCGAATTATTAAAAAAATCATTAAATCGATTTATTGCCAATAAACAACCAGACTTGATAAGGTTGGTTTTGTTTTTTGCTTACACTAATGACAAATGACCAATTAAGGCAAATATTTGATGATCGATTGATGAGGAAGTTAAGATCATGGACATGTCCCTCAGTCAGGTCCCGAGACCTAACTCCTCTTGATTCCATTATTTTGGGTCCCATAAAACGTGGAAGAGAAAGTTTGTACCAGTCTTAGCGATTTATAATATAAGCCCAAGGAATTTATTAATAATCAACTAAATATTTAGTATTAATTCAGTGTTTATTTTATTTCACCAACAAAACGTAAATAACATTTATGCTAAGGATGCCATCTGCAAGCTAATACTTTTTGTACTTCAATAACGAGTAAAATCATCAAATAAAGACCCAATAAACCCTGGATACGTTAAAGTAATGTCGCAGTGTTTACTTGTCACAAAACAAAGTCCACTTTGTCAATTCTGGCTGTTTACCAGTAATAAATAATCGATTTCACGATTCTTTAAATAGAAACCAGAGTGAATTTAGGTATGGGAAGAAACATATATTTTACCTATATTTTTTGGAGTAGAACATGTAGACATTCTCAAAAATAGGAGTTCCAATTTCAAAAAATTTAAATTTTCTTAGTTAAATATGTTAGTGCTGGGACTAGGTTTTTGGAAAACTCTGTATAACATGTTTCATGTATATTTATAACTAACCAGGGCAAATATGCGGTAACAACCTGAGGCGTGGTGAGCGCATAAAAGTTTACATATAAAATAGAAGGTAAGAAATAAATTATAAAACGTGCTGAAACACTTACCGTTTTAAAAGTCTTCCGTGAAATCACAAACTGGGTAACATCTGTTAAATATTTGAATCATTAGATATGTTTGCACAGCTGTTTCAATCAAGTGAGTACGACGTGCGGAATAAATGTTTTTTTAATGCCGAGAACGACCGTTCGACATCTAGCGATGTTATATTTGCATATTTAAAATAACCTTTGAAACAACTTAATGCATCTTCACACGCACCTTCACAAATTTGTCTTAATATAAGAAAATCGAAGTCTTTCTCTAAAACACTTCCAAATTTTCGTATTACACACTAATTTGTTTCGCCTTCTACAGCGCATAACTGTGCGTGAACATCATTCAAAGTTTGAACAGAATCCACTAGCGACATCGAAACATTTTGTAATTTTTCTATTCCCTCCGCTAGTCCGAAGTAATTGTTGCGAATAGTTTGTAAATCAATTTTAACCTGACTATCTTGAAATATTTGCTGGCTTTTCTTGATTGCTGCAACTTCTGTCGGATTGAATTTTAAAACTACCTTCTTTACTTGATCAAAATATTTGTTGTAGTAAAACGCAGCCTGCAACCATGTTGCCCAACGTATAACAATCGGCTGTGGTGGTTTAGGTAAATCAGGACACAGTTTGTGAAATAGTCGGGTACGTTTCGGGGACTTTAGAAACACTGCCTTTGTATTAGCAATCAATGCATTTACTAGTGGAAAACATGTTGGAATCGTTTGTGCCGCAAGATTTAGAGTATGGATCTTACACGTTACATGTAAGAAGTTACCATTGTGTTTTTCAAGAGATCGGCCCAAAGAACGCATGTTTGCGGCACCATCACTCATAAACATTAAAATTTGCTTAGTTGAAGCTTCAAATTTGTTCAATGAATTCAACACCACCTTTAAAATCTCATCGGCAGTACAATTTATAACTCTTTTGGAAACAAGTATGAAGGAGGATGACGGTCGATGTGGTTCCATTGTACGTACCATTACATTAACCACATAATGTTTTTAACGATCTGTTGTTTCGTCCACACGCAACCAGTTTTTTATCTTTCAATTCCGTCTTCATTCTTTTTTCTATATGTTCACGAGCAAATGGCACTACATTTCGTATCGATGTCCGACTAGGTAATTTACAGTCCGCACATTTATTCCAGAAGGAGACAAATGCTTCTTTGTCGAGTAAACGAAACGATAGATTACATAAAATAAGGGTAACACATAAATCAAATGTAAAGTTTTCTTGGTCTCGTATGCCACTTTTTGCAAAAGAATGCCGTTTGCTTTCGATGTGACGTTGACAATGGCTTCTGGACCAACACATTAAAGGGATTTGACAAACTAGACATTGAATTTTAGCGCCATCAAAGATTAAGTCCGGCATGTCCACTATAAAGTTTTTAACTGTGTTTGCCATTGGTCGTTTTCGCGACGTACCTAACTGCGACATTTTTAAAGCAAACATAAGCGTACAATTACGAAATAAGTTACGACAGCCTACATATACACAGAACTACTCGCATACGGCATCGATTTAGTACTGACGCTGTGAACGCGTGAAATAAATTATCGCCGACTCCGCACCACATATCTACTACACTGACTGTTACCGCTGTTTGCCCGGACTATTTATAACAATAAAGAGACATTTACATATGTTGCTAACAAAAATCCCAAAACTGGTTTAGCGAATACAAAATATTGGCGTTTAAATTAAACTCTGCGTTTATTAAAATTTTCGAAGATAATGTAATATCTTAAAAGTGGTACATCCTGGATTTATGATATGGTGTATTGTTCAAATTATCATTGACGTGTCCACTTAAACGATCCATAATTTAGAGGATATTTTATAATATCGCCTACCAAAATTTCAAAACGATATTTTCATAATTTCCAGAAATGCTTTTAGTCGGCTTTCGTCGTGAATCACCCTGAATATTTGAAAGTTATTAATTCCAAGTAAACGATATTTATTCCAAAACCATCTGTGTAGTTCTTTGCGTGTTTGACCATGCTTGATTAGAGCAGTCTAACAAAGCCATTCTGGGTGAGAGGGGTTCAGCTGGTTATATTCGTTGTAAGAATTTATAATTCTTTGTGTTTAAATGTTATACCTTTGTACTAGAGCACTGCACGGGCCTATTTTTCACGGCCCGGCCCGCCCGTGGCCCGTTACAGTATGGAGTGGGCCCGCCCGTTACGTTCATTACCTGGGCACAAGGCCCGCCCGTTAGAAAATTTAGGCCCGTTTAAATTATTTTAGCCTGTTTAAGTAATTATATCTGCACTGTCTATTTCTAAACATTTTTACATTTCCTTTAACCAAAAGAAACCGTAACATAACATTGGATACATTAAAATTGTTAATACAAAGGATAACGTAAAAACTAAACAGCATTTACTGCATACGTTATATCCATTCGATGTACTTAATAAAACATTCTCGGCTCGTCAGGCCCGTACATATTCAGGCCCAGTACGGCCCGTCCCGCAATGAAAAGAGACGAGGCCCGCCCCCAGGCTGAGCGGGCCGGGCTTTTCCAAGCCCGTGCAGTAC
Source organism: Dynastes maya (assembly GCA_029619315.2). NCBI lineage: Eukaryota > Metazoa > Arthropoda > Insecta > Coleoptera > Scarabaeidae > Dynastes > Dynastes maya. The sequence goes on from JAROYE020000006.1 coordinate 5,601,162, forward strand.
TCTACTTTGTACAGACCTTCTCCAGATCTGCTGCATATTGAAGGTAGAATCTTCTTCCGGGTTTGGCAGTGTGTCGTTTGTGGTGATCAACTCTTACCAGTTACCTCAAACGAGATATCACGCAAAACCTAGTAGAAGATTCTGCGAAAGTTCTAAGAATATCATAAGCTTGTTTTAAAACCCTTAAATGTATTTAAGAAAACGCTGTACTTCTGGTAATACCATCTAACACTTAAATTTTAAAAATAACGTATTTTTTGATTAATTGCTATTAATTTTTTTTTTTTATTAAATATTTATTACTCCTTTAGTTTAGTTTATTTATGATAACATAGAATCAATATTGTAAAGTGGATTTATTATATTCCAAAACTCTTAAAAATAATTTTATGGTATTTCTTGATAGGAAAAAAAATGAAAAAGAAATTATAGCCTACAATGCATTTTTACAATTTGAAATACAATTTAATCTCATATTTGTCACTATTAAATTATCCTACCTTTATCAAACCGCACAATTCTGTTTAGATATTGTTTTATGAGTATAATTGTATTTTTTCTTTGGTAAATTGTATTTGATTGCTTCTTATTTTGAATAGCCTATACATTCATTGACGCCTATCGTTTTTTACGTAATTTTTTACGATTTTACTTGCGTTTGACATTTTTATCAACAAATGATGCACGAATAATGATTAAGATAATTATTTTGGAATGGATTCGAAAAATTATCAGATACTTTCCAACCTAGCAACAAAGTCAAATCATTAACAGCTAATATTTCCCTATTAACGCAGTGATGTTTATATCAAGGATGCAGATTATCACATATTCAACAATGGGTCTTTCCATTCCATGAAATTACTTCTTTTTCCTTAATTCCAGGAAGTTCTGAGATATTTGATTGTGTATTGTGTGAAAATATATTATTTTAAAAACTTGTAAATTGACGGTTTGTACAGGGTGTCAATTTATTTGATAAAACTTAAAGGCATCATTTTTTTGGTCGTCGGAATTGCTGCTGGAGATTTTGTCATTTATTTGCCTAGAATAATTGTTTAAAAAATATTAGTTAATACAGAAGATAACTTTGGGTAACACCTTATACGCTACCCTGGTACACTACCGTTCATGGAAGTTCGGGCAAGCAAAAAAATGTACGGAAGTCAAAGAAAATAAGAGAAATATTAAGTGGCCATGTATTTAATACTTACTTACATGATTTTACATATTTTCAAACACAATTTTATTAAAAAGAAAAAGTTAATGTAATACAAATAATTTAAATCCTCTTTTCATCGAAAAATCCACCTTTTGCCTTTAGGACTGCTGCCACTATTCTCGGCATCCGATTCACTAGTTTTGCTAATGTTTCATTGGGCAAGCTTGTCCATACCTCCTGGAGAATGGTACACAAATGTTCCTTCGATTTTGGACACTTTTTCATAACACATCGGTCTAATTCTTCCCATAAAAACTCTATCGGGTTCAGATCGGGGGACTGTGGCGGCCATTCCATAATTTTTAGGGTCCTTTCATTTTCTTCTTGCTGCAGGTAATCTGTGCACAATTTAGATTTATGTTTGGAGTCATTGTCCTGCATAAATTCAAATCCGCGACCAATTAATCGGACTTCTGACGGTATGGCATTTTCCTCCAGGTTTTCCGATATTCTTCTTTTTTCATTATGCCCTCAATTTTGAGCAAGTCCCCTGTTCCGATTAAGGAAAAACAACCCCAAACCATTACAGATCCGCCTCCATGCTTCACCGTAGGAACTATACACTCCGTAACATTCCTTCCCCTCTTGATCTGCGTACGAAAACTCTCCGTCTATTTCCAAAAACCTCAAACTTGGATTCGTCAGTCCACAAAACGTTTTTAAAATCGTTCACTGTCCAATCTCTATGAGCTTGTGCCCATTTCAGTCGTTTCAGCCTATTTCCTCTTCGGAGTAACGGTTTTCGACAAGCCACTCGCCCATGCAACCCAGCCTCTTTCAGCCGACGTTTCGTAGTACTAGCAGAAACTTTGGATTCTCGCTCATTATTGAATTCTGCAGCAATTTCTGATGCTGTTAGTCTTCTATTGCGCTTACTAATTATTTTTATTCGTAAATCTTCCGCAGGAGTCGTTTTTCTTGACGGTCCTGGCCGATTACGATCTTGCACGTCACCGATTGTCTTAAATCGAACTATAGTATCATGTACTGTAGATTTTTTTATTTTTAATTTATCCGTAATCCGTCTTTCGGCGTACCCTTCCTGATGCAAGGTAATAATAGCAGATCGTTTTGAAATAGTTAGAGGCTTTCCACGGGGCATTTTAAGCAGTAAAACCGAAATTATTTTATTTTTCACTTGCACAACCACAGATACTTTCACAATAACAATCTCTTCAGAACTACTGCGTTTACAAATGTTATAATACTTTATAAAGGGTATACGAATATTTCCAGGTAACACGAGTGAATCAGCTAACCCTCCTAGGGATTATTATAAAGCCTTATTGTCACTGTAATTATTCAGGATTTCCAACATAATTAAATATTTTATAATAACGGTCTTATAATAGACAAATACTACCTGGAAATTGGTAAAAGGCTTCCAGAAAAGGTTAGTTTTAATCATTCTTCACAGAAATGTATATTATACAATTTTAAAATTTTTTCCTAAACAGTTAATATAGTTTGCCAGCTTACCCGAACTTCCATGAACGGTACTGAATGTGTTTGGTTGGTAGCTTCATAAATTTAAATGCGCTCAACTAAAAACGTCCATCAAATTAAAATACCATTCCATTAAATGGAAATGTAATTAATATACAACTAACGATTTTGTACCGCTGATAGTACCTACAAAATATGTTCATAGATATTTAGAATTTAAAGCATTTATTTCCTTCTGTATACCAACGAGCGGCTTGTTGTTCTGTACATATACAAACATTTGAAAGCCTGTTGAATCTAATTTACTACTTAGAAGTCCAGAAACGGTAACTGGTAACTTTAATTGTACAGGTAACAAGGCGGAATATAGAAGTGCAAGTTAGTGAACGTTGTAAATTCATAATTTTATTGCATTTTTTCGTATTAACGTCTTATATATCTTTAATATTTATGAACCGATACGAAAGTCAAATTAAAGGTTAATGAACGTTATTAGTTATTAGTAAATGTCAGTGTAACAAGTTCCAAACACCGTTAGATTCTGTTAGAAAGTTTCCGATCTTGCAAGCAAAATATTCTCAATTTTTAGGGCGCCTTATTTAAAAGAAATGTTTGTGTTTAATACAGGGAATAACCGCGTTGTTAAGATTGTCTAAAATAAAACAATGGAATTCGTAATAAAATTATTTATTTCTATTAGATTATCCTTTGATTGAGCTAATCAATAATGTTATTGTACGTATCTTTCATTGTCATATAGGATCATTATATTTTCATATCGTATTTGATAAAGAAAATAATATATCTATTTCCTTTATTGTAAACAAAATATTTTTGGACGCAGAGAAATAAACGGACATGGTTACCTGCCGTTTTCGCAGTTGGCGAGTTCAATTCGGGGCTGTACTTATACCAAAAGTTCTGAAACGGTTCTTTTTCGAGCAAGCGAAGTGACAAATTACAGGTTATCATCATGACAAGTAAATCGTAAATCGAAAATAAAGGCAGTCCGCCTTGTAACACAAAACACAACGTACGCTCTCGTTTTCTAAACTGAACCAAAAATAAACAAGCGGACGCTGATAAAACGAGAATCGATTTTTGCATACGGCTGCATGCAAAAATCGATGAGACGCCTATGTATCACAGAGACGATTACCTCGATTACCTAACACAAATGCATTTTTTAAGTGAAGTAAAATTCGATCAATGTTTCGAGCAGTTAAAAACACCCAAACTGATGTTTAGAATATACAAACATAAATAAGCGAGTAATACCACACTCTGATAAGCTACAGAAAGCATCTTTATTATTTTCTTAAACTTGCATTGTGTTAAGTTTAAATCTATATGAATAAGTCAACATTTTTCTCAAAATAATCATTTGTAAATTATTGTCTAACATAGTTATTCCCAGGGATGCGATTTCAGGCCATCTACTAGCGTAGCATTTTTCACTCGACTATACTGGCATCGATATTAGCTGCTTTCGATTTGACCCAAAGTACTGTACTAAACCGTTCGTACGGTACAAATTTCAAATATGTGTGTTCCATTTGAAAAGAACGGATAGTTCCTACCCGTACTTTTTTTAAATCCCCTTTCCCTTCGTGTCCCTACCGAATATTTGGTACGTTCCATATTGTTCTGTTGACGCATGCGCAAAACATAGGTTTATTGATATTCTCCACATTATTACACTCACTGAGGTTAGGCTTAGGGTTACAGCTGTGTTCATAATTCGAAATTTGATTTACATTACATACTGGACTTATTTCGGCGAATTTCTTTTTGTTTACATTTCTCAATATATAAAGTTAGGTTAGAATGATTAAGTTAGGTTAGAATGTCCAGTGCAAGGAATGCATGTTCCATTTAGGTCACTGTCAGTACCGTTCAGTATAGTACTTATAATTTTAATAAGTTTTATTACAATTATATTATCTTTCAATATCTGGTACGTGTTGTTTAATATAATATTATTATACCTCTTATTACATAATTTAGTTGTCCCTACATAATGAAAGGTGCAATAAATTATATTAAAAGGTATTATATTTCTCATACCATTGAGTCTGCTTAGAATGAAAATAGATTGATTCTACTTGAGATTTTGGTAATCTACATCTAATCTTTGCACTGTTATTGCTTCTCACTAAATGTCTCTCTAATCTAAAGCCATTCAAAACGTTCTCATTATAAATTCAATCTCGTTAAAGTAATTGTCAAATTATCTCCGGAGCGCGATAAACAATCGAAGGAAACGCCTCTAGACCGGAAGTGGCGCGAAGAAAACAGGAAATTTAACCGTAGAACCTGATCTACATGACGACGAACGATACGCCGTTGTCTGCCTTCGAACCGAAGCTCTCTGATGGTGCAATCGTTTCGCCATTGTTTTCATAAACACAATTCGCGTTTGTTTCTAGCTGAGGCACAGCGGCGTATCCTCCTTGGAGTTTTGTTTATCGTCCGCGTTTCTGTTCTTTCTTCTTTTTTTTTCTTGTTTGTAAAACTAATCGGAATATGGTGGCTTGTCGTTTAATGGCTAGCTATCCTTGTCCTGTGCACGGTTATAAACGGATAGATACGTGATCGGAATGAATAGGCGTACTATGAATACGTCTTGAAGAATGCATTCTATGTGCGTTTCGTAGTGGTTGGTGTTGAATCCTTCAACTTAACGAATTGATTAATAGGCTTTTAGATCTTTGCAGAGGAGTTGTCGATCTAATGGTGTGTATGATGAAGAAGAGTGTACTATGTTTTAGATTTTAAATCTTCTTTGTGAAATATTTTTTCGGATATACAAGGTTTATAGTATTTTAGTACTTCTACCGTTAGAATATAGAGAATTGTGCAGTATTCCTGAAGAAATTTTTCCATGAATTTCATATCAGATTTCACCTAGTGCTGAGCAAATATGAAGTTACACAGACAGTTATGTGATTTAAAAGTTATTTGTAGATTGAGTGCGGTTTCTGTGGAGGGGGGTCAAAAGCAGATATAGTATATTATATGCTATGATACTGTAACTATTTACTATATGTATACCAACTTCTCCGGTTGTCGGCCCATCAAGTCCGTTTGGCTGCGTTTTGTTCGACAAGAAGATAGTGAAATCTATTTGATCTTAATTTGATCAAAGGATGCAAAAAAAATTCATTTGTGTTCAGTATTACAAAATTAATAATAATTGCAATGACGATTTACTTACTACCTATTTAATCGCAACAAGTGACATTTATATACGAGGTAGGTGACATAAATTCTGGGCCTGATATAGAAAAAGTAAACTTGGTAAAATATAATTTTTATTTTTCAATATAATCTCCCCTAACTTCAATACTTCAGTTTTCCTCAAAATGTTGTATTACAGCTGCTTGCAACTCACTATCGTCCTTAAAACGACGTCCCCTAAGGTATTTCTTTAAATGAGAAAATAAATATTTCTTAAAAGCCACATTCGCTGATGGCAGCTTGTGAAATGGCGGTAGTATGGACGGGTGCATTGTCGTGCTATAATCGAACACCTTTTGTAAATTTTCCTCGATGTTTAGCACGAATATAGTCCCTCAATTTATGCAGCAAATTTCTTTACTTTCAAACGGCGTTCTTCTAATATCGTTTCTTCAATAAATGAAATGCTTTGAGGTGTCATCAGTTCAATTGGTCGATTGGGGCGCTCATCATCTTAAAGGGATTCTTGCTCCAAACGGAAACCTTTTGTCCACAGTGGAATATGAAGGAGATAAATTACTATAAACGCCGTTTAAACGTTGTTTAATGTGATTAGGCGTATGCTCTTCTTTTGTTAAAAATTTGATGACAGCGCGGCACTCAATTGTCATTACCCGAGACATTTTCATGCACTAATCACGTTATCTGGCTGGCTACTAAAAACGACCACTCTTGGAGCCGTAATATAGGTATATATAGTGTAGCCTCGCGCATGTGCAATTATCACGCAGGGGAATTTGAACACGCTATAACCTGTATAAGCCTGTCAGGCCGAGAATTTATGGCGCCTACCCGTTACCTATGCTATAACAAGGCCTGAGTGCTCTTCGATGACGTCACGCTGGGTTGGTGATGCATCGCCATGCACGATATTAGCTCAAGCGATAAAGGAATCGTTTTTTCGCATTTTATTTTTGGGTTTCTAAGGGCTTCCGGTTTAAAGTAGATGCCAGTTGTCAACTGAGCCCTTCTTCGCATACCATTCGGTTTTATTTTGGAAAAACGAAGTTTCAAAGCAAAAACCAAACAAGTAACGGAGCGCCGTTTTCGTGAAAGGTGTATTTGTGGTTGATATTTAATCGACTAATTATTGTTATTTGTAATTGTACATGTATTTGGACGAAACTAGGGTTGAAATGATACAATAATTTCAATTTTATTCAACTTTTTGTTCATTTTTACGAGAAAATTTACAGGCATGCTATTTAACCAGTCTTTAATTTCCTGTTATGTGGTGTTTTACCTAATCTATCATTACTTTTCCAACAATCATTTTAAGTAGGGTATTTGCAGAACAAGTTATTATAATTATTGCAATACGTTCACTGCTGTGAATATGACATTTACATATATCAGCATCCAAATGGCTATGTTCGGTGACATAATTTAAAATATATTGTATTAAAACAGAACGTTTAACACATTTAAAAACATCTCTTCACGTTCAAAAATAATGTTGTTAAATATAACTAGAGCGGGCCAAATTGCGCCATCCAACAGAATCGGAATCAGGCGCAACGGCCGCTTATTGTAAATAGCGTATATGTGAGTCACAGCAGATATGTGATATTTCGAAATTAATACACAAGAGTAAAAAAATAAAAGCTGACGCAATAATAATGTTTAGTAATTAGAGCAGATATATGTACACGCTGAGGTGTTTTTATTTTCATTATGATTTTTTATTTGATTGAAAACGGTATGCGTTGTAAATGGGATGTAATAAGGAAATAACTGAGAAACTGAACGCTTTTTTTATTCTGTTGTACTTAATAATGTAACTGTAAATAAAGATATAATAAATAAATTCTATCCTTCTTAATAATGCGGATAGGCTTGTTTAAAAAGTTGCACCATCAGATGAGTTTCCACATTTGCTTCGGTGAAGGATGTTCGCCGAGACGAAAGAATGTTCTTATATTTCGAAAACGACCGTTCCACGTCTACCGAAGTAAGACAGGCGTAATTAAAATAATCTTTAGACTTAGTTAAGGAATCTGCAGATGCCCCATCGCACATTTGTCTTAATCTCGTGTAGTCTGGATTCTTTTTTAAAACACTATCGAACTTAGCTAAAACTCGTCCACTTGTTGCATCGTTTATACTGTGTAACAATGTACTAACTTCGTCCACGACTTGCACTGATTCTACCAACGACAATCCAGAATTTTGCAAATTTTCTATCGCGTCTACTAACCCTTTGTAATTGTTGCTAATATTCTTTAGATGTGTTTCAACAGAAATATCGAGAAATCCCTTCTGGCTCATCCTAATAGCTCTAGCTTCGGCAGGGACGAATTGCAAAATAACGGATTTGACTTCTTGAAAATGTTCATCATAATAAAAAGCGGCTTTTAACCACGTTCCCCAACGCGTAAGAATGGGCTGTGGTGGTTCTCGAATACCAGGGCATAACCTGTGGAATGCCCTAGTCCTCTTAGGACTTTTGAGAAACACTTTTTTTGTGTTTGCTATTAATGCATCCACCTCCGGGTAACACTCTCGAATAGTTTGTGCCACAAGATGTAAAGCATGGACTTTACACGTAACATGTAAAAGTCCTTCACACTTTTCTTTAAGGGAACGGCCTACACTACACATTGTTGCTGCACCATCGCTCATGAACAACAACAGTTGACTGGTTGACACTTGAAATTTTTGTAACGTTTCGAGAACTACGGCCATAATTGCTTTACTAGTACACTGTTTTAATCTTCTGCTGGCTAATAGAATTGCAAAATTTGGTTTAATAGGATCTAATACGCGCACTATTATATTCAAAGTAGAATTTTTTTTGCAATCTGTCGTCTCATCAAGACATAGCCACAGCTGTTTATCTTTTAATTCGGCTTTAATTCGATTTTCAATGTCCTCACGTATTCGTGGAATATCTCTCCGTAACGCTGTCCGAGATGGTAGTATCCACTCGGTATTGTATGTACCCCAGAATTTTCGAAATGCTTTTTTATCAAGTATACGAAGTGGTAGACCACATACCATAAACGTTAAAAGCAATTCTAATTGAAATTGACGTTGTTGTGACACACCATTTCTTTTATTTCTGTGGTGTGCGCTATTTATATGTCTTTCACAATCACGTTTGCTCCAGCACAGTAGTTTCTTTTTACAAACTTTACAGAAAATTGTACTCCCATTGTAGTGTAAATCCACAAATTCACTAAGAAATTTATTAACTTTCGTAGGTAATGGCCGTTTATTTTTAATAGTTACGTAAGACATAATCACTAAAGCGAGCACACCGACGCTTGTTTCTAGTATGCCACGAAGTGGTGCAAACGTAACATCTGCAGACTCGTCATTTGTTGATGAATAGAGCGCGTCATCCGTAAATGATAAGCGCGCTGTTAGTTCGTAGCCGTCGATGAATGAATTTTTTTTTTTTGTAGTGGCCCACTGTGAACAACGCCCTATTTATCAACGAACACCCAAACTGCAGGTGTATATTTGCGCGCCTTCACGACGTAATAGACAGTGTTTTGGTCCTCGTCCTAATAATTACATATTTAAATTATCTATGTTTACATACATATATGCGCCCGGCAGCCTGATTGCGAACCTGGCGCGTGGCGCTCTTGGCCCGCTCTAAATATAACATAAGAATATAAAACTATTTGAACAATAAAATCTTCACATTTTTTTGTCAAATACAACGGACAGTTAGGGAATTGAGTTGGAATAGCAACAAAACAGCAGATGCCACACGTTTTTATAGTTTCAGAAAAGGTTTTATCGCTTACATAACACTAGAAAAACACTGCAGATATCACCAACAAAGTACGGGAATGTCACTTCACAGTATTTTTTTTAAATAAAACCAATATAATTTGGATAAACTAATTCAAAACGCAAGAAACGATCTGAACGTGTGAATGATCGACGACCTACTTCAAAATACGTCACAGCCTGTTGACGTCAAAGCACTCAGGCCTCGTGTATATCATAGGTAACGGCCTGAAACACGAAGAGGTTTTTCCTTTTTTATGACGACACTGTTCTAGTTTTACGAATTGCATTTTTTCCTATGAAATCATCGATAATGAATTTATAATGCTTTTCAAAGCAGTGTTTTTATTGCAAAATTTGAAAATATTACTACTAATACAGCCACTAAGGATGGTCTGATATGCTGCATAAAATGTATGTTTTTTTCATGTACATTTTTAAATATTAGCGAACATGTTGACGTAATAATAAAAGATAAAAAAACAGAGAAAATGGGAAATCTGCCGTTGCATGAAATGTGAAACACTCACCTTCTAAGTTAGCACATGAATTATATATTCTTTTTTTTTATATTTTTCGGTATCAACTTACACATCATTAAATATAAAAGTAAATAAATACTAAAGTATTTATTGTTACTGCGTCTTCTCAAGACAAACATTTGGGAAGAATAAATTTGGATTTCAAAAAAGAATGTTCAAAATTAACAGCGAACAGGATTGACGGGCCGAACGGTCTACTCGGCCTGACACACACCTATAATATAATCGATCTGTAATAGTTTACATAAAATTAATATTTTCCAATATGAAGCTATCGTAAAGCATTCCATTTCTTGAACCTATAGATGTAAATTAGATTGAAATTCGGTTTAATTGCATTTTAATTGTTGAAATCGAAGTTGCCATTTGAAAATATGCAATGGAATAGGTTCATTACTCTTGTACACAACTCACAATACCGTAATACATGGCTGACAAAGAGAAAGTATTCGTAAGACGGGATGGAGACTATATATTTCCTCTATTATAGCATAGCTTTTGTGTCGTAACGAATAACGAAGTAAATGTAAACAAGCGGGTACAACAACTAGAAGCGCAGATTAAATCTTTATTAATTACACTGTGTAGCGCGACTTGCTTACGCAATTGAGAGCAATCCATCGAGTGAATGTTAAATTTATTCTTAGAGGACATCCTCAAGACTTACACCATTGATTAAGCACCTCGTAGGCAATTGCTTCTAATTTTATTACCTTATTTATGTCGAAATAGGATTACATTTTTTTTTGTGTTCATCAGTTCATTTACTTTAGCATGATCGAGATTTTAGAATGTAAAACTTCAATGTTATTGTGTAATTTCATCGTAAAGGCTATCATTATAAGGTGCAGTGAATATCCGTTTCGGTTTGAAGTTCTGCGTCATTTCAAGTATAAGGAAAGTTTCTATCTGACTAAAAATACCATACAAAATTCTATCAAGAATGCATTTCATGCACTAGTCACGTTGTCTGGCTGGCAACTAGAAACTACTACTCTTCGAGGCGTAATATATATAGTGTATGCCTCGCACTTATGCGACTATGACGTAACGGAATTTGAACACGCTCGAACCTGTATAAGCCTGTCAGACTGAGAATTTATGGCGCCTATCTCGTATGTACATATGCATACATTCCAGTAATAAATAGCAAGTTTTCGTCGGTGCTAAGTATAATACTTCTTTTCTCTATAGAAAATTATACTTTTTCGTTATACTGTCGAACACATTGAAGTAAATATATATTTTGTAATAGATTTTTATTACTTATGAACCTATTTTGGTTATCTCTTATTAATAACCTTTCAAAGCGTGAAGCTTTGTTTACGATTTCAGATTAGTTATGGTTAGAGAAAATGTATAGCGCTTTATGTAATAGAGATAGTACCTAATACAGATAATTAACTTGATCGGCATTATTGAAACCTTAAAATTTTTAATTGCATCATGTTTTCTGCGTGAAGTACGTCCGTAAGAATTTTAATCTGCAAGAAATGTTAATTTCACCATAGATTTTTTGTTGTCTTTATTATTATCAACCAACTCAATCAATAAAAAATAACTTTAGTTTTTTTTATGTTTGTTAGATAAAGCTATGAGTAGAGTTCCTCACTAACGCCAACGGGCAGTGGCGGAGGTTCGATACAACCCTCAGTATAACTGCGAATCTCAACCAAATCTGTTGTGTATACATGTACGCCGCCGTAAATACTATTTCGTAGTTCTACGTTTGTTTTAAAAATGTTGCATACGTCGCGAAAACGACAAATGTTGGACAAAGTTACAGAATTTATAGCAGAAATGCCTGACCGAAATTATGATGGCGTTAAAATTCAATGTGTAGTTTGTAATATCCCTTTAATGTGTTGGTCCAAAAGGGATTGTCTACATCACGTAAATAGGAAACAGCATTCTTTAAAAAAAATTGCACACGATACTATGACAAATTTAAATTTAATTTATGTGTTACCTTTATTGCATGTAATCTACCGTTTAATTTACTAGACAAGGAAGCATATGTCATCTTTTGGAATAAATATTCGGACTGCAAATTATCAAGTCGGGCATCGTTACAAAGAATTGTGCCATCTGCTCGTGAACATGTCGAACAAAGAATTAAATCGGAGTTGAAAGATAAAAAACTGTGGTTATGTGTGGACGAAACAACAGATCGTAAAAAAACATTCTGTGGTTAATGTAACGGTACGTACAATGGAACCACATCAATCGTCACCTTCAATTCTATTAGCTTCCAGACGAGTACAACAATGTACTGCCGAAGTAATTTCAAAGTTAGTGTTAAATACATTGGAAAAGATTGAACTTTCAACAAACCAACTGTTGATGTTTATGAGTAGAGCGGGCCAAATTGCGCCATCCAACAGAATCGGAATCAGGCGCAACGGCCGCTTATTGTAAATAGCGTATATGTGAGTCACAGCAGATATGTGATATTTCGAAATTAATACACAAGAGTAAAAAAATAAAAGCTGACGCAATAATAATGTTTAGTAATTAGAGCGTGTTTTTATTTTCATTATGATTTTTTATTTGATTGAAAACGGTATGCGTTGTAAATGGGATGTAATAAGGAAATAACTGAGAAACTGAACGCTTATTTTTTATTGTACTTAATAATGTAACTGTAAATAAAGATATAATAAATAAATTCTATCCTTCTTAATAATGCGGCTTGTTTAAAAAGTTGCACCATCAGATAAGTTTCCACATTTGCCTCGGTGAAGGATGTTCGCCGAGACGAAAAAATGTTCTTATATTTCGAAAACGACCGTTCCACGTCTACCGAAGTAAGACAGGCGTAATTAAAATAATCTTACTTAGTCAAGGAATCTGCAGATGCCCCATCGCACATTTGTCTTAATCTCGTGTAGTCCGGATTCTTTTTTAAAACACTATCGAACTTAGCTAAAACTCGTCCACTTGTTGCATCGTTTATACTGTGTAACAATGTACTAACTTCGTCCACGACTTGCACTGATTCTACCAACGACAATCCAGAATTTTGCAAATTTTCTATCGCGCCTACTAACCCTTTGTAATTGTTGCTAATATTCTTTAGATGTGTTTTAACAAAAATATCGAGAAATCCCTTCTGGCTCATCCTAATAGCTCTAGCTTCGGCAGGGACGAATTGCAAAATAACGGATTTGACTTCTTGAAAATGTTCATTATAATAAAAAGCGGCTTTTAACCACGTTCCCCAACGCGTAAGAATGGGCTGTGGTGATTCTCGAATACCAGGGCATAACCTGTGGGATGCCCTAGTCCTCTTAGGACTTTTGAGAAACACTTTTTTTGTGTTTGCTATTAATGCATCCACCTCCGGGTAACACTCTCGAATAGTTTGTGCCACAAGATGTAAAGCATGGACTTTACACGTAACATGTAAAAGTCCTTCACACTTTTCTTTAAGGGAACGGCCTACACTACACATTGTTGCTGCACCATCGCTCATGAACAACAACAGTTGACTGGTTGACACTTGAAATTTTTGTAACGTTTCGAGAACTACGGCCGTAATTGCTTTACTAGTACACTGTTTTAATCTTCTGCTGGCTAATAGAATTGCAAAATTTGGTTTAATAGGATCTAATACGCGCACTATTATATTCAAAATAGAATTTTTTTTGCAATCTGTCGTCTCATCAAGACATAACCACAGCTGTTTATCTTTTAATTCGGCTTTAATTCGATTTTCAATGTCCTCACGTATTCGTGGAATATCTCTCCGTAACGCTGTCCGAGATGGTAGTATCCACTCGGTATTGTATGTACCCCAGAATTTTCGAAATGCTTTTTTATCAAGTATACGAAGTGGTAGACCACATACCATAAACGTTAAAAGCAATTCTAATTGAAATTGACGTTGTTGTGACACACCATTTTTTTTATTTCTGTGGTGTGCGCTATTTATATGTCTTTCACAATCACGTTTGCTCCAGCACAGTAGTTTCTTTTTACAAACTTTACAGAAAATTGTACTCCCATTGTAGTGTAAATCCACAAATTCACTAAGAAATTTATTAACTTTCGTAGGTAATGGCCGTTTATTTTTAATAGTTACGTTAGACATAATCACTAAAGCGAGCACACCGACGCTTGTTTCTAGTATGCCACGAAGTGGTGCAAACGTAACATCTGCAGACTCGTCATTTGTTTATGAATAGAGCGCGTCATCCGTAAATGAATAAGCGCGCTGTTAGTTCGTAGCCGTCGATGAATGAACTTTTTTTTGTAGTGGCCCACTGTGAACAACGCCCTATTTATCAACGAACACCCAAACTGCAGGTGTATATTTGCGCGTCTTCACGACGTAATAGACAGTGGTTTTGGTCCTCGTCCTAATAATTACATATTTAAATTACCTATGTTTACATACATATATGCGCCCGGCAGCCTGATTGCGAACCTGGCGCGTGGCGCTCTTGGCCCGCTCTATTTATGAGTGATGATGCCGCAAACATGCTTTCTGTAGGCCGGTCTCTTAAAAAAACATTGTGCTAACTTGTTGCATATTATGTGTAAAATTCATGCTTTCAGTCATGTGGCAGATTAGAAAATGTTATCCTGAGGTAGACGCCTTAAGAGCGCATACAAAAGCAGTGTTTGTCAAATCCCCATTGATTTGCAAAAAAACATTAAGTGAGATTTCCCACGATTAACAAATAATGTTAGCCCTGAGATTAATTTGATTCATTTAATTCATATTTAACTTCACACACAAATATCATTACAACATAAATAAATTTTAAGCCCCTTAAGGGCTGTCTCAATAGCCAGTATCATTGACACGATGATGTGAGCATTATTTTGGATTTTTCAACATCCTTTCTTAAGGCATTTGTTCTAATAATAATATAACTTAAATGTCAACCTCATTTTAAATCATTACATAATATGAATACCATATCATGCTTTTTCTACTCACAATTATGAATGCCGGTAGATATTTTTCATTATGCATAAATAATCTATACTAGTCATTTAATATAGGTTGCTTATGTAATAATTATAACGGAGAAAATCGGTTAACATGCTTTGTTCAGAGTCAAAACCACTCAATTATATACGTAGACCACTTTATAACATTGAACGGTTATATTTGTCGTTTATTTAGCATGCGACATAGAAAGCTGCAAACCATATAATTTACGCATATCTGTCTAAATATGGTTATTGTCGCGTTTATGTTAAAAACATCTTTTTCCGTTCCTCCGCGTCGTTGTTATTTGAATAACGGACCCACTCTAAACTTGCGAACGATTCCAATATCTAAATACAATCTATATAGGTACGTATTACGGTGGCTACAGTGTACCAAGTACTCTCTACAATGTTATCGTGTGAAACGTACTGCCCGGAGTGGATAGGTCAATACAACTTCGTGTCTGGGTCCACGGCAATGGCAATGAAAACATATGACAGACTGCTTCACATGCTACACTCGTTCGGTGTGCTTGTATGTCTAGCAGCAACTTGCGCAGCCGTTGCCAGAATCGGACAGTTGTGTTGTTGATTGGTATTCATAGATATGTGAATGCAAATAAGGTGTAATGCTTTTTTTGTCTTTTATGGCTTCTAAACATTGGATTAATGTGGTATTCTTCTATTACTTCATGTTTAAAAATCAAGATGAATTTTAATTTAATCTGGTACCAAACTGCACCGTGCGGAGCAAAAAGTTGTCTCCAAATATTTATTCATAATTGTAAAATGAATTCTTCTTTGTCTTTTCTTTTATCTTACATACCTTGTATACAGGGTGAGTCGGGAGGAATGGACCAAACTCTGGCAGTGTATTATACACTTGAAAATAATGTAAAAGAATTCATATGTTCTTATCCGATTTTCATTTGTTTTTCTGATATTTGTACACAAAATGGGATTCTAGATAAGTTTTAGTTACAATATTAATCGATTTTTTACCTAGATTTTCAAAATTTCACCGATTTATATTAAGCCAAAAGTATTTTAAAATTTAGTTTCAAAGAATACAGGAACTTTTACCTTGGGACCATCTAATACGAAGACAAATTTTTTATCAAATTTGATACAAGCAGACTACGAACCTAAATGTTTATTGGTTTTTGTAGTGGGCCCCTCTCATGTCGTAAATTTGTCATCAACAATGTTGGTATATCAGACGGCTGTAAGTAACAATTTCCTGAAATATTAACAATATAAAAGCTTTTCATTTGGTGGAAAGCTTTTTGCTGTACACGATATACTGTTTGTTGCTTATTTAAGCTGTTTGCAAATACGTAAGTCTAGCCTGTATACTACTTACTAGATAATTGATACCATTAATCGACTTTCAATAGTGATAAAAAAGTTATCGGCATGACAGAAATGTTATTTCGGTCGATCTCCACTTTTCACTCGGTGTAGTGACGTCACTGGAATGGTCACTGCGAGTAGGTGTAGTACAATGTACACGATATCAAACGGAATTACACAAGGAAATCGAAGCCTTGTTCTTGACCTCCCATTAACGTCACTATCAGCCGCAACTGATTCAGACTAAGAATTGGGCAATGCAACATGCTGTCAAATACCTTTAAAAATGGCGTCTGCAGGACAAGTTAACTAAATTCGCCATAGGACCTGTTTGTTGAAATTGAATGTTTTTCTCATTCAAAAATGCGTTTTGTTGTGTTGTGAATTGTAAATTCACTCATATCTGTCTAAATATTTTACAATAATACCTACTACTCAAAACACTCCTTAGCACATGAAACAGCAAGAATCAACGGTCATGTGTATGTCAATAAGGTCTAACCTGTCCTGCAGACGCCATTTTTAAAGGTTTGAGGTTAGGACGTTGCACTACCCTATTACGAAAATCACTCCCCACTCTGGAGAGCCTTGCTGAGTGCCTGGAGTGCAACCGATATCGGTTACCTACGTAGACTTTTGGAAAAAATGCTATATTTAAATATAATTTTGTCTTTGTCACAATTTGGTTCTTTGTGATGAAGAGTATTGTAAAATAATCCAACGTTAACGCTGTTGAAAGTAACAAATTGATATGTTAATCCACTTGTTTAATTTTATGAGTTTCTTCAACTTTTAAGTTACTCGATAAAAACTGGAAAACAACTAGTTCTTTTGAAACAACCGTAATTGTACAAATAAAATTATTCCTGGGCATATAAACCTATTATTACCCCAATTCACGTAAAACCGATTGTGAGAAAAGGCCGTGTTTCGCCGTCCTATTAATTAGGGGAGTTGTACCTTCTCCCAAGCTAATGATAATACAGCTTCGTATACAGAGTTTAACAGCTATTATTATCCTCCTGCAATGTTTATTGTCTTCGCTCAGACGTTCGCCTCTGAATCATCCAACTGTGGTTAAGTAATTAAAACTCGTGTCCCGTAGTGCATGACCGCTAAAGCCCATTAATATGCAAATTTTGGGAAATATATCGCCACCGGTATACGAAGCCAGTCAAACTCTCTTGTTACCGGCGAGATTTGGCTTGCTGAAATAATTTATCATCAAAACGGAATCGTACCAGTCTTAGCGAGTGGCGAGTGGGTAATTAGCGATTAATTTCCTACACCCAAAGAAATTTATTGTAGAAAATGGTATAAGTATACTGAAATTTTGTATAATTTGTTGTCACATACGGGACGGCAATATAGTGCACCAAATCCAAAAATAAATTTATTGTTGAAATTCAAATACTAATTTTATTCTACGAGCCCTAACAACTAAATATTCCGCCGACTAAAATATTTTAAGTCGACACTATTTATTTGGACTTCTAGAAGGCGTTCGATGGGTTTTTTTGGGATTGTACTGATTCAAAGAGGAGCGACCTCGAAATGGTACCATTTGTTCATCAACACACAACACTTGAGGTTTTGGAGAGTGATCCTGGAATTTTTGGACAAGATGACTTACCCGAGGCCTAATCTTAATAATTTTGTTCCTATCTGGAGCTCTAACTTGATCTCCATTCTTGCTAAAATGCAGATTTGCTTTTACGGTTTCCCATCGCCTTCTGTTCATATGATCAGCTATTTGAGTTCTTGTCTTTTTGGCCCAGAACATTCGACATATAAATAATTGTCCTCAGAAAAACAATATGGTTTAAAGTAGTGGCTCCCTCAGTAAATTCTGGAATCACTACGGCATCTGTTGTTGGTGCTACCTTTTTCCATTTATGGAGGTGCTTCTTTGGTTTCTTTGGCTTCTTCGCCTTCATTTTACTGGTATCGGCCACGGGTTTACCATCATCGCTTTTTTCAGAACTCGAGTCACCACTGGATGACGAATCATGGGCTTTTCTAACAAAATTCTCATTATCACTGCCATTAAAATTGTCGCCCTCGCTGTCACTTGGTGGACATGGAATATTACGAATCGATAAATTCCTGCGTGGTCAAATGATTTCTGCCAAAAAAAAACACGAAATAGAAAAAATTCATCTCATTACCACAAGGGTCCAATGTTCCACAACTGGAACAATAAAATTCGCATGTTAATCAATGTTCCAGATGGGGGCCAAAGCGTGAAAGTCCATTTTGAAAGGCAAGGATGTGAATTTTAATAATTTATTGTTAGATACACATAAAAGAACCTACAGAATAACGCACATGAAATACTACGTCATATTTACTTGCTTTTCATACAAAACCAAGTAAACGAATTCCGCTGCAGATCAGTTGATGGCCATTATACGACATGTTACATATAGTTCTGTAGGGAAACCACAGATGAAGCTTTAGTTCCAAATAATGCATGTAATTGAATAGTTTACATTTGGAGCAATGGGGTACAGTGATTACAAGCCTCAAAACATTTTTTTTTGAGGACTATTACCCTTTAAAAGGGTACGTTCCAGTTTTGACTCGAAAGACAAAGAGAGGTTAAATGTATATCTAAAAATAAATAAAACTGGAAATATTTTATTTTCAATTGTTAGGGGCGAAATCGTCGAAGTCAAATCAGTCCAAGTAACTTTCACAAACAGAAGAGGAGTCTGCCTTCCAGTTACGCAACTTCTCCAGCGTGATGAAGCTAAATATCTTGATGCACTTAGATAGTCGCCTGACATGGAGGAATAATATCTTCGCGAAAAGTAAGCAACTGGGTCTTAAGCTTAGACAACTATATTGGTTGATTGTTCACCAGCCTGTATTATTAACAAATAACAAGCTGTTGATCTTGAAAATGATTCTCAAACCCATTTGGACTTCCGGCATCCAACTCCACATCAAATATTGAGATATTGGCAATACGTGATTTTCAAATCAAATCAGTTAAATCAGAAGTAAAATAATATTCCAGAAACTATTCAACAAGATTAAGTGCTCACCCAAACAGACTTGCTCTAAACCTCATGACACAATCTTCTGTATGACCTCTAGATTTTAGATTTTATATATCATATTGTAGTTAGTAAGTCCCAAAGTTCTAACTAATTACCACGGGATAGTTTCTTACTTGTCTAATTTTACTAAAACATTTGCTTAATTGTATGGCAACTTACAGATTGTAGTAAATAAACCGGGATAAAAAAATATAAAGAAGGGGTTCGTAATTTGAATCGAATTTATATTGAATATAAGTACAAACACTTTTACTAAAACTCTTTTCTCAGTGTACACAAATTCTCCGACAATGACATTTCATTTTTATTCCGCATTCTTACCATTAAACGTTCGAAACCGTTCAAAAAAAGCAATACATGATAAAATCATTACGCTTGCTAAGATTAAACTCTATAATTCGAGCGTATCGAACCAGCTGAGATAGGTCTTAACGGTAAAGTGCAAATTCCGTGCAGAGTAGATGGGAGGACTGGTTTATTTTAAATATAAACTCGTAGTTGTTTGTGGATTATTCTTGGAATGCGACTTGCTTTGTTGTTATTATTTTAAAACGAGGAGGTACTTGGGAGTGCTTCGGAAGTGATTGTATGCTGGTGGTAGGTAATGTCTCTTAGTGTACGTCATATCTATAGGGAATATTGTTTAGTTAACTGGTGGAAATTAATGAAAGAACTTTCATTAATGTAATAAATTTTTTATTAAAATTGGTCCTGCGAAAAAGTTTATTATTTTAATAAAAAGTCGTTTATTAAATTAATGTGCTTTCGTGAAAATAATAAACAAATTTGATTAAATAAAGAACACATTCATTAATATCTATCAACTAGTATATTAAAAATATAAAAAGGTACATCGATATATTTTTTTTAATAAAAATTGGTTTAACGAACACCTTGATTAATTTTAAATTAACATATTTTCGTGAATACAATATAGGAATTTATTTGTACATTTTCGTACAGATCTGGCAGAAATTTCACGCGACTCGTGTACTTACCAGAAAAACATAGCTACATATAACGTAATGCGATCGCTTGTATGGTTACCGTCCCCCTATTCCACCGCTTTGTGTCTAACTTCAATTCATAATTAACACTATCGATACTTATGTGAAAACCCTTTCAAACGATCCAATGTGACTCTGTGTGAGTAATTTATAACTGGGGAAGGTAAAATAAAAATCTACTTCTCACAATAATTTTTAATAAACGTGCTACCGGTTTCGAGAAACTTCTCTCATCATCAGGTTAGAGCTACCGTACTACTACTTAAACTGATAAAATACACTTCAATAACAATGAGAGGATCACTTGTCGTATAATTAAAATCAAATATGTAAAAATTTATATATAAAGGGGACAAACACAACATGTTAAAAGATTACCAAATTTAAATTTAGCTAACGGAGAGAAGCCAATTTGTTCGACGACGTCCTTCAGAGCGTTATAAAGAAGCATGTACGATCAAATCTATTAAACACCCCCCATCTCTAAAAAATAATAAAAAGCTCCATTGGCAGTATGCCAAAAAGGATTGAGGAAATAATAAAACACAGAGGAGGAACAAGCAAATATATGTTCAAATTATACTTACTTGCATGTTATATGTAATTAAATAATATTGCGAACATTACCAACTGTTTTTTTTTTTTAATTTTACCCCAGAATCGTAATATTTTAAGGTGGTCCGAATTCGATGGCCAAGGACTGTATATTGACAGAAGATTTGGGCATGTAAAGTTAACTACGTATTGGGTGCCGCGCTTGCTGACGCAGAACCAAAATCACATTCGAATGAATGCTTCCCATACCCTGTTGAAGCTGTTTAAACGAAATAAGTCTGTTTTGTCGCTTTTTTTTGTTGAAGAACAGTTTTCAGGTTATACATTTCTTAGTTTATTTAAATTTTGAAGCATTTCATACATTTTCTAAACAATATACCATTTACTATCTATTTTGCTCCATGTTTGATGTGACCTTACTTTTGGCTCTTCAGTTAATAATTCAGTCGCTTCATAATATATACTTCTTCTTAGTAGTTTTGAATATAAACATATTATCGATCTGGTACAATAACCAAAATATTAAACGCAACCTGAATTATTTAATGCCGGCTTCATTATCCTCTGGCATCATTTGGCACTTTTAATTTACCTCCATTAACACATCAGCTATTCTACTGGTATCGGTAATCACCGAAGAACTGTTACCAAACGATAAAAACGGGTCGCAAACACGTGCACGCACCTTATCCGTTTGCAGTTTGCAGTTTGCACTTGGGAAACTGGCTGAACGCAAACAGTCGTAAAGTTGACGCGCGTTTGAAGCGACAAATTACACGATACCCATCTACATTAATGGACTGAATCGAATTAGAGTTTATCCTGCTAGTTCTCTCGTACGAACCGCGGCTAAACAGAACCATTAGTCGCGAACGTTTACGCGCCCGACTCGTGGGCTCATGAGAGCTCGTAAATTCATAATTAGCGCGTTGCCACCGTTCTAACGACGTCCAAGTTCAATGTTAGTCTAGTCGTAAAGGATTGTTTCGATATTTAGATTGCATGCGCTAAAGGTTCACATATGTCGAAATTTAGAGCCTAATCAGAGGGCCTAGATTAACTAATCTGGTTGTCTATAAGTGTAAGAGGTTCAAATCTCATTAGAGATAGTGATTTTTTCAAGGCATCTTACTATAACGGATAACATACTGGGTATTCCCATAAATTACAAGACCAATATTTTATTTTCATTAAATACAGGAAATTTTCCATCCCTTTAGAAACATACTGGTGTCGTACCGATTTTTAAGAGTGGTGATAAGGACTTGGTTGGGAACTATTCTCTCTTCACAACTTCTTTCAAATACCCCCACAAAAAGAAATCCAGTAGGCTTACGCCTGGCGAGCTAGCTGGCCATTGAATAGAACCTTTAGTACAAATCCATCTATTTATTCTACAAACAACTGCGAGTTATGAGGCGGAGCGCCATCCTGTTGCTACCACAAGTCATTGCACTCTGCTAAGGGAATATCTTCCATTAACTCGGGAAAGTCATTATGTAAAAGATGTAAATAACGTTGCTCTGTCAAAGTTCCTTCAAAGATGTATGGACCAATGGTACGTCCAGTAACTAATCCGCACCAAACGTTGACACCCCATTTTCCCTGAAAACCAGTCCCACGCATCCAATGAGAATTTTCTGGAGCCCAGTAAGGCAGTTGTTATGAAATCGTACCTCGTCAGTCCAGAAAATGTTATTGGTAATTGTGGGATCTTCGTTTAGCATTATTTGCATTGCGGCAATGAATCCTAGTCTCCATTTAAAATCTGTAGGTCTTAATGTTTATAGCAACTGAATTTTGTTAGGCTGATATTTCTGAAAGTACTGTTGATTTGCTTATTCCCATATCTTCTGCCACAGTTCTAACTGAAATATGTGGATTCGATCGTACATTTATTTGCATTTCTTATGTTCTAACTGGTGTTACATGACGAGAATGTTTTAAATTTGATAAAAATGAGCCTGTCCCCATTTTAGCTTCAACACGAGTAAATGCTATATCTGATGATACCGCTCTGTTAGGAAATCGCTCTCCATAAAGTGTTGCCGCTTCACGAGAATTTCTATGATACTCTCCATAAATTAATAACATATTGACACGTTGATTTGGAGAAAAATTAGAAGGCATTTTAAAGATTTTATATCAACACTACATCACTACGCATTTAACTATACGTAAACTATTTTCGCAAATCAAAATAAATATCGCTTGTAACATTGAATCTGGGTCACTCGGAATATTTTTTAATGAAATTAAATAATTAGTTGATCTAGAGCAGTGGCGTAACTACTAAATTTGGGCCCCCACGCAAGATCTTTCAAAGATTTATTTATCATAATAGGAGTAAAAACATAGAAGATCGGAAGGCCACCGCATCGGGTGTCCCGCGGGGATCTCATCTAGGACCATTACTTTTCAAGCTATACATCAATAGTATTCTTCAAAATTATTATTAGGTAGATTATGTCATACCAAGTCAATACAATATTACGCGCACCTCATTAGCAATTCAGGACCACAAACCCGCGTGTATATTAGGTGCTTTTATGCCTAATCTAGGTGGCAAAAATCACGTCAGTCTAATCAGCATTTCCGGAGAAATAACGATTTTTGTAAAGTCCTTTTTTTTTAAAGAAACCCTAATAACTCTGAATCGCTCACCCTGTATACATCTACTGCGTGTCCAAAGTTATCGGTGCCTTCTATATGATCTTATAACAGTAGCTCTGTTCTTACATTTACCTTATTTCTCTTACGAGATTGTAAATATTTCAATTGGATAAGAGTCAGAAACAAAACAAAAGCAGCACTTGAATACTAATCTAACATTCGATTTTGCTACATTATTCAAAAGGGGAATAGCATAAATATAGAATAATCAATAACGTTTGACAATTCCGTAGTTGAACAACTGACAAATCTAATAAAGTTTTCATATTCCTAATTCCATAATAATCAATGAATGGTTTACTTATTTTACCGATGTGTGTAATTACTACAGTTTTACACGTAATACATGCTCATAATTGTGCAATTCTCTCACTTGTTTTAGGAGTAATTAGCGCAATCAGTAG
This sequence comes from Dynastes maya, assembly GCA_029619315.2. Lineage (NCBI taxonomy): Eukaryota > Metazoa > Arthropoda > Insecta > Coleoptera > Scarabaeidae > Dynastes > Dynastes maya. The sequence goes on from JAROYE020000006.1 coordinate 5,625,357, forward strand.
TAATGTACAAACATAGATGGGCCTGGTTGTTGTCGGACAAGAAATACAGGTTCAATTACTAGAGATTACATCCAAGATAATGTTAACATAAGAGGTACATTTTATTGTCTTAGAGTATGGAGTCTAATGCGTAATTTTAGAGAAGTTAATGGGTTTTATAATTAACGTTCACAATGAAATAAAATTCGTTTCATGATGTTGTTTGTTGTGTAATAACAAATTGTGTTTTTGTTTTTGGTACTTGAGATTCAAACCCATTATACTCAGAAAAAAAGCCATTGAATCAACGCAAAATGCATTCAATGAACTACAAGTTTTTAGTCACTTATTAGCAATAAATTGTTTAATTGAACAACGTTTGGTTCCTAATCAACATTACTGTTTTGTTACAATTAAGTCTTAAATGTTTGGTGAACATTGGCAAGAGTTAGATAAACACTCAAGTTTTAAGCAATCACTTAAATACGAGGTGTGGCAATTAAATAACCGGACTGGTGCTACAAAACATTTTATTGATCACCAATTACATTACAGAGTGTATCTCCTTCAATGTACTCTCCTTGCCGATACCTACAACGCTCCATATGAATTTTTCACTGTTGAAAGCAGTGCTGGAAGTCCGTTTCTGTCAGCTTGTTGAGAACCTCCGTCACTTTCGCTTTCACCGCTTCCACACGGTCAAATCTTGTCCCTTTAAGCTCCGATTTTACTTTAGGACATAAAAAAAGTCACAGGGGGCCAGGTCGGGCGAGTACGGTGGGTAGTCCAACACGGTGACAAGGCGGAATGGGCTGGCGCATTGTCTTGGTGGAGCATCCAGAATTTGCTCTTCCACAAATCGGGTCTTCGTCTTCTCACTCGTTCACGAAGGGTAGTTAGAACCTCGACGTAATAATGTTGATTGACTGTCTGACCTTCGGGGACAGAGTGGACGTAGACAATTCCACGTGTTTCAAAAAAAACAATCATCATGGTCTTGAATTTAGACTTGTTCATTCTCCCCTTTTTTGTCGTGGTGAGCTTGGGCTCTTCCAATGCATCGATTGGCGCTTTGTTTCAGGATCGTAGGTAAAAAACCACGATGCATCACAAGTAACAATTCTGGATCATTATCAATGTTTAAAAGGTCAGCACAAATGTTCATTCTCGATTCCTTTTGCTCTGGAGTGAGAAGTTTTGGCACCATCTTTCCGGAAACTTCCTGCATGTTGAATGATTCATACAAAATCTGACGGACAGTTTCTTTGTTAATTCCTGAGATTTCAGCAAGAGCTCAGGCACTCAAACGACGATTTTCGCGGATCAATTTACCAATTTTCTGAATGTTGTCGTCCGTGTTTGATGGTGAAGGTAGTCCAGGCCGCGGATCGTCATCGGTCGTTTCACGTCCCTCCTTAAACCTTTTACATCACTCAAAAACTTGTGTGCGCGATAAACAGTTTCTATAGCAGTTTTTCCTAGTTTCACAAGAAACTTGAGGTTAACTCGTTGCTCGATCTGAGCACTCTGCATTTTTCCGACGCGACGCTAGCGTAAGGACTTGAACGGACGATTGCTACAGCGAGACCGAGCGACGTACAACCGTGCCCATCGAGCTGAGGGTGGGGGAAGCATCTACAAGCACAGACATGTTCAAACCTGCTATGCCTGGCGTGCTTGCTGTTTGCCAATAGTAGCACCACTCCGGTTATTTAATTACCACACCTCGTATACCGTTGGACTTAATTTAAGACATTTGCTGATTTGAAACAAATGTGTGTGTGTATGCAGAAATCAAAGAGAAGTCGTTTGCAGTTTATAAAGACCATGCACCTTCGATGACTACAATCAGATACTGGTTTAATAAATTTAAGCGTGGCTGAAATTTCGCCTTTGATGAGAAGCTGTCGGGTTGTCCCATGGGGGTGACAACGGTCGATATGATTAATAAAGTTTTTGATATTGTGTTAGCAGACCGCCGGATGAAGATCAGAGAGATTGTTAATATAGTAAACATCTTAATTGAATGTGGGCAAAACGTCCTTCACGAAAAATTCAAGTATGAAAAAGCTATCGTCGAAATGGGGTCTGCTGACGATTGATCAAAAACGGAAAGCAACGTTCGGACAGATTTAAGCGCAGTACGAGTGAATTTCTGTTGCGTTATGTGATTGTAGATGAGAGATAGATACAGCACTGCACGCCACATTTAAAGAAGGAAAGTTGACTCTGCTTTCGTCAGGGTCAAGTGCAATGGAAGTTCCAGGCCTTTCATTTGAATTTACAGCTGCTAAAATTTCTCTTGACGAGGATATTTTTTGAGCAACTTTTGATTGAACTATTGGTTTAATAATGAAATTTAATATATAAAATGAGCATTTTATTAATAGGAATTGCCACTCATCGCCAATTGTGACAACAAAACTAGTTCAGTTACGGTATGAATTAGTGCTTCATCCACCATATTCGCTTGAAAAAACGGCTCGGTGGAAAGCGGTTCACGTAAAATGATGAGATTATTGTCAAAACAGGGACCTATTTTGCAGAGTTCGACAAATCTTTTAATTTGGATGGCTTAAAAAGTTGGAACATCGCTGTATAGAGCTATAAGGAGATTATGTCGAAAAATAAATTTACTAAATACAAATAAATTGCGTTGTCTTCCTTAACATAGGTATCATATCATCCTCGTATACTTATTTCATTTAAGATTCATAAAATCCCCATTTACAATTTGCACTCAAGTAGATTAGCATTTCAAACTCATTCGGCCATCTTATAAAATGTTGCAACTCAACGCGGCGTTGAACTTACAACGAGCCAAGAAGAATATCTTAGTGAATTTCACGAACGACGCGCTAATCGCTAAAAACGTGCAAACCAAACATTCTCCTTTGAGGTCACGATTCCTATCTCGCCGGCTAACCGTAAAAATTCATGCATGCATATTCAAGCGGACCGTTCCATCATTGCCGTGAACGATCACAACCAAAACGCTTCTTCGGATACGGACCGTCGAGCGCCCAAGATTAAAAGCTAATTAGCCGACTACCTTTTGCTTCGTAATATCCTCTCTAATTGAATTTAGGCGTGCAATTAGTAACACCGCGTTGTTCCGGGACCGTTTTGCGCTAGCTTCGGACAGGAAATTCTATACCACTAACACCTCCCGTTCTCTTTAATTGCTGATTATTAGTGTTAATCGGATGTGAATCTTTATTAGCGTAAGATGTACATATGTACGTGAAAAATGTGTTATGGTAGAGAGAAAAACAATTGGGGCGTGACGAGAATTTAGCAAGGAACTCTGCGAATATAATTTGAAAAATTATACGGAAGATGTTCGATGTTAACTTATTGAGATCTGTGCTAGGTTTTAAAAGTATTATGTAATCCTAAATTTCGAAGTACCTTGAGAAACAAGTACTCGAACTCGGTGGCACTGGCATTGGACGTAAATACGTTTCAATAACTAAGCTATCGTCAGCAGCAGTAAAACTGAACTGCTTCAGTTTTACTGCTGATGATGATAGCTTGGCGTCTTTGTTACTTTCTTTAGTTTTATTCAGACGAATATTTATGACTGTTATACTGAATAAGAACACCAATTTCCTAGCTCCTTCAGTACCCAGTTTATTTCTTAGTTTGTTCAATTGAGAGATGTATTTTTTCACAATTTTGTAGAAATTCTCTGTTACTGTAAAGTTGCAAATTACTTTGGTTTTGTATTGGGCACATTTACTAATAGTGTTGATGTAAGATCTAGAAGATTCCTAATATTCAATTCTCTTAATTCATTACTAAAAACGAAAGTCGGTTAGGATCGAGGCGTGACTTAGCAATGCGTCAGCATTAGAAGGGGCAGAGAGGATCGCATATGCATTCTATCGTTATCTAAGACAACGATAGAACGATGTGCGTGACCTAGCGATGCCACCTCACTCCCCCTACTAATGCTCTCAGTCACGCCTCGTTCCTAACTGACTTTCGTCATTGTTCATTACACCTGCGGGCTCTGATAATACCCAAAATGAGTGCCACCTTAAATAAAGGAAAGCGGATAATTTAATTTTACCTTCTGAGCATCAGAATTTTTAATTAAACTATTTATTTGAAAAAGAAGCAAAGAAGTACGGCCTTGAGATAAATGCGAAGAAAATAAAATTTATGGTTATAGGAAGAAACGAAGAAGAAGGTGAGGGGAAACTGTCGATAAATACGGAAGTAGGCGAGAAGTACAAGTTTGAGAGAGTAGACGAGTTTGTATACCTAGGAGTGTTAATAGAGAAAAATGGGCATGGGGAGCAGGAGATTAGAACAAGAATGACAAAAGGGAACAAAGTATGGAAGCCTCCAGAAAAACTAAATTAAGTGTATATATGCGAGCATGGGTGTTAAATAAATCTGAAAAAGAACAATTGGAAAGATGATAACGAAGAATCTTGAGAAACATTGTTCGTGAGAGGAACACGCAAGAAAGCTGGAGAAGAAGAACCAATAAAGAGATATACTCGCTGTATAAAGAACCCAAAATTACGACATTTGTGAGAGCTCAGAGACTGAGATGGCTGGGGCATATAGAGGGAATGCTAAAAGAATGGATGACCAAATTAGTCCTGTTCAGAAAGCTGATCGGGAAGAAAAAAAGAGGAAGACCGAGGGCGAGACGGTTGCAAAGAGTAGAGGAAGACTTGAAGAGCGTGGGTATAAATGGCGGAAGAGAGAAAGCAAAGAACAGAAGACAATGGACTGCTATTGTAATTGACTTTGTTGTAAAATCGAATGTAATTGTAAAATAATTTTATATGAATGCGCAAGGCCTGTTGTGCAATTTAAATGAATAAATTTGTTAGGAAGTGAAGATTTTTGCTTTTTTGCTTGATAACCGTCAGAGTTTTGCTTGAGATACGCCCTTAACTTTTCATACGCGAACAGCGTAATGTTGTGATGAATTTCAAGTGTATTACTTAGTATGGAACACTGCGTCCATAGTGAAGACGCCTTATATTTTACTGATAATTCCCCAAAGTAAACTAATATCACATTTTCGGAGAAAGAACTGGTTTTCTTACGATCACACCATTCGATAAATGATTTGCTTTCTTGAATTTTGCAGACAGAAGATTCTCGATTGTTGTTTGAGTCATTTGGGGTATTTCCGGTGGAATACAATTTTCTTCATCACTGTTAATATCCATTTTGGTGTTAATTCATCAGGTTGAACACAAAATGAAGGTATATTAATCGGTATCTACTACGTACAAGTTGCATACGTTGGAAAACATAAACAAGCAATATGGCGACACACTTGGGTGTCAAGCTAGCCGATTGTCAGCTGCAGAAAGAATTTGTATTTGAATTATAGGTACTTTTTTCACGAAAAAAATCCTGGTACTTGCAATGTAATTAAATAGGTGTAGAATTCTTAGGACAATCAAACTAAACCAACAAAATTATTTACTTCAAACATCATATTCGTTTACCCATATTCAAACGTAGATTTTAGTTGGAGTATGAATAATTTGGTTATCTCGAGTAAATGGGGCTTCCAATGGGGTTATTAAGATACTTTAAAAACCGATATAAGCAGTAATGTACACAAAACAGCTTTAATTTGCCGCTTGTAATTATACCTACAAGAAAACATCTCCGTCTCCACACAAAAATGAAATGCAACTCTAATAAATTATCAACCGATAGATGTCTTACATTAAAACTATACTCTAGAGAGAATTAGCCGTCCAACTGACCTATAACAATTTATAAAATAGGTTGGTTACGCTTAATTTTGTTTTGGATTGCGCTCGGCGGTTTCAGATCGTATGAAACTGGTTTAATATTGTCTCGCGTTAGAAAGCGCTTTCTTACCGCATCCTACCAGCTAATACATATATGATTTAAAGAGACTTTATGACCTACATGGGAAGCTCATTAATGTTAATTGAAATGGTTATTTTATCGTGCATAGTAATGTTTTAAATGACAGGAGAATATACACTACCGTTCAACGAAGTTCGGACATTCAATAAAAAATCCTAAAACATTTTCAAAATCCGTATCTAGTTAAATAAGCGAATTGCAATACCAATATTGATAAATTATATTAATCCTGCTATCAAATATGACAATTTTTGTTGAATTTTCTCCATTTGTTTGATGATGGTGCGGTAGTGAAGCTGTTTGATTGATTATATCGAAAAATAAAATGAAGCGTCATTCAACGCAGGCTGAAGCAATTCAGCCAGCTACCTTACTCGAAGACGGCAGAACTCAGCGTTACGTTACTGAACTCCTTAATGTTGTACGAGGTGCGATTTGGAAACTGTGGGAGCGATATCGCCAAATTGAACCTGTTACGAGAAGACGTGGACAGGTCCGCCCAAGATCAACTACGGCTGTGGGTGACCGATTTTTAACAATTCAGGCTCTTCGCAACTGTACAACAACAGCACGGATTCTGCAAAATGACCTTTCTGCAGCTAAGGGCGTGCGTATTTCAGACCAAACTGAGAAATCGGTTGCGAATAGCCAATCTACGCAGCAGAAGGCCAGTTAAAAGAGTAAAGCTCACAAGAAACCATCGGCATGCGAGAATGGTGTTTGTTCGAAAACATCAATATTGACAATTAAGGCATTGGAGTCGAATAACGTTTTCAGATGAATTCCGGTTTAAACTATGGGTAAATGATGGTTAGGAGTATGGAGAAGGCACCATGAACGATATATACCATCTACAATTCAAGAATCAGTTGCTTTTAGTGGTGGATCGATAATGATGTAGAGAGGCATCTCTATAGACAACTGTACTGAACTTGTCATTGTCAGAAATGGATCTCTGACGGCACAGGATATATCGATGGAATTTTAGAGCCTCACATCCAACCTCTGGCAGATGATGATAGAGAGCATTTGTTATTTATGCAGGGTAATGCCCGACCTCACGTGGTCCAAGTGGTAAGGGATTATTTTCCATTTCACAATATTACCAACAAGCATGGCTAGCAGACTTAACCCCCGTAGAACATCTCGCATCCCTTTCTTAAGGTTTTTTTGGTCACAAGTTTAAAGCAAAAACCTCTCTTTGAAATATATTAATTTGGCCTATGCTTGTTGTGTTTCAATTTCTTTTACACCTATTAAGTACGATGTTATGGTGAACGAGCTACCATTAGAGGTATCAATTCAACACAAGTAGATGTGCTTTAAAGTAATTACACTTTGTTGTAAATAACAATGAAGCGATTAACTTCTTCTTAAAGAATTTCCGGGAATGGTTAATATGATATGCTGATGACGTTTGTACACAAATACGATAATTTATCTATAAACAGTAAACCAATATAACAGTTTCTTTTTCTGCTTCTTGTCTTGCAATATCATTTATTTAAATAACACACAAACCGTGTTCTTGGAATTGAAGATTGCCTCGTCCATTCCACACAATATTTACAAGAGTGCATAATATCTGTACGCTCAAGATGCAATGCACCAAACGACAATTTTCCAGCGAACGACATTGATAAAACGATCGTCCGCTTACCAGCCGAGCGCGGTACATTCCAGAGTTCATTAACATACTTTCAGTTTATAAATAAATCATAAAGCTGAATACAACTCTTGACCTATCGCAAGTGCGATAAACGACGGCCTGAACTTAAAACCGCGTGGAATTTCTGTACGAGAGCCTTTCAATTGTTGTAGTTGGTTGTTGTCGTGATTGTTTGAAGATTTAGCGACTTGAGAATCTGAAATTTAAGCTCCATTTGTCTCCATATTAGTTGCGATACGTAAATAACGCTTGCGGTCATATCGGATTGCATTTAGGTATGGTTTTTGGTTACAAACGGATTGTTTTTGTAAAGGCGAATGCTAAATCCAATTACCTACTTCCAAGAAATCGTTTTATTGACGGATACACTGAATCGGCGATAATATAAAACTGGTTTTACGTTATTATTGTGTACAATGGGACATACACCATTGTTCATAAGTTTAAACTTGCTTGCAATATTTAATGTTGAATCTTTGGAACTACGTCGAAGGCAAGCTGAGTCTAGATTCCTATTTTAATTTACTCAATAATGGTTTTGATGCTAACATATATTAACTTTCTCGTTCCTCGTCCTGCGTCTAGACAAACAAATCTATTTTACTCTGCGCCCTGAAGTAACATTGACATCAAGTCTCCATTATGCAGAGTTTATAATAATTTCCATAAATAATAAATAGTCTATGTGGACACCTGCTTCTTGCTTTGTGTATGTATTTTTTTAAAATTTTGATGTATTAGTTATAATTTGAATTTGTAATTTAGATAAGGTCTTTTTAATTTTTTTTTTAATTATCTTACAAATCCCTTGTAAATGGATATTTTTGTTTGTTGGGCAATAAAGTATCATTATCATTATTATACCAGTTTGACAGGATAGCATTCGGATTCTGTGGTGGTCCATCCATTAACATAATTTCTCATAAAATTTAAATATTAAAATTAATATTGCTAGAAATATTAGACATTAAATCACAATACATAAAAATCAAAAGTGCTTCACCTTTGAAGTACATAACCTCAAGCTAAAAAACTCATTTTGTACAATTTGATTTCCATCGAACTCAGAGTTAAATTGATTGCAAAACAATTTTTAATTCCTTTAGAATAATTTTATTCATGAATGCTGTCAGATCTCGTTTGTAGGTATTTTTACTCGAAGATCTCTGTGTTTACTAACTAGTCGAGTCTCCAATTTAATTTATGTATTTTCTTGTTGTCTCATTTCTTTTAAAGAGTCTTGTAGCTTTTGGATCAAATATATCTCATTTCCTTAGCTTGGTTTAACTCATTTCTCTCAAATAGCTTGAAAATAAACGACTTCAAAGCGTCTTTTCTCGATACCGGCATTGGAGTGCCTCAAGGCTCTGTTTTAGGCCCTATATTTTTTAATATGTATGTATATATAAACCATTTACTATTAACCTTATCCTACTCACGGGATATAATCCTTTATGCTGTTATGATCAGGAACGCTGAGAAGATATTTAGTGATATTTTCACCGGAGAGTTGGCGCCATGATACACGAAAAATAATAGTTTTTTGTATAGTTATGTCATGTTTTTAAATCAATATGTATTGTGTTCACAATGTGTATATTCGTCCTGTAATTGGGTTTACCTGTTAGACAATAAACATTATTATTATTATTATTATTATTATTATGACGTAAGTATGCCTGAAAATTCTTCTAATGTACGAGGAAGGTGCCATAAATTCTCGGCCTGATATAGAAAAAATAAATTTTGGTGAAATATAACAATTTTCATTTTTCAATACCATTTCCCCTAATTGCAATACATTTATTACAACGATCAATTAATAATTCTATACCCTTGTATAAATAATCTAAAGTTTTCCCCTCAGAATGTTGTATTACCCCTTCTTGCAACTCACTATCGTCCTTAAAACCACGTCCTCTAAGGTCTTTCTTTAAATGAAAAAATAAAGAATAATCACTTGGAGCTGGACTATGCGGTGGATGTACCAATTCTTGAAAGCCGCATTCGCGGATGGCACCTTGTGAAATGGCAGCAGTATGGACGGGTGCATTGTCGTGTCATCTTTTGTCAATTTTCCTCATTTTGCACGAATATTGTCCTTCAATTTATACAGCAAAAACGCATATGTGCTGTTGATAGTAGTATTCCGCTCTTTAAAGTCAATGAGTAAAATACCCTCACAATTCAAGAATATTGCGGCCATCACCGTTTTTTATTGGTTGAACGACTTTCGCCTTTCTGGGACTAGGTTCATCGGGTCGCCGCTATTCCATCAATTCCTTTTTGGATAGAGGATCATAATACAGAACCATTGTTTCATTCCCTGTTACCATGGACTCCAAAATTGGTTTTGGGTCGTCTCTATACATGTTTAAAAATGGGCGCGCACATTCGACCCGACGTTCATGTTGGACAGCAGTAAGAACGTTTCCCAAACGGAAACATTTTGCCCATTTTTATATATATATATGTGCAACTATGACGCAACGAAGTTTGAATACGCTCGAATCTGTATAAGCTTGCCAGGTCGAGGATTGATGGCGCCTACCTCGTACCTCAGTTGCTGTGTGAGGTACAAATCATATTTTCTAATATTTGCACGTGGATGACATACAAATATTAACAAAGACAAAATTATAATAAAATTAAATTCATTTTGAAAAGTAATTTAGGTAAAAATCTAAATTGGTCGATAGATATAGCAACTTACTGTAATGCTGATACTATGAAAACATTTTATTGTTAATTTTGTAGCTTCCATGCCTTATAGCATAATTAATTGGGGCATGTCATCCGACATTGATAGAGTTTTTAAAATTCAAAAACGGTCTCTTCGGACAATTTTTGATTTGAAATATAAAGACTCGTGTAAGAACATTTTCAAAAATAACTCCATCTTCACTGTTTACGATCTGTTTGTTTATAAAGCACTGCTATTTTTTTTTAAATACAGGGACGATTTTTCCCGATATAATTACACACATGAATACCATACTTCTACCTCCTCCTCACAAAAAAACTTTTTTATGAAAAGGGTCATCACTAGAGCGGGCCAAGAGCGCCACGCGCCAGGTTCGCAATCAGGCTGCCGGGCGCATATATGTATGTAAACATAGGTAATTTAAATATGTAATTATTAGGACGAGGACCAAAACCACTGTCTATTACGTCGTGAAGACGCGCAAATATACACCTGCAGTTTGGGTGTTCGTTGATAAATAGGGCGTTGTTCACAGTGGGCCACTACAAAAAAAAAGTTCATTCATCGACGGCTACGAACTAACAGCGCGCTTATTCATTTACGGATGACGCGCTCTATTCATCAACAAATGACGAGTCTGCAGATGTTACGTTTGCACCACTTCGTGGCATACTAGAAACAAGCGTCGGTGTGCTCGCTTTAGTGATTATGTCTAACGTAACTATTAAAAATAAACGGCCATTACCTATGAAAGTTAATAAATTTCTTAGTGAATTTGTGGATTTACACTACAATGGGAGTACAATTTTCTGTAAAGTTTGTAAAAAGAAACTACTGTGCTGGAGCAAACGTGATTGTGAAAGACATAAATAGCGCACACCACAGAAATAAAAGAAATGGTGTGTCACAACAACGTCAATTTCAATTAGAATTGCTTTTAACGTTTATGGTATGTGGTCTACCACTTCGTATACTTGATAAAAAAGCATTTCGAAAATTCTGGGGTACATACAATACCGAGTGGATACTACCATCTCGGACAGCGTTACGGAGAGATATTCCACGAATACGTGAGGACATTAAAAATCGAATTAAAGCCGAATTAAAAGATAAACAGCTGTGGCTATGTCTTGATGAGACGACAGATTGCAAAAAAAATTCTATTTTGAATATAATAGTGCGCCTATTAGATCCTATTAAACCAAATTTTGCAATTCTATTAGCCAGCAGAAGATTAAAACAGTGTACTAGTAAAGCAATTACGGCCGTAGTTCTCGAAACGTTGCAAAAATTTCAAGTGTCAACCAGTCAACTGTTGTTGTTCATGAGCGATGGTGCAGTAACAATGTGTAGTGTAGGCCGTTCCCTTAAAGAAAAGTGTGAAGGACTTTTACATGTTACGTGTAAAGTCCATGCTTTACATCTTGTGGCACAAACTATTCGAGAGTGTTACCCGGAGGTGGATGCATTAATAGCAAACACAAAAAAAGTGTTTCTCAAAAGTCCTAAGAGGACTAGGGCATTTCACAGGTTATGCCCTGGTATTCGAGAACCACCACAGCCCATTCTTACGCGTTGGGGAACGTGGTTAAAAGCCGCTTTTTATTATAATGAACATTTTCAAGAAGTCAAATCCGTTATTTTGCAATTCGTCCCTGCCGAAGCTAGAGCTATTAGGATGAGCCAGAAGGGATTTCTCGATATTTCTGTTGAAACACATCTAAAGAATATTAGCAACAATTACAAAGGGTTAGTAGACGCGATAGAAAATTTGCAAAATTCTGGATTGTCGTTGGTAGAATCAGTGCAAGTCGTGGACGAAGTTAGTACATTGTTACATAGTATAAACAATGCAACAAGTGGACGAGTTTTAGCTAAGTTCGATAGTGTTTTAAAAAAGAATCCGGACTACACGAGATTAAGACAAATGTGCGATGGGGCATCTGCAGATTCCTTGACTAAGTCTAAAGATTATTTTAATTACGCCTGTCTTACTTCGGTAGACGTGGAACGGTCGTTTTCGAAATATAAGAACATTTTTTCGTCTCGGCGAACATCCTTCACCAAGGCAAATGTGGAAACTTATGTGATGGTGCAACTTTTTAAACAAGCCTATCCGCATTATTAAGAAGGATAGAATTTATTTATTATATCTTTATTTACAGTTACATTATTAAGTACAACAGAATAAAAAAAGCGTTCAGTTTCTCAGTTATTTCCTTATTACATCCCATTTACAACGCATACCGTTTTCAATCAAATAAAAAATCATAATGAAAATAAAAACGCTCTAATTACTAAACATTATTATTGCGTCAGCTTTTATTTTTTTACTCTTGTGTATTAATTTCGAAATATCACATATCTGCTGTGACTCACATATACGCTATTTACAATAAGCGGCCGTTGCGCCTGATTCCGATTCTGTTGGATGGCGCAATTTGGCCCGCTCTAGTCATCACTCATCATTTCATTGATTGTACATTTTATAATAGTTCATCATCCAAATTGAAAAAAATGTTATCAATTTTCATTTATTTAAAAAATCTAAAATGTTATTGGTTAGAAATGAATTTATTCATAATTTTTAGTTTTAAGTATTAAGTCCATTTTCCTTTCTATGACTTATTGCTGTTGTTACAAACATTTACTTAAATGTATATATGTTTTTGAAATAAACTAGCTTATTATTATTATCATTATCTTTTTGATAATGTATCATAGTACACGTTTTAGTAATAATATAATATCATATTGTCAATCAATTAATGATTGTCAACTGATAGTTATAGTGTGACAATAATCTTAAGGAATTTTTATAGAAATGGTTCTAAATTCATTTGTAATCAACTTTCTTTTTTCCTTTTCAGAATCACCTACACAACCTCCTACAACAATGAACGGTCTCAACGGACACACTAACGGAGATTTGAATGGATGTGGCGATATCATCACTCAGAACCAACAAAGAGGGTGCTGGACCATTGGCTTGATCAATTCTAAATACAAGTACCTTACAGCAGAAACCTTTGGCTTTAAAATTAACGCGAATGGTGCATCATTAAAGAAGAAACAGATCTGGACATTAGAACCAGACACTTCCTCAGGAAATGATAGTAAGTACACAGAGAATTTTGGGATAACAAACCTTTGAATTTTTAAAATAATAACAATTTATACTAAAGATTGCAATACATTTATTTAATCTAGTAAATTATGTAGTTGCTTTAACAAAAAATATAATTACACTTAACATAAAATGTTGCTCTCATATATTTTACTATATTATGTTGTTATTTTAAGTAATATTTTCCCCGTGTTTGCAACCAAGATGTAGAAAAAGACGCTGAATACTTTTCCTTGAAGAATATTTAATACAATGCTTAATATAGCTACAAATCAATTAATATTAGATGTAGATAACAATGTCGTAAGACAATGTAAGAAATTTATTAGAATTACGTGACAGGAGTTTTTGATTCGTACCTTATATGAAGGAAGAACTCGTACAGAATAACAAACTTTATGTAATATGTTGGCTAGTAACTACTATGTTATATTAACGTATATAATGTTTGACGTAATAATTCCTTTAATAATTTATTGCTTGATGCATTTAAATTCTTTGCCTTGAAACGGTTTCGAAATCAATATTTAGTGTAAAATACGTAGGATAAATTATTGTCAATTTAAGTCATCAGTGAAGTTAAGCATTATTTGGAATTTTTACGAACCTGAAATTTTTAAAATTTACTGCTATCTTTAGAATGATACTCACATGGAAAGGTAACCACCCCGCTCTTCTAGAATTTGATGAAACGTGGTTTGTAGACCTTATAGGACCGTTTTGGCTGAGAAACGCTTTTGGAGGTTAGAATTAAAGCTGACTTCGTCGGTATTAAATGTATTTCGCACTTCCTACTCATTCAATTTTGGCTTCATGAATCGTGTCTTCTACAAAAGCATTTGCTGTGGTTCTCAGTTCATTATCATCATTTCCACACGAGCGACTTACAAGGTTATTTTTCTTGAAATTATTCTGTGTGTCCTTTTGAAATTGTAGCATTTATTTATGAGAAGCTTAAAGCTTGATCTAACTGCACCTCTTCGTTTGCTTCTAGAGCCCGAAAATCGTCGGATATCCATCTCATGAACGATTAAATTCATATCTAAACTAGCTACAAACTTATTAAACACATACTCCGAATTTGTCAATAACTTATCCCTTCTTGTACCACCTTTTTGTAATAACCCTTCCTTTCTAGATAATTGTCGCTGAAATTTCACTATTTTAAAGCGATTTTGTACGTCTTCTAATGCCAACCTTCGTTTCTTCCGACTTAGCCAATATTCAACTACTTCTCGCTTATATTCTCAACTAATACAGGGTGGGGCAGAATGGAAGGGCGTTTTTTAAATGAGAAAAACTTAGGTATTTTTAATTACGAAAAATGAAAGTTGAAGATGTTACCATTTAACAATGAAAAAGTGATATTATGTTCTGAAAATTATGTCAGATAGATGACGTCCGTTTTCTGCAATGCACTGCTGTAGTCGTTCCTCGAAGTGCCGCATCACCCTTTCACACAAGTCGATGTCAATTGTTCTAACTTGTGCCGTGATGGCTTCTTTTAACTGTCGCAGATTTTTAGGTTTATCGATGTAGACCTTCGCCTTTAGGTGTTCCCATAAAAAATAATCAGCAGGTGTGAGGTCAGAGGAACGAGGTGGCCATGGCACATCACCGAAACGGGAGATTACGTGTTCAGGAAAAATGCGACGCACAACTTCCATTGAGGCTCTCATTGTATGTGCTGTGGCACCATCTTGTTGGAACCAAATATTTCTTGTGTTAATTCTGCGTCGTTGCAATTCTAGGATCAAAAAGTTTTCCAATATGAAGTTACAGTTGCTCCTCTTGCATCTTCAAAAAAATAAGGTCCGATCACTCCAAGACGGCTTAGAGCGCACCAAACCGTGATTTTCTCACTGTGAATTGGGCGTTGATGCAGTTCACGGGGGTGCCCAATATCGATAATTCTGTTTGTTAACAGAACCGTTCACATGAAAATGAGCCTCATCGCTCGTCATTATTACTGGTTCATTTTCATCAGCAGAAATTATTTGCATTCTTTCAGCGAGCTGCTGGCGTTGTGCAAAATCTCCTTCATTCAGTTGCTGGACAACCATAAGCTTATAGGGGTGAAAGTGCAGATCTTGGTGTAAAATTCTGCGAACTGTTTGACTACTCATTCGGACTGTTGCAGCCCGTTTCCGCACAGAGCGCTCTGGACTTTGATTTACTGCTTGTCTCACCCTTTCTACAGAGGCTGGTGTCCTGACATTTCGGGGGCGACCTCGAGGTTTCGGATTCATTGCTGATGCCGTCAATATAAAATTTTGTACCCATCTGTTAATTGTGTCACGTTTTGGAACTAAACCGTTACGACCAATATTGAAACGTTGACGAAAGCGCTGCTGCACGACAATAACAGACTTGCCCGATTTTAGATACTCCTCAACTGCGAACGTACGATGCTCTCTCGTCCAGATAACCATTGTAACGAACGGTAAGCTCTCCTGAATCGAACGACGCCAACTGTGATCCTCTAGCCCCTCCCCTTCACATGTATTACCCGTTCTAAAAACACCCTTCCTTTCTGCCCCACCCTGTAGAACCTCCTTCTGCATCGCTGGTACAGATTTCTTCCGATTCTTGTGAGGGTTGAGTATCTTTCCTTGTCAGTAATATGAATTTTCCACCTGCACTGGTACAAGTCTATCTTACTACACCTAATTTACCCCCAACATCATTCGTTGCAAAAACTTGTTAGTATATTTAGAACAGGATTAAGAACAAAAACTGTGTCAAATTAATTATAATTGTTGGGATATTTATTTTTTAGGCAAATCTGCAAAATGTTCATTGATAAAATTTAAATTAATTTGTAGAGCTGAATTCTGCAAAATGGTTATCTATCCTCATTTAAATTTTTTACAATATTTCTAACTGCCCAACTCACATTACTACAATAGCATAAACATTAAGGTTACTCATTTAAGAACCTTTCTTGCTATTAGATATGGTCTTGCTGGTATATCTGGTTGTAAAACACCAATAACGTCAATGAGATTTCTACCTCATGTATCCATTATTTTGCCTGAATTGACCTAAAATGTCTAAACAAGAGTTTTTGCAACATTTATGTAGGCAATTTTTGATGGAATAACTTCTATTGCTTCACGGGCAAATGTCTTCTGTTATGTTAAAGGCTTGCACTGGTTTTTGATCCTTTAAAGTTTTCAGTATCACGTGGTTAAAACTGTCGGGAAGACGACTCTTTTCAAAAGAGTTACATTTTTCGGAAAGTTTAGCCGTCATCTCAACAGTTAGTTCCTAACAACCGCCATACTCCATGGTGTTTTTAGTATCTACTGCAAGTTTGTTGAAAACCATTAGTAATAATTTGGCCCATAAACCACTTTCCTCGGTAATCTGGTAGAAATGCCACAGGTGGTTTACGAAGATTTCGCAGGAAAATGGGTTTGAAAGCAGGCTCATTAAAATCAAAGCGAACCATAATTTCACCAGCAAATTTGAAAGAACAAGTTTTGTAATTGACGTCGCGAAATTAAGAGGATCAAGGATTGATGTCCCAGTTTCTCCAGAAAAATCAAAATATAGCCACTAGAAATCAGTAGTGTTGTGCAATATCAAAACGACTGCGTTATTATTTGCGAATAAAGGCTCAGATTGAAATTGAATAGTTATCCCATGTTTTATAGACAGATCAAGCCCATTCTTCTCTTAATGGTGGGGTCAATACTTAAAACTGTCGAATATGGTCAACAGAAAATTCACAGGCAATCATTGAGGAAAGTCTTCACGACAAGAAAGTCACTGTTTGGTGCGACTTCTCAGTTAATTTCAACATTGGTCCGTATTTTTTCGAAGAAATACAAAATCACGAGGTCATAACTGCAACTGTTACTGGTGAACGATATCTGGAAATGTTAAGAGATTATGCAAATCCACAGTTGCAAAATGAGGACGCAATTGAAAACATAATTCTTATGTTGGATTGAGACTTATTAACTGTGTTTCTCAAGATTGTGTTTAAAAGTAGATATTTTGACAATTCATGGTCACCAAGATCACCTCATCTGAACCTAGTGGATTTTTGCCTTTGGGCATATTTAAAAAAAATTGTGTTTAAAATACGATCAAAACCGCTGGAATTTAATTTGGGGGAAGGGTTGCAGCTTTTATACCACTAAAATGGCGGTTATGTCGAACAGTTGCGGTAAACAGTGTTGAACATAGAAAATCTTATTATTCAAGAAATTCAGCTTCTATTGACTCTTGTTGTTGGCTTAATTTGTTAAAATTGTATAACTTGAAATATATCCATTGCTTTATGATAACCTTGTATATCATATTCCATCATTTAACATTCTTCTACTTTGTTGCAGCATGTGTTTATCTAAAATCGCATCTCGACAAATACCTCGCCGTCGACTCCTTCGGCAACGTTACATGCGAAAGCGAAGTGAAAGAACCCGGTTCAAAGTTTCAAGTGACCGTCGCCGAGGACAACACCGGCCGTTGGGCTTTCCGCAACGTCGTCCGCGGCTACTTCCTTGGCTCTAGCGCAGACAAATTAACTTGCACAGCAAAGGCGCCTGGCGATTCCGAATATTGGCATATCCATTTGGCCGCACGACCTCAAGTGAGTCATTTCTATTCTAAAATTATGCCTATCCTGATTCAATTTAGATCTATGGAAATAGAAAGCTCATGGTTTCGGTATTTTTGCAGGTAAATCTCCGTTCTGTCGGACGGAAGAGGTTCGCCCACCTATCGGAGAACTTGGACGAGATCCACGTTGATGCCAACATTCCTTGGGGCGAGGACACGCTTTTCACTTTGGAATTCCACGCGGACGAGGACGGCAAATATGCTCTGCACACCTGCAATAATAAATACTTATCAAACGGAGGTATGTTGGAGATAATATGAGATGACGCGTATTTCCAGGTGTTGTGAATGCAGCACATTGCGGAAGTTTGTATGCTTATTTAGGGATTCTGAATGTTGTTGAGCATTTTTAGTTTGTTTTAAATTCCGAAAGTCGTTTATCACAGGTCCATTTTCTTTTCGAGTTCATAACAAACACAAAATTTAGTAACTTTCCCAAATTTAAGCCTACCCCTCCAATAATGAGTGAGATCAAAAATAAATTACGCTCATAGTAGATTATTTTTTCTATGGAAAAAGAGAATTATTAGGTATCCAGCAGGCATTGATAGTAAACAGCGGTATAGACATTATTTCCTAAACTTGAATATTCTTCCCCTTTGCTGCGATCCATAACCAAGTTTGGCGGACGAAGCTTCTAACAGCCACAACTCGTGCATGCTCTGTTGCGTAGAATTGCTGCTAACGTACGGGTGATGCATTCAAGCGCTTTCTATTTTCATTTGCAGTTGTCTTGTTTATGTTACAATATTAGCGACGCGACAGATAAAAAACAGCTTAATAGTAATTGCAAAACTTCCAACCTTGTGTTTTGTAAAAGATTTCACAAAAATATAACAGATTTTTCGCACAGAGTAATGATAAATGAAACTATGAATTGAAATCATACGCAAAGCGGTGATAAAGTGGGATGGTAACTACACAAGCGAACGCTGATACGTACACGAGTCGCGTGGAATTTCTGCCAAACCTGTATATAAGCTTGTTATCTATTTTTATAAAAAATAAATCTAATTTTTTGTGTAACAACGATATTCATCAGTATAATATACTATGTAGATCTATATTTAATTTCTGTGTATCTCCTTATTCTTTAATTTTAGCAGGAAGAAGTCTCCGAATTGTATTGATTACGCCACCTTAACTCTTTGCCTCAGTATCTGAAATCAATTTCAAATGTAAAACGCTTTAAGCAGGCGTATGGAAGACTTTTCTTGTACATACATCACTAAAGGAACTTTTGGAATTTAATTGCTTAAAAAGTAAAAATTAAAGATTCTTGGGTTTTATCAATTTTGAGAGTAAATTTTATTATTTTATTATTACAGTCAACTTTAACTTCTTTATATTGATTTATGCTGTAAATCTCCTGATTACTATTAAAAAAAAATAACTAGGAAAACATGTAATGATGGAAATTAACTTCTGCCTGAGGATGAGCTGATATTACCTCGAAACCGGTAGTATTGTGTTATTAAAGAGTTATTGTGAGAATTACACCTTTTCCTAGTTATGAGTTGCTCACACAAAGTCATCTTGGATCGATTACAAAATATATTAGTAGATTAGTCCCATTGTTAGGTTCCAATTAATTTGAGATTTGAAATTTTTGTCCAATGCTCGATAACTTCATATGGAGCTTCTCTATTTGAAGCACTTTCTTTTCAAAACCAGTATTTTAAAGCAGCGCTTACGCTTCTTTACATTCTTATGGACACTAAAGGATCCATATGATACATGAAGGGTGTCGTTTGCTACTCTCAAATCACCTATCATTATTCTGTTTTCTGTAAGTTCAACTGGTACCTGTAGTTTTTTTGGTTATTGTCTCGATTTATTTCGTACAAGGTACCCATGTTCCTTTCAAATTTTCAAAAATACAATAGACATTTTACTGGTTTCTTTTTTGAAAGCATTTTTTTATATATTTTTTCATTATTACATTACAGTTATACCACCCATTGACTTTGGGCAATCGTCAATCAAGTTAATTTCAAATTGAAGCTAATTTTCGGCATTTATAATATTTACGTTCTACGAAGAACAAAGTTGAACCAGTATAAAATTCAGTATAAAATTTACTTTTTGTATTATTCATTGAAAGGATTCTTCACAAATACATTTATATTACCAAATATTTATTCGGATAAATGATGGAGGATCGGACCAATGTAAATATTTGCCATTTACTTAACGTTTGTATTTACAGGATGACACAAGTACAATCCTAACTCAAACAAAGAACCTATCGAACAACATCTAATTGTTTACTCACAAACGCTTGCATACTGCTTAAATTATGAAATATTTATTGAAAACATATGTATGTATTCTTTTTTATGAATGCAGGAAAATTGGTCGACACATGTAACAAAGACTGCTTGTTTTCCGCCGAATACCACAGCGGACAGTTAGCCCTGCGTGACAGAAACGGCCAGTACTTGAGCCCGATCGGTTCTAAAGCTGTACTTAAAACCCGTTCCAACACTGTAACCAAAGATGAACTCTTCTCGTTGGAAGACTCCCTTCCACAAGCTAGCTTCGTTGCGGCACTCAACTCAAGATATGTTTCCGTCAAACAAGGTAGGTTTGTATCTATTTCTTTTGTAACAAAATTAACATTCGCTACATTTTTTAAACAAATTTTGTATCGAAATAATATAGACATATTTACTTGCTGTGAAAAGATGTCCTAACATTTTTTTGTACTTTAGAATGTTATTAATACATATGACTTGCGATGATATAAAAATATTTTATGAGCTGAAGTATTTGTTAATGTAGCAAACATATGTTGCACAGATGTGTATTAAATTTGTAAAAAGTGTACGTGGATTTTAGCAGAAGTTAAACGTAGTACCGTACGCTTCAAAATATTATGATTTTGGGGTAAAATTAAAAAAAAAACAGTTGGTAATGTTGGCAATATTCTTTAATTACATGTAACATGTACAGTACCGTTCATGGAAGTTCGGACAAGCTGACAAATTATATTAACTGTTTAGGAAAAAATTTTAAAATTATATAATATACATTTCTGTGAGGAATTGTTAAAACTAACCTTTTCTGGAAGCCTTTTACCAATTTCCAGGTAGTATTTGTCTATTATAAGACCGTTATCATGAAATATATAATTATGTTGGAAATCCCCAATAATTACAGTGACAATAAAGCTTTATAATAATCCCTAGGAGGGTTAGCTGATTTTAAAGACATTCCACACATTTTCAATTGGGTTTATTTCTGGTGAATTGCCTGGCCAAGGTAGTACACGCAGATTTTTAGATCCAAGGCAATGAACCAATATAACCACTATTATTCTCAATAGCATTAGGCGAAGCTATCAAAGAAGCTAAGAAAAGAATGAAACCACTGAAAACAGGATACTGGAGGATACAACCGACTTATCCGAATGAAGTGTTGTTTGCGGATGATATGGCTTTATTGGCTGAAACATCGACAAGACCAAAATAATGATAATTTCAGGAGAAGGTAAAACACACAACATAAAACAAGGAAAAGAATTTTTTCGAACAATTTTTTATTAAAAATAAAAAATTCCGCCTTATATTATGAATATACCAATTTAAATAATTTTTCCAATTTTATTAGAGAATGTACTGCAAGACGGGTTTTATTTCATCGAAAACCAAATCCCGAAACATTCAATTCCACACCCTAGTATTCGTGAGAATCGAACTAATTCGCCGAGTATCGATTTCACGCGTGTAAATAACACAACTCCTCGCAACAGATCCGGTTATCATTCTCATGCGCTGAATTATTATTCTCTCGGGCTTCTGTACACTACGCCGGCTAGTTCACGCCGTAAAGCACGCGTTCCACTTTCGTGGATTCGCAAATCTCGAATAACGGCGTCGTCCGGTTCTTTTAAGGTCGGTTCGCGCTTCGCAGATGTTGCTTGTGGTCTGAGGATCTTCTTTTTTTCTCTTGCCATCCCATCTACCCGACAATAAACTGCGTACAACGTCAAGGTCAGGTTTCACCTCGTCTTCGAAGCTAAGTATACGCTGGAATACTGAATGCGAGTGAATCTTTGCTGTAATTAGGGCTCTGACTGACTGACTGACAATCGCGTTGGTGGGCGATGGTCTGTTCGACTGTAATTGGTGGTTGCGATGTTACGTGATGTATGATTTGCAAAGAAGTCTAGCTGGGTAATTGGCGATGTGACACTATGACATTAAAGGGAGAAACGAATGGCCTTTTAGTATCAATTGCATGTTAGGGTTAGTTCTTTTTAGAATATTCAGAGAGAAGCACTTATAGTTACATGTCAACTGATTCCAGTAGAAGTCGTGTCTTGTAGCGCAAAATAAATAAAATAGAGGGGAAAAGATGCATTAAACTTCCATAAAAAACAACTTTTAGCGTGATCCCACAAAAATAAGAAGAGTTATTAATGTTTATTGGTAAATTTTTACCGAAAAATCAAAATTTACTAAAAGTTCAAATATCTTAAAATCCATTAGATTTTGGCCTAAGGTAAATGTGGCTAATATGGTTCCTAAAGACCCCGCCTATCGGCTGTTCAAAACTTTATATTGTTGTACCAAACACCCTATATATATATGTGTCACTCGTTTAAATTGACTGGGCTAGGAAAAGAATAGCTATTACTACAACTTGTTTAATGTAAATAATATTAAATAAAAAAAAGAAATTAATAATAATGACAAGATTAACTTAGGGATTGACGTTGGTGGCCACTACGTTCGATCTAACATCGATCATACATATAAATGCAAATCATTCAAGTTACTCACATAGAATGTACAAATAAAAACAAGAAAATAGTATTTGTTAGAGTAATTTGCAGTAAAATAAAAGAAAAGCAAATATCCATTGGAGGATATTTAAAAAAAGGAAAAATAGAACGTAAATTGCCAAAAATTTAGTAAATTTTTAAATAAGAATGTAGTAATAATAAAAAGTTCCTAAAGTATACCCATACGTGAAATTGCTTAAAGTCAAGTTAAAACAAAAAAATAAACAAGTTCGAATTGTGAACTGAAACAAATAAAAAACAATAACGGTAAGTCTGGACTCTGTTCAGCTGGAGCTTATTGTGCTGTCGTGGTCGAATGGCAGTAAATCGGCGCTAGTCCTGCCCCCGGGTTGAGTAGGACATATGGACATACCAACGCAGCAAAAGTTCTACCCTTCAGTGGATTTCGGAAAATAGGCTTCACGGTAACCCAACAAAAACAAGCCTAAATGTGGAAAATAACGATCTGTAAGCATAAACCTAACGAAATTTGATTAAAATAATTAATTATCTCGGTTAGATGGAGGGTTTGCTAGCCAATGATCGAAGATTACTAAGACTGGCGTGCCGTTGTAAAAAAAAATGAATATATCCAATAATGTCGGTGATGGTTATTAAAACAAACGAATTGGACCCATTCATAGTACTTAATTATCGTAGAGGCTAACTGCCACAGCAGATTTCCGCAAGAGTACCTTCTTAGTTGACTGCCAACACCAGAAAAGAGAACGGGGTTAATTACCAATAAACGAACATCGTGCATTTTATTGCAATGAACTTAGGTAAATTTAGTTACAAAATAGAACCAAAACAAAAAAAATAGAGAAGGAAAGACGTGATGAAAATTGTTCAATTACCAACCCCAGATCTTAGGGAAATACGATAGTCGGAATACAGAGTTTATGACATTCAGCATGATTCCAACTGAAAACTTACCTATTATCTCAGAATAATATTTCTTGGTATTTTCGGCAATACATTAAAGACATTATTAACCATACCATGTGTGATTCATGTTATTTCAATTTCTTTTAATGAACAACCTGTATATTTTACAAAATATAATAGAGTTCTTCAAAAATTATTTTTATAAACATTTCTTTATATCTAAAATATGTTTTTCCTTAGTAAATTAAATATGATGCTATTCAGATCAGTTTTTCGTTAAAAACATAATATGCTGTGATGAAATACTATAAACTTTTGTTTTGCTAAAGATATTCAGTCTGGCGTAAATTTAAAAATATTAGAAAGGATCCTCAATCTGCTCATTTGTCGCACTCCCAAATAAATTGCATTCTTTAAAATAATAAAATCTGAACTTAATAGCGAAACGGTATTCCGATTATTGTTCGTGTTAATTCGGAAAACGAACTGTACCCAACATAGCAGGCTAACAAGCACAGGCGTATGTCCCAAATTTAAGAATTTTCATTTTCATGGTGATCATATTTGACTCCCACTTGTACTAAGGTAATAATCACAAGAACGTTTACAGAAATACCAAAAGCAGATACAACACGAAGTAAATACAGTGAAGTTCGTATATAACGAGCTGGGAATATAACGAGCGCTTGGTTGTAACGAGCAAATTAAAAAGTTCCCGTCGGAATCCCACATAAACACATGTATTGCTGTTCTGTTATAATGAGGTCTGATATAACGAGTGCTCGCATATAACAAGGGTAATTTTTGGACCCGGGCAACTTTTCGGTCGGCTATAACGAGGCGGCGACGAAGCGACGAGGATGCGTGCGCCGTTTTCGACATGCTGGCCTTAATGTCGATGCTGATTTCACGGAAGACGACATAATTCCTGTCGCCCAATGGTTCTTGATACATAAGGATGAAGAATGTCAGACGTAGATGATCTGTCCAAATGGGGACAAAGCAACATTTCGGAATTCGATCATATTGATCTACGAGAATACGGCAGGATAGATGAAAACATTGAAGTATTCGAAGTTCCTGACGATATTCAAATTATCCAATCCATCATTAGTCAACCAGATGAGGACATTGACGAAGAAGATATCGCAACTGCAGAAGACGGGGATGAGGAAACAGAAATCCCTACGACACAAGAAGCTATGGATGCTTTGAACACCATAATGTCGTATGTGCAGTTTGTTCTCCCTGAAGAAGAACAGTTTTTGAATGTCGCAGATAAATTGGAAGGAGTTTTAACTAAAAAAATTCTAAGTGCCCGAAGCACACAGAAAAAAATAACTGATTATCTTGCGTAAGATCCAAAGTTTAGTTTTCATGTAGATATAATAGTATCTTTTCGTTTTTACAGAATAAACTTTTCAGTTGGTATGTGTACTTAGTTTTTAATTCTATATTCTTAAGCGCGCAATTTAACGTATAATATGTACATGAAAATGAAAAAATCTTTTGTAGCGAGCGGTCGTATATAACGAGCAATTTTTATGGTTTCCTTGGTCCCTCCTTATAGCCGAACTTCACTGTAGTACTTAGAAGTACCATCTTACAACGTTTATAGCGTTTTACAGCAAGAAAAATCTGAATATTAAACCCAAATATGTTAATCAGCTAATAAAAATACATGGCTGTCCATGACAGATTTAATTTGTACCTTGTGATTGTGGAAAATAGCCAACTACGAGCCAAATTCTTAACTCCCGATTAAAAAAGAACGCTCCTCTTAATCAAAAAAACAGAGTATAGTACCCTAGCATCATTCACAAAACAGTCGTTGTATTCTGGCTGCAATGCGACACATGCTATACTAAATCAAACAGAACGTGGATTAATGGTGATAAAAATCAACTGATTATCATCTTGTACAAATCTGAAAGGAATTTAAACAAGCAATAAAATACTCAGGATTTAATTTTCGTCTTCCTTCGAATAAAGACTGGCCTAACATTAAACCCATAGTTATTCGACAGTTAAAAGTTCGGTTTCATGAACATGTGTTAGTGGCATTATTCATTATTAATGGCAAGCGGTCTTGCTGGGCATGTTTATGTTTGGATGACTGTACCAGTGACGGGTGGAGTATGTAATGCATATGTAACTGTTGCGGTTATATGCGTGGAATGTTGAATATTCCATCTACTCTGTAATTTTTGGAAATATTCAATCTAAACCTGTGAAATATTTTAATTTATTTTAATTGAGATTAATAAAAGAAATAGAATTATTCCTATTCTTATAATTATATTTTATGCTGGTGTGAGACTATACTTTTTTTGATCTATCAAAAATGAATATACGTCATTGAATAGTTTGAATAATTTGTAAAAACTTTTATGAAAAGTACACTACCGCTCATAAGTATTTGGGCACCTCAAATTTCAGGGTAAATCATTAAATATTCAAATGGAAATATTAAAATATGCATTTGGGATTTAAATACAGACAAATATACAACTTTAACAATTAAATTTACTTATTTGACCTAAATTTTAGATTCGTCCATGTGACCTCATTTACTTTTAATGATTGCGTCGCATAATCGAGGCATTCTTGCAATTAATTTTAACAATATTTCCGGAGTTATTCGAGCCCATGTTGCCTGTAGTTTGTTCCACCTGTCATCCGCTGAAGTTGGACCAAGGTTTTCTTACTCCTCGATCGAGTTCTTCCCATAATAGCTCGATGGGATTCAAGTCCGCGCTTTGGAGTGGCCATTTCATGATTGTTACTATCTCTTCCTCTTTCAACTGTTGTATTATTAATATTGCTTGCATAATTTTGTGTGAATTCTGATTCAAAATTCTTATACCAGAGGGTTTTGCATTTTCCTGTAAGATGCGTTTGTATTGCTCTTTTCTCATTATGCCTTGAATTTTTACGAGATCACCTGCGGATGTGCCAGCAAAACAACCCTAAATCATTACAGAACCACCGCCGTGTTTGACGGTAGAGACTGTGCATTGCTCTAGTTCACGTTCACCTACAGATCTTATAAACACTCGTCTTCGCGGTATCGAAAATTTCGAATTTGGATTCTTCGGTACACAATACTTTGCGCCAATCTTCTACCGTCCAATGTCGATGTTCACGTGTCCATTGTATCCTCTTTTTCTTATTAAATTGGCGAAGCAAGGGCTTTCGCGTCGCAATTCGTTCGTGAGGGCCGGCTTTTCGCAGACGGCATTTAACCGTGGACATGGTAATCGGCTTTGGAAGTACAATATTGATTTCCTGCGACGATTTCTGGAGCTGTTTTTTTTTTTATTTCGCTTGCTGGTCACCAGGATTCTAATATCTTGAGCTGATGTTGTCGCGCTTGGTCTACCACTTCTTACTTTATTTAGAAAACTGCCACTTTCACTGTACTATTTGATGTAATAATCAACATTAGATGGATTTAAATGTAATTTTCTTCCAATTTTACGATTGCTTATGCCTAAGTCATGTGCTACTGTCAGAGCACGCATTTCAACAGTAATTTCTTTCCTTTTTGGCATGTTTTAAAATTTTAAACGAAATTATAGACACTATTAATTAAGAGATGTTATCGCTACTAACATGGAACGATAACTGACCGTAATTTAAAAATATTACTTCAAATAGCTTTAAAATACGCTGTTTGGTGTTGCTATTACCTGCGCTTTTATGACGGTATTACCTCTCACATAGATAAAAGAAGTAAATTATTTCATGAATTTAAGTGAATCTTACTGATTATTAGCATACTATTCAATAAATCTGGAATATATTTCCTTAACACATTCTTTGTATAGAAAAATCTGAAATCCAGGGGTGACTAAATACTTATGAGAGGTAGCGTATATCTCGTTACAGCTGCTGGTTCGGATCGAAATCGAGTAGATACATTTGTCGAACCCTATCTATACTAATTAGTCGCTGAGAAACCGCAATAATCTAACTAATTCTCAATGGCACTTCCTATGTATAGATTTAAGACAATCCCCACACTAAATTTCTAATAACCGTACCTTTCCGCTTTTATTTCATCTAATCTTTATAGTTAATTTAATTTGCTTAAATTAATCTCGTTTATTTACATATTCTAATTTATTCCTAAACGTTATTAGCGCCATGCCTCATTTAGAAGTCAACTTGTTTAGAATTTGCAAACATCTATTTCAATTACGCTAGACATTCATGTAAAAAGAAGAAGAAAAACTATTCCAATTCAAATCAATCGTAATTATACGCTAATTCCAGGTGCACTTTA
The DNA here is from genome assembly GCA_029619315.2 of Dynastes maya. Classification (NCBI taxonomy): domain Eukaryota; kingdom Metazoa; phylum Arthropoda; class Insecta; order Coleoptera; family Scarabaeidae; genus Dynastes; species Dynastes maya. Next base: position 5,653,313 of record JAROYE020000006.1, read on the forward strand.
AGGAAACCTACAATTACAGCCAATTATCGTCCTTTTACAGTTCGCTAATTGTCGTTTACAAAAGCGAAAACTTCATGTTGAATCTCCTTCTCTTGCGCTAAAAAACACTTCCTCAGGATGCGGCTCAATTTTCTTTCCATCCGAGCGAAGTCAAGGTTGAAGGAAGCCTGAATGTACGTATACACTACTGTTACAAAGTTTGGTAGCATTTCTTAGAGACATTAAGAGAAGTTTGAAAAACATTAGAACGAGGTTCTGTTAACTCTACTCTTAAAGACGAATTTTCATCAAAAGGCGTGAATCACATTTTGACTAAGAAACCAGAAAACTTCCTGGCCGAAAGCGAAGTGGACGGCTGCAGGCGATGAGTGTTGCCAAAGACAAATTTATAGAAACAACAGTCAAGTGAGATTGATGACTTACCAGATATCGCCAGGTGCCTTAATTGCCAGCAAGTATCTGTTTCCACAGTGAAAAAGCGCTTTTTGGCTGCGGGTTTGGAGGGTATGTTGCCATAAAACAACATGAAAATTAGACAACAGATGGATTCAAGAAAGTTTTATGGACCGATGAATCCAAATTTGAAGTTTGAGTTAATTGGTTTTTCTTCCACATTTGAATCTATTCTGAATTGGTTCACCAATCCAAATGATTTAGCTGTATATGATATTAAAGTGTAGTATGTACTTACAAGACCGACTGGTTTTAATGATCCTGAATCGGTTCAATCGTGGAAGAACGTCTTGACAAATCTTGCACAAATTCCTTCGGTGAAACATTGAGGTGGAAATATCAGTAAGTTAGTTTACTGGTGGTAAGTCACATGGTTAGACAATTTAACGAAATAGAATTTCGCAGTTGAAGGCCACGGCAAGAGCGAGTTATCAGCGGTTCGTAATCTCATCTCGAACAATTAGAAGACGTTTATATGACACCGAATTAAGAAGCAGGAGATCGGCAAAATACCATAACTTACCAGAGAACAAATAGTTCAAAGATTACGTTTTGCCAGAAATCATCAACATTGATCTGTTAATGATTGGAAAAAGGTTTTATTCTCTGACGAAACAAGGGTTAGCTCAAAATCTCCTGATGGACGTGAGCGTGTCTGGCGAAGGGTAGGAGAGAGATTTGCAAGTTAAGCGAGTCCCGTTTGCTGGCGGCTGTACTTGAACACGTAATGCCATTTGCTCCTAATCCTCCGGATCCTAATTTCCTATTCATGCAAGACAATGCGTGTCCCCACGTGGTTGGACAGGCTTTTGACTACCTGCATGCTGTTAATATTTCGTTAATGGAATGGCCATCTAAGAGTCCTGACCTCAACCCCATTGAGCATTTATGGAACCATCTTAAAAAAAGTTCCAAGGTCGTAGACTCCCACATGTCAACCACAATCAACTGGTGGATGCAGTGATTGAAGAATTGGAGAATATTCCCCAGGATACCATTGAAAATTTAATCGCTAGCATGCTAAGGCGTATAAATGGGATAATCAGGTAATTTTCGTATTCATATCTCACTCATTTTCAACAAAAGAAGTGTTTAATAGATCTGGTACGTAGGCTTCCGCGATCGTCAATAACACTATACTCTTGGTTTTCGGTTTGGAACCGCGTCGTCATCTTAGCTTTTGTCGACGTTTCGTTTACGCTCTCATGGGACATTTTCAGGATCGTTACTGCACGCTGTCTGGGAACTATTCATTCCGGAGAGGTTTATATAGGGTTTGTTTCGGGTCAACGGAGCGGAAATGTTATGGATCAATGAAGCTAGGAGGTTTGGTCAGTTGGAATTTCCATGTGTAATGTAAGGGGTTGTTTGAAAATCTCTTGATTCACGAATTTTTCTATTATAATAATGAGGGTTGCGAGATAAGATTCAGAAAGAGTTAAATTGGATTTGGTGGCCGATAAGGTCAAGTTTCGCTGATTTCTTTCTCAAGTGATTGTATAGACCCAATTGATGGATTTTCATTATAATTTAGTTTAATTTTATTGTCATTAATGTAATTATTTAAGTTGTATAAAGTGGTGCGTTAAGTTTGTCCAGCAACTTATTTTAAAGACATACTTTCATTTCTTGTTTCTTTGATAGAGTAATTTGAAATATTAATAATTTCTTTTTGTAAAGCTCATCACTGCTTCCAAACTTTTTCGACGATAGTGTACATATGCATTTCGGAATTAATTTGCCTGCTTGAATCAACTGAGTTGCTGTATAAATACAATCTTTAAAATTAGACTGCGGCAAAACAGAGTTCAATGTTTCGGAGTGAATGCTTTTTGTATATATGTGTGGGAAGCTGGTCGTGCATTTTTTCTCTGCTCTGCTCGAATGTATTACAATCTTTCTTCGTACGTCTGTAATTAAGTAGAAGGTAGTCTTATTATAAGGTTTACACAAATTATAAACAATGTGAAAGGGATACGGTTGCACTGTAGTTAATTTATATTTAGATGTTGAAGTGGAATTAATTCCGTTTCTCACGCTTAAACAATTGTGTTGCTCGTTCTTATAGAAATGAATGAAAGCTTTAAATTGATGATATCGTAAGATGGAAACAATGTAAGGAAGGTAAAATCAAATTAACAGCTTTAAGCCTGTACAAGAAGCCAATATTACATGAGTGAATAAAAATTTCATACAAATACTTAGAAGATAGAATAAATTACAAGATTAAAATGTAACTAATGCAATCTTGGTTTTGTCTTTAAAATATTTGTTGTTAATTATAGCCTGTTTCGCGTTTAGATCGAAGTATTTTCTGAATGGTGGCAATCGAAGTGTTATTTCAGATAGTCGGTTGATATTCCGCGTGATTGACAGAAATGATTAGCAAAACATTTGTTGTACCATTTACATCCAATAACTAACAACTAGAAGGGATGTAAGGGGCCCTTACTATCTTCGTTTGGGACCCCAGTCACAAGTCCTATAGTTTTAATAGTTTTAGGCTTATATACCTTGTACCAGTATCTCATCTTCTTATACTTAGAGCAGTTGGATTTTTGGCAGGACATATTTCTTTTAAATGATATTCCTTCCAGCAGCAATTGCAATTTCCTTTTTCCAGCGGTCACCTTCAATAATCAATTTTGCTAGATTGTTTTCCGAACTTGCCCGGGACGCTATGACTTCCAATGGTGTATTCCTTTGTCTCAAAATAGCTTGTTGTTGGGATAACCAAAGCATTGACAGCATTTAATTTGGATAAACCAAATCAAAACGCAAGAAACGATCTGAACGTGTGAATGATCGACGACCTACTTCACAGTACGTCACAGCCTGCTGACGTCAAAGCGCTAAGGTCTTGTGTAAATCGTAGGTAACGGGCAGTTCCGTTTGATTCACAGTGAATAGTGAAAGTCGTCGCTTCGCAGTCTAATAATAACTAATAGTTACTTTAGTTAAATCAGTAAAGTAATCTCAAAGTTAATTAAATAATTAAAAAAAAACAATAAGCTTGCAATATCGAATGCAAGCTACGATATTCAACAGGAAACGGATGATGGTATCATGCTTCGGTTTAGAAATATCATTCGCACCTCCCGCCAGATGCTTATTATTTATTACTTCCTTACTCATAAGTAAAGCTTTTCGAACAATGTGCGAATACCTTCGCCGATTCGCCTGCATGGCGAGTAAGCGATGCGCAAGATTACGTTCGTTCTGGATCGAAATAAGGAAAATAGAAGCCGATGACCCGTTCATATGCTCTCGCGTATAACAGGATTTGCAGGCGAATTCTTGCGCTTAAGTTCCTGCATAAGATAAATGCCCGTCGAACGCAATGTATTTAAGCAGCGAATCGAAGAAGAAACGAGTTTGGTCGCGTTCGAATAAGGCGGAAGATGGAAATTAACGTTTTCGTTGCGGCACCAAAAGGTAACTGCAGATTTCTGCGAATATTTTCTTCGGCTTGTTAGGATAAATATCGTTACTTCTTAAAGCGTGTGAAGCATGGAAAGTGCATTCCTTGCTTCGTAGGAATATGCGAGTAGATTATGCAAATCGACATTCTTGCTTTTACTGTGACCTCTCACCTTTATGCGTTACGGACCGAACACTACACAGCGTTGCTGCACTTGCAACAAGCTTGATTATCTTTAAGATTGCATATAATCGAATTACAATATTTCCCAATCGTATTGGGATGACTGAGTATGCATCTTGACCACTTATTTACTTAATTATTAGTTTTTCTACCTGTCGGTGTAAAGCTATGTTGTCAACTTATTGCATTTTTCGAACAATAACTTTAACGAAGCATACCCTACGCCCATGTTCAATACGCAGGTGATATTAACCTTGAAAATTAATGATTTCATTTGAAAAATAGTCAAAAATTCCAAATACTATAAAAGAAATGCCAAGACAAGATTTTTATTTGGAAGAAATCCTTATATAATAATATGAAACAATATATTGATAAGGAACGAAATAATAACGGATGATTCGTTAAGTGCTTCCACATATAAGGTTTAAAAAACAGAAATGTTGAATTTTAATATAGTTTTTTATGAGATAATGTAGTTTAATTAATTTACAATTATGTATGGAAGATTATATCCTGCAAATGACCGTCAGAGCTCATGTAGCATGCTTTAATGCGTTTGTCATAATTTCTAATAACATTGTGGTACATCTCAGGGTCTATCCTGTTGATTTCACGATTTATCTCGTCCGTCATCTATGGAATCGTTCTAGGCTTATTTCTGTAGACCCTACTCTTCAGATAACCCCAAAGGAAAAAGTCTGCAGGAATTAAATCACACGAACGAGGAGACCAATTGATATTGCCGTATTTTGAGATTACGCGTCCTTGGAAATTCCTGGGGTGACTGCTTCTCTGGCTGTATGCCTGGTGGCACCGTTTTGTTGAAACCAGAGGTCATCAGTGTCCAAAATTTCCAATTGGTCATTAACTCTAATCGTATTTTGCCCCCATGCCAAATGTTACACCAAACAGTTTCACCCAATCACTCTTGGGTTTTCTAATCGCCTAATGCGACAATTTTACTTGTTGACGAAACCATTAAGGTGAAAATCAACCTCGTTAGTAAAGATGATTTTCCTTGATAAATCGTCTTCTTGTTCAAGCTTCCATTCTGCGAAGACACGACGCTCTTGGTGATCTCTCGGCTTCAAATCGTGTGTCGATTGCATTTTGTAAGGATACAAATGCAAATCCTTGACCAAGATTCATTATGTAGTGGAGTATAAAAGTCCCAATTGTTGGGATCGACGCTGAATCCATGTGCCTGGTTCTTCGGCCACACTTTCACGAACGAGAGCCATATTTCCCTCCGACCGCTTTGGACGAACACGATGAGGTGCTTTAACTGTACATACAGCGCTAGTTTGCTCAAATTTCTGAACCACATTTCAAATTGTGCGTTCCGAAGGTCGATTGCGTACACTAAAATATTCACGTAATGCTCGAAATGCATTTTTTCGCGAACACCCATTTTCATTATAAGCCCTAACCATCTTAGCACGTTTCTGGATCGTGTATCGCTCCATTACTACTTTTGTGTACGTTTCTAGTTTGTAAACATCACTTGACAGATGTAGTTGTCATTGACGTTTCAAAAATCATCAGATTATAAAACGGTGAAAGATTTGAATAGAAGAAGTAACTTTTCCAAGTAATTTTGAAGATGCCCGGAGTGAATGATATTATTAACAAGGCATAGATAGAGTCTATTTTCAAATTCTCTTCAAAGGCTGCGTTTGATGGATTTGTGATTTTAGATTATTTTTTTTTTATATACTGATATTAAAACTAATCAAATGATTTACCGTTAATTTTTCTTTATATTCTTAAAAACCACTACTTATCATTTAGAGTCCATTCAATAGGTTTTGGCGTCACACCCGACTGACACTCGCGCACTTCAATACAAAACACTATACGAGGTCAAATGGCTTGATCCTCTTCAGTCGTCGAATATGATGGTTGTCCAACAGTTGAAGAGCTTCAGTGTTAGGATGTCGGTGAAGTCTTGCTTCATGCTTGACTTCCATTCTTTTGATTTCAGTAGATACTAACAGATCACGATGAATATTTTTATTTCGTACGTACTATGGGGGTATTTACCATGTTTGTAAGAATTTTGTTCTGGAATTTTTAGATTATGTTAACCTTAGAGTCTTTGCTGCAGCCCCAGAATTTTGTTGTACCAGTAATATGTTTTGTAAGGTATGTTTAATTCTTCTCGTTTTTTCTTTATATGATGTTTCCATCGCAACTTAGCATCCAAGTTCATCCCAAGATACTTTGCATTATTTTCATATGGAATTGTGATTTCACCGATTGTCAAAGGAGTATTTTGTAATCTTTTGTTGGTAAAATTAATGTAAATTGATTTAGCCTCGTTAAGTTTAATTTTCCAGGCTTAAGTTCATCGGAATTGGGCTCAAGGGGCTTCCTTATGGGACCCCTGCTTTAACTTTGAGATCAGAGTACTCGTCTTCTTGTTTTATTCTAAACTTGCGATTTGTTGTATATGATGCCAAAATCTCAACATATTATTTTCGTAGTAGTTTAGATAACTTTTAGGTAAGACTTTCATGCCAAACCTAGTGGTTTGGGCTACATCTAAGAATAAGGCTGAACATATTTTTTTTTTTTCCAACGCTTTTTCTATAATATCTGCAATTCTATGAACTTGGTCGATGATAGAATGTTTTTCTCGAATGCCAAACTGGTATTCAGGTATTAAGCTGTTTTCTTCTGTCAGAGGTTTCAGTCTTTGAAGGAGTAGCTTTTCAAACAATTTTGAAATTCTCGGTAATAGTGAAATGGGTCTGTATGAATTGAAATTATATGGAATTTTTCCAGCTTAGGTAACATGATGAATGATGACTTCAGCTACCTTCCATATCTCTGGTACATGCCTCAATCTTATTGTGGCGTTAAATAGGTACGTTAACATGACTAGTCCTTTCCTTGGTAATTGTTTTAGCACAGCGATTTTAGATGCCATAAAAAGAAATCCAAAAAGGACAAATCCGGAAACCGGGAACCTATTTTTGCTTCAATCTTTCTTCAATTTTCTAGTTGTCATTGTCATTAGAGTCACTGTATCACATGAGGTGTGAGTGTACGTAGGTTGTGATTTTGTAGATACAATGGCGAGAATAAAGTTGATAAGGCAAGGAAAACGAATAACAAGTTTGAGAAAAACCTTGTAACAAAAAAAACGATCAAGGAAATAATGGGTTAGACTGTGTCTGAAACCAAAAAAAGACAATTTATCATTAGTTGCATCAGAATTTGCAACAGATCCAAAACAGTTTAAGAAATACCTTCGGATGGATGAAGATTCTTTTAACAAACTGTTGAATCCAGTCAAAGATACGATTACGTTTTCTAGAATTGCCGTAACTGTAACTTATGACTTATGTTCTCAGTTTCAGTCATGCTAGCTATAAAAATCGACCTGTGACGACTGACTTTGTAATAACACAAATAAAATAAATTAACTAAATTATTTTGACGTTCTCATATTACATTTTGCTCGAAGCAAAAGGAATGCTTCGTAAACTTTCGTCGTAACGGAATTTTATGTTCGTTTTCAATTAGTGGGCAATTTGTCATCTGGTTGAAGATGTTACAATCTTAATCTCCTTAATATTTACAACTAATGGCTTTCGACTTGTCTCCTATCAAGAAAATGGATGTTATCGCCGGCTTTATTTCTTTTTATGAGCATATTGGGAACCGTTTTTCGCATTTGTAATTAATTTTATCGCTAAATTTAGCCGCGCATACAAAATCAAATGGGTACTAAATAAAATTGATTGCATCTTTTAACATTTCTTTTGGAATCATTTAATCTTCTGGTATAGCCACGCTAACCTTAACTATCATTTAGTGAATGAAAAATTTGCTGTTTGGAATGAAAACAACACTGATTAATATGCATATAAAAATGTTTTTATCAAATTAGTTTTATTTTTTTTAATTAAATTTTTGACAGGTTTAAAGTCTAGAATTGTAATCTTGTCCTGATGTTTTTGATCCCTTTTGTTTTGTTTTTTCCAACCAGTAGCTTTACCAGTAGAAATTAGCAAAAATATTTTTCTCAGGGACGTACGTGTTTTACGTGTGTGAAATGAATAAACTCTACTGGGTTTGTGTACTAATTTAACTATAGTTTTTTTTTTAAATATATAATAAAAGGGATAAATATACTTAAATATTAACTTATAACCCCTATTAAAGAAATAATTTAATGATGCTATAACCTATAAAAAAAAACTTTTACATTAGTTCATTCACTTGCTCCTAATTTTAATTATTAACTTTAATTTTTTTTCCATTATTGTAATTTTGCTTTTATTGGATATCCTTGTAGCTGGCTTGATAATGTGTTTTTTGAACGAAACCGGTCGGTCGCCTTATTTCTCAATAGAACGTTTTGAGATTTGAACCATTTTTTGTAATAAAATCCATTTTCTTGATACAAGAAACCTTTTCTCTGCATGTGGAGTTTCATTGGTGTGTGATCACGTGGAATGAGCTTATTTTTCCTTAATACTCTGATGATATCATCAGTCTGGAAAGCGATTCGAAGAGGGCGCTTATTTTCCCTATAAAATCATATTTACTTACAAGGGAACACCGGCAACCCGCACTTCTCGATTTCGATGAAACTGCACAGACTGAAAGAGTACCTTGGTATAAGAACACAATTTTTCTCTTACCTAGCGTATCTCGCCGATTTGAGGGTACAGCCCTCTCCAAAGATTTTTATGTTTTTTTTATTTATTACATAGTCTAAAGGATGACGCGAATTATTTTCGCAAAAAAAATTATAACGCGGGACCGCCCCCCCCCCCTTTTATTTTTCTTTCTTTATTTTTCACAAATAAAGTACATTACATAGTCTAAAGGATGACGCGAATTATTTTCGGAAAAAAATTATAACGCGGGACCGGGGATCCCCTCCCCCCTTTTTTTAATTTTTTTTCTTTATTTTTCACAAATAAAGTATATTACATAGTCTAAAGGATGGCGTGAATTATTTTCGGGAAAAATTAATAACGGGGGACCGGGGGAGATTTTTATTATCGCCTTTTAATATCTTTTTATTAACTGTCTGAATTTGACCATATACATATTCTGCATAAAGCCGACTCTATTTTTGAAAAAAATAAAATATAAAAATGTAAAAAAAAGGGGGTATGGGGTACCCGGTCCCCCGTTATTAATTTTTCCCGAAAATAATTCGCGCCATCCTTTAGACTATGTAATTTACTTCAAATTATATTCTAAAAACAAAAAGATATCTGTTATAATTTCCGAGATATTTACACAAATAAAAAAAACAAAAATCTTTGGAGGGGGCTGTACCCTCAAATCGGCGAGATACGCTAGGTAAGAGAAAAATTGTGTTCTTATACCAAGGTACTCTTTCAGTCTGTGCAGTTTTATCGATATCAAGTGCGGGTTGCCGGTGTTCCCTTGTTAGTCTTCGTGCCTTGAACTTTGAACAATTCTCAATACCAGTAATTGAGTTAAAGACTTCCCATTCTGGCGATTCATCTGCCGGCAGAACCTCTCCGTTTTCGAATTACCCTCTCTTTCAAGCAAACCACGAATAATCAGATTATTTTTGCGACCCTCTCTTTCTACGACCTCCTGTATCACCCTTCTCAGTGCTCAAGAAAGAGAATGTTTGATTACTATCAGGAAGTGCAGATTTCAACGTTTTTATTTCTTCTTGTAAAGACGCAATGACAGATCATAACTCGGCCAATTCGGTTTCAACCATGAAGCAGCTTTTGCAACACCAAAACAGACCATAATTACTGTTAACCTTTTTTTTTTGCATCAGATCTGGTGAGTTCAGTGAAAATAGATTTATAAATTCTTTTATAAATACTTCAACCAACACAGACTTCATCTTTAAGCGGCTTTTTGAACAGTCGACACAAACAGCATTCGTAGTGAGTTATACTACATACCTTGTCAGTGGAATAAGAAGAACAGGGACACTTTCATGTTTTAATGTAATATCGGTTGTTAGTCAGGAACCTTGATCGTCATCAACTGATGTTCACTTAAATTCTGTAAATAGTGTATTCTTTCGGGAAGTTACCTTGTACTTGAAATCTTAATCGAGGTAACTATTTTTTTGTGTGCAGATGATTGGATTAGTTCATCGTTAGTCGATACTCTATATACAATAACCGTATAATTACTGTTATCTCCATAGATTGGTCACTCGGTGAGAATGCTTAATGCAGCTATACAAATTACTTCCTATTGCAAGATATTAGCTTATTCGCGAAGTTTTCCTATATAAAGGACTCTCTATCATCTGGTGTAACATTCGCCACCTTTCTATCTATTTGTAATTGTAAGTAATGGAGAAACCTGAGATGCCCATTATCGGTTATTGTTTGAATGCATAGCTTTATACGAATTTTTACAAACGTTGGGACATAGATATGCATCTGCTGTTGCACGTGGTTTTGCATAAATGGTATTCCTTTTAGAGTGTAATCACCTTTCGTAACATCTGCTGGTATTCACTTAATTGGATTTCTGAATGCAATTTATTCGTAAAACAGCTTCGATTTTATTAGAAAGAATACAGATATTCTATTACTGAACTAGACTTAATGAAGTGTTAATATTAAAAGAAATATTACAAAGCTTTTAGGCAATGTTTGCATTAAATTTAGTGTTTCTATATGTGAAACATAAATAACTGTGCCGTAGCTATTTTTTTTTCATTATCCGTTGTGATGATTCACGCAAACCGCTAAATGGCATTCAATTATAGTCGTTCTGTCTGACATTTTTTCTTGCAAATCTGCGTGCACACAGTAAATGTATTTTGATTTAGTGGCACTCCATTGTAAATTGATTTGAAACACAAGAAGTTTAAAAATAAGACATTTTGAAGATGACAACGGGGAGTGGGTAGACCCTGTAACTTCTTTGTTAATTCGGATAAAACTTTGAACTTTGGAACCAGGATTTATGCTGGGAGACGTTACGATCTTTTGGCACAATTTTGAATATCAAGTTTTTTAACGCTGTCTTTATTTTTTAAGAAAAAAATTTCTTTGAAATAAAACGATAAAATCTGCACTAGTTACATTTGAAAAAAGGTTAATTACAAAAAAAATAAAACGATATTTTGAAATTTTGAGGGAAAATAACTACTAACAGATAGGAAAAACTGCAGATTTGAATTATTTCTCATAACAACAATCCAAAACAAAAGCAATTTATCTCAGTCACAGCTATCTAGTTTTCTTATAAATTTACATGAAAAATACTTTAAAAAAAATTCTAGAAAGGGGCTCATCATGCGAAAATAATCTGCTACTTTGGAAAATGTAAAACAATACAGAGTGTTCCATTTAAAAGTCAAAAGTGACAGACACTTCCGGTGAAACTGGAAGCAATTCGACATTCAAAATTATCTAAAAAAAATCGTTACGTGGTCTAGTGTAAACCGTCCAAAATTCAAATTTTTTACTTGAAGTAATAACAAAGTGACACAGCGTTGTCGCCTTTGATTTAGCCACAACTTTCGGAGAGGATTATCTCAGTAACAATGTCTCGTTGAGTTGGTTTCTGTTTTTGGTAATGAAACGCCACATAACTTCTCGTTAGTACTACGAAATCCAACGTGGACGTATCAGTTTCAACCACAATCCCAGGACAGGAGCATCAAAGAGAGCAGTCACTCAAAAGCCATCGCTGCTGTGCGCCAACTGATCGAGCAAGATCGACATGTGACACATCGAGAGGTTAAAATATCTTTAGGTATTTCAAAGACGCCAATCCAAAAAATTCTGGATGATGAATTGGCTTTGAGAAAGTTAGTTTCCCGTTGGATCCCACATCTTTTAAATAAAGAGCAACGAAGACTCAGAAAAATGACGAATCATGGATTTATTCTTATGAACCTAGTAAGCCAACAAAAGTTATTCGTGCCCGAAGTGTATCGAAGAAAATTATCGCAACTTTGACTAAATTTCAGATCATGTTGCTACAATTCCTTTAAAAGATCGAAAAACGGTTAATGCCAATTCGTATACGACCGTTTACCATAAGTGATTGCCGTGCTCCGAAAAGCCAATCTACAACGATGAATCATCCTACACCACGATAATACGAGTTCACATAGAATTCAATGGACGATTAAATTTTTAGAGCAGCAAAATATCCGTTTTTTTTACAACCCTCACCTAAGTCCAAACGTTTCTTTTTACATTCCCTATAATCGAGAATGGGCTCCGTGGTCAATGGCTCCAGTTACCGGAAGAAGCCGGAAGTTCGCCATCTTGACATGGGTGCAGCGAGTGCAAGAATCAAGTGAAGACACGAGATTATTTTTACGGAAATTAAATGTTGAGGGTAGGAAGCCAAACAACAAATATCACCAACAACTAGAAAACTGGGGAATAAAGATATAGAGGGGTACAAAAATAGGTGACAAGGAAGACTTTCTGTTTTTGGTAATATTAGTCTCATTACTAAAATGAATCAAAGATGGATAAATACTACTTAAATTTTCAACGTCGCTACGAAAATTGATGGATTCAGGTGACCTATTAATACAAAACATCTCCAAAAATAGCCTCTTCCTATAATTGTGTTCTGGGCACAAAACCCTTATATCGTCAAAATTGACCACATTTGTTCAATGATCAGCGAGAGCTGTTTCTTTGTTGTTGGTGGACATATGTGTAACATAATCTTTATGTTGTCTTACTCTTGTACGTAAGTATTGTGAAGATTGACTGGCGTAAACAGACTCACAATCCATGCAAGGAATATAATGACATTAGATAACCACTCTTTCGTATCAGAATCTTTATTTTTAGTAGCGAAGTTTATTACTAAATTTAACAGTATAAAGTCCTAAAAAGATAAAAAGATGTTGAACTCTTTAAATAAATACGATATTTTTATGTGATCTTCAGGTATAAATGGAAACGACATCCAAACGTTGGTCATTAGATGGTTCTGTCCTAAGAGATCCATTATGTAAAGTACGGTTAACAATCTGAACTGGGTAGCCATTATTTGTAAATAGTCTGAAAAAAATCTTCAAATTCTTTTGGTGAAACTCAGGATGTGAGAGACGTAATCTACCCTAGAACGCAATGCTGTCAGAGTGTTGATTTTACGAAGGAAAATTTGGTTAGAATAAAAATTCAAATAGCTACTTGAGAAGGTAGCTTTGGTATACCAATCCAGAACTACTGGTTGGTCATTGCGTCTAATTGGGACGGTGTCCAAAAATGACAACTCCCGTATATTGCAGTTAAAATTGATTTCTGGCCATTTTACAAATGCTGCTTTCATATTTTGTGCTTATAGCATTGTTTTGAAGTAAGCTTCAATCCAGTATTTGCCGCGAACTGTTTTTGAACTAATCTCAGACATCCTCTACCTTTTAAAACTATGATCGTGGTACCAAAGAACCATTTATTCCTTTATTCCTTTGGCTTAACCATAACTTGTTAAGTATCGAACTTCTTTAAATCTTCTAATCGGTTTACAAACTATGTAGGATACATTCCTAACCACAATACGCCATGTTTCTTAGCAATAAATTTACATTCAAATAAACGCATATGTAAACCTTGTAATATCAAGAATACTACAACAGAACTATTAAAATTAATACGGTCGTAACATTTATGAAGAGCATAAACACATTTACTATACCATAAAATGAGAGTCAAAGAGAAAATTATGTTAGTAAGACGTCCAAGGACAATTTCTAACGTATTACAAGAAGGAATTGCTGAATTGGCATGTTTTCATCGTAACTTCTTTCTCCTACTTCTAATAATTTGTCAATTTTCTTTGCAGGTGTTGACGTAACCGCCAATCAGGATGAGATCTCCGATCATGAAATGTTCCAGCTCGAATTCGACTGGAGTACCAAGAGATGGTACATACGCACCATGCAGGATAAGTACTGGACGTTGGAGACAGGTGGCGGTATTCAGGCTTCGGGCGATAAGAGGTAATTAAAACGAATCTTTCGCAAACGTATTTCTTGTGCGTATATAGAATGTACGTATTCAGAAGCCGCTTGTTAGTAATAGTTTTTGCCCGCGGTAAGGAATAATTATCTGAAAATGAAATACTTGGACATTTCAACGAGCAAATTGCTATTTTCCTTTTACTATTAATTACGATCATGTGTACTCGTTTGCTAAACGATTTATACTGTGAATATCGAGGAAGCGGTTATGTATCAAACGGTACAGCGAAGTTTAATAGGTTTATCTAAAATGGAAGCAAATTGATTATCATTTTGACAGTGATCTTTTAGACAGAATTTCATTATCTCCTCGTTTAACACTAGCAGGCATTAACTATACAGTAGTTCCTGGATTAATTCATTTTATTGAGTACAGCACCGAAAATGGCCTAACGTTAACATCTGCCGAACGATAGTGCAGCATGCGCCAAGGTTACGCTATCAACGGACTCTAGTCTACTATATTTTTGCAAATTAAAAGTACAGTGACACTATAATCATGTTTTTTTAGTACGTAATTGTTTTTTTTTATAAATTAGAATTTCTGTTTGATTACGAGTTGAAGAAATGTAGAAAATGGACCTGTACTCCTCATGTGAGCGCAGTGATTTGGCTTGTAAGGAATCAATACATAATACACTCAGAGAAATGATTTCTTGCATCAAAAAATAGGTTTTTTGCAAAAAATCAGTCTCTATTAAAGGAAATATTTTTATTTCAACGCTATAAAAAATGAATAATATAAGAAAATAATGTTCTTAAAATTTTATTTGGGTTAAACAAATATTTTCTTAAGGTTAGAAAATCTCTCTTTAGCAAATTCTAATCACGATATATCCGTAGTTATCATTCCACCTGTTGTTGATTATCAAATCAAATATATAGGGCGTCCATGGATGGGGTTATAAAGAGTAAAAACTTTTTTAATATGCGTTTTACCGAAAAAAGTTATTCTTTCTCAAAACTCTCAAAACCCTGCTTTCCTCAAAACGTTCAAAAACATAATATGTCCTAGATCTCATTACCATAAGTGTAGGGGTGTTGAGTTGAGTTTTACCTATCTCCTTTTTACAAATTTCTTCCACTGCTCCCTGTCCAGTGCGATCTTTTTTCCACTATTGCAATCACTCACAATCACATCATTCCACTCCTTCATTGGCCTTCATCTACCATTCTTCTTGACTTTAACTTGCCAAACTGCTTTTACCATTCTGTTTTCGAGCATTCTCGCCATGTGACCCCATCAATTCAGTTGCCTCTTCATTATCTTCTCCTCTATTGATTCAACGCCAAGTTTCTCCCTTATAATTTCGTTTCGCACGTTGTCCATTCTGGTTATTTCAGGATTCTCCTTAAAAATCGCATCTCGCACGCTCTGATCATGCTACTTTCTCTCTGTTAATTTCCAATTCTTACATCCATAAATTAGTGCTGGTACAAAAACGCTGTTATACACCCTTATCTTTGTCTTTTCACCAACCTCTTTTTTTTTATAAAACATTTTAGTAGGGCGTAATATATTTTATTTGCTGTTGCAATTCAATTATCAACTTCTGTGTCAAGTTCTCCATCCCCGTCTACCTTTGTACCAAGGTATTTCAAATTCTGCACGTTTTTAACTTCTTTGTTTCCTATTTTGACCTCTATGGTCGTTTCTTCCGCGTCTGCGCCTATTACCATTATTTCCGTTTTCTCCATGTTTATGTGCATGTTATACTTTTCTAGTTCTCCTTCCCACATTTCTAAATTCTTTCTCAGGGCTGCTTCTGTCGGTGCGTATAGAATCAAATCATCATTCAAGGATATAAGGTTTAATGGATTTATTTGTTAAAATTATACATGAACACAGATTTTAAATAAATTAAGAGGAACAGAAAGAAACACCTGAAAACCTGCCTAAATTCATTGTCAACTTCATTATTTGCAGATCTTCTAACGCCCTTTTCGACTTGGTATGGCAAGGCGATGGCTCTCTAGCGTTCCGTGCGAATAACGGTCGTTACGTCATCACGAAACGTTCCGGTCACCTCTACGCCATCTCCGACGTGATCGACGAGAACTGCAAATACTACTTCTACCTCATCAATCGTCCAATACTGGTGCTGAAGTGCGAGCAGGGCTTCGTGGGCTATAAATCCGCGAGCAGCCCGAAATTGGAGTGCAATAAGGCGACTTACGAATGTATTCAGGTTGAAAGATCGGAGAAAGGCATTATCCACTTCAAAGGTGAGTTTATACTGGTATTGTAGGTGTAGGTGGTAGTTGAGAATGAAGAACTATGAATTTTGTTTGATGTTTTGAGGAAAATTTGGCTTTTTTTGCGGAATTTATCTGTTAGCAATAAATTGATGCAGTGGTGTGGCTTTTATTATTCATGGATTTCATTCATAAATAGAGAAGACAAGGTGTGCTCAATGGAAAGTAAACCAACGAACCAATGACAATCATTCAAGACGATGACATACTTAAATCTATGTTCCCAGAAAGACAAAGACAAGTTTGGAAGACAATTAATGAATATAGATTTGAACATAAAAGAGATACATTAGACGTGATAGTCAAATGTGCAAGATAATCACAATAAAATGGTGCTACAGGTAATTAAACCACATTAAGTTTTTTCTAAATGGAACACTTTGTATATTATTACGTTTTTCGATGCTTCTCTTCAACGCATTTCAACTTCCTTCAGTATTATGAATACCTATTTCTCTTAGTTTTTGAAGTATGTGACACAATTTGAGGTAATCAAGTGCGTAGTATTGTGGTAAGCGTTTTAGTGAAGAATTTCACAATTTAAGATTTTTGCAAAATGCTGTTTCTTTAACGGCCAAGATATCGACCTTACACGCTAGACTGGTGACCCAAATATTATTCAATTCAGAATTTCTTGGAGTTTTCATCAATACATCGACATTTTTTTATTATCAACATAGCGTCTACAATAGTGGTCCTTAACCCCCGGTGGGTGCGAAAAACTATTTCCAGGAATACAAGAGAAGTTTCTCAATTTTTGATGACATTTTTCGCCTGACCACCTGTAAGAAGCTGGCGAACCAGATCGGGCATTGAAAAAGTGAGCATTCAACTGGACGAGTCAATCGATTTTGATACTTGCAGCTGTTCAAAACTTATTTTGGAAAATAGAACTTTCGGACGAATTTCAAGGCCAAATTTCAATCCTTAAGTATACAGCTCTGCGTCAACGGAAGATACTCGATGAGGTCCACAAACTGGCAAAGTTTCATTAAAATTGGCGATTAACACTTCCGGTAATTCCCTTGTTAGATGTCTAGCCATCCAATTTTAAAAATCATGACCTGATTAGTGTATCAATATTGAAAAATCCATATTTCCTTATCGATGTAATTAAATTTAATTGATGAAATAAAAATCTCATTAGACGCCGGTAGGATTCGAACCTACAACTAGTAACAGAGATATCACAAGAGAATTGAAATTAAGTCCCCAAACTGTTGACTATAAAATTAAATAGAAAACGAACAGGGCGACGGAAAGTGGCAACACCAGCGGAAGATCGTCGAATAATTATGACGAGTAAACGGAATAGATGAAGAACTGTGGCTGAAATAAGTATTGAGCGTGAAAAGGAAATTAAGAGAGGGTGGTTTATTTGAACGAATAGCATTAGATAAACCACTCTTACGTGAGCAAAATAAAATAAAACGGCTACAGTGGACTAAAGAGCAGCAACATTGGACAGCTGATGAGTGGAAAAATGTTTTGTACACCGATGAATCCAAATTTGAACTCTTCGGTTCCAAGAGAAGAACGTTCGTTCGAAATTCGAAAGGAGAACGCGCAGCAGAATCATGTGTAACAAATAATTACGGGCGGTAGTATATATTAACATCCAATATCTTTAAAACATTTTCTTTTTATTTATTTTTTTCAGTACTCATATAATTTACGTGAAATATTATTTACTCTAACGTAATTTCTTCCAGGACAAAATGGTAAATTCTGGCACGTCGATAGCGAAGGTGTTACTGCCGATTCGGATACTCCGGAAGGCTTCTACTTGGAACTACGCGAACCGACTCGCCTCTGCATCAAAGCTGCCAACGGAAACTATCTCACTGCCAGTAAAAACGGTCTGTTCCGCTTAGGAGATTCCGCATTCGAGAACGCCACGCAATGGGAGTATTGAGACGATATAAAGCTTTCCTAATATTATATCTCCTTCCCTTTCATATTATTCATACATACATGAAACGTAAGATGCATAACGCAACTTTTTTTTATACAATATATACCGGGAGAGAGTTTTGTGTATTACTGTCCTAATTTTATATATCATGAGTATTTATATACAGAGCAAATTAAGCAGCAATAGAATACGAATATAATCGTGATGAAATGTGAATCATACGTTGACACCGTACTCTTCGTATCAATCCTGGGCTTCATGCGGAATCCCCGTTTTATTCCTTCTTCTTTTATTGCATATATTTATTGTATTTTTGTTTCTTCTCATATGATTATTATTATTTATATTATACTTTTAATTAAGGAAATTTTTTATTGTATTTTTGTAATTTAAGTGAGAGGAATCATTGCTCTTATTTACGATTAATCTTATTATTATTTAATGCATCTATATTAGCGGCATTTCCATTGATTATCATGAATACTACATATACCTATTAGCTTTATCATTATTGTAACGATTTATATACTTTCGGTCGTAATTTTAAGAACGTATGTGATGTTTTTTTTGTCAAATTTGTCTTTACGTAATTTTTTCCTTTTTTTTTACCATATATGTATTTATGCGATATTTTTGTGTAGCAATCTATCAGAATAATAAACTGAAATTATGTTTGTGAATATTACGTTTTTATTTTTAATTTTCTTCTTTTTTTATCCTATGTTTGTCTAAAAACGGGGTAACAGTGAGGCAAATTGATTATTTTTAAGTTACATGTTTCTAATAAAACTATGGTTATGACTAGGCTTGGCATAGAGTGCTTTGCGCCAGGTTAGAAGTAAGGTTGCGCGGCCCACGACGCGACGTATGTACATAGATGAATCGGCATGAACTACCTATGCGAACAAAATTATTGATTTATTGCAACAGTTTCTCATCAACCATTCGCAGCGTTACACATAATTATAAAGATGTTATGTTCAATATTTACATCGGAAATCAGCTGTCAATCTCAAACGAATAGGGTATTCAGGATAGCCACCCGATACTAATGAAATTCCCTCTAGCGGAGAGAAAGCTAATTTCAAAAGTCAAAATTTCCCGCCAGACCGATTGGCTTAAGAGTGTGAACATTAAGAAATTAATATAAGTCCATACAACGACGATCTTAGTGGATCCAAGGGAAAACCAGTCTTTTATTCTCCTAATTTCGAAAAATCTTCAAAATTAATGGAATATTCAAAGACATTTCAAACATTATTTCATACATTAAATTTCGTTAAGGTATCTTCGTTTTTAGTAGTAAAATTCGTCATATTTATGTCGTCAGTATCTCGTGTTGCTTCTATAAATAACTTCTTTCATCGAAATTCATCATAATATTACGTTTAGAAAGAAATCATCAAAATTTGCTGTGGAAAGAAACAATCGCTATCACGATTAAATAAAGGAGAAGAGAGACGCTAGTAAATTTTATCAATTCTAGTTGTGCTTTAGTCGTGTTAACTAGTGTTTTGGCCGCGATCTCCATTCTAAAGCGTTCGATAGAGAAATCAAAGTATAAATTTAAAATAAAAAAGAAAGGTTCGAGGTTAGAAAGGCAGATTTCATAGAAAGGCAAACGTCATAGGAAATTTAGAGTTTATGCGACAGCTTTATAAAATTTTTACTTTTTTGGTTATGTTGTAAATATAATTAGTTATTTTTTTCCAGGATGTATGTGTAATTAGATATTTATATGTCTGCAAAAAAATGTTGTCCTTTGTTTAGATTTAAGTATCTGTTAGACAATAAAGATGATGATTATTATTATGAAAATTCAAGGTTAATGTACGTTTTCAATTTTTAATATTCGTTAATTTCAATTTATTGGTTTCAAAGTTATAAATAATTGCCAAAAGAGTATCAAGAAATACTCCCGATCCCACAAAGAGTTTAGAAATTTAATTAAATTTGCAAAAATCCAAATTTTTAACAATTTTTCTCTGAAAAAACACATTTCAATATAGATGTATGTATGTCTAACGTACGCAAGGAAAATAAACGACCGTTGGCTGATAAAGTCACTAAATTTATCAGTGAATTTCCGGATTTGAATTATAATGGAGCTAAAGTATTGTGTAAAGTTCACACAGCGAACATCTTTCACCGAGACAAATGTGGAAACGAACCTGATGGCGCAAATTTTTCACCAATTTTATCCACGTTGTTAAGAAGTTACGTTTATATATTATATTATTTATTGCAGTCAAACTTTTTTTGGCGCATAATAATTAACATAACCTTAATTTTAAAATGCAATCAATCTAAATATATATATTCGTTATTTTTGTGATACAAAAGTGCTTTCATACATTTACGGTATTAAGTACAACAGATTGTTTAAGAAACTACTTTGCTACTGCTTCCGTCGGTGAATTATGAAAATTTGTAGTTCTCCTTTGGAATTTCCGGCGTAACTAAATACTTGAAAAAATTTCGTCCCAGTATGGAATCGAACCTGGCATCTCCCGCTTTTCGGACGGGCGTGCTAACCACTACACCACGGGGGCCTTGATGCCAGGATCATTCACTTTTTAATACCTGGTTATTCTTTTTATCTGCAAATATATTATAATATTTTGACAAACAATTTTTAATTCTTACATGCCAAGTGCATTATGAAAATCTGTAATTTCCTTGGAATTTACCGGAACGAGATTTTTTTCAAGTATTTTACGTGAGAAATTATATATATATATATATATATATATTAATTAATTAGTGTACTTGGCATGTAAGAATTAGAAATTTTCTGTCGAAATATTATGATATATTTGCAGAATAAAATAATAACTAGGTATTAAAAAGTGTACGTTCCTGCCATCAAGGTCCCCGTGGTGTAGTGGTTAGCACGCCCGTCCGGCAAGCGGGAGGTGTCATCTTTCTACTTCAGGTCGTCTCCCTCTAAAAATTCGGGGTAATATTTGTCTCTCGCATGCTTCTATCTTTGTTTGTACCTTTTTGTTCATCGCCCATATGTCCGATTCGCTACTATCCGATGAGATGAGTGATAGAAGAGTTAGATAGTTCTAAAAAGAGAGGGGTGGGCGGTGCAATGCATCACCTTGGTTATTACTAGTGTTGGGCATAATCGATATATTTCAATAATCGAATGATCATTCGAAATTTACTAACGATTTCGATTATTTGACAGAATCCGAGTGACGAGTGAATTATTTCGAAACTCGAAACCTCGAAGTTTCAAATACAGATCTCGAATCGTAATCCGTTTGTGTGCTCCTGCGCAGTCGAAACGAATAATGAATGATTTCTGAACCATAATCGAATGATCGATTATTCGGATATAATCGATATATCTCGATTATATCATTCATAATCGCCCAACACTAGTTATTACAGAATTTCCAAAGAACCTGGCGACATCATCAGCAGAATGTCTAGTTTAACAAGTCAATGCCCTGAAAATACGTATGCATTCCTTTTACTTTGAAGTATCTATATTCAATTGGAATATGTCCTCATACACCCAAATGTGCATCATGTAGTAATGATGGTAATTAAGACAAGACATAAAACGTGTGATTTGCCTTACTGTTACACTATTTTTACGGTTGCTTTTCAAACGCAGTTAATTATTTTAGAATGAAGCATTATACAAGAAAGTTTTATAGAAACAATGAGGTTATGGTATATTCTTACATAATGAAAACAATTCAGGTATTCTAACATTGCGGCTCATTCAAAAAATTTATGAAGTTAACAGTATTAATTTCAGTATAAAATATTCATTTAACGGGAAAAAGCTTTCCACAACTGTTCCTATATACAATCCTGACGTAATATAGTCTCTCTTTCTATAAAATTTTAACTATGATACTTCCTTTGGACTTCCCTTAATAGTTGCCGTAATTAATTTTGAATTAAAATTGTCTTTAAGCAACAAATATTAATAGCCTGGTATAAATTTCAGAATTTTTATAACAAACATAGAACAGATCCAATCAATAAAAGTCTAGGACGATCCTCAGAATATCACATGAAGTACTTGATGAGAATCACCATTATATTATACATACCTAATCTATAATACATAGGATACTACGCAATATATACACATCCTATACAGATTTTGTAATAAATTTACATAAGTAAAAATGTACCATCTGCAACCAAACTGACTGCCAAATCAAGTAGGCCTTGATATAACCGATTTCTTTTGAAATAAACTATAGTAAACGTAAAGAAAATGCTAAGGCTGATTAAGAAATATTTTGTATGGTTTTTTACTTTGTAAATACAAAGACAAATTACATTTTTATAGGTATTGTACGTCTGTAGTTTTGCTGAATAGCCATACTATTACTATATTAAAATTATTATTAATGTAAACGTCTTCGATAATTGCATTTTATAGGATAAGAGTATTTTGAATGAGAAAGACTGGTACGGAGTGTCAAATTTTGCTATACTTTAAGGTACTTGACGATGACAAAATGAATGTCAAATACATTCGTCATGAATATATCGATGATCATTTATTTCTCTTTCAGTTGATTTCATTGAGATGTGTAACAGTGTACTAGCATTGTAATGGAAATGTAAGATGAATTACAAAATAAAAAATATTTAAGAACAATGAAGTTTTCTTACCATCATATAGGGTGCGGCAAAAATAACTAAGTGATTTAAAAACGTCACAGAAGTTTAAAGCAGCACAAATTTTAGTCGTGCTTTAACAGTTGTACAAGTTTTTTGTATACAAAAAAAACCTTTTAATCATAATAATAAACCATGTTTTCGTATCCCAAAACAGTTTTTGCCAATTACAGGGGGCAATGGCCGGCCATGAGTTATTGTTGCGCCTGCGCTTGTGAAGCATCTTGGGATATTCACTATCAGCATTCGTCAAGAGCTGAGTTCGGGCATTCGTTAGAGATGGGTCGGTATTTTAGTGACGGTATTTTGTTGTCGCGACGTGTCACGCTCTAGAATACCGAAATAACTCGTTATTTTGGAACGATGGGCTGTCGCGCGACACGGGAACGGTAGTGGTCTACATTCGCGACGTTCCTGTGGAACGGTAGCGTCGCTGAAACGATAAGGATTTCCATCCTTATTTTGGAACGTGGTAGCGTACGTGGAACGTGGCAACGTAATACAAGGGTAACACCTTTAGACTACACATTCGTTACGTAATTCTTAATTGTAGTAGTGTAAAATAAATATGTAATTATATTTATTTACTAAATATTTACTCAAAATAAATTGAATTCTAATAAAAGAATAAAAATATTTAAATTTAAAAGTAGTTATAACGTAAAAAAGTTAAGCAATTCCTTTGTTGTAATTTAAAAATAATAATCGTTTTACTTTAGCTGAAATTAATCTGTTTCTTCTATCTGATAAAATTTTACCAGTTTTAAAAAATACTCGTTGTAGATCTCAAATTACAGTGTGCCTCATGTAAATATATAAAGAGATCAACCAGCGTAATAAGCGACCATTTCATGTCGGTTATATTATATCGTTCCAAGTATTTTGTCTCGGTATTTTTGTGTCGCGGTCGTGAAAGGAAACTTCCATGAGTGGAGCGGTGTTTCCCAACTCTACTACTCGTTAGACGGGATTAGTAATAGAGCAAGAGGAGCAAAAGCAGATCACTCAACTCATACTTTTAAGCGAATGGTTAGAGTAACTCTACTACATTCACGTACGCGAAACAGCGCGAGTAGGGTATTGGAGTAAATGGAATTACTCCGAACGAATACCCGAACTCGCCTAAGGTTGGAGGAAGGAAAACTACATTAATAGAGCGAGGTAATCGTCTCTGCGATACATAGGCGTTCCATCGGAGTAGCGGAGTATTTGAATAATTGTACTGTAGTATGAATAATTGAAAGTGAGTTATATTGACTAATTAGTACTGAAGACCACTACTGTGGACAGTACATTTGACAGCTACCGTCAATTATTTAACCATGGCAAACTGAAATTGACATTAAATAATGCGATATTTAAGATTAAGGAGGTTTTCACAAAACATCTCCTAAACTATTAACTTTAGCAACAACACTTGCTATAAATTTTCACTTTACTTTTTTGGCGCAAAATCTAATACCGTTTAAAAAATTAGTACTTATTATTTAAAAAAACCGAGATTTCTCAGTTTAAATATCTTTGATATTGTCCCCTCCCTACTGGCTCACCCTGTATAATTTAGCAAATTTATCTTACTATGGAAACATCGTTTCATGAACATTATCAGCAAGCAGAATAATTTTTTTGCGTATTACAATTTATAAGTTACTTTCAAACCTGAGATGCACCATATCCGTCAAACTTTTTCGAAAAGATGCAATATCTCTTTAAGAACGAATTCTAGGTATAGGGTGTGTTGCATAAAATAATATTAAAATTTAACACAGAATCCAAATCTGACATAAAGATAATAGTGTTCTATTTAAAATAGGGAAGTTGATGGTTACTTCCGGTATAAGAGAGAGATACCAGCAGTTGAAAATATTTTGGATGAGCTAGTTTTAAAGGATAATTTGTGTATGTAAATTTTCAAATTTCTATTTTACTCTCTTCCCCATATACTTTTAACCGACGCTCATCGTGACATACTCTCTCTCTCTATATATACACATAAGGAAAGAAAATGTCTAGCTATACGAAAAAGCGTGCATGCGACAATGGTAAACGCAAATGGGTGATTCACCACAAGCGGAGGGGTTAGCGGCAGTCGACGGTTACCGATGTGGTTAGTTACGAGGCAGACTGCATTATATGCGGACGATCTTAGTAAGAATTTCTAGAGTATTTATTTTTCTTTTCTTTTATTTCAACAGAATCTGTTTTTATTTTCGTCTTTAGAATATCTTATTAGTTTCGTCTAAGCTTCGTAGTAACAACGAAATAAATTTGCGAAACTCTCATTTCCCGGCAACCATGACTTCAAATTCTTACGTGCGTTTGCATACAGTAGGTCTACATGCCAACATTGTTACAAGCGTACTAACGACCCGCATCGAATCGATTGGATTTCACTCAATCCCCTCCACGCTCTCTCGCCGTACTTACATAGATATAGCTAATTTCACATTTTCCTAATGTGTATATACATCTATATCTATATCTCTATGGAGCCACACATTTATCAACTTAAATGATGAAATTAATTATGTGGACACAGAACATCCTTGAATAATCCATGAAACTCCGTTAAACTCCCTTAAAGCCATCGTATGGTGCGGCGTTTACAGTGCAGGAATTTTCGGACCGTTTTTCCTTGAAAACGCTACAGGTGATATCGTTACTGTTAATGGCGAACGATACCGTGAGATATTGCACCATTTTTCAGCATGTGCGTTTCCAGCTGGTTGTTTGATAGGTATAAGACACCCATCAATAATTTCAGTTACCCCTGGGAATCCCCTAGATTTAATTCTAAACTGCTCAATGATTTCAGTCAATTCCCGAGCTTTCAGCTATCTAATATAGTCATTGCCCGTATTAACCCAAATTTCAATAATTTCTTTAAAAATATAATGGGCAGTTCCACTAGAAACCCCAAATTTTTATCTCCTGCATCCAAAAAACCTATATTTTTGGTGAAGCCTGTTTTACATGCCGCGATTTATTGGTCAATTAATTGAACAAGTTGATTATATCGCACCGTGCAAAACACAAAAAATCGGTACGATTTGTTGAACAATTTATCGTACGATTAATTGGATTGAATCGAACATGCTCTATTTTTGCCACGGTTTTTCAACGATTTTTCACTAACTTTGCTATTTTAATACCAAGCTGGTAACAGAAAAGTGCATATGAATTTTGTTTAGTGATTTTAATGTAAAGTGAGGGTAAATTCCGAGAGTTTACGACGATATAGACGCAATGGATAATTTAGCAACCGAAGCAACCTACGCTAATCTGTGCATATACCAAAACCGCCAATACATTTGACAAAGGCAGATTGCCAATCTATTTTTATAAGCAGATGAAAATTTCCTGCTTAATAATTCCCCCGTTCAACTATTAACGAAACTAAACGAGCATGCACGATCGTTAAAAAATTGTTCAATTTATTGTGGCATGTAAAATAGTATATTCCTACCGATTTCTTGGTCAAGAAGTTGTTCGATTAATTGACCAATAAATCGCAGCGGGTAAAAGAGGCTTAATAAGATGGTAAATTGTTTGGAAAGGTAAGAATAAAAAACTGGTCCAACTTCTCACAAATTCTATTATAGGAAACAGGCGACCGGTTTCGTGTCTCCGCAAACACATCTTCAGGCCAGAATTATGGGTAGGCAGCAGAAGGTGGTGTCAATTGTTAACATTAAATTTTCTTAGGACTGTGTAAACAACATTTAAAGGATTATAAAATGTTCTTAACTGTATAAAATTTCAATAAAACGAAGTACCATAAGTAATTGAAAACAGATCTATTTTTAAAGTATAGCATGTGTCCTTTTACAATTTTAAATTATTTATTGTACTACGTTTTATTGAAATTTTATACAGTTAAGAACATTTTATAGTCCTTTAAATGTTGTTTGCACAGTCCTAAGAAAATTTAATGTTAACAATTGACACCATCTCCTGCTGTCTACTAATTCTGGCCTGAAGATGTGTTTGTAGAGACACGAAACCGGTCGCCTATTTCCCATAATAGAATTTAAAATGTTTAAATTCCTCATTCGAATAATGAGATATTTTGTCTTCAAAATAATTTTCAGATCGCCTTTGGTGAAATAATAAATTTAAATTTATTGACCGCACTAAACCTTCAGCTATATTAAAAACAGCATTTAAGTTGATCAAGTTCTCATCGAATATAAAATGCTTTATTGTTTGGTGTTTGTTAATAATAGTGTAACAATTAAACTTAAAAGGTTAAAATAAATTTACAAGTATAACAATATAAATTACCGGTGACTATAATTTATTTGCGTTCAATTTAAATTCACCACTGATGGTTACCGGTGTTCCACCAGTAAGTCTGCTGAATACAGCCAATATAAAACAAATTCTATTAATGCAAGTGTTTATTTTTTAAACGTATTAATTATGTAAATACAAATGACTTAATTATCGTTATCCTTTACGCGAAAATTACGCGCTTTCTTACATTTTATAATTTATTCATTAAAAATAACAGTTTATATCGGAAATTATTTAGTAAATCCATGCGTTTAAAATGTCTTTACTACCTTATTTATCACAAGCACACAGATTTACTAACCGTTCTAACTAAAACCGAGCTACACATTATTTTATTCACGATTCTCATCAGCTCCTGGTCTGTTATTGCCCCAATCAAAGCCACCAGGGCGTTCTTCCGGTAAAGGTACGTAGTCATTGTCCGGGGTACCATCTAGTAGATTTTTGCTGTAAAAATGACATTTAACACCTTTTGTAATGGAAAATTTGCATACTAACAGTATGGATGGAGTTTTTAGCAACTTAAATCCTCCTCTTTGGTGTGGAAAAACGTCTTCTAGAAAATAATAAATATGACCAACTGCGATGCCCATCAAATCGACATATACAGCATTTCCTAACAGTAAAGAAAATCCTAATAGAACCCAGGGAAGATACGGCGCCTGTCGTTTTAAAAAAAAATTAGTCGCAAGTGTGAAAATATCTCCATAACTTACGTAAAAGTTTAGTATTCCAAAGAAATTCATACGGATTAAAGGATTACGTCTAGACCATATGTAGACCAACATAATCGTAAATGCCTGGCCTAAGAATAGTAAGTTTATAACAAAGGCGAACGCAATCATGAATACAGCGCCAAATAAGAACATCATCACAAAATCAGCAGTACGATCCCTGAATGAACCTTCTTCTAACATCCGACAATATCGATACGTAAAAATCATATTGAAAAAGAAATTGAAACCGAACGTTCCGAAGAAAAGGAATGTTGTTACTAGCCTATATATTTGTCCCTGCTTTAGTATTAATATAGGATTGAAATATAGTTGAAATGGTGTCACTATATCTAATTGCTGAAAAATAAAATTGTTAAGTATATTAGGGTTTTAATCCACTTACAACGTTTATTTACCACTGCTAGAGTTGTCAGTACACATGCTGTCGTGTACACCCTGGTAACAGGCGGAATTTGCATATATTCTGATCTCAATGACTGAAACGCCATTATTCTGTTCTATCATTATCATGAAAAAGCCATTCGCAAGCACTTTGAAAATTTTATAATTGTTTTGGCCACATCAGTTTAATGAATTTGACAATAGAAACTTACGACAATTAGTAATATTTCCTCCTGCTATGTTGGCATGGCAGATAACTGGGAACCAATCGGAACAGAACACAATCTTGATCTGTTTAAAAAATTATTATTCGTTATTTTCTCAATTTGCAACATTTACATTATCTTTTGCTAGAAAAAATCAGTTTGCTAGGATGATTAATACTTCGAAATATGCTTTTACTCCCTGGACATTTTAAAAATTTTGCGCTTGATTTAAGTTGGTGGTTCTGACTATAAACTCCATATTCATATAGATTACGTTTAAAAGCTGTTTTACATGACCCATAATTTTACCCAGAATTATGCATCCCCATTTACACACAATATCTGCATGACACACACGATTAATACGATTTATTGACATTGAGAAAATTCAAAAATGATACCGATTACTAGAGCTGGAATTTTTAAAATAATTAAGTTTGTAGTTCCGGCAATAGAGGACATATTCGTCTGTATTACGTTAACAAATTGGCGAATATGCCGGAACTATTCATCATATAATTTTGAGTTTAATTTTCTTAAGATAAAGCATTTATTTACTTAGAATTCTTGAAATGTATGTTATTTATATCCACATTATTAATTGCACTTACCTTGTTTAAAACAGTACGACATATCCGTGCATTTTGCAGTAAATTATTCACATTACATTGCTTGTGATTTTAAAAAGACTAAAGCAGAAAAGAAAGTAGTAAAATTTCATCACTTTGAGTTCAAATTGTTATAGCTCTCTTGTATCTCGGCATCCGAACGAGCTAGAAGGTCAAGTTTGGGCCCGTTCGAAAGTTCTCGACGAGAGCTTCAAAACTAAAATAGCTCAACTCTCTAGCTCTAACCGTTCCGACGCTAGGGCGTTTCAAAGTTAAGAAAAGAAGGTTCCTTTTTTTAAGTTTGAAGCGCTGTAGCTCCCAAACCAGGAGAGGTAGAAGGTCGCAATCGAATCAGTGGATAATTCTATATCGAAAACCGTCGTCGACCAGAAATGCATACCTAATGATAAATCAGGCGAAAACTCGAGCGATGTCGATTTAAGGCCTCGTTTTGACATCGTTTTTTGGAGATCCGAAAACTTCAAACGAAATCTATTTCTTTTGTAAAGCACAAAACCAAAAGTTGTACTCACTGGCAAACTATATTTTATTTATCGCGCCACTAACTTTCTAACATAAATGAAAAAATCATTAATCATAGGATCAAAAGTCGGAATAAACCCCAGTAGAAATTTTTAAATTTCGCGTATGCTACTACGTGTGAATTTGATCTTTATTCCCGGAACTGCCAACTTAACTCACCCGCGAATTTAAAAAATGTCTGCTTGAGAAAGCGATTGAATACACCATTCGCTCGTATACAATAATTTTAATAACAATTTTGTAATAAACACCTAAAGTATTACATCGTGTACTATGTACTTTGTATTTTTGAATTCTCTATTTGTCAAGAGATCATATTAATTAATTAATCTATGTATGCTAAGTAGAAATGGTGTGTAAACGCCTATTTAGGTAGCTCCTATATAACTTTATAGGATGTTGGTATAATGGTTGTGTGCATAATTCTGCGCAAAAATATGCATCGTGTGAAACAGCCTTAACATTCCTAGAAGTACAAACATGAATCATCGGGGATATTTAAAAATGCCAAATGGACACCAATTATACTTTAATTGAAAAAGATTCTTGATTGTTAGATGATTATTTGAAATTCTGGGTTAAGGTAAACCTTTCGGTCCAGGTTTGAATAGACACTCGGTTAATAGAAACACATTTGATAGAACCGTGACAGCTGTTATAACAATGGCGGAAACGCAAAATATAAACACTGTAATATTATCAATAGCAACAGCAAAATGAAAAATATAAATCATAATAATTAAAATATATAGAAACTAAACCAGATACGAAAAAAATGCCGAAATAAAAGTTGTTGCAAATCGCCAAAATATTACGAATTCCGAATCTTAAATTTCTATTTTCAAGCCATCTAGGCCGTTTGGACCTAAAGCTTTACTCCCCGCTTCATCTCGGTAAATAAACGAGACATCGAAAAAATAACCGAAGTAAAAGTTGTTGCAAATCGTCGAGATATTACGAATCCCGAATCTGAAATTTCTATTTTCAAAAATAAGCCATCTAGGCCGTTTGGACCTAAAGCTTTACTCCCCGCTTCATCTCGGTAAATAAACGAGACATCGAAAAAATAACCGAAGTAAAAGTTGTTGCAAATCGTCGAGATATTACGAATCCCGAATCTGAAATTTCTATTTTCAAAAATAAGCCATTTAGGTCGTTTGGACCTAAAGCTTTACTCCTACCGCATCTCCGAAATTAGCCAGATATCGAAAAAATAACTGTGGTAAGAGTTTGTTGCAAATCATCGAGATATTACGAATCTCGAATCTCAAATTTTCGATTTTTAAAACAAGCCATCTGGGCCGTTTAAACCCGAAGCCTTGCCCTCCCACATATGTTCTGAAACAAAACTATGGTACGTAATAATTACGGAAGGAAGGTTGTGTATGTAATTTAATTAAGGTTACAATAACTTGAAAATAGAGGTAAAGCGTGTATGTCTTTTACATCTTCCACACCACCTTATCTGACATTTCGTAGATAGAGGTGTTGTATAGGCGCGTTACTTTTGAATGGGAGGTTCGCCAGTAGCCCTATCATACCCTGTGTTGAAAATGTGTGATGGGTATGTTATGTATATTTATGCAATGTATGCAGTGGTTAATGTAAGAAGCAAACAAATACTGATGTAAGAGGCAAACAAGCACAAACAAACACATCTCCCACCTTCATATAATATAAAAACACTAAGCACATTCACATTTTATAAACACTTTAAAAACATTCACATTGCATAACACACCGGCGGGTACCCTGTGATAAAATTTCTCACAATTTCACTAAGCACCTTCACATTTTATAAGCCCTTTAAGCACATTCACAATACATAAGACACCCCAACTCTAACGGCGGTACACTGTGATAAAATTTCTCACAATTTCACTAAGCACCTTCACATTTTATAAGCCCTTTAAGCACATTCACATACATGACACCCCGACTCTACGGCGGGTACGCTGTGATAAAATTTCTCACAATTTTGATTTTTGTAAATAACCTACTTACAATATAATTTCTTGAGAATAGGGTAATTTTCTATTTTCATTGTATCTAAATGCCTAACGCATACGTAGATTTGTTTGAAAGAATTTTGAGTTATTGAGCAAAGATTATCAGGGTGTCACGTTGTTAAAGTTTATCGCGTGCGTCTGCCCATATAAAAATATTTTAGAATCCTGAAAATGATGATTAAATTGGATGTATTTATAATTGAAATTCATTTTATGTAAATATATGGATGTATACTGAGTCATTCACAACGATGGGCGTGTTCACAGGGTGTTTCAGATTCCTTTGCGCACAAATTTAGTTTTTAAATGGAACACCCGGTATATTGTTACGATTTTAGATGCCTCTCTTCTTCTTGGAGTTTCGGGCAATACATCGAAAATTTTTTTTATATCAACTGGAGTTTACGAGATGACCATCGCAATCCTTGCTGTGTTCGATTCATACTGTTTTGATTTTTTTTAATGGAACACCCTGTGCATTTTTCCTCGATGTGAGAGAAACTAATCGATTGTTTTAAATAAACATTTCCCTATACCTAAAATGCCTCGTTCTTGAGCAATTAAATATGAAGCTATGCGGATAAGTTTTATGTTAAAATTCATAGAATGATGTGATGAAATATTAAAACTTCTGTTTTTCTAAAGATATTCATTAAAAGTAAACTGCAAAATTTAGTTTATGCATATAATTTTCATATCTATTCGAAGTGAATACCACTTTGCTTCATACTAATTGTAATGCGGTTCCTTATATTTTATTGAACATTTATTGTCGGACGTATTATTTTTGTCATGTTCATGTTATGCATTACTTTAAGAAATTAATCAAGGAAGTTTTGTTATAATATATTTCTATTTAGCTAAATAAATATGATATAGAGAAATATACTGAGCCATTTATAAATGAACTGCGTGAGGTGAATTATGAGACGGGTATTTTCAGCAAGACGAGTACCACCTTATGTAGCCACAATGCAATTTCTACAACATTTTTTCCAGGAAGAATAATAAGTAGAGGATTGTGGCCAGCACGATTTCAGAACCTTACACCACCTGATTTTTTCTATTCGCTATTTAAAAAATAGAATTTTTCGTACCGTTTACACAACTTGGAAGAAATGCAAGAAGCCATTACGAATGGAATTGCAAATATTCCGGTAGTGCATACAAAATGTTTTCGAAAGTTTAAAAAGATGAACAAATTTGTATTAATTATGCGAAGCGGTGGAATAATGGGAAGTTAACCACACAAACCATCACATTATATGTATTGTATATAACTAACTCTTTATAGCATGTATACGAATCGCGCGAAAATTCTGCCGAATCTATAAAAGTTGTAAGCCGCGTTGCGTATCCGGGAATACCTTTTTGCTTTTGGAAACAAATTGATCCCAAATTTTAATCATCACATTTTAATTTTGTTCCGCTTACAAGTTGTGGCTAATTCATTTCTCTTATTTCCTACTTGAAACAAATTTTATTGCATATGTACATATCTTCTATTTCAATTTATAATGAATATATGAATGTCGTTTAAACACATTTATAAAAACTTAGCGCCTGAAATATGCAACACACACTTACATAGTACGTCTTTGTATCATATTTCCGATTCGCGGCTCTGAGTCATACTCCTTAACGATTTTGTCGTTCTCTGTTAACTAACATTTGTCTACTTATTTTCGCCATTTATTATTTATACATGCTGGTTAACCTACTAGAAAATGTCTGTAGGAAAATGATAGTTACTTCGAGTAGATGTAAAATTGTACCAAAAAAGATATCGTTTACATATTTGCTTTAATAATATATTTAGCGAAACAAAGTTTAGTTTTTCTTCACAGTACCCTACGGTTTTAATCGAAAACTTATCTGCATAGCTTTATATTTAATTTACCAAAGAAGGATAGAATTTAGCTATAGGGAATGTTTACAAAAAGGATTCTAGAAGAGCCTTTCTATATTTTGCCAAAGTATACTGGGCGTTACATTAAAGAAATTGAAATAACATGGAGCAAACTTGGCACGATATCGATGGCCATCTTGTACAATCTGGTTTATATAAAAAAATCATCGATTTCTTGCTAAAAACTCCAAGAAATACTCAATCGAGTAAAATTTTAATCGCCATCTTAGCGTGTAAGGCGTTTAAGATATCGGACGAGAGACACGATATTTCGCAAACATCTCAAATTATGTTAATTATCTCAAAAAGTAAGATAGATAGGTATGAGGAATATTGATGAAGGTTGCCATGAATCGAAGAGAGATAAATAAAATAGTGAATAATATACAGATTGTTTCCATTAACAAAACCAAATTTGTATCGCGCGCAGCGGAAACTGAACATCCTGTATACTTGAGTTTAATTTTATGTTGTGCAGCATTTGTCCCTGAATATTTTTTTCGTTTGAAAGGAAAGGAATTACCACGCACTAGGTGGACACGCTGTATATATCTGATAATCGTAAAATTGATTATAATTAATACTTACGTGAAATTTGCCTATATTCAATCTGTTAATACAAAAAACCAATGAAAAGTGTATTGTGATAAAAATTATCACGCGCGTCCGTTGAGTAAGTTTTTATCGGTTAAACACATTCGTGGCAGTCGCAGGTCCTTCTGTCATCCTTCATCTTCTCCAGGCCCAGACTGGGATAACGCTCTCCGTATGTCGGTCATAAACCTTGAAAACCGCTCTTGTTCGCTTGGAAGTCGATCCAAGATGTTCTTTCTGTACATCCATTCACCGATGTACTCGCCGACGGTATCTTCTTTCGTGTAGGGCCTCAGCACTTTCTTCAATTCCCGCCAAGTGCGTTCTACCGTCTGTGTATGGGAGCGAAAGGGTACTACGCCAGGTCGTGGTGGTGGACCTCTCCATTTTGCGTCCAAACATTCAGCGTTGAAGATTCCCTCTTCAACCCACTGTGGTTCTTCTTGACGCCGCGGAAATACAAATCCTTCCTGGTGATTAACGGCACCATGTCCCACGAAGTGCTGGTCACAACCACGATATGCCTCGCCAGGAGTCACTGGCATATGTAAGAAGCGTTTATCTACATACTCTACCATTAGTGGTAGAAGTGTTTCCCTCCTGCGATTTGCTACTTCAACGGCAAATACTTCTTAGTGTCCTACTAATTCCACCAAAAACCCACACGTTTCTCGCTGTTCATCCTTGTCAATCGGCCTACACCATACTTCCGTCGAAATAGTTGGCTCTCGTCGACTTCCACAACATCGCCAGGACCGCCGATCCTTCGCAAGTCGTGCCAGGCATCTTCTTTCGCCACGTTCCGGTAGTAGGAGTAACCACGCCGTCGCCGTTGGTTTTGATAAACCTGTATATGCAATAAACTGACACACAGAATTACGAGACAAAATCACATGATACCAAACACAAACGAGTCCGCACCCGCCACCGTTGCACATCACATTCTGAAGAAAGGTGTTTAGTGTAGGAAGGAAAGCGTGTCCACGACGCAACTTAAATCGAATCCTAGTAATCGCGTCCTATCGCTAGACGATCGCAGATTTTTCACCACAGGTTGGGCATTGTAATTGAGCGTCCCGACTGGGCAGTATGCCGAAGTGCGTACACAAAGCAAACGCCTTCTCGTTGCGATTTTGTTGTACAGTAAGATCTTCACGATCTCCGCTACCAAAGTAACTCTCCAGTTCCCGAATACTGCAGTATCCTTGCAAAAGCTGTTGTACGTCCATCGTCAATCACCATTTGTTTCGAAAACGACAAAAGAGTCCGTTAGCTACATTCAAAACAATGTAATAACACTAGTGAAAATTTCATTGGCAGAGATGAGCAGTGGGGCGGAGTCAGTGCGTCGGCAAAACAAAACTACTTTCCACCAGCGCTAGCGCATACAACCACAAACCAACGGCAGACGATTGCGTGGCTGCAGGTATTTAGACAATTCATAGCAATCCACATGTATTTTACATGAGGTATGATTGCTACAACGTAAAATCTAACAAAAATCGCATTTTATTTACCCGTACATCTTTAAGATTAATAGAACAATCAGTTTGCACATTCCTCAGATGAAATTTTTAAATGTCGCGGGCAATTCAACCGACTACTTTTGGTTATATAGGATCACATTCTCGTAAATTTAACGGTTCCAGCGCTTTAGATTCACACGAGAGTTTTTTAATAGTAACTGTAATTAACTCTGTTCCTATGAGTTTTAGTTCAAGACAAATATAAAGATTTGTTTTGAAAATTTTATTGCTACTTCTCTTTCCCGTATCCATAATTCGATTATTTCGAGAAGCACCTTATTCATTGTATTGCTCGAGAATGTGTGTAAACGTATTTAGCATTTACAATACGCACAATTGAAAGATCTGACACCCATTCATCAAATAACATCTATGTTGGAAAGATCCGCATAAAGTATTCTATCGTTACTTATTTATGTATTTAGTTATTACGATGCTTAATTGTGTATGTACTGCTTGCTTTTTTCTACAGTCAGTCCTAAAGTATAACCCCCCCCCCCCCCCTCCCATGCTACCTTTTGAACGACAGAAGCTAGCGTTTTTAGAAAAATAGGTCGATTTCTATTTTTTTGTGAACCTCTGCCGTTATCCGCCCAATTATATCTCCAGTTTCATGGGAAGTGACGTCACTTTCTTATTTTAATAGAATACATATATTTTTTACGTTTTTTGGAAGGGTAATCGAATGGCGAATTCAACGATACCACATATGTTATACTTTAATTTAAGAAATATAACGATATGCAGCAAAAAGGGTTTTTGGGAATCTGTTTTTTGTTGTTACGCAAAAATGGGCTGGGAAAGAAGGCCAAATTGTTTCTTGTGATGCCAGACTGATCTAAAGAGCTCGTTGCTAAGCAAAGTAATCATAACAACCGCCAAACCGTCAAATCTCAAATCTAAAAGCGGTAAATTATTCTTTCTGTTTATTGTTATTATTTAACTTTTTTTATTAATTGTTGTTTCTCCTTTACTTTATCTAACTTTATTGCAATTAATTATTATGTTTGTTATATTTTTCCAATGCAGTTCGCCCTTAAATTTTATACCATCTATCCTTACTTCGCGCTACTACTTCTAAAAACCTAAGCTTCTGTCGTTCGAAAGTTTGCATGTGGGGAGGAAACTTTAGGACCACACTGTATAACGTACACCCCACACTGCATTGTACATGTTTATTTCATAGATCAATTACCACCTACCTTACATAAATTACATCTCACGGACAGATATTTCCAACACAATAATGATATGATAAGTTACTGGCAAACCCTTCAAGTCAAAAGACAAAGCTTTAGGCCCAAACGGCCTAAATGGCTTATTTTTGAAAATAGAAATTTCAGATTCGGGATTCGTAATATCTCGACGATTTGCAACAACTTTGACTTCGGTTATTTTTTCGATATCTCGTTTATTTACCGAGATGAAGCGGGGAGTAAAGCTTTAGGTCCAAACGGCCTAAATGGCTTATTTTTGAAAATCGAAATTTTAAATTCGAGATTCCTAATATGTCGACGATTTGCAACAACTTTACCTTCCGTTATTTTTTCGATATCTCGTCTATTTTCCGAGATGAAGCGTGGAGTAAAGCTTTAGGTCCAAACGGCCTAGATGGCTTATTTCTGAAAATAGAAATTTCAGATTCGGGATTCGTCATATTTCGACGATTTACAACAACTTTTACTTCCGTCATTTTTTCGATATCTCGTCTATTTTCCGAGATGAAGCGTGGAGTAAAGCTTTAGGTCCAAACGGCCTAGATGGCTTATTTTTGAAAATAGAAATTTCAGATTCGGGATTCGTAATATCTCGACGATTTGCAACAACTTTTACTTCGGTTATTTTTTCGATGTCTCGTTTATTTACCGAGATGAAGCGGGGAGTAAAGCTTTAGGTCCAAACGGCCTAGATGGCTTATTTTTGAAAATAGAAATTTCAGATTCAGGATTCGTAATATCTCGACGATTTGCAACAACTTTTACTTCAATTATTTTTTCGATATCTCGTCTATTTTCCGAGATGAAGCGTGGAGTAAAGCTTTAGGTCCAAACGGCCTAGATGGCTTATTTTTGAAAATAGAAATTTCAGATTCGGATTCGTAATATCTCAACGATTTGCAACAACATTTACTTCGGTTATTTTTTTCGATATCTCGTTTATTTACCGAGATGAAGTGGGGAGTAAAGCTTTAGGTCCAACGGCCTAGATGGCTTATTTTTGAAAATAGAAATTTCAGATTCGGGATTCGTAATATCTGGGCGATTTGCAAACAACTTTTACTTTAGTTATTTTTTCGATATCTGGTTTAATTTCGGAGACGCGGTTGGAGTAAAGCTTTAGGTCCAAACGGCCTAGATGGCTTATTTTTGAAAATAGAAATTTCAGATTCGGGATTCGTAATATCTCGACGATTTGCAACAACTTTTACTTCGGTTATTTTTTCGATGTCTCGTTTATTTACCGAGATGAAGCGGGGAGTAAAGCTTTAGGTCCAAACGGCCTAGATGGCTTATTTTTGAAATAGAAATTTCAGATTCGGGATTCGTAATATTTCGACGATTTCCAACAACTTTTACTTCCGTTATTTTTTCGATATCTCGTCTATTTTCCCGAGATGAAGCGTGGAGTAAAGCTTTAGGTCCAAACGGCCTAAATGGCTTATTTTTGAAATAGAAATTGTCAGATCGGGATTCGTAATATCTCGACGATTTGCAACAACTTTTACTTCGGTTATTTTTTCGATATCTCG
Organism: Dynastes maya; assembly: GCA_029619315.2. Taxonomy (NCBI): domain Eukaryota; kingdom Metazoa; phylum Arthropoda; class Insecta; order Coleoptera; family Scarabaeidae; genus Dynastes; species Dynastes maya. The sequence goes on from JAROYE020000006.1 coordinate 5,691,737, forward strand.
TTTATTTACCGAGATGAAGCGGGGATAAAGCGTTAGGTCCAAACGGCCTAAATGGCTTTATTTTTGAAAATCGAAATTTTAAATTCGAGATTCCTAATATGTCGACGATTTGCAACAACTTTTACTTCCGTTATTTTTTCGATATCTCGTCTATTTTCCGAGATGAAGCGTGGAGTAAAGCTTTAGGTCCAAACGGCCTAGATGGCTTATTTCTGAAAATAGAAATTTCAGATTCGGGATTCGTAATATTTCGACGATTTCCAACAACTTTTACTTCCGTTATTTTTTCGATATCTCGTCTATTTTTCCGAGATGAAGCGTGGAGTAAAGCTTTAGGTCCAAACGGCCTAGATGGCTTATTTTTGAAAATAGAATTTCAGATTCGGGATTCGTAATATCTCGACGATTTGCAACAACATTTACTTCGTTATTTTTTCGATATCTCGTTTATTTACCGAGATGAAGTGGGGAGTAAAGCTTTAGGTCCAAACGGCCTAGATGGCTTATTTTTGAAAATAGAAATTTCAGATTCGGGATTCGTAATATCTGGGCGATTTTGCAACAACTTTTACTTTAGTTATTTTTTTCGATATCTGGTTTAATTTCGGAGACGCGGTTGGAGTAAAGCTTTAGGTCCAAACGGCCTAGATGGCTTATTTTTGAAAATAGAAATTTCAGATTCGGGATTCGTAATATCTCGACGATTTGCAACAACTTTTACTTCGGTTATTTTTTCGATGTCTCGTTTATTTACCGAGATGAAGCGGGGAGTAAAGCTTTAGGTCCAAACGGCCTAGATGGCTTATTTTTGAAAATAGAAATTTCAGATTCGGGATTCGTAATATTTCGACGATTTACAACAACTTTTACTTCAATTATTTTTTCGATATCTCGTTTATTTTACCGAGATGAAGCGGGGAGTAAAGCTTTAGGTCCAAACGGCCTAGATGGCTTATTTTTTGAAATAGAAATTTCAGATTCGGGATTCGTAATATTTCGACGATTTCCAACAACTTTTACTTCCGTTATTTTTTCGAATCTCGTCTATTTTCCGAGATGAAGCGTGGAGTAAAGCTTTAAGTCCAAAACGGCCTAGATGGCTTATTTTTGAAAAATAGAAATTTTCAGATTCGGGATTCGTATATCTGGGCGATTTGCAACAACTTTTACTTTAGTTTATTTTTTCGATATCTGGTTTAATTTCGGAGACGCGGTTGGAGTAAAGCTTTAGGTCCAAACGGCCTAGATGGCTTATTTTTGCAAATAGAAATCTCAGATTCGAGATTCGTAATATTTTGGCGATTTGCAACAACTTTTATTTCGGTTATTTTTTCCGTATCTGGTTTAATTTCGGAGATGCGGTAGGGTAAAGCTTTAGGTCCAATGGCCTAGATGGCTTGAAAATAGAAATTTAAGATTCGGGATTCAGAATATTTTGGGCGATTTGCAACAACTTTTATTTCGGTTATTTTTTCCGTATCTGGTTTAATTTCGGAGATGCGGTAGGAGTAAAGCTTTAGGTCCAAACGGCGTAGATGGCTTGAAAATAGAATTTAAGATTCGGAATTCGTAATATTTTGGCGATTTGCAACAACTTTTATTTCGGTATTTTTTTCGTATCTGGTTTAGTTTCTATATATTTTAATTATTATGATTTATATTTTTCATTTTGCTGTTGCTATTGATAATATTACAGTGTTTATATTTTGCGTTTCCGCCATTGTTATAACAGCTGTCACGGTTCTATCAAATGTGTTTCTATTAACCGAGTGTCTATTCAAACCTGGACCGAAAGGTTTACCTTAACCAAATTCTGTAACCGTAATCAAATGTTTATTTTTACATTTTTTATTTTAAAAAAGGAAAGCAATTTAATTTAAATTATTAAAATTCGGCTTACACTTTTTGGTGTTGTATTATTGCTTGGTTGGTTATCTTGATTCTTGACAACTGTCAAAATTTTTGTATTTTTGTATTCAAAGATAAATTATAGAAACTTATTATATGATTCAACATGGTTTTAACGAAAGAGTATCGAATTTGTATGCCGATAAGTGTCGAAGAGGTAAGTTTCTATTAATTTTTAACTATTTGTTGGTGCATGTCATGTTTTCAGTACAAAGTAGGGCAACTTTACATGATATCAAGGCATAGTTTGGAACAGTCAGGTGATGGAGAAGGTGTAGAACTTGTTAAGAACGAAGCATGTGAAGATCCTGTGCACGGCAATGGATACTTTACCGAGAAAAGGATACATTTATCAACGTGAGTAGAAATGTCTTCGACCTAATTGTATTAATTTTTAAAGAAATATTCCAGTCGCCTTCCATACTGGATACAGGCAATTATTCCAAGGATATTTTACGTTACTGAGAGAGCATGGAATTATTATCCCTTTACGATTACAGAATACGATGTAATCTTTACCTTATTAAGTTAATTGTAGGTAACTTAAATTTTAATATTTTTAGTGTTCTTTTATACCGAAATTTCATATCACTATTCAAACCCGTTATGAGAACAATAATGGTTCTACAGAAAACGTAAGTGGTTGCTGAATTTTTGCTTAATTTCCTATTTTTATATAAAATTTTTTAGTGTTTAAATTTAACACCAGAACAGTTAGCTGAAAGAATTGTTGAACATATCGATATAGGATATGATGAGTTAAATCCGAAGCATTATAAAGAAGAAGAAGACCCCAGATATTTTCAATCGAAGAAAACTCATAGGGGACCCTTAGTTGATGGATGGCGAAATAGCATTACCCCTATTATGTGCTCGTATAAGGTCGTAAATGCTTATTTCGAAGTGTGGGGTTTACAAACGAAAGTTGAAGATTTTATTCATTCCGTAAGTATTGATTTAATTGAAGTTCAACGAAAATAGCTCTGTCGGTGAGATGCGCAAACCAGGAAAAGGGAGAATAGGCCGTGCGAGTGACATCTCAAATAGGTACTTTCTATGGCAAAGATAAAGCCTACTCGATTTGTAAATAAGCATGTTATTAAATGAAATGAGGAATGTCAGGCAATTTAAAATCCCCCTTAATTTACTACATCTTGCTCGATTTGGTTCCTACCAATAGCGTTATTTACTTTTTTATTATCTCTGCTTATCATTATTTTGATATTCTCAGTGTTTATTTTCATGTTTCTTTTCCTTAAAACCTGGTTCTAGATATTTAGGTTATCGTTTGTATTGTAAATCGTTCTCAGTCTTTACGAATGTATCAAAGGCGTCCGCAAAGGCACATTCCGAAATGACAGTGGGTTTCAAGTTGTACGCAAATACTTCTCGATGGAATTTCCACTCCAGATCTGTTGCTACTATACTGAAATTTTATTCTAAATTAAATTAAGATTTTACTTCTATTACTGAAGACCAAAATTCGGACTGGGATGCAGAATCTGTCAATCTGTGCATGAGGATTAAATCAACGATTAAATGATCCTAAATTCGTTTATTTATTACATTTATACCAAAGTATATTTGTCTATGTTGACCATCTTTTTAAGGTATTGCAAATAAACACATTAACTAATATAGCAGTTTGTCAAGAAGAAATTAATCTTCGCTTTGCTTTTCGGAATCCCATAATATATCTTTGATGAAATCTTTGATTCATAAATTACACAATTAGAAGTACGATTTTGAGATTTCGGAAAATAAGTTTTATTGACCTTTTAATTGAAAAGCACTTCTTGGAGTATAGTAAAAATTTTTCCAACAATAAATTGGAAAAGTTACAGAAGCCCCTTCCTTTTTTAATGCTGAATAATTACAAAATTAATTATATATTAATTATAGACTGTTTCACCCTGGCTTCGAAGTATTGGATCTTATGCAATATAGCCCTCTTTTGCTAGTTTACAACAATTTGTATAAAACTGTCCTTGTTTGGAATCAGCCCTGTTGCCTCGCCTTTCGGCGGGATTTCTCATAGGGTGTGTTAAACCTGATTGAGATTGTATTGGGGTAATTGAAAATCTTTATAAAGCACAATAATACAAGCTTTAAAATAAATGAGAAACCTGTCCTTATCGATCAAGAATATCAAAATGTTACCGGTGAGAACTGACAAAATTATATCAGACATGTTATGAAAGGTTCGATATTTTGTCATATGTTTATTACATGTTTTCTGACGGCTTGTTATTGACTTTAGAAGATATGTAGAAATTGGCTGAAAACCAGGATGACCCAATTTATTATACATTTTCCAGGTTCATCTTCATCATCCTCACTATCCTATGTGTGAATTGATTAAATTGAGTCTTATAAATTCATTTATTTTAATACCTGTAAACAGATCGATTTCTTTGAATAATAAAGAGTACTACTTTTGCGCGGTACGCTCCGGACGGTTCCACTAGTTTCTCGAACATTATAAATAGTACACGCACACCGATCGATTCTTTGTATGTACCTAGTAAACACAGCTTCTTTTACGGCGCTTCTGCGGGCGCAACCGTTTGTCACGCTTTACTTATGAATCTCATTTTGGTAGATTAGCTTTGTATAACATATTTCTGACACAGAAAAACACCTGTCACCTCACTGCTTTTTAATGTATTTTACAGACAACAAATTAGACGTTGTCTACCAAGAAACAACAAAACTCCTACAACTAGTAACATTTTTTTATATTTTGACTATTGTATCAATTCCATGTCGAGAAGAATGTGACATTTTCTTTGATAGCATCATTAATCTTTATTGAGAAGCTTATTCTTATTAAACTTCATTAATATCGAAAATATTTAAATATAATGGGTGAGATTCACTTCACTAATCGATCCACTTTCATTGAAAACTATCTCCGATGCAAATGCAACCATTGCTAGTCTAGGAATGAGATTCCTCCTTCTACTATTAGATTGTTTACTGTTCATCCGATGTAGTTAATAATCTATCATCACCGGTAAAGCTATTTTCATTGAAGTGTAACATTATAATTTTCAGTGTATAAGAGAAATACTTCTATTGGGTCATAGACAAGCTTTTACATGGATCGATGATTGGTTCGATATGACCTATGAAGATGTAAAGAAATACGAAATGAGTTTACAAATGCAAACAAATTTACTGCTACAAAAGGAGAATTCCGTAGAAACGGCCGTTGAAGCTGATAGTTTGGCAGTTACCGGTGAGGATATTTCTTCTTCAGAAGAAATAACACCTATCGCCGAAAGTCCACTGGAAACGCCGAAATCACCCGTGAAAAAAGGCTACTTTTCATGGTTTTGAACGTTCCTAATTATTAATTAAATTATTGTTAGTTTTAATTTATTTATATCACGTTGACCACGTTTATGAAGTAGTAGGTGTCTATACCGATCGTCTTCGAATTCAATATTATTGAATTGTACAATATTTAGGGAACAAGATATCATGTGCAATTGTCTGTTCTATTTTATTTTTATTGTAGTACTTAAGATCTGATATTATGGTATCTATTGGCTTCGTTTTAATGAGATCTTAAATTCTTATTACTTGGATTATATGCATTTATATCTCCCGCCGTTATCCAACTGTAATCGATGTGCAGCAATTCTGTGTAAATTGTGAAATGGACAAATAAAGGTTGTGTTATCAGGATTACGTTTTATTTAAACATTTCGCTTTAATACTAGATTAGTTTTATAGCAATTGTAAACAATTCAATTTGTAAGTTGTGCATATCTAATCTATGTACAAAAATTATATTAATCAAGTGCTTTATAAAATGACGAAAACATTTACAAGTTTTAATCAAATGAAAATATCTACTACCATCTTAATGAAAAATAGTTGAACCTTAGAAACTAAAACGCAAACTGCTAAAAATATTGGCGGGTGAAAATATCGTGGTGAACTTATAAATTATTTTGGTGTATATATACAATTTTTTTTTTAAGAACCCATGTATTCAGCGCTTTAATAACTTATTTAATCCTTAAAAGATGGCGCAATAATTCTTTTTCAGTTAAAACGATATGGCTAGCGCCACCTAGATCAGGAGAAACGTATCGCTGCCCTCGGTCGGTAACGTTGGTTTCGGATAATGTGTCGGTGATTATGTCTTTCTCTTATCTACGTATGTCATCGCCATTTAAGTGTTCTACGGTGGGTGATCTATTCAGACAATTATTGATTTTTTGATTGAAAAAGGGCCTTTTCAACTGAAAGAATATAATTTTCTTCTCGATGATACACACAGAAAATTTATTTTAGTAAGATTTTGTCAAATGGGGAAAAAGTTCAATGAAACTGGTTAGTTAAACATGCAGTGTGAAACGGTTTATTTTGTTTCTTTCCGTGGTAGTTCTGATTTCACCCACGTAGGGGGCGCCTCCGGCATTGACATTTGGATTTGAGTAGATTCTACGCACTACTAATCTAACTTTTAAAAAAGGTTGATTTTACCTCTAAATTGAAACGTATTCTGTTGCTAATTCACACATGATAATGCAGAAATCTAGACATAGTCATCTAAAGTCGCAGAAATCTAAAAGTACAACGCTAGCGCTCCTCTTACCAGTGCCTTGTCTCCAAACTAAAACGTTTTCGTCTCTAAAGATGTGTGTTCAAATAATAACATGGGATTGGCTAACGGTAAGCTTCCTTTATCTGTGATTTGGTAACTATTTATTTTAATTGTTGAACGTGTAAACATCAATCTGCTTAACGAGCACATTTTGTGATCGATTTTATTAGAAATTGTGTTACTTCTTTCAAATATTGCAATTTTACATCAAAAAGTATACATGAGTGAAGATGATAGATACGATAGATACATTCTGAACATTCTAAGAAAATAATGATTATGAAGTTCGCAATAGTATAAAGAAATCTGTAATCCGTTTGATAAGTCTTTAATTTCCTATTCTTATAAGTAACTTTGTTAGATGCCGCACCATGTATCATTTCGTTAAATAATACAGCTTTCCATGTATTTTAGGTTCTAAGTGGCCCTCTGAATTTAGTAGTGGAACTATGAAATTAGTAGCGGTTTATTCAAATGAATATTTATGTAATAGTAAATTTTCATTTAGTTTTTCAACCTCCAACTTATACTTACAACTAAGCAAGCTAATTAACGCAGTCATTTACGATTTTTGATGATTCATAATGCAGCACGCATTAATTTCAATCAATCTATATTTTTCGTGGCGTCCTCTATTAACTATATTGATCATTGTAATTAATTCGGTAATGTAGACTCGCCATGTTATCGATCGGGTTAGAAGGCACTGATACATTCAAACTGTATTTGTACGAGAAGTTGTATTTGAATAAGGCGCGAAACTAAAACACTGTTTTTATAAAATATGATGAGATTGAGTGTCTAAATGACGATTGCCTAATGATTAGAGTTTTTTTTTTAAATTTCGCGGATGATTTAAGTTGGTAATTTTGGCAATAAAGGACATATTCGCCAATTTCTTAACGTAATACAGATGAATATGTCCTTTATTGCCAGAACCACCAACTTAAATCAGCCGCGAAATTAAAAAAAAAGCCAACTCTATTGATGATTAACGACTTTTCAATTTATTGGAAGACACTGTATGTCGCATTATTTAGGTAATATCGTATTACATCTACAAAATGCAATATTTTATCGTTGATGTGATATAAAATTTATCGATTTATGTTCATTCATTCGAATTTTATAAGCATTTATGTGGGTACTTATCAGGAATATCTCGGTTTTAAGTTTATAACAATGATTTTCTCGACAAGTAAACAAGATAGGTTGGTAGCAGTTATAAGGAAAGTTATCAGTGATAACCAAGGTTCGACAAACGAGTGCAACGTCAAAGGCGTATCGCGCAAAAGTAGGTACGTGAGATACAGTACTATTGAAAAATAATATATTCTTACCTTTTATTGACGTCAATAAAAGGTAAGAACATATTATTCTTTAATAATACTGAATCTCATGTACCTACTTTTGCGCGATACGCCTCTGATGTTGCACTCGTTTGTCGAACTTTAGTGATAACCAAACACGAAAGTCAGTTAGAATCGAGGTGTGATTTAACAATGCGTCAGCATTAGAAGGGGCAGAGAGGCGGCGTCACATATGCTCTCTATCGTTATCTAAGACAACGATAGAATGATGTACGTGACCTAGCAATGCATATGAGATGCCGCCCCTACTAATGCTGACGTATTGCTGTGGCGCTCTCAGTCACGCCTCGTTCCTAACAGACTTTCGTCTTTGGTGATAACTTATCACAAATCTGTTCCAAAAATCGAATGAAAAAATGTTAGGTTGCCCTATCTAGCGGTAACATATTTAATTAAAAAAAAATATCACAAGATATATGCTCCTACGTTACCTACGATATGACAAGAACTCAGTGCTCTTCGATGACGTCACGCTGGGTTGGTGATTATGTGGTATTTTATCTAATCTATCATTACTTTTCCCACAATAATTTTTAAGTAGGGTACTTGTAGAACAAGTTATTATAATTGTTGCAATACGTTCAATGCTGTGAATATGACATTTACATATATCAGTATCCAAATGGCTACGTTCGGTGATATAATTTCAAATATATTGTATTAAAACAGAACGTTTAACACATTTAAAAACATCTCCTCGTGTTCAAAGATAATTTCTTTAAATATAACGTAGGAGTATAAAGCTATTTGAACAATAAAATCTTCACGTTTTTTTGTCAAATACAACGGACAGTTAGGGAATTGAGTTGAAATAGCATTTTTTAAGCCTAGGATTTTTTAAACTTACAGTTATAGTTTCACCGGTTCTTGAATTTGTAGCTGTTGAAAAATAAATAATATCTTCAGAAAAGGTTTTATCGCTTATACAACACCAGAAAAACATTACAGGCATCACCAACAAAGTGCGGAAATATCACTACACAGTATTTTTTTTTAAATAAAGCTAATATATATTGGATAAACCAATTCAAAACGCAAGAAACGATCTGGACGTGTGAATGATCGACGACCTACTTTAAAATACGTCACAGCGTGCTGACGTCAAAGCGCTCAGGCCTTATGGAGGTGGACAGCTCCTATCGTACATTTACAACAAAGTTTTCATTTGTTCCCGAGGTATCGCATTGTCCTATTCTTCGCCGAACACGCTGTTTCCATATTTTTTAAACATCCTGTATAAATAGTATAAGCTCAGTAGAACAGTATTGTATACTGCAGATGTTCATTAAGGGTTGTTATTCCATTACACACATTACGGGAGTGGTGAAAACTATTTTGATATTATTAAGATTGCATTGGAGTATACGGACGCAGTCTTTAATAAAAGCTGTGTGCTGTTGTACAATACGTTTTGTTCGTTAGCTTCTTTGCAGGTCACGCTATCTGATCGTTTGAATGATCCCGAGCGAGTGAATATATCCTTTTTCTTCTTTAGCTCTTACTCAAAAGAATATTGTTTGTAATAATAGAATATAATAGTAATAGTATGTATTTATATATGAAAAATCGTCCGGTGATGCACCCACAAGTAGAAACAGTTTGTTGTAAATATGTTATTGTGCTAAGTAAAACAATTTTTTGCCATTATTAAATAATATAATTTATTACGAATGAAAGAGTTCTAAGCACAAGTAAATAGTTATCCTGTGGAAGCTAACAAGTTCCATTTTTTGGTATTTGTAGTGTGAACCCACAATACTTGCCCTAGTGGATTTTATTTCTTTATAATAAGCTGCTTGAAACTAATGTTTAACGGAACGTTTCCCGGCTCGTTCGTGTTCGCTCCCCGCTAACCCCGTTTTCATGTTTGTATTGTTTAACGATGGCATTGTAACCTCTACATTTGTTTCGTTATGCATCATAGCTGCAGCCGAATTATCTTGATGACATATCAAAATGATACAAGTGTTATCGCAACAATGGCGGTTAGGGTAGTATTGGTCTTGTCTTGGAAGGTATGTGAAAACGCGGTCTTGATTCTGAATTTTATTTTCTGTAGGAGTTTTGTGTTATTAATAAAGCGTGACAAACGATAGCACCCGCAGAGGCTTGAATACGCGGATATATTTGGGAGATTTCACAAACACTTTTTTGGCAGATGATATTAAATCATTCACCCTAGGATACTTGCCTCGAATTGTTTCTGCTACGAGATGACATGCGTGTATGAGGCATGTTATGTGAAGAAGAGTCGGAAAGCATACTTTTAACATCCTACCAGGTTTCAGCATTGTTGCGGCTCCGTCAGAAACTAATATGGTGAATTGAAAATTCTCTTAACATATTTTTTATTATGTTTACAACGGTTTCGGCATCAGTTCTCTCAATCCTTTTACTGGTTAACAACAAGGAAGCTGCTGGGCCAATATGTTTTAAAGGACGCGCCACAATGTGAATCACGCTGTGTTCATCAGTAGTTTTGTCCACAGTGAGCCAGATTTTTTGATTTCTCAATTCGTCTTTTGTAGTCTTTTACTGTACTCTGCACATGTGGTAAATTGTACCGCAATTGTCTTTTTGTTGGTAGCTTCCATGATGGAACATATTTATCCCAAAAAATACGAAAGTTTTCATTATCTACTAGATGTTGTGGGATGTTGCACGTGCTCAACATGAAAATAAAGTCATACGAAAATTGCCAATACGGAATATTGTTTCTTAAATTCAGTTCATGACGTTTACTTTTAATATGACTTCTACATTCAAATGTCGTGCGACTTAGCAACCCTATACCGCAAAATTTGCAACGAATGTGCGAACCTGTAAATTCCAAACCAGGGAAACGCCAAATATATTTCTTCACATGCGATGCAAGAGGTACACCAGGTTTACGTTCTATGTTTTCGAAAACACACAATGAGAATCCGACAAATAAGCGAACGACCGAACTCAATGTCTACCGCATTACTGAACTCTGCATCCACATACGTGTCTCTCCGGGTGCAACCGTTTGTCACGCTTTAGTTATTAATGTATCGTTTTTGCAGCTAGAAACAAATTTAAATGTAGAGCAAAATCCAAGTCGATAATAAAAATCTCTTCCTACTTTTGACAACATTTCAGCTGGAATATTTGTTACGCAGTTAACAATCCTAGCTTGTAGATCTGGAATATTAATGGCTCTATTATCTTTAAAGTCATAAATTGAAGACTTGACGTAACCCCTAAGGAAGAACTCGTTGGGAGATAAATCAGGTGATCGTGGGGACCAGGGAATAATTTATCATTAAAAGCGTTTCTCAAATACTCTCGCACAATTGCAACATTATGAGTAGGCACAAAACGCAAATATCTACCTGCAGTTAGTGTTCCAATGCATCATAAGTAAAATGTTTATTGTTTCGAGACCAATATCGTGAAACAGATGGGTTATGATATCCATATATGGCAAGTGAAGATTCAGCAGTCTTCGATATTTATCATCGAGTACAATGTCATTAGTCTTATTTAATTTAAATGAATGATACCTATTTTTTGATATTTTACGTACAGCGAAATCTGAAATGTTTAGCTGTTCCGCTATTTTGCGAGAAAATAATTGTGCTTGTCGATAAATGTAGGCCATACAAGCAGAAAAATGCTTTCTTGAATCAAGAAAATAGATTTTCATGCAAAAATCAGTCTCTATTCAAGAAAATATTTCTTTTTCAAGACTATAAAAATGTATAATATAAGAAAATAACTTTCTTGACATTTTATTTGGATTAGATAAATATTTTCTTAGGGTTAGAAAATCAAGAAAATCCAAGACAGTGTTTCTTCCAAGTAAATCATTTAGTTTTATGTTAAGAAAAGATTCATATTAAAGGTAGGAATGAAAAAATGGTCTAGATCTCACAGGTTTTATTGAGAAACAGTAGACAGCAATTACTTGTGAATTATTTATTATTAAAGTAGTTCACACAATACTCTTTAAAGTATGCATAAAGTTTATTAAGAATCTGGACTTATAGCTACCGTCTTATCGTAAATAATTCTCTTCGACGCAGGAAAGAAATCCAATAGATAAATCCAATCATCTCTGTGCAAACTAATAATTACCGAATATTTGACCACCTTGTAGGTGAATTCATGACCGCACCTTTCATACAGACCTTGGTCAAGTCCGAACATTTCGCCGGTATGCAAAACGGTTTCAATTCTTTCGGAATGCAAGGTATCTTCGTTCAGAACATGAATCTCGCCTTCGTGAATGAAATACATGCAACTGTCGATGTCACCAACGTAGACGATTACGTCGCCTGGAAAGAAGACCAGGGTTTTCATATGTGAAGCCATTTGTCGTGTTAGGTCCTTATGGCAGTGTTCGAGCAATGGATGTAATACGAGGTGGAAGCCGAACATTGAATTTAACACTGCTTCCTTTAAGTAATATGGCGCTTCGTCGAGAAGATCCGGAAATAGGTCTCCGTGTTTGTATGCCCATAGTAGTTCGACGTACGCTTTGATTCTCTTCACTAGGGGCTTGGACACTTTCTCGTCACTCATGTAACGCTTTATGAAGGAGGAGAAGTTTCCATAGGAGTTACGGGTGTAGTTGGTGACATAAAAAGTTCCGCAACATTCCGCTATAAAATACATAGTGAGATATTTGGCTATAACCACTATGACTGCCGCCATCAACGAATTTGACGCGGTCGGTAATAAGTACCAGATGTTAAACGGGAACCTCCAGCAAGAATTCGATACCACCATCATGGATTTCGAATACGCATCAAGCTGTGATAAAACACTATTAGTGACGAGCTTCTCATTGTACATCAATCGAACCCAGAAACCCAAAGTTATTATCACCAAAACAATTTTTGTTAGGAGATAGAGACTGTTTGTGATGAGTACGTTTATGTTGAGCTTCTGCGTTTGTCTTCTCAGATAGACAAGCGGGAATATAATTCTGACCAGACGATTGCTGCGAGATATGAACCAAATTAGTTGAAAATATGTTGAATGCCAGAATATCGGGCTTATCACTTCGATAGGTACCAGACATGCCAGATCAATGTAGAATCCTAGCTTTTGCTTGATGTAATTTCTCGCGATATCTTTTCGTGCTACAACGATCTGACCGAATTCATCTTCGAAGCTGGTATTAAATTTCATGCACATTTTACAAATGTGCAAGAGATCGAGCATATACAATAATATCTTGTAACCAGATTCTGGCGGTCGAGTAGAGATACCGTAGAGATGTAAGAAATAATCTAGGAAGTATATAATGTTTAAAAATACGTTCTTCCAATGCTCCATAACTTTATTCTGCGAAAAAACCTTGTATGTTCTGCGGTGTATATGTCTCACTTTCTTATACGAAGTGCCTTCATTTTCTGATTTGTCCCTTAATGGTTCTGCAAGCTCGAAAAGTGGTCGTCTGTCGGTGCTACACAAAATGCGCTTTTCCTCTAAAAAGTCGACATTGAATATGGTTAGTTTCATAAAATGCTTCCTCAGTGATGGAAATTTTTTCAGGTGAGAATGGAAAACAGTACTGGAGAATTTCAGTACTTCGACGTGTCCATAAGCTATCATACTTAAGGTTCTACGTCCCATTGGGCAATTATCTAGGTTGCCGAAAATGCTTCCGACTCTCAGCGAAACTAGTTTGTTGAAATCGGCACCAACCACTTCCACTCTCCCTTTGAAAAGTAGAAAGACGTAACCGTTTACATCATTCACGCTGTATATAATACCGGTTTTTAAATATATCTCGTGTTTAATTTCTAGGAGTAGACTTTTGAAAAACGATGAATTAGGTTCGGGAAATATGGAAGATTTTCTAAAAACAGTTCCGTAAAAATTGTATAAGGCTTCGACTTTAAACGAGGATTTAAAAGGCTGGAATGATTTATGGATGCTTTTACCCCGTGTTTTGTTCCACATGTATTCGAAATGATTTACAATTTCGTTTTTGATAGCTTTGTCAATCTTTCGGTATCCCAAGAATTTAACAAGGTTGTTGAGGGCTTCTTGGTATATGTTCAGATCCTTATTTATACTGAGCGATGTCGCTACTATATTTCCGAGGAGAACTAAGTATAGGATTGTACTAGCGAAGGTGATACAGGAAAACAAAACTAAATCTTTGAATGTGTTCGTTTTAACATTACTAAAAGAATTAGCTGTTGTTCCTGCAGTGATATACATGAACGCAACTGCATAAGCTCTGTAAGCCTTAAGCTTGTCGTGTGTTATTAAATATCCCATCCACGTACGTTCATCACAAGTAAGTGAATCTTTAGTTACTGTACAAAAGGCCACGAAACAAAATGCTGTTAAGTAATTATGGGCTATTATTATATGCGGAAGAACGGCTAACATTTCAATAACTCCTTTATTTCTCATCTTATTTCCGAAGATTCTCCGATATAAACCGATATATCGGTACAATTGAAGCACTCTATTTAGGCAAAACATTATTTCCAGCTTTAGTGTAGTAAAAAATCTCAAAATCCTGTGGAACGGGAAGCAAGCCAACAAATCGATTAAGAGACTATGATGGAGACGATGTTTGGCGGTATAGTAAGGGTGGCTCACCTCTATTCCATCTTGATTAAAGTACGTGAAATGAAGGCGTATATATATATCAAGGTAGGCGGTGAGATCCAAACAAAACATTATTTGGTCTAATATGTAAGATTCAAAATTGTCTTTATGGATCACAGTGAACGGCAGGATGAAGTTCGTTAGTAGGGCGAATATACTTCTTGAAATTTCCCAATAGAAGACGAATTTACCATTGTTCGTAAACGAGTATCTGCGGAGAGAAATAAACATGATACTATCACTGCCGAGAATAACAGTGTTCTAACTCCATTAATGTAATAATATGTAGTGACTTTGTCATACGAGGGAAAGTCATTAAATAAGTCAAACTGTTGTGGGAAAGCTGAAAATAACAGAGAGCTATTTTCCGTATCTGTCATTGGGGGGCAGCACTATCCAGCTTAATGATAATCAAGTGACAGTTGACGTGCGCCTACGCAAGCAGTGTTAAAATGGCGACCGTGCTCGAAGAGTATACTGTGGAAGAGCAGCGTGCTGTTGTGCGTTTTTTCTGCGCAAAAGGACTCCCTGCAAAAGATATCCATAAGGAAATGTCTCTTGTTTATGGTGAAAAGTGTTTGTCGCGTAAAGCCGTGTATAACTGGGTCGAAAAATTCTCACAAGGGCGCTCAAAAGTTATTGACGGTCAGCGAAGTGGCTGCCCCGTTCAGATTGCGACAGATGCAACACTTCGAAGGGTGGAAGAGATGATTCGAACTGACAGGCGGGTAACAATAGACAGCACAGCAACTGCAATAGGGTGTTCTCATGGTTTAGCCTACGAACTGATGCACGATCGTTTGAATTTCCGAAAAGTTTGCTCACGGTGGGTTCCTAGACAACTGACCGAGGAACACAGAAGGATTCGAATGGTCTTGTCCTTGCAACACCTCTCAAGGTAGGAAGAGGAGGACATGCTTAACAGGATTGTTACTGGTGATGAATCATGGGTGCACCACTACCAACCCGAAACAAAGCGTGCTTCAATGCAATGGAAACGTCCTTCTTCACCGTCAACAAAGAAATTCAGGGTTGTGCCCTCAGCTGGTAAGGTTATGTTTACCGTGTTCCGGGATTCTCAAGGAGTGCTCCTAGCCCATTTCCAGAATAGAAATGAGAACGTGACTGCTGAACCTTACTGCAGAGTTTTGTTGTCGCTTCTGGATGCAATTCGACGAAAACGTCCAGGCCTACTGACGAGAGGAATATTACTGCATCACGATAACGCCAGGCCGCATTCGGCCTAGTTGACCCAGGCGAGAATTGAAGAATTAGGGTGGGAATTTCTTCAACATCCGGCTTACAGTCCCAACCTAGCCCCAAGCGACTATCATCTGTTTGGTCCACTAAAAAAGCATCTTGGCGGAACACATTTCGAGAGTGATAATGATGTTCAACAAGAGGTACGCACGTGACTCAGACGGCAGCCCAACTTTTATGCAGCAGGCATTGGGGCATTAATAAAGACATGGGATAAGTGTATCAATGTAGAAGGAGACTATGTTGGAAAATAAACCTTGTTTTTGGCTAACTATTTCTCTTACTACTTTTATAATAGCTCTTTGTGACCTGCTTACTGACCTTCCCTCGTAGTATAAGTGGGCAACACTACAAAGACAGCTAGTAGTTAGTTGACTTCAGATTACTTTTAAGTTTAGTCATGTTGTAATAGGGTAACATGTTTTATAAATGTGTTTGTATGCTTCATTATAAATTTTTAAATAAAGTTCTAAAACAATAGTTTTGGCTATTTGTTGTGAAATTATAAAATAAACACTACACATAACACGGTGCAGTCAACGAAAAACATTTAAAAAAGAAACAAAATAAAGAGGAAAAAAAGAAAGTTAAATACGTGGTTTTAGTGAGGTTATATTTTAAAAAGAGGAAAATAAAAAGAATGGAAAATACGGATAGACTGCCGGAACCTGAGGTTTGAAGGAAACCTTAATCAAAATTTTAGGATCAAGCAAAAAGTTGACATGGATATGGTAGTAACGGAGAAAGACTTGAAGCTAGGTAAGGATAAGGTTGCCTTATTTTTAAATTCCACATGGAACGAAGGGTTCGAGATATAACTCTTTTAAATTATCTGATACAGATAGACAAGGTTATAATAATGTAATTGAAGTATTCGCAAATTACTGTGAACCAGGAAAGGATAGAACGTATAAAAGGTTTATGTTCAACAATGTGACCATTTCTACAGTGAACTAAAAGAATTAGTACAACCGTGTGAGTATGTTGCACAAGAACACTCAATACTGATAGAGTGCTTCATATTAGGTTCAAGGAAAACGATTGAATATTCAGAATTTGACATTGCAAAATGCAATTGAAATATGCAGACATAGTGAAGCTACGAAGAGACAGTATTAACAGTATAGTTACTATACAGGAAAATAAAACTGAAACAAATAGTGGTAATGCGAAACTATACACACGTCAAATTTTAATTATTTATTATTTATCTTTGAATTATAGTGATAAGCGCTGATCGATAACTACACGTCGGCTAACGACGTCCTCGGTTAGCGGGATCGTCGGCCGGTGAAGAATGCGAGACCGGCGAAACAAGCAATTCTAGCCAAAAGCAGGAGTTGTTAACCGGTGTCTAGCGATGTCAGGCGTGACGCGGAATGCGTCCGTACGATAAGTGACAAGTTGTATGTAATAATGACTGATCGACCGAATTACGTCCGTTAGCCCCGCCTTCGGGTAGAAGGGAGGTCGCCCGTATTTACTTACTAATAACTGTCGTCTCCATTTCGGTCGTACGCATTGCGTTTCCATAAGGATAGAAGAGAGGACGAACGTAGCGGTCTAGGAAAAGTTCGGAGCGGAATTGTATGTAATAATGACTGATCGACCGAATTACGCCCGCTAGCCCCGCCCTCGGTTAGAAGGGTGGTCGTCCGTAGGTCGGGGAGGGACGCGAGATGGGCGGAAAGAAGTCAATATCGTGAAAAGTAGGAGCTAACCGGTGTCTAGCAATCTTGGGAGAAACGTTGAAAGCGTCCATACGGTAAGCGGCTTCCTTCGAGCTTGTGGTACGCTGAACCGACTTTTGAGACCGGTATCGGGGGACCAAATCATCGGGTGTGTACGGACCTCTGCCCCCCCCCCCCCCCCCGTAATAAACATACCACGTAATGTTCCGGTGTTATTCCGTGTATTACAAAAGCAATTGATAATGCAAACAGATAGATTTAGGTTAGGTTATGATAAAGCAAACCGCTGGTCTCAGTTGTTAAATTCTTACACTAATTTAGCACTGCTCTATGTGAAAAAAATTAAAATATCCTATACTCCACTTTCAGTGGAAAGCAGTAACATTAATGATAACATACTCGACTTGTTACATCCAAATTTAATAAGATAAAGCTATAACAACGGCAGTTATGTGTCGCAAATTAAATAATTTCCCTTGTATATGGGCAGTTAATTAAGAATTCAAACGTTGCATCGTGACTTTGCATGAGTTCCTCGACCCTTATTAATTAAGAATTGTACTCGTTAATACTTTAGAACTCACAAACTCCAAATATTATTGACAATATTCTGTTGCATTACAGTTTGACAAAAAAGGAAATGGAAACTGCCTGTACTGATATTTATGATGGACAAAAGAAATATATTGCATAGGATTACCTTAACAGGAGGAATTTTAATCCGCAAAGCCATTTAGGAAAACCCTCATGATATCTGAAATATTTCGTAGTTCTTTTCTTCAAATCATATCCAAACGAAATAATATTAGGCTGTTTTCCTTCTTCGATTTCCTCTGTTTCCGAAATGAAATAGTCTGATGATACCTTTGCTAATAACTCTAAGCATTGGAAGGCGCGGAGAGTTTCCTGCAGGATCTTGTATTCAACAGGATAGCGTAACATTATCGCGTTAAGCTTAACGAAATTAAGCGATAGAATCCGACAAGTTGTCAATGCTTTTACAGTAACCATAGATGGAATATTCAACGCACTTTCCAACAGTGAGAAGCATTCGCCCGGGTATACCTTTTTCTTGCGGCCATCGAAACAGGTCAAGGTACAGATTCCGTTGCAAAGGATATGAATCTCTTTACAGACTTCGCCCGTATCTTTAATGGTTTCCATCGCCGGTAGGAAATGGATGGACGCTATGTGACATATGTGTGTTAAAATTGTTTCGTCCAGATCGAAGAAAAGAGGTTGGTTCCTGATCAAGTCCCCAATTTGAATGTTGTAGGTCATCGCGGCGAGATCCAGAGGTAAAGTGTCTAAGATATGAGCACCCTGTAAGAAGTAGACGCCATGCACTCGGAATTGCAATTTAGCGTACCTCTTGATGCGTTTACTTAGTTGTTTCGTTAAATTAAAGCAATGCATTGTCACCGATAGATTAATCAGGAATTCGTTTTCCTTATGGACGTGCTGCTGTATTAACATGTTGGACGATGTGGTATGCGAGATGAATAAGAACAAGGACACATTGATGACCAGCAGTAATATTAGCAAGATAGTGCAAGACTCCCAATCGTAAATAAATGGAAAAGCAGCAATGTCCATGCTGCTGATGTAGAAGACCGACATTGACACACATAAGAATATTTTCCTCCCTATACTATTTATGGCGTAACTTTGAAGCAGCTTTTCAAATTCTGCAGCGTTGCTGCTTCTAGCGCCCAACATGTGCAGGATCGTGGCGAGGTAGTAGACTATTAACCCGAAGTAAGTACAATATCTCGCAAACTGCACAAAAACATGCGCATAAACATTTAAATTCAATTGTTGAAAATACAGTTCGAACCTGTAGAGCTTCAAAAGGCGATTGGCAAAAACTATTAAACGCACCGAATGCGGAACAGAGCCTTCAATGGCGGCTACAATATGTTCCATCGGAACAACGCTGATTATATCGATGGCGTAGAATGGATCGGCGAAATTGTGGTAGATTATTTCGACGAAATTAATGATGTACGAGTTTTCGACTTCTATAGCTGTAGATGACTTAAAATATAAATCTATTATCCACAAGATGGTTACGATATTGGAAATGAAATGGAAGTTCAGAGGGATCGTTTCTAAGAAGACTGTATAATACGGAAAGGATACCGCTGCCGCTAGCGACAGCACTAGAACTAATACGTTCCACGATTTAAGCAGAACGGAATTCGGTTTAAAGATGTAGGGGAATTCATTTCGCAAGAATACCGAATCGGTGACTAGCTGTATGTCTTCGGCCACGACGAGAAAATCTAAGTATTTTGCGCAGAAGATGTTTTGTTGTAAGGTTTTAAGGAAATATTTCTGGCGTAAGTCGGAAAATCTCTCTTGGGAAAATAGAAGCTTTCTTAGGATTAGTTTAATCCATTTCATGGTGACAATTCCAATAGGTTCCGTGCAGTCCTCATGTTCCAGTTGAAACAGAGACATGTCTCTCAAGTTTATAGCTTCTTCATAGCGATCGCGTATCTAAAAAAGATAAGTCAAATGTACGTATACAGGAAAGTAATGTGATGTGTGTATAGCTTTCACATTTTTCTTTTCTATTATTATAGTTTTAATTCAAGAACTTAAACCGAACGGTTATTTGCTGCGTCGTAGGTCAGTAATTGAGTTTCAGGGAAACTTGAAAATGATCCCGAATTTAATAAGATTATCTTTAACAACGAAACTCATTTCTGGTATAATGGTCTTATGAATAAGCAAAGCTGCCGCATCTGGTCGAGAAAATCAGCCAAAACCAATGCATGAAAAAGCATTACATTCTCTTAAACTGACCGGACTAGAGGAGTCATTAGTTCTTACCTTTTTGTTGACGGTGCTGGTAACTCCGTTACCATGAATGATAATCGTTATTACTTAATGATGTTCGAATTTTACGACATACGGTTTCAGCAAGATGACGCGACATGACTTGCTACACCGCCCATGAAACAATTCACTTGTTGTAACAGTTCGGTGAATTGATAATTTCCAGAAATGGACCAGTCAATTACCCTCCTCGCCCGCGCGATTTAGCACCCCTGGACATCTTCTTGGGGGGTTATATCAAGTCGCTATTTATGCCATTTGGCTAGCAGCATTATACGACTTGCAGACCAACAATGAACGATGAATTTCTGACGTTAGACCCGATTTATGTGAAAAATTCATGGAAAATTGGATTCAACGGATTCATTCGTGTTAGCGCTTCCGAGGAGGACATTTGAATGATGTTGTATTCCGCTAATAGTGGTATTAAATGTACTTTGCATTGAATTCAAAATTTTATTAATCCCGTTGATTGCGCTAGATAGGCGTATGCAATCGATATATTTAACAGCCAATGTTATTCCAGGGACTGAAATCTCCCTATGTATCAATTTATAAATTTGCAATGGAGCTGTGTATAGACGAGCGTGGAAGAGGGCATTGCCTCGCCTCGCAAATTTGCAATATGTAACTAAAAATGTAACCACGCTCACTTTTCAAAAGTAAGTAATTAAAAATAAATACCCTTTTAAGTAATTATCACAACAATATAGTACGTACTTTTCTCTTTACAGTCGTGGTTTTCTCAGGGTACGTTTTCGAAAGCCGGAGAAAGTCTTTGCGATTCAGAATGGCGATGTCGCATATGCCTTTGGCCACTACAGTGCACGAGGATGGATAGGAAATAGTCAGCGTGGATTCTCCTAAACATGTTCCACTTGTTAACGAGAAGATCGGTGTTTCGCTGTCTTCCTCAGACAGAATTTCTACTATTCCCGACTTTATGTAGATCATCATGTTTTTGAACTGGTTTCTCTTGAAGATAACCTCTCCGGGACAGTATGTCGTGTGCTGCATTATAGAAGACACGGCTCTGAGGAAGAAAACGTCTTCGTGTCTGAATAGATGGGTATGCTTGAGCGGTAACCATGAAATATCCAACGCCAATTCTTTGTACATGATCGGAGGTAAAACCTTTCCTAATTATTTAAAAAAATTGTATTAACTTAACTAATTCGCCAAGTAGCAAGTTAATCGTAACAACGAAATGGTGACTTCATTCGTATCAATTTTGTTAGGATGATTTTTTCAGAATAATGAAGAATACCCCTCCTCCTCCATACTAACTTTTGAGCTTCTTGAAAAAAGTCTCTTTTCCTAAACGATTCACAAAATGTATAAATCTAATCTACTTACATTTTCTATGGTGGTGTTGTGATGCTGAGGTGATGATTGCAATCCAATAAATGTTTTTATAATAACTCATCAACCCACCATCACACCACTACCGTAAAAAGTGTAAGTTGATTAGATTTATATTTTTTGTGAATCATTGAGACTTGGCGTCACTTCTGGTGATATTGAAAATGAAATTCAACTACGAATAATACCAAAAGCTAGTTCGCAAAACATATTGAAATATCTTTCTCAGGGTTTCTGCTCTAAATTTTGTTAAATTTTCAAATTTAACTCTATTAAATGATTTTCGTAGGTTCGAGGGTATCCCTAGATACCCTTGTGGCAATTTTGAATGAATTTGTAACTTAGTGAAATCAGATTAACGAATTTCTAAGATTTTTAAAATCAACTAACCTTTAAACTTTCGATCGACGCCAATGTAAATAAACACCCTGTTTAAATACACACCACAGGAACTGCCTGTTCTGGATATTTAACCCAATTTGAATTTCTAATAATGACTTTCAATACACCACGAACACTTATCTTTGGATTTTATTCACGACAAACTTTGATTCAACCAAGGCCGAATAAAGATTGATGATAATTTAGGGCGTCCTTTCTCTTTCATTTATTTTAAATCGCGAAAGACCGGCGATTGTTTTCTTCCACAGATAATTTTGATAATTTGCCTAAATAGAAACTACCTCTTGATTGCTTTCAATCTAAATGATATTTGTACTCGAGAACGAATGCAGTGACTTAACCAGGAGGTTGTTTGTTGATGATTCTGTGATACGAATTGTCACCAACAAGCTTTAAAAGAGAAAATCCACTACGAATTTATGGAAACCTTTCAGATAAGGATTTAATTGACGAAATATTGTCTGTTGTGCTCTGAAATTTACGTTGTTGCTTATTCCAGACGATTTTTACATTAATTTAGAAGAAGTAATTGAATAGGAAGATTGATAAATGAGTAGAATTGTCCATGATACCCCACACTCGTCGTTATCTGGACTTATAATTAATTTCTACCTTCCTCGCCCCAAGGACGGTTGGCTGAGGGGGGAAATGGTAACGTAAAAATTTCCCATTATCCCCGCAAGAGGGATATTTGTTTGCCAACGAGTGGCCGGCCTGACATTTGGCCGGTACCGAGGTGACAACCGAGAGAGGTGGTTGTCGTCGTAAACACGACGTTGAACATAACATAACAATATATATTAACTGTTTTTTTCCAAAAACAGTAGCTTCTGTCACTTAAAAGTTAGTAAAGGGAAGGTAGTATACTTGAAGACCCCACTGTATAACAATAAATATCTATTGAAGAAGGAGACAAATATATTGTTGTCGAAGCGCAAAACTTAGCTTTTTTACCTTATCCTAACACCAAGAATAAGTTCCCTTATAATATATATCTGGAACAAAGCAATTCATTAATAATAAGATATTTGGCTATCCCTATTTTTACTTTTTTACTTGTGGTAGTATCCAAAAGTTTCCGAAATGTAGCAGAAAATAAAATTGGAGAATACTAGGGTTTTATTCACCTCTATCACCTTCAAAGTGGTTCCCTTGGAAGTGCAAACACCAGTCCCAGCGCCTCCGCCACAAAAGAAATACATTCTTGAGGTTTTGTTTTGTTAATGCGTTCATTATCGTTTGCGCTTCAGCTTGAACGTCCTCTATATTGTGTCAATTGAAATACAGGGTTGTTGACTAGTTTGTCTATCACAAATGTCTTTCTATCCATCGCTCGTAAATCTGGTGGAATCTTATTGTAAAGCTTTATCCCGTAGTAATTGAAGGCACTTCGCTCTTTTTAGACCCTGTGGTACCGCAAGACCAGATTCCTTGTGATCCTTGTGTTATAGTTGTGTACTTCTCCATGTAGAATGTTGTTTTGTTTGTTAGAGTAGATTTGCATTATGGCAGAAAGGATATATACACAGGAAACGGTGTACATTGCGACTCCGTATGAAGCTTTATAGTGGAACAGAGCAAAATGCGCTATTCTGACTGGAGTTGATATCTTCATAAGCTTACGGATGGCCTAGGCAGGCCACTCATGGTTTTCTCTATAACTCTACCATACGCTTCTCTTAGCTTAAGTTTTGGGAAACGGTTAAACTGAGAAAATTAACTGATTTTGCGCCGATTGATGGCGAGTTAACATTTGAACTTGTTGAGTTTTATGTATGTTTATTCGGAGATTATTTGCGGAAAACACTTCTGTAACCTCTTCAAGATGAAACCATAATCGAAGCGTCAGATGCAAACATAATCGTCCTCAGATATATTCTCAAGGATATCATTGATGTATACATTAGTCCAAGAACCGATCACTGATAATTTCTTGCTTCTTATCCAATTGATAGGTTCTGATCAGGTCTTTCGTATTTTCTCTGAGTTCGAAAAACTTTAGTTTGTCTAGGAGCACCTGGTGATTCGCAGAATCGAAAGTCTTTGAAAGAACAGCTTCGAATGGAACCAGATATTCTTTGTAAGATGGTTACAGTTGGGACGAAAATTAGGTTAATGGATATGATGCCGAAACCAAACAACAATCGCTACAATGGAAGAGTCCCTCTTCATCTCGGTCAAAGAAAGTCGGTCAAGTCAAAAGCAACATCAAATCCTCACTAATTTCTTCTTCTGATACTGACGGATTGATCCATAAAGAGTTTGTAGCTCTAGGTCAGACGATTAATGTAGAGTTGAAGACGAAAATCAGGTTGGATTTGATACAAGAAAGGAGAATTTGATTCAAGATAAATCGCGGATGGTGTTGAACACACTATTAAATTACTTTGAAAGTGAGGGAGGTGAATGAAATCCTGGTACCTATTCGCCAATTTTATCTATCGTTACATTTCCGAATCTTTTGGGTATCACCTTTTATAATGATTATTAGAGAACCCAAATTTTTAAAATTTGGTAGGGAACGATGAAGTCCCATGTAACACCCTGCGTCTATCTCGCTCGCCCTTTTTCGCAAGTCCCGTACAATTTGCTACCTTTTGACTCTCTTTCCCGTCTCTCTCGCGCCTACGGACGGCCGATCTATAGCTGAGGATGCAAGAGAGGTTATGTGATTTTCACAATCACATATTATTAGTATATAATTTATTTTTGTTTGAAACACAAAGATAAAACAAACTTGCATTTTCCAAAATTACGAAATTCTTAATACCTATGCAATTCTTAGAGACGGAGAATTTCTTTAAGTATTTTAGAGATATACGTACCGAAATAGTCTTTCGTGTAACATCCTTCGTTCTTATTCCAAGTGATATTATTAAATTCATCTACTAACAGTTCGTACTTCAAGTAATAACCTTTCCATTCCCTCAAGTTCTCCTTTTTCCAGGTTGCGATTTTCGAATTCAGCCAGGTGAATAGCACCATATGATCAAATCGTTTCTTCGACATATGTAAGATGTTCACGATGAAGTTGCTAAGGAAGTATACTAGAATGATGTAGGGAATGAATGATGCGAAGATATTTTCGGTTATTCTATTCTTGATCGCTTCAACTTTTCCTACTATGAACAGATGACCAGCACTGTAGTAGATGAACTGGGTGATTAAGAGCTGCCTCCGTTTTGGATCTTCGCAATTCAACCTTTCCATGCGACATTCAACAACATACGAAATGCAACCAAGCGACAGAGCTAATATGTAGATCACGTTCACGTATATCAATAGCTGGGTGAAGCAGCTGCTGGTGTTAATGAACTCTTTAATCTGCATGTAGGAAGCACATATCCTGCACCATCGTAAGGCATACCTTAGTCGAAGACAGTAATAAGCGTACGCGTTCGCGTCTTTAATCATTGTGAGATAAACTGCTTCCCAAGGTACTAAGCTTACGAATTCTATAAATATTATAAAGCCATGCCTAGGTTTGTGTCGGGTGTTTCTTTTTTCCCAAGTCCCTTGCTTGTATACAATCATACTGATTAAATCCAGAAAGTAGAAAGAATCGAACGCGTATAGTACTTCTGGAATTCAAATATTATTTTATTATTGTTGTCTCTTAACGATTATTATAAAGCTGTGAATTTAAGTCCAATATGAGGGTAGTCTGAAAAGTTTCAAGTCTCAACATGAAGATAGCGTTACTTGTCAAAAATATTGTGTCATTGCGCATGCGTTGAAAGATACTTTTGAATTTTAACCATGTTGGACGCTCAGCTGTTGTGTAACAGTCATTTGTGTCAATCGAAAAAATTGAATATCGAGCCATCATCAAATTCTTGCATGTTGATGCATCGCCCTTACACCTTGCTGGATAGGTGTTTGTTACTTCTGTTCATTTTGCCAACGTTTTTTAATGTAAGATACGCAACATTAGCTGACATTTAAGTTGTCTTCTGATTTAGCTATAGCTCTTGCTCTTAGCACTTCAATCAAGTGTCTTCGCATATTTTCTTCAGTATTATCCGTTTTCGATCAACAAAAACTGTTTTAAAAATGACTAACATATCGAGGACTGAGAACCATAGGGTTCCAAGCAACATTCATAAAATTTTTCAGCAGATGAATTTTAAGCTTTGATGTTAAATAAATTTATTTTGTTAAAAGTTATATTTCTTAAATGTATTTTACATTTTCGGTTAGGTATCTGAGAACACAAAACCCCCTAAAACAATGTCCTGTTTAAATCATAAATGCCAATTTTATAGATTTTTTGTAGCATTGTAACTGCACTTGAAACCCTGCGGCTCTGCACTTGGAACCTTATGGAACTATATTATACTATTACAGTATAAAAATATTTTTCATGTTTTGTTTTTACAAACAAGCTATTTCTTCAACTAGTTTTAAGTCAATGAAAACAGTAATTTATATTTCAAAAACAATTTTATTCATAAACTTGGCTAAGAACAAACCAATCCTTTAATTCAGAAATTAAACATTAATTTAGTTCCAAAACTCAAATAAAAACAATAACAAACAAAGTAGGAAACTTATTTTTTAAATTCAGAAATTAAGCATTTCATATATTGCTGATCCTCGAGAGGCATCCATCTGTAGGAACATTCTACGTGCTCAATTTTCTTCTTAGTAAACGATTTATTTTCCAAATTATGGGCCGGGGCTATTACAAGTTTGGCACTGGATGAATTATTTTGGGCAATTTGGTATTGTTTGCCTCTACTGGTAGGCTTGGTGTTAACGTTAACTGCGGAAAACTCAGTACTGCGATTATTTATTTTACATTCTACTTTAAATTTCGGGATGTTTGGAAGCAATTCTGTCTAAAATTTGTATTAAAGCACTAGACAAATCATTTCTTGATCGTCCACACATTGTTTCAGACCATACTGCACAATAAACTTCTTTTCCAATTGAGTTGTGGGCCATTAAATTATAAACATTTAATTTTTGTTTATAAAATAAAACTGACACGTCGCATTTAGGCAGATTAATTACGTTTTCCAAGTCAAAACAAATGATAGCACAGCTAGATCTTTGGTTTTTAATATTTTCACGCTCTTGACGCATTATTATTTTCTTTGAAACGTGAGACTGGTATTCTACTTCCATTTCTTCTCCTAATCTCTTCTCCTTTTTAACTAATCTATATTCTTCACAGACATCACATCTATCCGTTTTTGGTTGAAGAAACTCCAAATTAAACCCAAAATTAAAGATATGCCTATACAAAGGCAATTTTTGAGGGGGTATCTGTTGTTCGTTGCACGTCTCTATATATAAATCATAAATTTTTTTAACATTAAGTGAGGCTTCAAGATATTTCATTTTGGAATCGTTTCTGCAATAGTGAGCTTCCACACAAGGAAAAGACTGTATATGCTGCCTTATTATGTCTTTATCTTTATTTGAAATACGGTCTTTTGTACATTCACCTCTTGTATCAGGTTGAAGGGTTCCTGAATCACTTTTTTTTATATGTACATTATAAATTAGTTTTTGATTAATGCACAGAGTATTTAGAAAAAATGCTTTACACACGCGAAATTTTTTATTTTTTTTTTCAAGGTAGTACCCAAACGAAAATGACATAATTAGATTCAGTACTTCGTTTTCTCTTAATAAGAACTCTCTTTGTCATGTTTAATATAAAGCCATACTTTCCATTTTGATCTAGGGTGTAAAAGTTATTCTTTATATCTAACCGTATTTCATCATTAAAGTTTTCTTTGCAATGGAAACGACATTGGATGCAATCTTTACTTACATCGATTACCTTAGCAAGAACAGTTATTCCTTTGGCATTAACGCATTATTTTCCTCTCTGGTAATTTTCTTTTCTTTGCATTTTTTTCCACGTTTCGGGGTTTATTTAGCGCTTTCTAGTCCTCATTACCTATTTCATGGGTGTCTTTTCAGACTCTGATTCGACACTTGACGAGTCACTGTATTCCACTATACGATACGTCCTATTCCTATAACAATAAGAAAATTTATAACTATTATCAATTAAGAATAATTGTTCAGGCCCTCAACACCAAGTTTTATCATATTTTTATAGAAATAACTTACGCTTTTAGATCACTGTTACTATTATTCTGATTTAGTTCCCTTAATATTCCTTCATTTCTTCTCGCCACAGCTTTGAATGATTCTCCAATTTCAGAATATAATCTAAAAAATAAATATTTAAATAACTTAAAACATTTTTATTGGTAGTTTCTACGTCGAAATCACTTGAAACATAGAAATATAGTACACGCCTGCAGAAGTTAGGTTATGTTTTGAGTTAAATGCAATTTAAACTTTTTTAATTAATTACTTAAACTTACCTTTTATGTGTATGGGTACTTTCTGAGACATATTCTGAGCCGGAGCTACAGAAATCTTCCCAGGATTCTTTTTCAGAAACAGAAGACATCACAATAAGCACCACGTTCAATTTCACCCGGCACTTGAAACCTTATGGTTCCAACCTTAAAAGATCTCATGTACTTGAAACTATATTTCCTTACTGATCGTGGAGCCATCTTTCGATATATGAATAATGCTTTTAAACCAGCAGATGCAGCATGTTTAATAGAACAGGTTTCCACGAAAATACAAATTTTGTACAAATTGTCGCTTGGAACCTTATGGTTTTCAGGCCCCGATATTTGACAGCTGATGTACAACCGTGATTTTAAATTAAATTTACATCATACAATTTTGTCTTACTGTACTTATCTGTAATAAATATTATTTGCTCTACTTTTTATTTTTGAATCAAAGCAAGTGCAGAAGCAGAATTATTTTACCACTCTGCTACAAAGCACTGGTATGATTCGTTACGGATATTCATAGAAATTCGAGTTTTTGGATCATAGGACTGAATGTACTCTTACCTCTTAAAGTTGCTGTCCCTCCTATATGTTCGTTATGTATTCCTAATGTTAAAGCAGCGTCTATCGTAGACGTTACGTATCCTAAGGAGATGCCAACGATGATAAGCACCACCGTTTCATAATGGAATTGCATCAAGACTAACGACTGAAATCCTGTTATAGTATTGTGTCTTAAGAAGTAATCATCTCCATCCTCATAGGTACTGATGGTAGACGAAGAGGTCTCACTTAGCGCAGTTGTTACGGTTACTTTGGATTCTACCTCACTGACTTGGCTCCAATCGTAATTCATAATTAGTTTTGAAATGTTTAAGTGGGCGATATTAATGAAAACGTTTAAATATCATGGGTGTGCATTGTCAAAAGCTGACATGTGAAGGTAACTAGGATATTTTTGGCGCAGCTATTAATTTAATTTTATTCAGACTGTTGATCAGAGCTTGTATTTCTTTTGATGGGAAATAAACATTCATTCTTGTATGGTACGGAACAAACTATATTGCATTTTGATCATAAAGAAACGTAATAGAAAGGCCATTATTTCACTTTCGACAGTTACATCAAAGATTGAAACTTCAGATTACGTTTGACATTTATTAACAAATTTAACAATTCAAATTACGTATCTTATAAATTTTAAAGCATATTTGCCAAAGATAACCAAACATTTATCATTGAAAGCTATTTTCGTAATGAATGGGATGTGTGGATGAATTTCTTCTCTCAGTTTCCCCATTTTGCAGTGTCATATCTTGATTTTTATATCAACAAATTATTCGCTGCGTTGCAAAATGTTGGGAAACTGGTGCACTAAGTTGCAAACTAAGTGCACTAAGTCACAAACTAAGTGGTAGACTCGAGCGAAGAACTGCTGAAACTATCGCGCATGTGAGAAGACATACAGATCATTCACATGAAAAGTGGTTTATATTTTAAGAGGCGCAGGATTTCCGTAGGCTTATTTCGTCCTGATGTTGTAATTTTTATCATTTTTGCTAAGTCTACTAATTTCTAAAAGGATAATCTCTGGATAATTTGTTAGCGTCTTTTTGCTGAGTTTTCTTTGTTTTCTCTGCAAAACTTTTTGATGGCGTTCCTGCTGCAATCTTTGTTGTGGATGTTGACAGTTGGGGCTTACTTAATTCCATAGGAGTTTTAAAATAGCTGTTAATCAATTTTTACAGTATTCATTTTATATCTCGCGTCCTTTAAACATTTAAAATATTTCAACTTTAAAAGCCTCGATGTTTCCAAAACACTTTTTCTCATGACCGCATTGGAATTAATATCGTCACTATATTCACTCAAAATAAAATCCTCACATAGTTCCTGAGTTTTGTCACTTTTCTTTGATTTTATAACAAAAATTGTTATAAGTTCTAAGTTTGTAAATTTTGAGTCACACCACGTTGTTAACTAGTATTTAAAATTTATTTTCTGTATAATAAAATATCTTTTCAACTTTAAAAAAAGAATCTAAAGCTGTATGGGGAAGTTTTTAACAAATTAATAAATTCCTGGTGAAGCAAAATCTTTAAATAACATTGGAGAATGGATATGTATTATTTTCAATTGCTGAACGCTACAGCCATAAAGACTAGGTAGAAGTAGGTATACTAATTTACGCCAAATCCCATACAGTAGAATAGGGAACCTTATGAAATGGGACAAAAACATCTTAAATATATGAATATTAATGAACAAGGTATAAAAAAAAGGAATAAAGTAGATGTAGACTTGTAAAAAAAAATAAACGGAAGACCACTTATGTAATTCCTCATATATGCTGAAGTTGGAGCAGTTTTTCTTACATCCCGATCGAGTTCTTCCCATAACTCGATGGAATTCAAGTCCGGGCTTTGTCTTGTCTTATTGGAATACAAAATTCTGACCGAAAATTCTTACACCAGAGGGTATTGCAATTTCCTGTAAGATGCGTTTGTAATGCTCTTTTCTCATTATGCCTTGAATTTTTACGAGATTACCTGCGGATGTATCAGCAAAACTACCCTAAATCATTACCGAACCACCGCCGTGTTTGACGGTAAAGACTGTGCATTGCTCTAGTGCACGTTCACCTGCAGATCTTCTTCGTTGGTGTTCTTTCAGATCTTCTTACAAACACTCGTCTTCACGAACCGAAAATCTCGAATTTAGATTTGTAGGTCCACAATACCTTGCTCCTCTCTTCTACTGTCCAAGTTCGCTGTTCACGTGCCCAGTGTAACCTTTTTTTCTTATTAATTTGGCGAAGCAACGGCTTTCCCATCGCAGTTCGTCCGTGAAAGCCGGTTTTTTGCAGACGGCGTGTAACCGTGGGGACGCTAATCAGCTTCTGAAGTACAGTATTGATTTCTGCGGCGATTTCAGGAGCTTTTTTTCTTCTATTTCGCTTGCTGGATATCACGATTGCAATATCTTGAGCTGATGTTGGCGCCCTTGATCTACCACTTCTTACTTTATTTAGGGAACTGCCACTTTCACTGTATTTTTTGATGTTTTAATCAATAGTTGGTGGATTTAAATGTAATTCTCTAGCAATTTGACGATTTCTTATGCGTAAGTTATGTTGTGCTACTATCAGAGCACGCGTTTCAACTCTAATTTCTTTCCTTTTCGGCATATTTTACAATTTTAAATGAAATTATAAGCACCATTCGTTAAGGGATGTTGTCGCTACTAACATGGAACGATAACTGAGCGTAATTTAAAAATATTACTTCCAGTGGCTTCATTATAGCTTGATGATTTATAGTAAAATTACCAACTGTTACATTTTTCCTGGAATTTCAAGAAATACAGAAATACAGATGCGCGGTGGAAGTATAAGACTATATTTTATAGTCGTTTTAAGTGAATCTTACTGATTATTTGCATATTATTCAATATTGCGGGAATGTATTTCCTAAATACATTCTTTGTATACAAAAATTTAAAATCTAAGGGTGCCCAAATACTTATGAGCGTAGATTTTGATTTTGGAGCATGCGAGCGAAAAGGAAAGGACTATGCTTATATATAACTTCAGATATTTTATGTCTAATCTTATCCATATGTTTTATATTATTTTTAGGAGTTCTTACACATATTTTTATGGAAAATCCTAAACTGTTCCTTTTATCAACGTAATCTGCTTATAAAGCTACATGGGTAGCAATCTCTAAGTCCAAATAAAACAACTTTCCTTTAATTATTAACATCTTCTTTATTTACAAGAGAAATAAGGCACATTTCAATGTAAAACTGGCCTAAAACGTTTGTTTTTTTCAATTATCATTGCCATTTATTAATTTCGTTTTATAAGACTACATAACCACAAAACAAAATAACAAAGTAATAGCTTGAAATACTACCAATGTCACATGACATTAAATTAAGTACATAAGACCGTCAGTATAAAATGTATTCATAGTATAATTAATCGATTTTAACCTTAACATTATGTAATATTGGCAATATGCTGAGGAAACAAATGCACTTAAAATCCAGGAATAGGTTTCTGGAATAATTTTTCCTTCATCGTGACCTAGGAGAAAACAAATGCTTACATTAAAATAATTAGGTTACTTCCAAAATTAATTAACTGGAATATAAAGTTTACTATTACATTTATGGCATCTTATCAATTATTTAAATATAATACAAAATCTTCAATTTTAGAATATAAAATTATCTAATATCTGTTTCAAGTTCCTAATATTTAAACATGTCAACTGTTCAGGGTTTAAACTTTAAGAGTTAGCATTTTAATACTTCTGAATGATGATATATTGCTATATGATTTCCTCTTTTTATAAATCCTATGGAATTCTGCTTATTATTACTTAGTTCTCTGTTTCTTTAATGTCTATTCCCATAAGATATTGATATGTTTCAAAATTTAATACTTTTTACGTTATCTTAGAACAATTGACATGCTTTACAAATTGGGTATCTTGAATATCTCTAATATTGCCTACGAAAACACATCGCCGTTCGAATAATAAATTATATATTACTATCCTTTTTCTAGAATAACTTTTTATTATATAAACACACAAAAAATATTCATCTTCACATGAACAAATTTTTAAAATCTCTGGTATAAATCGCAATGTTCATCATAATAATCGTAATCAATAAATATAGATACAAACACTATCAGGTTCCACAGGTTTTCTTTTTAAGAGGATAAAACACTATATTTACACACACTACGATATCTTTTTATGATATTATGTATAGTAGATCAGATATTGAAATGGATATGTAATCATTTCATTATATATCCTTTGCAAGATATGTTGCTAGCATATGGGTTCTTGATTTTCAAAATAGAAATGTCTCTTTGCTTTAAATATTGGATGCAAATACTGGAAGATATTTAATTAACATTTAAAGAGTGTCTTGGTAAAAGAAATTAATAATTTTAATTGAAAAGTTTTATGTATTGGAAAGGAAAACCTTATGTACACGAATGATTTTGAACGCTACTGTTATTGTATTCAGAATTGAAGTAATATTGTGAATTTTTCAATATATTATTGGACTTTCTTCCAAACGTTAGTTGATGAATCAATCTAAACCAACGCGTTACTTCAAAGTGCATGTTTTGTTAATTGGTCCGTTTATTGATTGAAATAACTAGACCAATACCAAAAGAATTTGTCCTAATTTACAAGCTGAATGTCAAGGATTTCAAATTAAAAAGAGCTATTATGGTAGATGAAGTTTTAGTCTGGAATCTGCCTCATGAATAACGCCTCAGTTTATAACGGGGAAGCTATGTTGTCTTTTCGAAAGCCAACCTTGTGGGCACATCCAGAGCATCATGATGTTTCAAAAAAGCGTGAAACAACAAAGTTATATATATATTTTTGATTCATTTTCGAATTCTACGTGGCTATATTTCTCAAAATTCCCTACATCTACCTTTCACAGTTATCGAGATATTTCATTTTATTGAAAATGTAAGGTTTGTAAAAAAATTGAATGTAGTTGAAATGCATTAATTTAAACAAGTTGGGATTTCCCACGATGAATTGAGTTTTGCTTGGAAAGATGCATTAAATAACGCAATTTTCCTTGAACCTTTCATTCACTGAAGAATTAACTTCTCATGTTAATGGTCTAGTAAATTGTCATACTGTCCATTACTCTGGCACTGAAGATTATCAAAGATTAACGTTTGATCGGCAGAGTCTTTGGAATCTTAACGTATTTGGAATGATTTTTCAGTTACTTTTTGACAGTATCGCTTCAAATATTAGAGGAAGATCGTGGCTACAATTGGAGGGTGCTTTCAAACGATGTGTAAGAACTTATTTCGATAGGAGGTGATGGCGCATCTATGAGGTGCGGGCCATGTAATGAGAAATATACAGAAACGCTATCATTTGACAGATCTGCCTTTAGTTAATATTCAAATAATAATTAGGCAGCTTATAGCCATTGCTCAATTAAGTGAGATCATCAGAAATTGAGCAGTGCATGGTAAATTTTCAAAATGTCCAAAATTGAATATTGTGCATTGATCAAATTTCTCACTCTGGAAACCAAGGAGCGAATGGACACGGATTATAAAGGATCTGCATCATCGTACGCCATAGTTAACCGTTAATCAACATTGTTTCGGTCGGGTGAGAGAATTCTTTGAAGATCCACGCGAAAGAATGACACCAAAAAACATCAAATTGGTCGACGAAGTCGTATTATAGGAGAACAAACAGGGATTTCAAAAACGAGTGTTTCGAATATCCTGCACGAGCATGATAACAATTAGCACAAGATAGGTCCCAAAATTGCTCAGCGCGGTTCAGAAGGAAGAACGTGTCGAATGTAGGCAAAAGTTTCTTGAGCTGCACGAAGCCGACAACACGATAATTAATCAAATAGTGACTGATGATGAAATAATGGTTCTATACCAAGATCCTCTAGGCCAAGGTGACAAAAAGCGTTTCAATAGCTAAGCTATTATCATCAGCAGTAAAATTAGTTTAGTTTTACTGCTAATGATGATAGCTTAGCTATTGAAACGTGGGTCCAGTGCGAGTGAACAATTGTGGTAAGGGTTTCAGTGAACTTTTTCAGTGTTCCAGTACCGCAGAGTTCGAGTACTTGATTAGTTTTTTGAACCAATTCATTTTATAAATTGAAGTACCATCACATATTGCAAAATATTTGTGAGACGTACATCCGAATGGTCTTGACGTGTCTACGGTTTGCCTATTATAAGCCGAGGCATTACTTGTGAGATACTCTGTAGAGGTTTCACTTTCTAAATTGTTAGGCTAATTAAAGTTGATATTTTGAAATCTACTCTAATCGATCTAATAAATATCTTCCATGCATTTTTTACCAATATCTAAAAGACAATAAGTACTTCCCTATAAATAATACACATTTTTTTTCTTAATACGACAGCAAATTCTTTCATTCTTTTAATTAAATATGTCATATAAAATCTTCAGTAGTAAAAGATTAAAAATAGATAATAGCAGTCTTAAGAAATATATAAAACAAAACAAAAATATTAATAAATACTTATTTCGGAATGCAATGTAATTGAGCACATCATTTTTTAGAAAACGTTACACATTAGTAAATGTTTTAATAAAAAAATCACATTTTAATTATTTCCGAGCGAGTATCTGTTCATCTGTTCACACGATTTTACACTTCATCCTAACGTTAACCTTTTAATTAATATGATCATTTTAGAACTAGTAAGGAATGTCAATATAACTGATGTTTATATACAGATCGCTTAACCTGAAAAAAATCAAATAAAACGCACAGTTTTCGGATCACTGGAATTACACCGAAGTCTAAGAGTTCTGATGCATTTCTCTGTAGAATGCTAGAAATAATCTGGCTAGAGATGATATAATAGTCTATGTATAGCCGTAAATTTTCGATCACAATAACTTTTCCGGATCGTAATTTTCTAGCATCCATTTTAAATGGTACATTTCCGGGTTGCAGTGTTCCATGACCAGTTTGTTCCTTGAGTCATTTATGCCGAGGCATTTATCACTGCTGAAGTGCCTCAGGAGGTTCGTATCGGGATCGTAGTCCCAATATTGATTGCCCTTGGAGCCGTGACACGGATACAGGATCACATCGTGGCCGCTGTAATCCAGGCAGGCTTCGTCTCTTCTTATTTCGCCGGTCTTGCTCAGCATCCAGTACTGGAAACGTAGCGAGAAACACGTTAATAGATGGGCGATTGTGCGATTTTGGGAAATGGAAATGTGTCTATGTGAATGTGTGCATGTGTAAATGTCGCATCTGTGTGTAAACGTGTATTTGTATAGTGGTTATTGGGCGTGTATATTATGTGATGTTTGCTGAGTTAGGTAACGTTGGTATATATATACAAATGTTTGTTTAGGTTCGATATAACCTCCACCACCTAGTTTAATTTGGATACTTATGTACAATTTTCTAATTCTCATCAATAATACGTGGAATAAAGTTATTTTTCCTGGGGTAATTTAATAAGCATTGTTTGTTGTAGACAAATTAAGTATTCATGAATACAGGACGTTTATGGGTCATTTTTAATAACTTTATACTTTGACGATTCTGGGATGTCACACATGTATTTCGTAAATTCACAAAGGATACCGGGCGTCCAGGATAACATTGAGTACATGGGTATATTAGAAACCGTTAGAGATACAAGGTCGGTTAAATGAAAGAAAAAGGTATTGTTCTATCAAGATAACGCGCCTTATTGCAACAGCTAAATTGGTCTAATTGCATTACATGTTGCTGCCCCATCCACCATATTCACCACATCTGGCTGCGTGTGATTTCATCTTGTCCCTAAACTGGAAAAAGTGACGCTGTGGATGGAGGTTCGAGACAAATCAGGAGGTGTCAGCCGAAACGAATGCATATTTTGACGGGTTTCCTAAAGATTGCTTTTTGGATTGTTTAAAAAGAATTGGAAAGCTGCTCGATTAAGTGTGTAGAATTGTGATATATTTTTTACCATAAAATAAGTCTTTCATTGAAAAATCACTCTCTCGTCAAATTGTCCTCGTACAAGACTGAAATCAGAAAGAAAACTCTTTCTGACGATGTAAAAATCCAATATGGCGCCAATAAGAAATAAGAAAGTTGATGATGGTTAGAAAGAACCAAAGCGTCATATAAAAATTTCAACTACACCACTAGATAGAAGATCGAAAGTGGTCTTGAGCGTGTGTTTTAAGTTTTTCTCTGCCAAGAGCAAATAAAGCTGTTAAAGAAGATTTGTTACAGATCTATTTCCTCTTCGGGTTCATAATAAACACGAAATTTAGCCAAATTTAAACCTACCTCTAATAAGCAAGATTCTCATGATGATGGTCGAAAATGAATCAGCCCCTACATACCAAAAAAGGAATCCAATAGACAACTGCTTTCCAAATATTTAATCTAATCGCCAGAATTTAATTGAACCGCGCCAAAAAAAGAGAAAGAGGAAATCAACTCCATTCATTTGTTCCGCTTTCGCTGTGGAGCGCGACTCGCATAACTCAAACCCGCCGGTCGTGTGGAGCGGGTCCGCTTGCTAGGGTAAATGGGGATAAACCCTCAAACCCCAGCAGCCAAAGCTTCCTCGTGCCGACCTAACCCCCACCAATTTCCCGTTTTTTTTTTCTTTATTTGCTAAAGGTCCCCTCTACTTTCGACGCGTGAAAAATTCCAATTTGTATAATTTCAAAAGGCAGTCGACTGCACCTGCGACTTTAAACTTCATCCGGGAAAAAGGAAAGAAATTCTTCGCGTATTACACTGGTGGCTTGTCCGATATACAATTATATAAGAAACATTAATAAAGCACGTGGTACATACGAGTTAGAACTTTTTGATAACATAAAAAGTTTTCGCAGTATAAAGACGGTTTATTGCGGATATAAATTAGGCTCCATTTCCAACGGGAAAAAGGATTTTTTCGACTTCAGTTTGAACCGTTCGTCGAAGTAATATTACTGCGTAAGTGTGGCAGAGCATAATAAAATTTTCATTTGATGATGAAAACGGAAATTAATGTAGGTACCTACATTTATTTTTAATTTTGTTATATTCTAATGAGTTAATACAAAAGATTAGGAGACGCTTTCAGTTTGTACTCAGCGGTCTCAATGAAATTTAATAGTCTAACTATGTGAAATGGTGAAATGTATTCTAAAAAAATTTGATTTGTTATTAAAAGAGTTGGTATGTTTTAAATTTCGCAGATGATTTATGTTGATAATACGTTAAGAAATTGGCGAATATATCTTTTACTGTCGGAATTACCAATTTAAGTCATCCGCGAAATCTAAAAAATGCCAACTTTGGTTATCAATAGGAATATTGATGAGAAATTAAATACCACGAGAAAGCGAAGACGACGAAATAGAAAATCATAGCCCAAATCCATATTCCTGCCTTGTGTGGCATATAAACTACACGGAGAAAAGTATATCGTCATCACAGACTGCTTTCAGAACAACTAGATTAATCAGGTTGGATATTCGTACTCAGGCAGATTGCGGAAAAAACTTTAACAACAGATGAGGAACTTTGAAGCAGAATAAATCCACTTTAAACGATTTTTAGGAGATGCGATTTCTGTAGCGTCCCTCCTAGCTTGGTTTTCCGTCCAAACGTGAAAAGTAGGATTTTTTGAGGTGATGGCAGTACAGCAGAGAGAGGAAAGATTGCACTTGTTCGATGAATAAACAGCTAACTAATGGGAAACAAGTAGTGAAGATGTCTCGACGACAAGATGGATAACCGTGCATGTTTTCTTAAACTCCTCTTAGCATCTATTATTCTAAATAAACATTTACCAACAGGGTAAAATATGCCGCTAGACATTTATTTGGTTTTAAACCAGAACTTTATATATTTGGTTTTGTGCGAAAGCATAGATTTCTTAATATGTGAAAATAATCATGTGCATAAACATTCGCTACTTAATTCTTATAAAAAATGAATTTATTCGGTTTTGCTTCAAAACCCTTCAAATTATAAAGTGGATACGGAAGCATTGGATCTAGTGTAGGGACTTGATATTGTAATAAGGGAATAGATCTGGAAGATACTGAATAGAAGAGGCGTAAACAGTAAGCTGACTGAAATCACGAGAAGAACTAAAAATGAGGTACGGATGAATGGAAAAATATTCGAAAGCTCCATAACAAGCAGTTGCGTAAGGAGATGTAACGAGTCCTCTACTCTTCATTATACGAATGGACGAAATATTGAAAGAGTTTCCAAACAGATGGATTAGAAACAGTGGAGTTGCTGAACGGCTGGATGATTTCTTATGGGGAGTTGTTAAGTACTCCCTCCGTCCGAAAATATGGTATACGTTTGAAATTTTTTTGAAAATTAATGAGACATTAGTAAAGAATTATAATTAAATATACTTACTTGGCAATTCTGATGCTAGGCAAACAACTAATACATAGTTGATTTTGTTTGTGTCAAAAACGTCAATAGAGTTAAAACGTCATTTCATGTAAAATAATTTTACACACGCCTTGTTCACAAAATGGCAGATATTGTTATAAATAATGAAGTAAGCTTATTGAAAAGGAATTCAAGCAATTAACTGGTGAGCAACGTCATGGTATATACCATGACAATTTTTGCAATATTGCAAAAATTGTTGCAGTTGAAAGAAGGCCAGAAGCTGAAGCATGGGAGTATAAATAAAGTTGCAGCTGAACTTGGAGTAACCCGTTTGTCCTTGTCTAGAATTTGGAAAGTCGCTCAAAAACAGTACAATGACAGTAAAATTTGTGCTGATGTTAGTTCAAAAAAGAAAAGTAAATGTGACAGAAACGTAAAGATTATTCTGAACAGTTAGCCAAAGTTAAGGAAGTTCCTTTCAATCGTCGAGGGTCAATTAGTAGTCTGTCTTTCGCTGTCGATATTCCAAAGTCTACATTGTTCGACATTTACAAACGAGGAAAGAAAATAAAGCGTATATCTTCTACTGTTAAACCTTTGTTGACAGATCAAAACAAGTTAGACAGATTAAAGTTTTGCTTGTCAAAAGTGAGACCGGATGGACGTTTTGAAGATTTGTATGATTATGACCACATAGACGAAAAATGGTTTTATTTAACGCAAAACAAACGCTCTTATTACATTATGACAGACGAAGAAGAACCCTACCCAAGTTGCAAAAGTAAACGTTTTATAACCAAAGTGATGTTTATGGCTGCTGTCGCTCGACCACGCTACGATTCACATCTAAAACAATTTTTTAATGGAAAAATTGGTATATGGCCCTTTGGTTATCAAGAACCGGCTAAGCGAATCTCGAAAAACAGGCCTAAAGGAACTTTGGTAACAAAAAATGTGGAGTCCGTCAATTCAGCAGAATGTAGAAAAATTATTCTTGATAGCGTCATTCCGGCGATCAACTTAAAGTATATACAACAGAATAATGCAAAACTTCATGCTTGTGACGACGATGAAGAACTTCTGGCTCATGCTTCTACAGATGGCTGGTCTATTCAGTTTAAATCACAACCACCAAACAGTCCAGATTTAAACGTTTTGGATCTTGGCTTTTTCAATTCCATACAATCTTTGCAACATAAAGCTTCGCCAAAAACAGTTGACGAATTGATAGAATGTATTGAAAAAGTCTTTGACGATTTAGTCAGAGAGACATTTGACAATGTTTTTCTAACATTGCAGACCTGTATGGAATCAATTATGTTGGTTGAACGAGGAAATTCGTATAAGATTCTCCACATCAATAAGGCCAAACTTCAGCTTACCATCTAGTTTAGTGTGTTCCCAAGAAGCCGTAGACAAATCTAGATCCCTCATCAATTAAATTTTATTCGTAATTATACATATATAATAGTACACCAAAAGGAGTAATTAATTAAAATTGTAAATGTATACCATAAATTCGGACAAAAATAAATTCCAAATGTATACCATATTTTCGGACGGAGGGAGTACAATATTTATAAATTTGATGTCCTACAAAACATTGAAGAAC
This sequence comes from Dynastes maya, assembly GCA_029619315.2. Taxonomy (NCBI): domain Eukaryota; kingdom Metazoa; phylum Arthropoda; class Insecta; order Coleoptera; family Scarabaeidae; genus Dynastes; species Dynastes maya. The sequence continues at coordinate 5,732,686 of JAROYE020000006.1, forward strand.
TTCGAGGTAGATTCCAGAATGTCTTCGATGTAATTTCTAGACGAACCAAAGGGCAGTTCAAAATGCCGGAAAGTGTCAAAAAGCATTGTCAGCCATTAATTCTGAAAAGTTTCCAGTCTAACAGAAATAAGTTTTTTTTTCCAAATTTAGTTTTATTTCTCAACATAGTCTCCTTGTAAGTCATATACACTTCTCCAGCGATGCTCCCATCATTTTAATTCATAGTAGTTGTCATCTAGCTGCGCAAAATAGGTGCCTACCAATCCGAAGGCCTTTTCGTTCGATAAAAATCTCTGCCCTCCGAGCGAAACATTGAGTCTAGGAAACAGAAAAAAGTCGCCGCAGGTCAGATCTGGTGAATAGGATGGGTGGTCTACCAATTCGACCCCCATTCGTGAATTTTTACCATGACCATTACTGAAGTGTGAAACTTGGTGGAACAAAACATTTTCTTTTTAATATGGCCGTTTTTCCGCAATTTCTGCCTTTGCATTTCCAGGTAAGGATAGTCGATTAATATAACTCCATGACTATTCCAAAAAAACAATCGCCATCATTTTTCCGCTCGATGGAATAGTCATCGCCTTTTTCGTAGTCGATGCAGTCCAGTGTTTCGACTGTGCCTTGGCTTCAGAACACCAAAATTCGCTTATTTCGCTTAAATCTTTCAAAAGGGCTTTGGAATCGTTCATTCGAATACGTTTTTGGTCCTAAGTGAGTAAGCGCAGCACCCAACGCGCAGTTAGCTTTTTCAAGCCCAAATCTTTCGAGATGCCTCCGCTATATCTCTAACCTTAATTCAACGGTCATCCAGCAGCATTTGGTGAACTTTCCGATGGTACCGGTAGTCGTTGCAGTTTTTGGCCGCCCCGAACGTTTATCGTCAACCAAGCTGTTACGACCACGTTTAAAGCTGCCCAAAATTTCACTATGGCAAATGATGGTGCAGAGACCCAGTAAAAAGACTCCATTTTGGCATTAATTTGATTTGATTTGATAATTCGATATTCGATTTGTTCCATTTTTACAGAAATAAGTTCATTTGTTACAAGAAAATATTCCTATGTGTGTGTAAGATGGAAACACTTTAGTTGAATTTAGAATGAGAACAAGAAGTATTTCCGCAACACTAGCGTAAGGTAAGTCAAAGAACCTTCTAGGAATTTCCTCAATTAGAAAGACACATAACACCTTCCTCTACTTCCCTGAATAATGCAATTCGTTCCTAGACGTTTCTACATTACATCTACTCCATTATTACGGGAAAGTGGCTCACCTACAAATACTAGATTCACAATCGATCTCCGAAAGATCGGTTTTTCGCCCTATTAAACATTAAACGTGGAGAGAAGAATCTAAAAAATAGCACCGCACATCAGCTTGCATAATTAACAAGGTCGAAGAGGAGTGTCCGTGAGCCACTTCCCCGAGGGGAAGCATCGGCGAACGTTTCCCTTGAAAGATGCATGGAGATGTGTTGTTTATGTACAGTCCTGTGAATCGTTTCGAGTTGCGGTTAAACGTGTTCGCCTAAACAATTCATGCGGCTTTGTCTATGCCAGCGATTTTAAAAGAAAGATCCTATTCTTGCAGTAGGAGTAGGAGAATCGCAAATAAATAATAGATTTGATTCGTAGAGAAGCAGACTCGTGACAATGGGTTTTTTAAGCGTCTAGCATGTTTCGATCCCGTGTGACGCTATACTTTTTTTTTATCTAGAAAGTAGTATCTGAGTGATTACACTAGAATCTAATATAAAAATTGCATACTATAAAACAGGGACTCCCAACCATTTCCTTGCATGCCAGTGACGCCAGATCTAACGATAAATCGTGAGATTTTACGATTTGATGTAAAATCTCACAATCCGGACATCATATCTTACGATTTTCAATATTTAAAAGAAAACTAATTCGTTACAGGATGAATATTATTTGAAACATACACTATACCGTTATAAATATTTGGGCACCTCAAATTTCAGGGTAATGTAAATATGTATTCAAATGGAAATATTAAAATATGTACTTGGTATTTAAGTATACACAAATAAATAACTTCAACAATTAAAATTATTTATTCAACCTAAATTTTTAGATTCGTCTATGAGACCTACTTTACTTTGCGTCGTATAATCAGGGCATTCTTGCAATTAATTCTAACAATGATTCCGGAGTTATTCGAGCCCATGCTGCCTATAATTTGTTCAACATGTCATCAGCTGAAGTTGGAGCAGTTTTTCTTACTTCCCGATCGAGTTCTTCCCATAATAACTCGATTGGATTCAATTCCCGACTTTGGGATGGCCATTTCATGATTGTTAGTGTCCCTTCCTTTTCCAACTGTTCTAAATATTGCTTGCATAATTTTGAAGTATGTCTTGGGTCATTGTCTTGTTGGAATACAAAATTCTAACCCAAAATTCTTACACCAGAGGGTATTGCTCTTTTCCCATTATGTCTTGAATTTTTACGAGATCATTTGTGGACGTATCAGCAAAACAACTCCAAATCATTACTGAACCACCGCCGTGTTTGACGGTAGAGACATTGCTCTAGTGCACGTTCACCTGCAGATCTTCTTCGTTGGTGTTCTTTCCTTGTTTCGTCGTAAAGTAAGTAAGTGTTGTTTCCTGTTCTGACGAACATTTTTCTTTGACGTAGTGTCACGACCGGTTTCGGCGGTTGGCATTATCAAGTGACTTCTCCAAGAGTCACTTGAGGTAATTTGCCGACAAAATTACTTCCTATTCAATAAAACCGCATACCTGCAAGAAGATGGGAGGCCCATTATCCGGAATATATTTGCAGATTTTCTTACAAACACTCGTCTTCGCGAACCGAAAATCTCGAATTTAGATTTGTCGGTCCACAATACCTTGTTCCTATCTTCTACCGTCGAATTTCGATGTTCACGTGCCCATTGTAACCTTTTTTTTATTAATTTGGCGAAGCAAGGGCTTTCCCATTGCAGTTCGTCCATGAAGGCCGGTTTTTTGCAGACGGCGTTTAACCGTGAAGACGCTAATCACCTTCGAAAGTACAGTATTGATTTCTGCGGCGATTTCAGGAGCTTTTTTTTCTTCTATTTCGCTTGCTGCACACCACGATTGCAATATCTTGAGCTGATGTTGTCGCCCTTCTTACTTTATTTAGGGAATTGCCACTTTCACTGTATTTTTTGATGTTATAATCAATAGTTGATGGATTTAAATGTAATTCTCTAGCAATTTAACGATTGGTTATGCCTAAGTTATATTGTGCTACTATCAGAACATTCGTTTTAACATGAATTTCTCTTCTTGTCGGAATGTTATAAAATTCTAAACGAAATTATAAACAGATGTTGTCGTTACTAACATGGAACGATAATTGACCGTAATTTAAAAATATTACTTCAAATGGCTTTATTATAGCTTCATGATTCATTGTAAAATTACCAACTGTTGCATTTTTCCTGGAATTTCAAGAAATACGCTGTTTGTTGTTGCTACTACTTGCGCTTTTATGACGGTATTACCTCTCACATAGATAAAAGTAGTAAATAGACCGATATTATTTAACGAATTTAAGTAAACCTTACTGATTATTAGCATATTATTAAAATATGCTGGAATGTATTTCCTAAATACATTCTTTGTATACAAAAATCTAAAATCCAAGGATGCCCAATACTTATGAGCGGTAATGTACATGTAGCAAAGGTCACTGTAAATATCATTCTGTTTCAACTCCATCTACAATTTATAATCTGAGTTACGATGTCATAGATGTATATATTTATTTTAAATTCGCCGCCTTTTCTTTGTACATGCGTAACATGTATCAATACCTATATGTTATATTTTTACGTAGTAACAGGATGTTAGAAACATTACGCGGTCTGGTGAACGAGCAATTCTCTACCAACTTTCTATCAAGATTTACAGAAATGATACGATGGTAGTAAGATTTTCTTCTAAATACAATTAATTTCTAATTTTATCCCTTAAAAAGTTATGTATATTACTAAATTAGTAACTTTTTTACGTTCAAGCACATTAACAGGACAAAGCTATCTGGAATTTCTAGAGAGTTAACTTCTACTTTTACTACAAACTGCACCATTACAAATTAGGAGACATTTGTGGCTTCAACCGGATGGAGCTCCCTGCCATAACTTATCTGTTGTTCAAGATTACTTAAATACAGAATATAGAAGTAAGCGGATAGCAACTAGCGGTCCAATTGGAATTTCCTCCCAGGTCCTCAGATTTAACACCGTTGGACTTCTTCCTGTGGGGAACTTGTGGGGATGAGGGGTGAAATTTAAAGAAATTGGTTTGTGGGAGGTTTCATAGAGCATATCTTTTAGGATTCTGCAAACCACTTTCGACGACACTCCTCGATTTTATATCTCTGCAAATAAGGAAGATATCGCTTGTAACATTGAATCTCAATACTCAATGACTAGCACTTTTGCCATTTTATTAACTAGAGCTTGAACAACATGGAACTTTTCCAAAGGCATCCCGGGAAAAAATGGAACGAACCTGTTTTCTAAACATACATACGTACGTGATACATCGTGTTTGTTCCGATTTCCATACAAATGCGGTAGAGGTTGGCAATTTTTCCGAAACATCCCCGACAAATTAGAAAGGGTATTTATATATGCAAATTTGGATCAACATAAAACGGGCGCATTGATTATTCCAGTTTATAGCAAAGTGGCTGGTTTGATGTTCTACACTCTAGCGAAGAAAAAAGCAAACAATCGTTAATACGTGCGAAATATGTAAGCCTTTTTAGAATTTACATATTGAGCACAATGCTTTAGGTCCCCTGGAATGGTAGTGCCTAGTTAGCGGCATCGCGCATATATCGCAACGTTAACGGTTTTTCTTTAACTAAAATTCGCTGAACCAGCAACGTATTGTTTACTCTGGTATAGGAGCGGATAGGTTGGCTTAGGGCTAGAAACAAATATCACGTTGTATTGTGCATCGAACGGCAGGAAATTACGTTAGAGGGTGAAACATGATACACGGAGACGTGTACGCGGAAACTAATGTAATATTAAAGAAGGTGTATTGAAATAATTAGCAAACAGAAGAGATTGTAAGCTGTTAGAAATTGTTAATTAACAGAGGAACATCGACGACGGGATAATTGGGGTTTCCATGAAACTTTGCGAGTTAATATAAGATCTTCATGTAACAAATACATCTTGAAACTGGTGGAAACTACAGGCAGAGAAATTATTTCAAGACTACAAAAATGTATGATATAAGAATATAATTTTCTTGACATTTTATTTGGATTAAATACATATTTTCTTGGGGTTAAAAAATCAAGAAAATTCAAGACAAAAAAAAATATTTCTTTCATGTAAATAATTTAAGTTACATCTCTTGAAACCTTGACCACCTCTGATTGAAGATTTCCTGGCACACTCACGAAGAGTCACAATTACATCTGGAACTTCCTCTTGTGAAATGAAATTCTCCTTACAAATGGCAAACTGGTTCCTAGAATTCTTTAGAGTCAATCGTCCTTCTTTAGTGTCAATCTCATACATCTTGCAATCAGCATCCATCAGCAGAATGACCCCAAGAATGTTCCTGAAGTCACTTCCACCCCTGTCGACATCGGGAACCCGTTTTTTACAGTATCTCCAATTTTGCCTCTTGGAAACTTCTATTCAGACATTAGCATCATCTTTTTTGCTTGGCACTGCGATGCACTGGCATTTTCCCTCTTCTTTTTAATAATGTTGATTTTGTCTGAAATCATATTTTCCCCTGAAATGTCCTCTACAGCACTATCTTCGTCCCCTGTTTTCCATCTTCCTTTCCACCATTCTCTATTACTTCCCCATCTTCTTCGCCACCATTCTCTGTTTGTCCATCTTCATTTCGTACTAAAGCACCTGAAGAAGAGTCGATTAAGGTTTCCAGATCTTTCTCAGGTTCCAGGTTTCTGATGACATCAGTAGAAAGTGTTGATGTTGTAAGACTTACTTTTGTTGGAACCCCAAACATAGCCTCTTCATGAATTGAACAAATCTCAGATCCTCAGACCAGTGTCGATATTGGTTTATCTCCGTCCGAGTCGGCAGCATGTTTTCAATGTCCTGATTTGCGCGCTCCAGAGAGCCTTGCGACTGGCTATGTCTCGGCTTTCCATGAACTATCTTCAATTCACTCCACATTTCACATACTTCTTGAATGATGTGATTGCAGAATTCACGGTCATTATCACCTTGCAGTATGCTAGGAGCGCCCAAAATTGTGAAAATATCAAGCAGATTACGTGCAACTTCCTCTGCTCTTTTACTTTTCAAAGGCCGCAACTGAACAAATTTCGTAACATGATCCTGGTAAACGAAGATGAGTTTGCAGTCATAGTCAGGCTGACTCTGTATGTCAATTAAATCAACCTGACATCTTGAGTTTATCTTCTTAAAAATCATGGGACGCATTACAGACCTTTTTTTGGCACTTTCGATTTCTTTTATTAATTTTTCACTATCACCCAACTTCATAATGTCGTACCGCTTCAATCGTTGATAATCCTGAGGTTTTTTCCCACTGGTTTTAGATTTTGGCACTCGCACTTTCTCAATTAAGTTCTGGCAGCCTTCTTTAGTCATCATCCCACTATTTTGTGTTATGTGTAATACCCGGTTATTATGCATACTACTCTCATTTATCAAAGTAACGGTAACATATACAACGTAAAAGTAAATTTTAATTCCCTTCCTATTTCCTTAAGTCGTTACTACTGTTTTAGTAAAATCACGCGCCAGCATCTGAGCCCTTGTTTGCCGTTATCGCTCTAATTTGCCGTCTTCATGTAAGCCCTACAATATATACGATGCTAATTTCAGCGATCTTACCTGGCTTGAGAACGGAGACGCCGTAAAAAAATTAACCAGGTTGCCAACGTCATAATCCGAACGTGTACACTTCATTGAACATGAAAACTCCCGGCGCACATTCTCCCAGTGGCCGATACGATAGCGGGATTTCATTTTGAATATATTGCCTTTTCGACGTGAGATCTTTGGATCGTCGCCGCTTCCAGGCGGGTAGGAAAACCGCATTAGGCTACACTCCTACTCGGCTCCAGTTTCCTATTCTTTACGACAGTACGTGACGGCGAACGTGAGCTTCCTGTCTACGTTGTTTCGTTTTCGCTTTTTTAAAATTTTCGACGCATTACTACATATCTCGTGTGGTGTTCTATTTCTTGACGTAAACACGAGAACGGGTTAGGTTCAAAGACCGGGCGGAAGTGGTTTTTGCCGGTTTTTTGTAATAAAGCTCGCTCAAGATTTACTTTGCTCTACATACATTTTACATTTACTTCTTCTGGAATCGCGTTTTTGTTGACATTTCGTTCTCGCACACCTCGACACAAATGGATCATAAGAGACTGTTCTCAATGACCTCTAGGAAGTAAACGTTTTGATTTGACACAATTTTGTTGAGTCAAACAAATATATGTTAGCATGGGCGTCGTCGGCTATTTCCGTTGCGTATACGCAGGACAATCGCAATCATGGTCCTTGTTTAGGTTATGTGAGACGGTGGTTCATAATCGGTGAGATAGTGAGTAAATGAAGAAAATAATAGGTAAGTAGGATAATGGCTTTATCTGTATAAAAAAAATAATAAAATAGTTTACACAACAGATTGGTGAATATCAGAATTCCTGTTCGTGTTAGGGATTAGCGAAAATTACGAAAATCTTGCCGATATCGTTTTCAAGGCCACTAACACCAATGTTAGCAGTTTAAATAAATCGCGATTCAATTCACCGCATATTTAACAATGCTTTGATCTAGAGCACTGTACGGGCCTATTTTTCATGGCCCGGCTCGCCCGTGGCCCGTTACAGCATGGAGTAGGCCCGCCCGTGGCCCGTTACAGCATGGAGTAGGCCCGCCCGTTGCGTTCGTTACCTCGGCACCAGGCCCGCCCGGCCCGGCCCGTTAGGGAATTTAGGCCCGTTTAGGCTATTTAAGTAATTATATCTACACCGTTTATTTGTAAACATTTTTTAATTACTACATTATATTGAATAGAATGAAACACTTATTTTGTTTGTTTTTGTATACTATTGTGATGTAACAAATAACGATTAAAAGATTTGAATAGGGAGATAATCAGTTCTACGTTTATGTTAAGTTTTTCACTTACAAAAATGAAATTTATCTTTTAAAATTACTTACAGTTGATGTTGTAATGGGTGTTTGATGTGTGTGTATATATAATCCTTTCCTCTTCTCAGCAATATTGATATCCGAAATCCTCTTGTTTTAGATCACTTTTGATCATCTTCTTGGATGAAATTTCTTTGAATTACTTCTTAAAATTCCTTGATTGATGTAATACTCTTAATAATTGTTCGTGATTGTTTATACTTTACTTTAACAGCTTTTTAATACATTTGAATTAATCATTTCGGAGAGATTTAATTTTAATAGTACAATTTCTAAATACGTCAGTCAAAAGATGTTTGTTTACTGTCAGAATGTTTACGTTGCTAACTTCTGTTTCTCGGTCGTCCCTGGCATTGCCAATGTAACGACTTGATATTTAATTTTGATGTTTTGAAGATCGAATTCGGTGTCGCAGGTGACGTAAGGGATTTTGACGGTTATTTTATTTCCAAATACAGTGTGTTTTTTGTGTGTGTAGGTGTAATTTTTACAAATAATGTTTTCAAAATGTAAATAACTTAAAATAACCTGGAATTTTGATTATTCCCTGTAACATATCATTAACTGAGTTTTTTTTAAATAAAAGATTAATAATATAAATAATCAAAATGTCAGAACTCGAATATTGATTGAACATAATTCAAGTTCCGCATAAAACTCTATTAAAATCTAATATCAGCGAATTTTGATATAATATTGATTAGAATGAATTTAGTAACATTTGAACATACGCTTTTCACGTGGAACATCCCACTACACTATATTGTATGAAACCAATAGAAAACGTAACATAACATTGCATGCATTAAAATTGTTAATACAAATGATAGCGTAAAAACTAAATAGCATTTACTGTATACGTTATATCCATTCGATGTATTTAATAAGACATTCTCGGCCCGTCAGGCCCGTACAATTTTAGGCCCGGCCCGCAATGAAAAGAACGAGGCCCGCCCGAGCCCGTCCCCGGGCTCGAGCGGGCCGGGCTTTTCCTAGTCCGTGCAGTGCTCTATTTTGATCTTTTCGTTTTCATATTTTGTAACTAACTGTTAATTTCATTGTAGTACTCACAATCAGTAGTGTTATACCTTTGTAGTTTTGGCAGACCTTATTATCACCTTTCTTAAAAATGGGTACTATAATTCCTATTTCCCAGTCTGCCGGTATAGTTTCTTCTTTCCAAATTTTGTTAAAAATTTTTAAAAGTGTTGGTTTTCTGATTTCCCCTAGGTTTTGTATCATCTCCGTCATGACCAGGAGCTTTTCCTCTTTTCATAAATTTTATTGCGTCTTCTAGTTCTTGCGCTCCAATCTCGTCCATCGTAAGTTTTTCAATACTCTATAGAACAACTTTTGATTACCTCTATTATCTTGTTCCATCTTTTCCCCAAACTTTGTCCAAGACTCACTCTTTGCAATTTTTACCATCTGTTTAACTAGATTCCTGTGTTCTTTATATATGCTATAGTTACCTTGTGTTCTATCGGCCAAATAATATTTCCATTTCTTTTTCTTCGACTTTATTTGTTCCTTTATTTCGTTTGACCACCAATGTGTTTGTTTTCTTTGATTGTTTGTTCTTCATTAATGATATTATTGATTTGGTTGACTGAATGCATATTTGAGTCAACAATTTTTTTTCTCTGTTGTATTAATTATGGAAATAGCATATCAAGGACAGTTATCTGACAGCTCCCCACTCTGCCCCTCTCCCCTTTACGCTTCGAGTGCTGGCCACAGTCAAAAACGTCTATTTCAGTAGCACTTTTTTATTTTTCAAATGGAAACTGTCTTTGAAAGACTATTGTTTGGAGTTGACTGATTGGTTAGGAGAATGCCCAATAGTTTTAGATGGAAGAAGTATTGGAAATTTCAAATAAGTTTAAAATGAAATAACTTTAAATAACCGAATTTTGATTAAATTCAGTTAGGACAATCACTTATGAGTTATTTTATTAAATAAAGATTATATAATATAAATAATCAAAATGGTCCGAATACAGAAATACTTGAATTGAACAATCAATGAATTCCGCATTATCTGAAAACTCTATTAAGAAACTAACTATCAGCGAATTGCATATGATATTGATTAGAATGAATTTAGTAAATTAATGCAACCATACGCTTTTCACGTGGATAACATTTCCCCTTACAATATTCTATGAACCATGGAACGGTAACATAACATTTGCATGCTAAAATCGTAATACAAATGATAGGTAAAAACTAAATTGCATACTAGGGAGTGTTTATTCCATTCGATGTATTTAATAAAGCACATTCTCGGCCGTCGGAGCTCGTACAAAATTAATTAGGCCGCAGCCCGCAATTGAGAAGAAGAGGCCGCCGATGCAACCGTCCGGGCTCGAGCGGCCGGGCTTTTCCTAGTTCCGTGCAGTGCTACAGTTTGCTCGTAATTAATTACGTTAATTAAGTAACTAACTGTAATTTCATTGTAGTACTCGCCATTCATATGAAATTATACGCCTTTAGTAGTTTGGCAGACCTGTATAATCATCCTTTCTAAAAAGCGGTACTGTAATTCCTGTCAAAAGTCTGCCGGTAAGTTTCGTTTCCAAATTTGTGAAAATTTTGATATATTTGCGTTTCTTATGTTGCCCTAGGTTTGTATTTACATCATCATGAACAGGAGCTTTTCCTCTTGCATAAATGTATTGCGTTTTAGTTTGCGTCCAATCAAGTCCATCGTAAGTTAATTTCAATAATTTATATAAAAACTTTTGATTACTCTATACCTTGGTTCATCTTTTACCACAATATGTTGTCAGAAAGAAAACCATTAGCAATTTTACCAATCTGGTTTAACTAGTATCCTCTGTTTTACCTTCTATAATGGAAATAGTTAACTGGATTCTATAGGCCAAATAATATATCCGTTCGTGTTCATTAGACATTATTGTTCCTTTTTTCATTGAACCACCAGTGTGTTTCTTTGTCGATTGTTTTTTTCATTAATGTATCTTGTTTGGTGACTGGAATGCATATTTGGAGTCAAACAATTTTTTTCTCTGATTGCAAATTCTAGTGGAATGGATATATGACGTTAACCGACGCTTCCCCATTGCCCACACACCAATAATAGTTCGAAGTGTAGCACAAGTCAAAAAGTACTAATTCATAGAACTTTTATTTTCAAGAAACTGTTTTGAAGACTATTGTTTGGAATTGACTGATTGGTTGCGAAATGCCCAATAGTCTTAGGGAAGAAGTATTGAAATATCGGTCAAATGGGAATTCTAAGCATTATATGCAAGATAACTGGACTTACCATTTTTCATAGAAAATATAGTTAGCACCAAGGCACTTGGTGTTAACCATCTGTCGAATTTCATTAATGGAGTAGGTACGGCTTAAATAACAAGGCTCCATAAAATGCAATTCCGCATTTAAAGTAAAATACTGAAACTAAGTACAGATTTGACAATGTAAATCCTTCAAGTCTGTTTGCTGTAAAAGTCTATATTAATTAAGAAACAAAGTTCACGAGCATCGATGGTTTTAGACAATTTCGTAATGTTCACATCTACCTTTGCTGATCTAAGCAGGGCACCATACGGTTAATTCGATTATACATTTAAGCGTAAACAAAATTTCCATTGCATGGGTCTATTTTAGCGTGTCAATCGTAAATATCTTAAAAATAAATCTGATCAGCTAGCATGTTTGTATTTTAAACTGCATTAAAAAAAGCCATTTAGAAGTTCCGCCGGAGATTAGGAATGCAGAACATAATAAAATAAGCAGATTCAGCGTTTGCTTTTTTTTCGCTTGAAGCATGATGTGAGGTTATTTAGGAGGCTCCAAAATATTTAGCACAAACACTTCCGATAATGCCATGCTTCTCCATTTCGGGAATAGCGGAATATCCGCTCACCTCGTCAATTAAATAAAACGTGAAAGAACGGAAAATGAGAAAGTTAGCGCGGCGTAATTTTCGACGAGCTCGCCGACGCGGATATTATTCGCCGAAACAAATATACCCATTAGAGCGAGAGATACGATGGAAAAAAAAATCGCATTGCCTGATGAAACAACTATGACGCTGTATAGTGAATAGAGTCCGCATAGAAAATCGTCGGTCAAGTACAAGTATGGATGTGAACGAGCTAATTGAATTTATCGCCGTTCGTCTTTGCAGAACTGATGCGAATTTGTGATTGTACAGATATATCGTGCATATGCATGTGCTTCGTAAATGATGGAGGAAAGTAATACTTGCGTTGTAATATTGGCACATAAATCATCGTAAACTATCATGCATGTTAATATAATTAATAAATTGCTCTTTAATTTCTAAACACTTATGAGAAAGTAATATTATTATCAATTGGAATGTGCTTTAATGGAAAATGAGAAAAAAAAAAGATTAGCTATTTGAAATCTTAAGAGAGTTTAGTTGATAATCAATTGTAGTTCTGTTTTAAGCTCCTTATCTGTAAGAAAAATAAATCATTAAACTGAAAGGAAATGCTACTAACCAAATATTAATATTTTGTAACTTGTCAAATCTATAATATATCGATATGTTAAAAGAAGAATACAACGATCACTGTAGGTTGAAAAAACTGATTGAAACACTAAATTAAAAATTATTCACACAACTACTGTTATGACGTGCATATTTTTTAATATATCAAAGCAGCATTGAACGATTTTTGTGACAAACTATTCAAGTCTGTTGGTAATAGAATAGATGTAGTGATATTTTTATTATAAAATATTCCTTTTAATGAAAAATGTAAGATGTAAAATTTGAATAAGTAACATAATATTTAGTCCATAACCATGATTTAATAACCCTTAAATCCCTTAGGAGGCATACGTTTCAATGACAAGATGATGTTCTTATAAACTTCATCGTCTTCAATTACATAACTTATATTCTTATTAATATCCTTTATCCAGGGTGTCGTCTATATATATACTTACTTTTTAACTGACAGTCACATTAAATATTACGATAGTGCATCAGTGATCTTCACTAGTGGAAAAATCTACAAAGCAAGAACAGCGCTGGTTCCAGACAAGGATAGTTTTATACAAATTATTGTAAACTAGCAAAAGAGGGTTATACTCCACAAGACCCAGCATTTCGAAACAGGGTGAAACACGCTAGGAAACTATCAATCCGAAAGGAATGGGAATATGTAAAACAATATTCAATTCTCCTATTGGTAGAATTTCTCAAAGAAATAGAATTAACTGGGGATGACACATATTTTCTACATCATAAAAAATTCTATAAACAAAAAGAGGGGCTAGTTATGGGTGCGATCATATCTAGTGTAATAGCTCAATTAATTCCCGAAAATCTTGAAGAAAATGTCATTAAGGATTCGATTGCCAAACCATCGTCATTCAAACGATAGATTGGCGATTGTTTTTTGATTTTACCTCCATGTTAGATTCAATATACTTGGCAAAAATTTAATGGTTACCATCAAAATATAAGGTTTAGAGGAAAAGATGAGTAATACTATTAATCTTTTAGATTTGCCACTAAGAAAGACTTCCAACAGAATTTTAACACCAAACTTTACAATAATCCAACTGCTTCTGGAAGGTATGTTGTTGTTGTTGTTGTTGTATTATTGGGCAGAGTATCGGGTTACGGAATACACCTCGCACTTCTAGGCATCGATTGTTGTGATCATTAGCCAACACCACTAGAATTTTGCCGAATCCAGAAGTGTTCCAAACATTGGTAGGGATTTTTAATATGCCAAACATCGTATTGACACGGAACCTACGGTTTTACTTCCTTATCCGAGAAGGCATACTCCGATTTTTATCCGTAATTAAAAGCCAACCGTCCCAGCCAGGATATGAACCCGTGACGTTTGGATCGAAAGGCAAATATGTTAACCGTTCGACCACCGAGACTAGCCCCATAAGTTTTACAGAGAATTGCAATTTCACCCACACCAACAATAATTACACCTTATAAACAAAACTATCAAAACAGGCTATTCAAATGTTATAATAGTCATAATTTTACTGATAGTAAGGAACTTTTTGCATTAGCAATCTTTTTTTAAATGAAAAATAATAGTACTTCTTTCTTGAAGCGTTTTCAGGCTCCCTTAAATTAACATTCTGCATATTTGATCTCTTCACTTATGATTCATCATTTACACGAATGTTGAGCCTGAATTTCCTATCGTAGTTTAATTTGGACATACCCTAAGACCACAGCGTTTGCGGAAAAGAGTCGTTCCATATTCCTTTTATTGTACATTCAGAATCTATATCTATTCATTGAATTATACATTGATTGGACAATGAGTGCGATTGCATTGAATAGCAGTGTTAATTGCTCTTCTCTTTTGCGTTTTAATGCATTGACATGACATCTCTAAAATTAAACCTACAGAATCCGGAATGACAGTTTTTATAGGGTATTTTTTGTAATGGTCGATACTATTCAGCAATGGATTGTGTAAGGTTGTAACTCAATTAAACTTATCGTTTTAAAATTCGTACATACACTCCAAGTCTGACCAACTATAACGCCGCAGACAGTTTTTGAGGTTATTGTAAGATATGTTTATGCAGGATGTGTCGGTAGAAACGATGTTGGTAAGAATTCTATATACAAACGTCAGTTAATAAATTTGATTTAGACCTTGGGATTAGAACAAAAAGTTATTATAAGGATTGTATTCGTATAACCGTGTAACCGTAGATGGAATTAATGCTAAGGAAGGAAGTACCAGTAACGTGAAAAAAGTCAGAAACTGAAATAAAATCTAGGCTGCGAATTTTGAAAAATTACTTTAGGATCAAGATTGGTTGTATTCTGAAAATGTCGACTCCTTGGTTGAAAGATTCGATGAAAATGTTACAAAAACATTGAATGATATGACACTTCTGGAAACAAGATTTTTTGTAGGCCCTAAGAATCCCTGGTTCGATGAAGACTTGTACGATGCGAGAAAAAAGAGAGACCTTTTGTATAATAGAGCAACTCTAGATAATAGTAGCGGCAATTGGAATTTATATAAAAATCAACGAAATATTGTAACAAACTTGATCAGATACAAAAAAGCGGCTGTACTATGAAGATATAATTCTAAGCTAACGTGGAAAAATATCAAAAATATGATGGGTCACAAAAAAAGTAACAATACGATTGAAAGTATTAATTACGAGGGTGAGAAAATTTCGGGGATTACAGAAATAACTGAAATAATGATTATTTTCTTGATAGTATCGAAAAAATTGTAGATTTACCATGTACTAATTCGCAAAATATGACGGTCGGGACAACGCAGAATCTAATTCCTTTGTCAAAATTGAAATGTGTTTCAGAAGAACAGGTAGCTCAAATAATTCTTGACCTATCCCACTGCGACCTTTTCAGGTGCGTAGGTTTCGGTTTTTGTATATTCCGATCCCACTTCTAAGAATCGTATTCCTGCTAGTGCTGTACAATTGCACAGCACGTGGATGGCAGTCTCTACTTCCACCTGGCAGAATTTAGACGCTGTTTCCTCTGTCAGGCCTAAGTTGCTCATATGTTTTTTGAGCCTACTATTGTTCTAACAAACTTTCTGTCCCTGCTTAGTAGGTCTGCTATAAATTTAGACCTGTGTCCAAATCAAAAACTTGGCATGTCTCGACTGAGATATTCTTCCAACTCAGTCATTGTAGATTTCTAAGATTTTTCTATGTTTAGTAATTGCTGTAAACTACCGCATTGCTATGCCCACGAATGCTTGGGACATCGTAGCCGTGCTCGGGCTATTTCTTGCCTACGATTCGCGCAAAGATGATTCTCTCGTTGTCTCCGTTGGGCACCTAGATCCAAGTGAACTTACAGTATCGGCTGACAGAGTATTGAAAGCATTATGATCCACACAGTTCTGACTTCTAAGTGTGAAAGTTCCAGAGCTTTACACTGCGTTGGACTGTCTGAATAGATGCAAATTGCAATATGCATTAGATAAAGGTCACTCGGTGGATGAAGTGAATTTAGACATTAATTAAAATTAGGAGAAGATCTCTGGGAAATCTAACTAATTATTGATAATGTCTTGGATAAAGAATAGTTCTAAATTGTTAGGAAGACCTTTACAGGTGACCCTGAATACAAATAGTGGGAATACCAAATAGGCGGAAGAATTCGTCCAATAAATCGAGTACCTTGTGTGAAAAAATTTGGTTGCACGTAAAAAGCAGCTTTTAGACATACATTTGTAGTCAAAACAAATGTTATGAAACCTGTCCGCAAGTCAGAGAAAAACTTCGCTGCATGAAACATCGAATACAGTTGTTTTATTAATTGGAAGAGAACTTTAGATGAAGAAAAGTTCGGTGTATGGTGATATCGTTCTTAGATGTAAGTAGGGATATTGATAAAGCTAAAAAGGTGTTAGCAGTGACGTTATCTGACAGACACAAGTTAGCAGTCTAAATTAGAAATTCATCAATTTCGCAACAAAAGTGTTAAGTTTGATTTCCGCATTGGGATCTCGTACTTGCACCTGTCTATTTTTACCTTTTTAAATGATATTTGAGCTTGCATGTCTAATAAGTTCTTCTGTGAATCCTTTTCGCTGATGATGCCATTGTCTGCAAAATTCATGTGAGACATAATGAGTTAAGTGCAGCAATCAATGAATCAAGTAAATAGCAAGAACGGTTTAAGATGTTAACAATGTCCGTTAAGTTACAAAAACAAGGCTCTGATTATTATAATACAATAATGGTTGAATATATGTGATAGTAACAGTGTATAGCATGTGGACGATTTAGAGTTTGGTAACTGAATATAAATACTTGATGTGTATCGAATGATAATAGTTTAATATTTAAAAGCATTGCTATTTAAATTCTTATATAGATAAAGCAAGCAGATAGTTAAACTTTAGAAGCGTATTGTGGGTAAACAAATTTGTAAAGATGGCTAGAATTATTGAATATGGAACTATTATTGTACCCCATTTCGAATAGTGTGGTAGTATCTTATATTTCATTATTACATGTTAATTACTTTAAAATTTGTGTCTCTAAATCAAAAATTAGTCATGATTAGAGTTGCTCAGTAGCGCCAACGAGCAGTGGCGGAGGTTCGATATAACCCCCAGTATAACTGCGAGTCTCAACCAGATCTGTTGTGTAAATACTATTTCCTAGTTTTACGTTTGTTTCAAAAATGTTGCCTACGTCGCGAAAACGACCAATGTTGGACAAAGTTACAGAATTTATAACAGAAATGCCTGACCTAAATGATGATGGCGTTAAAATTCAATGTGTAGTTTGTAATATCCATTTAATGTGTTGGTCCAAACGGGATTGCCTACGTCACGTAAATAGTAAACAGTATTCTTAAAAAAAAAAATGCACACGACACTATGACAAATTTAAATTTAATTTATGTGTTACTTTTATTGCATGTAATATACCGTTTAATTTACTAGACAAGGAAGCACATGTCTTCTTTTGGAATAAATATTCGGACTGCAAATTACCAAGTCGGGCATCGTTACAAAGAATTGTGCCATCCGCTTGTGAACATGTTGAAAAAAGAATTAAATCGGAGTTTAGAGTTAAGATAAAAAACTGTGGTTATATGTGGACGAAACAACAGATCGTAAAAAACATTCTGTGGTTAATGCAATGGTACGTACAATGGAACCACATCAATCGTCACCTTCAATTCTATTAGCTTCCAGACGAGTACAAGAATGTACTGCCGAAGTTATTTCAAAGTTAGTGTTGAATACATTGGAAAAGTTTCAACTTTCAACAAACCAACTGTTAATGTTTATGAGTGATGGTGCCGCAAACATGCTTTCTGTAGGCCGGTCTCTTAAAAAACATTGTGCTAACTTGTTACATATTACGTGTAAAATTCATGCTTTCAGTCATATGGCAGATAGCATTAGAAAATGTTATCCTGAGGTAGACGCTTTAATAACGCATACAAAAGCAGTGTTTGTCAAATCCCCAAAACGTTTTCGCAAATTTCTATTCTTACACGTTGGGGAACATGGTTACAGGCCGCGTTTTATTATCATAAATATTTTGAGAATATTAAGAACGTAGTTTTACAATTCGATCCAAAGAAAGTCGAAATTTCAAGTCAGGTTAAAACGGATTTAAAAATTGTCCAGGAGAATTACTTCGGACTAGTGGAGACAATAGCAAAATTACAAAATCCTTCAGTGTCGTTAGTGGAATCTCTGCAAATAGTGTAACATGTTCGCGCACAGCTATGCGCGGTAGAAGACGCAAAAAATGTTTGTGTTCATTCCCACAGCTAAAAAAGCCCAAACCCAAAAATCTTTGTTTTATAATGATCTCCTTGAATATAGTAAAATACCGTTGTATATCAGGTCTGCTGATTGCGGACGGAAATAAAAAAACACATGTTCCTAAAGTATTTGTCCAACTTTACAAGTCCCAATTAAACGTATTTATCATCCATTGCAGTAACGATTTGGTAATTTAAAAATGTATCTCGTACAATATTCTCGATGAAAAATACCAAGCTGCATATAGCTTCCGGGACAATTGTTGGGACAATGCGATATCCGTGCTGCGCTTGATATTCTATGCCAGCAGGATGTCGCGCATAAATTTAAAGTAGGTAATGATACTCTCGTCGAATTCTCTCGTTCGGGGAATAATTCCAAGTTGGAGAAACGTTACAAGTTCATCGGGACGTTTAGAGTACTTGGAAAACATTTTTCCAAACGTTCTACTTCTAATAGCAAACGTTCCTAGAAAGCGTATTACCTCCGTAAATGCGAGGAACCAGATCGTAATAGCGAATGATAATCTTTTACAATAAGATCCGCATTATGTGGACTATAATGGGTCACCGTGGTGTGCTTGGAATTGGAATTTATGGAATTAGGATGTGAAATATTTAGTAAAGAGTCCTGGAGAATTATTCTTAATTAATTGTTAATTATTACATGTATTTTGAGAGAGAAAAAATGAAATACGTTTATTTGGTTTAGAGAAGGCCTTTGACAAGGTACCTGAAATAAGAATATGGGAATGTTTACCTAAGAGACTGGTAGATGAAAATACACAGAAGAAGAAGAACAACAGATTGAATTTGTTTGAATGCACAAACGTTTTTATTTGACATAATTTTGTTGAGTCAAACAAATATATGTTAGAACCGTGCAATCGCAATCGTAGTCCTAGCTTAGATTATGTGAGATGGTGGTTCCTAAGCAGTGAGATGTAAATGAAGAAAATAATAGGGAAGTAGGATAATGGATTTGTATGTTATTACCATTGGATAACTAACGTTAAAATTTCTGTATAAAAAAATAATAAAATAGTTGCTACAGATTGGTGAATATCAGAATTCCTGTATCTAGTAGGGATTAGTGAAAATTACAAAAATCTCGCCGATATCGTTTTTAACACAAATGTTAGCAGTTTAAATAAATTGCGATTCAATTTCCCCACACATTAAACAATGCTTTGATCTTTCCGTTTTCATATTTTGAGGTATCTGCTGTTCTTCTACTCTTCTACTTCTTCTACTCTTTTTTTTCATAACATCTAGCACCCTTCTAGCACCTAACCATACAGTTATCCCTATCACTCGTTCGCAATTCGCAGGATTTCTACGAGATATCTGCACACATAACTAGTCTGGGCAAACGGAAATCCTCATTAGAATAAATGTTATAGAGAGCAGCTCCTAATAGCAGGTAATAAAATCACAAGAGACGGTATCACTAGAGATGCTAATGAATGGCCTATAAATATGTTTACAAAAGAGCGAATGCGTCCTGATGTCTTCGATTATAATACGGAGTAATTCTTATCATTAGTCTGGGCAAATAGCGGTAACAGTCAGTGTAGTAGATATGTGGTGCAGAGTCGGCGATTATTTATTTCACGCGTTCACAGCGTCAGTACTAAATCGATGCTGTATGCGAGTAGTTTTGTATATATGTAGGCTGTCGTAACTTATTTCGTAATTGTACGCTTATGTTTGCTTTAAAAATGTCGCAGTTAAGTACGTCGCGAAAACGACCAATGGCACACACAGTTAAAAACTTTATAGTGGACATGCCGGATTTAATTTTTGATGGCACTAAAATTCAATGTCTAGTTTGTAAAATGCCTTTAATATGTTGGTCCAGAAGCCATTGTCAACGTCACATCGAAAGCAAACAGCATTCTTCTGCAAAAAGTGGCATACGAGACCAAGAAAAATTTACATTTGATTTATGTGTTACTCTTATTTTATGTAATCTATCGTTTCGTTTACTAGACAAAGAAGCATTTGTCTCCCTCTGGAATAAATTTGCGGACTGTAAATTACCGGTGTGGTTAATGTAATGGTACGTACAACGGAACCACATCGACCGTCATCCTCCTTCTTACTTGCTTCCAAAAGAGTTATAAATTGTACTGCCGATGAGATTTTAAAGGTGGTGTTGAACTCATTGAACAAATTTGAAGTTTCAACTAAGTAACTTTTAATGTCTATGAGTGATGGTGCCGAAAACATGCGTTCTTTGGGCCGATTTCTTAAAGAACACAGTGGAAACTTCTTACATGTAACGTGCCAAATCCATACTCTAAATCTTGCGGCACAAACGATTCCTACATGTTTTCCACTAGTAAATGCATTGATTGCTAGTACAAAGGCAATGTTTCTAAAGTCCCCGAAACGTACCCGACTATTTCACAAACTGTGTCCTGATTTACCTGAACCACCACAGCCGATTGTTACACGTTGGGGAACATGGTTGCAGGCTGCGTTTTACTACAACAAATATTTTGATCAAGTAAAGAACGTAGTTTTAAAATTCAATCCGACAGAAGCTGCAGCAATCAAGAAAAGCAGAATATTTCAAGATAGTCAGGTTAAAAGAGATTTACAAACTATTCACAACAATTACTTCGGACTAGCGGAGGGAATAGAAAAATTACAAAATGTTTCGATGTCGCTAGTGGATTCTGTTCAAATTGTGAATGATATTCACGCACAGTTATGCGCTGTAGAAGGCGAAACAAATTGGTGTGTAATACGAAAATTTGAAAGTGTTTTAGAGAAAGACTCCGATTTTCTTACATTCATACAAGACAAATTTGTGAAGGTGCGTGTGAAGATGCATTAAGTTGTTTCAAAGATTATTTTAAATATGCAAATATAACATCGCTAGATGTCGAACGGTCGTTTTCGGCATTAAAAAACATTTATTCCGCACGTAGTACTCACTTGACTGAAACAGCTGTGGAAACATATCTAATGATTCAAATATTTAACAGATGTTACCCAGTTTGTGATTTCACGGAAGACTTTTAAAACGGTAAGTGTTTCAGCACGTTTTATAATTTATTTCTTACCTTCTATTTTATGTGTAAACTTTTATGCGCTCGCCATGCCTCTGGCTGTTACCGCATATTTGCCTAGGTTACATATAACACATAAGTTATTTTTGTGGTTATATCATCTTCATGGAAATAATTTCGTACGTATACGACTACAAGATTTCGTATACATTGATAATTATTGTTTTTATATATACCTATATAAAAGTGCATACTTTTTGAAATTTTTTTTTGTCGACGTAATTTTGTAGCTATATAGTATAACAATTTGGACATAGTGCAGTCTGTTTGGTTGATCTTTGATGTTATTAATATTGTTGAAATCAAGTTACAACGTCGACACCGAGAGCTAACCTAAATAGATTCACTTTACAGGTTCCTGGAAAGAAGAACTAACAAATTTAAACAAATGCAAGTTATAATAATAATAAACAATAGGAATAATCTATGCTTTTGGAATTGACATTTGACAGTTTGGCAATTGTTATGATTAGTCTGGCGTCAAAAGAAATAATTTGGCGCTCTTTCCTAGCCAACTTTGCGTAACACCAAAAACAGATTACCCATACCTTTATTGCTGCATATCGTCATATTTCTTAAGTTAAAGACCTTATTTAAAAAATACCCCTCGTAGATAAAAAAAGGCAGATCAGGGACAAGAAGATAAACATATAATGGAAAATACAAAAAAGAGGATGCAATAAGAAATTCGAAACAAAATGGGATTATTTGTTGAGAAACCAAATCTGGCTATCGAACAGCAAATGATGGGATATAATAAAGTAGTTTTACATGTCGTCAAGCGTTAGCGTTTTAGTACATGGCTTCGAAATTATCTCCCCTTTCATTTTGCCTGTAAGACAGCTCTCGGAAGAAAAAAAGTTACTACTAGATCCCTTGATTTTGACGCAAACAGAAGAAAATGTTTTAGAAAGTGAAAATGATTCATTTTCGTGTTCATTTACATCAACGTAATATGGGTATTTATGTAAATACGTCATTCACATCTATATTTGCATTTAAATAACTAAAACAACGTTACCATAATTAACAAAAGCAACTAGGCTTTCAATAACTGACCAAAAATGCTTATAAAACGTTGTTGTACATTTTTGTTCACATAGATTCTCAAAATTTCGCACTATGCGATTATCGAATTGAAAATCTCGTAGATTTACAAACACATTCTAAAAGTATGCGATAAAAACCTAATGGTTTGTAATTTCTTCGTTATTTTGTAGCCGCTTCCTGTTAAAATGACTTATTTTACAAGTTCTACAACCTGTTAATACAAATGCCCTCAACTTTGGGAACATCCTGTACATGCACAGATTCGACGAATGTGTGTCGAATTATTTACATGAGATTGATAGAAAGTATAGTTAATTTAATTATGTACAAAGTAAATATTTAGTTAAACGTAATCGAAAATGTTAGAACGACAAGAAGTAGTACGAAAAAAGCCAATTAGTTAATCAAATCAAAACAAAAAGATGGATAGAAACATACGAAACGTTAGATTTTGAATTTGGGACATGTATAGATCGGTTATTAAAGAGTAATTTATGTATGCATGTTAAATTATCCCTTGCAATGCTATTTATATACAAAGAGTGGTATATTACAGTAGTACCGAGATAGACCTCAACCTCTTTGTGTTTATCTTTTTACAGTTCTCGGTCGGTGGTGGGGGTTACCTGATTGCCACCCTGGCCGTGGCAAGGCCACAATCCGACTGGTTTATGCAAGTCGTCCGGTTTGCCAGGCGAATCGATGCACATGTCGTGTTCGATGGTCGCGATCTGAAAAGGAAAATCCTCTGTTTACTATTGTTAAATAGATTACCTGATGTCCGCCTTGTCGATGACAAGGATAGAGTCCGACTGGCTTGTGCAGATCCTGCTTTCGGGATGCTGAGTCCAGGCACGTCTTACCGCCGTAGCCCATATTTCTTATCTGTTGATTGGAAGACGTTAGTAAAAAGAACGATAAAAGTTAACATTCACGTGAGTGTAGATAAGTAATATTGAAACAAGACTCAGACGCGTATGATGGTATCACTCGTAAAACGCTATTTGTCTTTAACCCATTATGACCTCCTACGAATATTTCTTTATTCTTATGAGTTTTCTTTCAAATTTTGTTGAAAAGGGAAATAATTAAAAATTTGAAATTGAACAGAAAGTTTTTATTTTCTAAGAAAAGCATTGCAAATGAATATTATTTGAATGAAATTTTATAAAGCAATCACGCTCAATGTACAAAGTGACCTCACACATTAGACAGCTCCATCTTGCTTGTAGGCGGTATTGGCATAGCATCTTAGTTGCTTTTTAACTTTTTTGTTTGGAAAATAACCTCCGCCGTCTTCTGTAATACTTCATGGAAAAGTAGCGGGCAGCGATTTACTGCTTGATGCAGTAGGTGAACCCCACCCATAGATGAATTGTAATTGAGAAACAAGTGTGGCTAAGTCACATAAGTTTTCTTGTATTCTGTCGAAGACCAACGTTATCCTTTACATATGAGCTCAACAGTGTCGTGATTTGTTACCATAGTGACAATGTTATTGTCTTTCCAGCAGAGTCTTGCCATACTATTAGTTTGTAGTTGAACAGATGTTGTTGAGAGGAGTAAATTCAGAGAGTACTCAAACGAATGAAGTGAGTGGTAGTGGGTGAATTGGTCAGACTAGTTAATAGTTGGCTTAGTTGCAATGGTTATAGATCTATCTGAGCAACTATTTGGTAAGCATTTTGTGTTTCTGCACAGCTAAAAGCCCAAAAATTCAAATATGTCCAAATTTTTAGTAATGGATATTTAAGTGGGATATACAGCGTGTCCATCTAGTGCGTAGGCGGAAGATAATTCCTTTCCTGAGCAATTTAGAGGAAAACTTTTGAAATAAAAAACATTCGGAGGCAAGTCCTGTATAACAAAATTTTTTAGTTTCCTTTACAAACGATACAAGTTTGATTTTTTAAATGGAACACCCTGTATGTTACATTATTACACTTTTGGATGACACTCTTCAATTCTTGTCAACCTTCTTCGATATTCCGCGCACCTGACTACCTTACTTTTTCAGATAATCGAGATAATTTGAGATTTTTGCAAAATTGACCCGTTTTTTTTAACGGCCGATATCTTAAACGGCTTTCACGGTGGAGCTGTGATTCAAGCTTTATTCCACTGAGTATTTCTTGTAGTTTTCGGCAATACATCAAAGAATTTTTATATCAATCATATTGTATACAATAATCAACGATATCGTTTCCAAGTTTGATTCATGTTAAAGTAAATCGTCTCCTGGCAAATCTTCAATAAGCGTCTTGAACTCATTTTTGTGAAATTTACAGAAATTAATTTAGTTGAGATAGTGGGAAAGGAAAACAGTTAATGCTTGTAATTGGCTATAAATGTTCATTTCAAAAAATCTTGAGCGATGGCGCTGCGGTTCAAGAAACGCTAAGTTTAAGGCGTTCCCAAAAAGTGATGATGTTGATAATGACACTGGTCTTTGTTATCCAACAGAATACAACATCTAATTACAGGATAATACAAAAGTAGAGTACGTCTGAACATAATATTTAGTGTGCACATTTACAAATGCCAGTTATTATAAAACAAAAATAACTAGAATAACCAAAAAATAAAGACATAAAGTCATTAAGAGAAAAAATTACTCTAAAGTTTATTAGCATTCCTCGGCATGTGCGTGGCTGGGGCTTCAAGTAGAATATTAGTCTTCGCTGTAGGAACAAAGAACGTTTCCGTTTATCTAGTTTTATACTGACAATGAGGTACAAGAAATCCAGCTGTCAAAAGGCCAGAAATTTAGCGCTAGCTATCTCCCGACGGGCACAGTTTGCATGTTACGTTGTTTCAACAAGCTAATATAATTTGTCCCACGTAGTGGATAAGTACAGGCGATTTTAAAAGTTGAGCACTTTAGGAACCTTCTTTGTATTCTCTCAATTGCGAATTGTTGGTAAAGGTATGTTGGATACCAAACAACAGATGCATATTCCAATCTAGGCACCACTAGGGTAAAAAAAACAGTGTTTCAAAAGTCCTCAACATGTTCTTATAAGAAGGCCTAAAGATCGAGAAGCAGAATTGCAATAAGTCACTATGTGTTCAGAAAATTGTTTTGAATCAAATAGAAAGTCCAAGTCTTTAAACTACGTTAATCTTGATATGGTAACGTTTTCTACCGTGTAGCCAAAAAGCACAGGATTTTTGGTTTTGAAGTATGTAACAACAGCACATTTACTAACATTGAAACGAACCTTATTGTAACAGATATATCTAGGGTACATAATCATGAAAAAGATGAGCAGTTCCTCAATAGACATACTCTTGGTAACACATTCAAGAGAAAAGCTGTGGACGATATACGCATCAGACCTAGCAAAATTCTATAAATGGAATTGCGTAAAAATGATATTGACACAGTCTCGATCCAGCCTTGTCAGCTTGCCAAGCAACGAAGCGTAATATGCCACCCGTTATTGCTTTTCCTTTTTCAAGATATTCGGTTATCACAACTTCGTGACTATCCACACAGTCTACTGTTTCGGCTGTGCATTGGCTTCAGGAGTGTACTGGTGTATCCAGGCTTCATCAACAGCTTTTAATCGACGTCAAAATTCCAACTCATTTCGCTTAAACTGTCTCAACAGGGTTTTGGAAACGTTGATTCGAATGCGTGTTTGGCCCTGAGTGCGCAAGCGCGGTACACAATGTGAGGTTAGCTCTTTCATGACCAAATCTTCAGTCAATACATGACAAATACGTTTTTTCGAGATGCTCACAGCCTCCGCTATCTGCCTAATCATAATTCGACGATCGTCTGGTACTATTTGGTGAAATTTTTCGTTGTTATAGGTAGCGGTTGCAGTTTTTGGCCGTCTCGATCGTTCACCGTCAACCAAGCTGCCCAAAACTTCACTGACAGGATAATTTACCCGTGTAAATGCATTCCCGTCACCGTGGGATGACCCCTTAGCAAATTTTAAATTAAATTGATTCCGATCGAAATATTTATCTCGTCCCTTTCATCATTGTTGGAAAAACAATGAACCCAATACGCTCATCCATTCTATAAATCGTCACATATTACATGATATTACAGATTCCATGCAACTATATGCTCAACGTCCATGTTCGAGCAAATAAGCATCGCAGGATATAACAATAAAAACTTCTGGATATCATCCCTTGAAGGCTATAATTAAATAATCGTAAACTGGGCTATCGGAGACCCATTTACCGAGAACTGTTTATATAATCCCAACGACGCCAGCGTCGGGAAGCACAACAACAAACAGCGATACACCGGCAACGGCAGGCGACCGCCGTATACCGATATCGGCCGATAAATATTCCAGTAATTGCATTAACTAAAGCGGATCGTTCCGTATTTCGCTGCCATTCTCGGTAACGAGAGCCAAAAGCAAACGTTGGACACTTACGACCCTTTATTTACCTCTACTATATAGCGCGGGAGGCTAACCGTCCGTGAAAGTAGCCCCCGATCGAAGGGTCAATGATTTATGTAACCCCGGTATACGTATAGACGTGGATATTTCCTTGTTATGTTTAATAGGTAATTCACGTTTTCGTAGAAATGAAGAGAAGTGTACAATGATGTCCGGAAGTATAGAAACAGGAAATCAGAAGATGAAATAACCTTGTAATTCAATGACAAAATTCTATATATCGTCAAGCGCAGTTATACAGGGAGTCCTAAACAGAGAAATATCTTGAGAAATATGAATCCTACAAAAAAGTTCGTTATACCAATGTTTGTTCATCTCATCTGGGGTTATAAAGTGGAGATTTCAGATTCAACGTAGATGGCGCTGTAATCGGTGAAAATGATTACCTCTATTTATTTTAATGGATTTCCCCATTTTGCATTGCATGGTACGACTCTAGGCAATAGACCAAGTAACTTTGGTTTGAAACATAACTGCCTATTTTGTTTGAAGACCCCACATGGCGCTGTAATCGGTGTAATAAAGCACATTTAATCTTTCTAAGAAATATCCTCATATTTTTTAATAAAAGAAATGAATTATTATATCAAAAAGCACTTTATAAAATCAACAATTCATAAAAACAGTGTCTTATAAAGCTGACATTTTATCAAATCAATAAATTTAAGATTATTTTTTTATTACACTATTTATCAATTTTACACATCTATGTCAACTTTATCAATCTGTCGCTTTATTATAGAAACATTTTATCAAATTTCCGTGATATGTTGTTGTCTTTATTGGGCAATTGGAAAATAATAAATTCATTTATTGTCTTTAGGTGAACACCAAGCATTGAGAACGTATTGAAAGTTACCGCCGTTCAGCTGGCGACAAAGTTGAACCTATTTGTGGAAATTCGCCATGGTTGCTTGCAACATGCCCTTCTCATGCGATCTTGCATGTTTTCGTGTATTTTAGGAGATTTATGAAACATGGCGTCTTCAACGTAACCCCACAAGAAGAAATTGCGCAACGTTAGGTGTGGAGATCGAGGTGGCCATCGAACTGGTCCTTCACGACCTATCCATCTTCCAGGAAATGTCTCGTCAAGGAAATTTCCTACATTTCTGGTGAAATAAGGAAGTGCAGCATCCTGATTGAACCACATATTCGCTCTTACTGCAAGAGATATCTCTTCCAAAACTCCAAGCAGTTCTTGCTGTAAGAAACGCAGATAATTGTCGCCATTTACATCAAAGAAATGTGGCCCTACGGCTCTGATGGTTGTTCTTCATTCCGATAATGATAGTTGTGTCTGTTAGCAGCTCCAACATTTTGGAATATAGTCTCATCGGAGAAGACAACGCGATAGAAAAAGCTTGCATTTTCCTCTATATTTTGTTGGAGCTCAGAAGTTTAGTCTCAGGCCGCGAAGTCCTCAACTGTCAACGATTAAATCAATATAATGCGGGACGGATGAAATCGAACCGATTTTAAGATCCGCTGGCAATTTTTATATGATTTTATTTTTATGTTAAGTGCCACGTGTGCAAGGTACAGTAAAGGAATGTATAAAAGACGACTGGAGAAATAAGAAAATCTGCCTATGTGTGGATGAAACAACTGATGCCCAGAAACACAGCGTCATTCATGTTACCTCATACACACACATTCGAAAGAAGTATCCGATGGTGGATAAGTTAATAGCATCTACCAAAAAAGTGTTCAACAAATCTCTCAAACACATCCGTGTATTCAAACAATTGTGTCCGAAATTACCACTACCATCTCAGCCTGTAATAACGCGATGGGGAACAGCTATTGAGCAATTAGAAAACAATCACTTATCTGCAGTTGAAAAACTTGACGAACGCTATAGGAGTCGATGTTGCTAAAAAATTTGGTGCAATTTTGACGAAAAATCCCGATTTACAAAAGGTTCGGTCTATAACTGAAAATCAAGAGTGCCCAGATGAGGAGAAGGAATATCTGACATTTGCAAATCGTACTTCGCTGGATGTCGAACGATCATTTTTGCAATTCTACGCAGCTTACCAGGGCGGTTGCTAATTGCCACAGTGGACATCAAGACGACAGGAAAAGGTAACAATATTATTTTTCACTAATATTGTGTATTACGTACCTACTTTTATGCGGTGCGCCACTGCCAGTACCACCTTTTTAACAAACTCTACTCATCATGTAACAAAGTTGAAATTACTATACATTTACACAACTTTGTAATTTTGTTTTATGTGCATCATTAGGATTAAAATTGCTATGGATTAAAACACTTTTTCGATAAAACAAAAAATATATTGCCATTCACAAAAGGCATTCTTGTTACCGTAGATTTTTCGGCATATCATGATACATTCATTCCTTTTATCTCCCTTCAGTACTAAATACAAAAACGTTACGTCATATCGACTAAATAATGTAAAACGCCTCGATTTTATTTTGGCTTTTTCACTTTTGAATAATTCATAAACTGAATTTTCATGTTCGAACACGCTCTTTAGTCGCAAAAAATGGCGGCATATATTGGTTAATGCATAAAGATTTGACATCAAGTTATTTTGTTCGCTAAATACCATCCATCCATCAATCTTCGTAACTTTTTTTCTGTTAGCTTCCGTTGATTTTTTGCTTTACTTTCGACGTCGAAATGCTTTTCTAAACCTTTTTATTGCTGTTCTTATTCGTTGGTTTCACTTTTTGACTGCATTTTAGATTACATATTCAAACAAGAAAATAATGTCAATTATACGAGTGGGATCATTTGTTTATATCAAAAGGCTTTCTGAAATTATTTCTTCAGGAATAATATCTCGTTCAAAAAATTTAAAAGATCATAAAAAAATATTGCCTTTTTTATATATGTATATGTACGAATATCTCACATTATTATGAGGAAATTGGAAAAGAAATGAAGGTAAACAGAAGTAACACTACGGCATGTATGTAACATACCGCAAAACATGCATATTGGCAAGACTAATTGAGAAACCAAGATGGTTGGATATGGTGATCGTTAGAGAAGACAACAAGAAGTGTCTGTCCTTTTCAATAAAGAAAATCTAAATAAGAAACCAAAATTTTGAAGCATTTCAGTGAAATAGATCATGCGAAGACTCTTCCTAAATCTGGAGCACGAAAGATTGCAACTAACGAGGATAAAAAATGAATGTGTTGTTAGAAGTCACGAAATTCACATCATTCTATACGTCCATCGCCACTAAATCATAAAGTAAGTGAACATCGCATATTGAAGGAAAGCAAGTTCTGCCCTTACAAACCTATTATACTTCAAAGATTATCCGAAGATGATTTTGACCAACATGTTT
Source organism: Dynastes maya (assembly GCA_029619315.2). Lineage (NCBI taxonomy): Eukaryota > Metazoa > Arthropoda > Insecta > Coleoptera > Scarabaeidae > Dynastes > Dynastes maya. The sequence goes on from JAROYE020000006.1 coordinate 5,763,071, forward strand.
AATTTGGGAATTGACGACAGACAAAATTAATAATGATGTAAATTTAATTAACAAGATTATTGTTTTCCAATGAAGCATCATTTTTTCTTAATGGTACTGTTAATAAGCACAACTGCTGATTCTAATCCCAGGAAAATTCTCATTGAATGATCTAGCGCCATCATCCAAAAGCCCTTACTGGGATAGGTATTTGGATTTATAGTAGAATCAAATTATTCCGTCTCTCAGAGCACTATTTACTATTGATGAGGAGGTTGAAAAAGAACTAATAATAGACAAGCACCGTCTTATCAGCTTGTTGCCTGCGCATGGAAAAATTTTTGAGCGATTGATTGTGGTACAACTGGATCGCTATATGTATTGACATCCACATTATACTTCCAACATATCAATCGGGTTTTAGACAAAACTACAGCTGCATCGCAGCAGTCACTCTCATTGTTGATGAGCTAGATACTCAAAGCCAAAGATGAGGGAGAAATAACTGCTCTGATATTCTTAGATTATTCCAGATCATTTGATTCAACTTGCCATGAAATTCTAATTGTCATTCTTCAATTGGTGGGTATTGGCCCAAGCGCTGTTGGATTGATGAAGAATTTTTTAAGTGGACGTAGATAATCTGTGAAGGTTGGGGAACTGGGGTTATTGCAAGGAGCTACACTACTATACACCTTTAGGTGACAACGTTCAATCTTATAAGTCGTTCGCTCCATTTGACGTAATTCTAACTCGAGATTTTCTTAACAACATTTGGAAAACATAAACAAGTTTTCAAAGACAACTTATTGAGACTAAATCCTCTCAAGACATAAGATATCCTGTTTTGAGCTGTTCCTTGACCTTAGTCTTGTCCCTATCTCGTTTGCTACCACAGTTAACAATTTGAGACTGCTGTTGGATGAAGATTAGCGATTCCAAAAACATCTTCGTTGCAGGAAAGAGCAATTGTGTCATTGAGGATGATATACGAATGTCGTGACGTAATTAACCGAAATACGAAAAAGACCTTGTGTGACTCTCTGGTGCTGTCAGTGTTGAATTATATGGATGCAGCGTGTATAGTAAGCCTGTTCCGGTGACCGATCCGAAACGAATTCAAAGAATGCAAAATTCGTGCTTGCGATTGATTTTTAGAACTCGCCGATGCTAAAGAATTTCGTATAAACTTAGGGAGTGTAACTGGATTACTATGAGTGCTTGTCGTGAGTTACACATCTTTTATTATAAACCTTTTGTCAACTAGAAGCCATCGTACCTATCTAGGAGGATTACCTTCAGAAGCGATGTTGTTGACAATTCCTTCTTATAGACTCAAATCTTTTAAGGACGGGTTCTCTTACAATGTTGCGAAATATGTCAATATGATTATGCAAAATTATGGCACTAATATCTCTAGCTTAAGAACCGAACTAGTTTAAGAATAAGATATGGACAGTTTCTCTCGGAGGGCAATGTATAGCACATGTTTTATTAGTTTTGCAACTGCTTCAGTTTATTCTACTTCTTTTTATTGTTATTCTTTTTTGTTTAATGTAATTAAGCTCATTTAGGTTTTAGGAAGAGTACTGCTTTTGAGTCTCCTACTCAAAATGCGGTGATACTATCCTTTTTGGTTGTTAGATCAGATATATTAAAGAAATGGTAAACAAGAACATGTGTATTACAGAGTTAATGCATCAATAAACATATATTATTATTATTATTATTACTATTGTTATTATTATTTTCGGAGGTACTAGAAAGGTACGAAACGCAGACCACGGTCGCACGTGAAACGCTAGGAACAAATAATGAAGCAGCATGGACGAACTCGAGAATCGCTACAACCACGTTGAACAGCTTATCTTCCTCAGCATTTTCGTACGAATATTACATCACAAAACTCAAGAGAACGAACACAAAGAAATTACTCAAAAACAAAAAACAAAACAGCAGATATTATTCTACTATGCACTTCTTTTCAGTTCCTTCTCTAGCATCTCACAAACAACCGGCAATAAGGCCAACTTCCGTGCCGATTTCAAACACTTGACGTTGCACGAAAGCCCACCGACGTCGAAACGTTTTCTAATAGACACATCATTTGCGGACCGACACGTCGTGTACAAATCCTTCAAAAAGTTCCACTTCCATTACCGCTTCTTCTTCTTTCACCTCCTTCTCTTCGCGGAACGCAATTAAGCGAAAGAGTTTTCGCGGTTGCAATTAGCAAGTGAAATAATTATCGTTCACTTCGGGTTCTGTAAACGTCTTCTACGCGCTCGGATATCAATCATACATCGGTAGATGGACGGAGAGGTCGCAGTTCGTGTGAATAATGTATGGACTTGCTCTTCGCCGGTCGCTTATATCTGTAAGGGAGTTGAGACCCTTAGCGTGTCAATTACATCCGACAGGTGCCGTTCGCATCGAAAGCTCGCCTCTTGTTAATCCTAATAATGATTCTGCTCAGAGTAATTAAAGGTAACAACAATTTAAACTTTAACACAATTGCGTCTCCTATTTATCTGTTACCTCTCTCAAATATATAGTTTTGAGCTGTTTTGACTGTTCCTAGAAGTTTAGTGGTTCTTTTAAATCTATTAGCTATGGATTTTTTCGCCTCCATCTTTATATTTCTGATATTATTTTAATATGTAGTAGGCTAGGATTAAAAAACAGGTATAATTGTCATTGTATTAAAAAAACTTAATTGATAACATAGAGACGGGATTTTAGGCAAAATGCCTCTTTGTTTAGATTCAAGGCAAATTAAAAATAAAAATCTATATGTTTCTCGACAAATCAAAGCGATCTAGCTATGTTTTATTTTGCCTAGTTGCCTATTTGGACTTTAACAGCCTAAATCGTGGTTTTTTCGCCTAAAATCATATTTATTTGGTCTAAAACGTTTTTTTTTTTTATTTTAAATAAATATGGTTTTTACACAGCTGCATCTTTCTTAATGTAAATTTTAGTTTTACAGCTAAAATGCTATAAACTAATACAACGATGGGTTTTCCCGTCTATTGTGTGAGGGGCAAAGTTTGGATTGCCTGCCGTAAAATTTATATTACTACCCTATTGAAGATATATCCTCAATTATCGGCTTATCGCTCTCGGGTTCATTTACCTGCACCCACATTTTTATTTTACGGGAATCCCTATCGGCTTGTTTACGCCCTGTAATTTAAACCATATTTCTGCTCCCTGTTAACGTGATTAATGAATACACACACGATGCCCATTCGTAGTTTATACAATGGACATCTTGATATTGCAGTTTAGATTTTATATTTATTCTCTTAATGTTTCTCTGGAGCGTATATGTGTGTGTTCTATAGAGCGAGGTGGACTATTGACGAATCAGTATATAGTGAAAGACGTACTTGAATTTTCATTTAATCCTAGCTTGCAACGAATATTTTCGGTAGTTTTCTGTCGGTTTGTGCTTGTTTATCTACTCAGTGTATTGTGTATTTCTATCTACAACAATGCCAAAATCCAAGGAATCACATAGCGATAAAGTTCAAAAATGGCTGAAGGCAATTGGAGGCACTACTGTCTTTCAGCTGAATCCAAGCAACAGTGAAGAGTTGTTTTGTAAAGCGTGCGGAAAAATGATAAAGGACGTTTTTGTTTTCTTTCCTAACTTGCTTCAAAAATATTATTGCAGTTAACTTGCAAAAGAAAAATCATTTAGAGCAACAGCTACTGCTCCTGGACATTAGGCAAATCTTAGGAAACGTTGAGGAACCAAATGTTAATAGACACCAAAAATTCAAGAGAAATCGACGTTTTTAATCGAGATTTATGCGACGCTTTTATGTCTGTCAAATATCCTCTGGACAGATTAAACTATTCAAAACTGCGAAATTTTCTCACTAAATACTGCAACAAGAATGTGACAAGCGTGAAAACCTTGAAGAACAACATATGTAACAAAATGTTACAATGAGGTAATTAATATAATAATAATAATTTAAAAAATGTATTTTCATACTTGAGTGTCATTAAAGATTTGTTTACACCTATAATATTTTTATTAATTTTTTAAGACTATTAATACTATTCGCGCAAGAAGTTGGTAACAACGATATTTGGATATCTATAGATGAGACGACTGACTCTAAAGGTCGTATTATGGCAAATATGATTGTGGGTAAGCTTTGTCTGAAACACCAGGAAAACCGTATTTACTGGCTACAAAGCAACTTGAAAGAACAAATTGCAATACAATGGCAAGATTCGTGAACCAAGCTTTAGGTAAGATATATTATGCAAAAAACTTACTTTAATAATATTGTAAATTTAATGCTAGATATTTAAGTTAAGGCAACTCTCGTATTTTAGGTATTTTGTGGCCAACAGATGGAATTAAGTACGAAAAAGTCAAGCTTTTAGTCACGGATAGTGCTTCTTATATGTCTCAAAAGTGGTACAAATTTGAAGATTTTTTATAAAAATCTTAATCATTTAACATGTTTTGCACATGGACTCAATTTGGTGTGTGAATGTCTAAGAAATAAATATGCTAATGTTAATGGTTAATTTCAAATACCAAGAGAGTCTTTTTAAAAGCTCCACTGCGTGTGTGGCAGTGTATAAAGAAAACTGCTAGATCTCCCTTTGCCTCCCGAACCTGTCTTAACACGTTGGGGAACTTGGGTTAGAGGCGGTAGTTTTTATGCTAATAATTTCGAAGCAATAAAATCAGTAAGTACTTTTAGCAAAATTTTAAATAAGATTGTTTTTATTTAACGCTTTATGTTTTAGGTTGTGAATATCGTTTGACAAAGATTCAGCTAACTGTATTGAGCAAGCGCAAGAATACTTTTCCAATCAAAATGTCAAAAATGATCTTTTATACATCAAGTCGCATTATAAATTTCTCATTGAAAACATCAAAAGATTAGAAACATTCGGCCTTCCTCTTACAGATTCTGTTGCAGTAATTAATAATGCCGAAGCAGCTCTCAAGAATGCCCCAGGAAAAGTTGGCAAAATAATTTTGTCAAAGTTTAACCAAGTGATTTCGAAAAATCCAGGTTTCAAAACGGTTAAAGAGTTTGCTGAGCTACTCAGTGGCGAAGCAGTTGAAGCTACCACTCATGCCACAGCTGACTGGTCCATATTTAAGTTTTGTCCTACAACCTCGTGTGACGTAGAACGTTCATTTTCTTCGTACAAACTGCCGTTTTCCGACCGAAGAACAAATTTTACTAACGACAATTTGGAAAAACATCTTGTGTGCTACGCAAACGCGAAATTTGAGGACATGTTACACGGCGATTAATTAATTAATTTATTATTTTAAACCAAATGAATCTACATATTTTAGTCATTAGTGAAAATTTGAATGTTTTATTTCTTTTTATGGCTGAAATGTACCTAAAATTACATTAAATATCGTCTTCTTATTCATGTTTTTTAAAAATAAAATGATTTTTGTGTTTACGGTTTTTTTTAAGTATTTGCCTAACATGCCTAAATCACAGTTTTTCGTCCTAAATACATAGTTTTTAAGGCCTAAAAAAGGCCTTTTTTAGCTGTTTTTTACGTCTTAAAATCCCGCCCTCTATTGTAATTTTTAAAAAATATATAAAAAAAACGAAATTAGGGTTTGTTTTAATCTCAACAGAAAAAGTTTTTTACCAACAAAAAAAAACCAAAAAAAAAAACAAAGTACATTTTTGCTTTAGGAGGGCAAAAAAAAATTCGGGATGCGCGGGGGGGAAAACAAAAAACTTTATTTTTAGTCTTTTTTTTATTATGCAAAACAAAATTTTAAAAAAAATAAGTCGAGCTGCGCCACTACATTTTGTTTTAAAAATTGGGGCCCGGGGTCTGTCGGACATCTTTTGGGAAAAATTTCAATTTTTGGACAGCGCCGGAAATGGGGATCCTACAAAGCCGGGGAACCCGATTAAAAATAAAATATAAAAAAACAAACAAACAAATTAAATAAATTTAAAAAATTTGAGACCAAAAAAAAAAAAAAAATAAAAAACAATACTGAAAAATTTTTTAAATTTTTTTCAAAAGTATTCCCCCCCCTGACCCTTTTTACATAGTTTTATCTCTACCTAAGACCGTTGCACGTTTGGCAAAAAAATACATGTATTATAAGTTTTTTTCAAATTTTTTCTACTGTTTTTAGAATTTGTGGGTACACTTTATTCCCCTTTATTGGGGGGTAAAGGGGCAATTTTTAAAAAGTTTAAACAGCGGCCCCGTGTTTTAGGATATGGGGGAAACCCTCCTGTTGAAACCCCTACTTTTTTTTACGTATGCTTTTTTTACTGGGCAATTTGTCTGACAAAAAAGGAATACTTTTTTTGAAAACCTTTGGCCCAAATACAAATTTTAAACAGTATCCGAAAATTTTTTTTAAAAGATTTGTTGGAGGGGGGAAAAAAAAAATAGCTAATGGATTTAAAAGGGTAATAAAATTTTAGGAACGCAATTCTGTTAAAAATTTTAAAATTTTTTGGGACCCTAATTACACCGAAACGGGGCAATAAGTCGAAGTTGCAAAATATCCAGGAACGACTTAAAAATTTGGTATAGGAAAAAAATTTTCATAATTAAATTTTAAAAAGTTATCGCAACCAAAAAATTTAAAACTTCACTGTGTTGTTTAGAGATGGGCCCCATGATCAAAAAGTTGTCTTGTTTAAGTGGAAATATGCCCCAGTCTATAGCTACTTTAAAACCCAAAACGCAAAGAAAAAAGTCAAATATTTTACAAAATACAGCATTTTTTAAGGGGTTGCAAAAAACCCTTTTTGTAAAAATTTTTACAACAATTTGGAGTTTGGATAGGTAAATTTATATAAAGTGGGTTTTTATTTTCGAAAAAGAAATGGGAAAATTTTTACGATACTGTCCATTTAAAAAAAAAACAAACTTTGTATTAACATTTTTTTTGGTTCCCCTGTATATGAAAAATTTTTTAGCGTGTTTCTACTAAAGTATATCTAGTTTTTCCTAATATAAAGAAAAAATTCTATCGAAGAGTCTCGCACCATTGCCCAGTAGGGAATAGGGGGGATTTGGGGACCCCCCACCACTCCCACCTTTGGGGGGAGTCACGTGACCCTTTAGCCCATAAAAAACCCCCCCCCCTTGGCGGGAAATTTTTTAAAAGGGGTCCGTTTAAACAGCTTTTTGAAAAAGCTTCCGGAACAGCTTTAAAAAGCTCCTGGAATACTTAAATAGCTCCCGAAAAACCCAATCAGTTTCCCAAACCCGGGATAAGCAGCTCCCAAAAACAGCAATAAACCCCCCGAAACAGCTTAAAAACTCTTTCCCCCAGCAACAGATTCCGGAAAAAACTTTAAGCAAATAAGGGCTTTAAAAATTTCCCCCCCAAGGGGGGTTTTGGGTTAAAAGTGAATGCCAGGGGGTAAAAAGGGGGGGGGGGTCTCCAAATGCCCTAACCTACTTGCCCGCTATTCTCCAGTTTTTATTTCCCATCTCCTAGGTCCCCCTTTTTTCGCCCTTCAAAAATTTTTTTTCGCGGGCTTCCCCTTTTTCTTCTTCCAAATATTTCCTTTAGCAAGGCCTGTTTGTTGGCCTTTCTTTTTCTGTCCTCCCCGTATGTCCTAACCATCTCATCCTTTGCGTTTTTACTATAACACCTTCTTCTTCTTTTCCTGCATATATCCTTCTTAGGACTTTTCGTTCGAAAATTTCCAGCGCTTCTTTGTCTTTTTGATTCCATATCCATGTTTCGGATCCATATGTGACCACTGGTCTGATTATTGTTTTGTAAAATCCTCTTCTTGGCATTTTTTGGCACATTTTTTGATCTGAGTGCTTGCATAAGGCTTCCCATATATTTATTTCCTTTGTTGATTCTCTCCTGTATTTCGCTCTTTTCTTCGTAGTGATTATATTTTGCTACTTTTTCCAATTTGTACTCCATTCCTTCCGTACTTATTCTCATCTTTTTGTTTTCGTTTCTTGGTGTCTTCTCCATTCTCATTATTTTTGTCTTGCTTTTATTGATTCTTATTAAGCCTTTGTCCTTGGCTGCTTTTTCCATCAATTTCTTCTGTTCTAGCCATTGACACAATGTCGTTAGCATGTGCCATTACCCGACTTTTTGGTTATATATCACACCTTTGGCTGGGATTCCGCTTTCTCTTACTGCTTTTTCTAACATATATTGAATAACGTCGTGCTTGGTGGATCTCCCTGTCTCAGGTGTCTTAAAAATATTTTTGTCGTGTCAGTGAGGGTCATTTACACCATTTTTTATCAACTTTTCATTTATTCCCATGTTACTCATTGCTTCAAATACGTTTTCCCGTATTACCACATCGTATGCTTGCTTGAAATCAATGAAGATGACAAGCAGGGTCAGGTTTTGTTCTAAGTTGTTATTGACCATCTGTTTTAGCATGAATATTTGATCCTTTCTCAATCTATACTTTCTAAATCCACGTTGGTACTGACCCAATCCCGTTCCACACCTTTATTTAATTTATTTTTATCACTACCCCATGATTTTGTATGGTATAAGGCATTGTAAGGCAATGCCCCTAAAATTTTTTCACACACCGTTCTCTCTCCCTTTTTATATATTGGGCATATCATTGACTCTTTCCATCTCTTTGGCATCCTTTCTTCTTGCCAAACCTTTTTAATTAACATGTAGATATACTCTTCTAGCCTTTCTCCTCCTGCTTTGAATATTTCCGCTGTAACTCCGTTTTCCCCTGGTGACTTATTACCTTTAAGCGTTCTCATCATTTCTCCGTTGGTATAAAGGTTAAATAAAGTTAGCCCCAAATGGAAACCCTGAAGTGTTTTTGAACAAATTTTTGAATTTACACTGTTTACAACAACTGCTTGTAATATAGCAGTGATTATCGTGAAATCATCGTTAAAACCGATGAAATTTTGTTTAAAAATGTCTATGTTGGATGGTATATGGAATTACGTCGCCAAAGACTTTCCTAGTTTGTAACGTTACCTCAAGAAATGTAGGTTTTTTTTTTGACTGTGCGGTTATTCCACTTCCAAAAAGCGATTGTGGATACATCCGATAGGATCGAGGTATAACACTCGGATAGATCACCTATTCATAAATCATTGCAGCATGCAAAGATAGAAACGTAGACTGATGATTTATCATTCCGTCTCAGCCTGCTTGGTATTCCGATCGGCAAAGTTTAGCGAGGAAAACAGAATGCGGAGAAGTATAGCTGGGCTATTGCACGTTCGATTCTTTTTATAAACCTTGGCGCAGAGTGAGAGAGAGAGAGAGAAGAAGCTGAACAGATCGAACTATCGCCTTTTCGACCTTTCCTTTGGGTCCTTTGTTGCTTTTGAAAAATTCGCCGTCGACGTAAACACTGATGACGACGTCTTTCCTCGGCAACGGAAACGAACACTAGCGAGTTGTTCCTTCGCTATTGTCAAACGCTGACGGTTTATTGAGCTCTCGCGCGCCCACTACGGAATATTAATACCGCCTTTTGTTACTTTCTTCTCATTTCCTTTTCGCTTTTTTCTTTCGCGTTCTTATGCATACTCACACGACTCGCTTGATAGGTACTGTTACCTATATTACACCTTTTCTTCTTTTTGCCTCATTTTCGCGCTACTCCGTCGTTTGCCGAAAATGTAAAACGTTTATTTGCGAAAGAAGGAAAGTCTTTCTATTTCGGACATTTTTCTCTACGATAGAAAAGCGTTGACGAGGTGATTTTCGCCCCCGTTTCGTTTTGGAAAGAATGGGGAATGCTTATCTTGAAAAATTTAGTTCAATATACTTTGATATTGAGGCTATATGTTATTCCACTTTTTTAAGGAAACGTTTACATTAAGTTTATGTAGGATCTATTGTAAAATTAATTAAAGTACCTAATTGATCTCGTATCAACTTTGCTTGTTCGAACTTTTATTACATCTCACATCTTTGCGATATTAATGCCGACCCATGATTGTTTAGGGAATTGCTAGGAACTATTTCGCGAACTTTTTAGCTCTATAAGTTCTGAATTATTTATTGATTTTTTTTCCCTGTAATTGAGTATGCAAATATCCTATCCTTCCTTAAGGTAAAACACATCTTTTGAAATAAAGCATTAATTTCAGATACAAATTTGGAATTTAAGTATAATACGAGTGATACCATGTTACCTTCACCGTTAGAAACAAGACCATAAGTAAAGTTAAAAAACCATACCTCTCCGCTGGCGACAGCTTCCCCCGGTATAAACAGCTCTGGATAAATATTATCCAAGAACCACTTGAAGGTCTTGCATTGCAGACGTTCTCTTAACGCCTTCCTTTCAGTGATATCCCCGAACTCCCCTTTCTCGTTACCTATCCGCTGGTAATAGTACTTGGCGTAGTCGTCCAGCCATACCTCGGACAGCCGGACCGAATTCCGCCTGAGCACGTTGACGCCTGATCTCCATTTGTAGGGCGATCGTTTCCTGAAGATGTGACCGACATGTGAACACGGGACAATCTCGAGGGTGCCGCCGCACATCCAGGTCTTGAAGGAAAGCTCGAGATTCTCGCCGCCCCAGATGTCGAAGCCACTGTCGTACGTACCTAGCCTTTCGAAGAATTTCTGAAAGAAAAAGAAAGAATTAAACTTCAAAAATCTCTTTACTTAGGGGAGAGTGGGTGAATATCGATTATTTAAAGCATTTGGTTGATAAAAGCTTTGTTCCAGTATCCGGGCAATATGTTAACTGCATCTCTTTTTTTATATGCAAGTACTGGACGGTAAATTTTATAATAATAATCTATTTATTATCGAACAGCAGCCAATTACAGGATAACATACTCGTACATGTATACACGACATTATGAGAGGTTGTACACAAAAAAAAGAAATTTACATTGCAAAAAGTATTAAAAAAAGAAAAGAAAGTCTATTCAATCATCATCATCATCAACGCCTTTTAATCCCTTCGGATTATGATTCACGCTCAAGAGTGTTGTTTTCTGCAGTGGATTAGTCCGTTCTTTTGTTTTTACAAGTCCTTGCTGACTTGGTTACTTATTTCCATGTCTTCCTGTCTCTGCATTTCTCTTCCCATTGCTTTATGTTCATTGCCTTCAGATCATTTTCCATGTTGTTTCGCCATCGTGTTCTGGGTTTCCCTCTATTTCTTCGCTTAATAACTATATTTATATAACTATATTTTCATCTTCTAGTTTGTTTCAATTTCCTTGTTTCTTTTCCGACTTATTTTTTCCTCTGGGGTGATATCCGCTCCTAGTGTTGGGGAGATTGGGTCTTCCTGTTTGACTCCTTTTTTCAGTTTCAAATTCCTCTGTTGTCAGTCCTTGAACTTGTATTTCTGCTTTTGTTTTGGTTACGGTTGTTTTTGCTAGCTCTCTCAATTTCTTAGGCATCTTTAAGTAGTTCAGAGTCTGTATAGATTTGTTCCTTTTGATTGCGTCAAGGGCATTTTTGAAGTCAATGAGCACTACGTGCACATCTCTATTACATTCCCGTGATTCCTTTAGTATTTAGTATGTGTGGTATTTATTGTTGATCTTCCCAGTCAGAATCCATTTTCATGATCTCCTAATCTTTTTTCTCCACAGTTTTTCAATTTTTTTATTAAGTTGGCTAAGAATTTGTAGGCGCAATTTAATAGTGTGATAGCTCTGTAATTCTTGCATAGTTCTATGTCTCCTTTCTTATGGATTGGTGTTATAATTCCTTTGTTCCAATCCATAGGTAATATGTTTTGATCCCATGTGTCTTCTATTAGCTGGTATATTTGTTCGTGTAGTTGATTTCTCCTGTGCTTTAAGAGTTCGTATACGATACTGTCTTTTCGTGGTGCTCTGTCGTTCTTTGCTCTTTGTACTTCTTTTATTACTTCTTCTTTTGTAGGACATCTTGTATCTTCTTCCTCCCCTGGGTTTATGTCTTTTTATTCCTTCTTCTCCTCTTCTATGAGATTTTCTTCTGCCTCCTCTGTCTCTTCATATTGCGGAAGTGCTCCTTCCATATTTCTTCTATTTCTTGTAGTTAGTATTGCGTTTTGCCATTTTTATTTTTCATTCCTTTCATCCAGGTTGTGGGTCTCCCATTTTCCATTCTCAGTTTTTTGTAGAAAGTTTTATGATTGTTGTTCATTCTATCTTTCTCTATTCCTTCTAATTGTTTCTCAATTCATATATTTTTCTTTCCTTTGTTTATTGCATTCGATTTGTTTCTTGCTATCTTACATGTTCTTTTATATCTTTCTATGTCCTTTTCTCGTTTTGAGCTTATCAATTCAATTCAACCATATGATAAAACAAAACATAAATTAAGGATTTTGTTCAAACTTGTTGCTAAGTGGTTGAATGTTTCCCAAAATCTGGTTAGTAGACCATGGAATCTAGAATTAATAGCTTCTTCTGGCAAGCTACAGTAAGAATAATTTCTAGCTAAACAGTAAGTAATGGGGCGCAAAGTCGTAATTTAAGGGCAAGGAGATCTGCTGTTTACCCATGATTAACTAGGACGCAGCGAGGAAATCATGGTTTTCCACTGATGGGTCCAGATTTCCCTTGTATAATTTCTATGGTCGAATTTTTGCGCGGATAGCACCAGGACAGCGATATAATGAAAATTTCAGACACGTGCTACTCTTTTTTGTAGAGGATCAGTTTGCGTTTGGGGAGATATACTCAGTAACATAGAAATTGCAACAGCTAGAAGAGTGTGTTGTTGTTCTCATTGAACTGCGGTTCAGTTAAGTGTTAGCCATGCCTAGAGTAAGAAGACGAGCAGTGCATCGGCAATTAAGCGAATTCGACAGAGGTCGAATTATTGGTTTGCGCGAACCTGGTCTTTCATTTGGGGAAATTGCTAACCGTGTAAATCGAAATCGGTCTACTGTAATGCGAGTGTGTCGTGCATGGTTTGAAGATGGCCAGGAACGTTGTAGAAGAGGAGCCGGGGCTTCAAGAAGAACGAATGTGCGTCAAGATCGTCGCTTAAAACAACTGGCATTTAGAGACCGATTTTCCTCTACTCGGGCAATTGGTGACCAATGGTTTGGTGAATAAAGTCACCATGTAACCCTTAGAACAGTTTATCCGCCATCATATCGTCCGCAACTTGTGCTTCCTTTGACTGCGGAACATTATCAACAACGGTTACAATGGTGCATAGAAAGATCTCAGTGGAATCTTGAATGGCGTCGTGTTGTGTTTACTGACGAATCAAGATTTTGTTTAGGCATGCACGACGGTCGTCAGAGAGTCAGAAGAAGACGGGGTGAACGACGGAATCGTCGATTTACCGTTGAAAGGAACGTACACCGCACTGTGAGTGTTCTGGTTTGGGGTGCGATTACCTACGGCAGCAGGTCTCCCTTGGTGTTCATTCGAGGCAATATGATAGCACAATGGTATATTGCGGAGGTGGTTGGAACACATCTTCTGCCATACTTACAAGGGCTCGAGGATTCATTATTCCAGAAAGATAATGCACTTCCTCATGTAGCAAGGTTTTCCTTGAACTTTTTTGAACAGGCCCAGATTAACCTTTTGCCCTGGCCTCCAAGATTTCCAGATCTTTCTCCCATCGAACATGTATGGGATATAATGGGTTGAAGGTTGCGAAACTTGCAGCGTCCTCCTTTGACTTTGGAGGCTTTGAGACATGAGGTACAACTTGCATGGAAGGCAATACCCCAAGACGAGATAAACCACCTTATTCAGTCAATGCCACGGCGTGTAAATGAATGTGTAAATCAGAGAGGCGGCCCCACACATTATCAACAATTATTATAAAATTTTCTTTAACTAATAAAGATTTTCCTCCCACATTTTGATCATTTATTACTTTTACATAGGTGAATATTTCTACCAAATTTCATCCGGAAATTCTAACCCCTTCTACCTGATGCAATTTTTATGTCACTGAATATATTTGTTTTGAAGGACGTACAGATTTGGTTGCTCTAATTAATGCGACATGGTTATAGAATCAATCATTGTACCAATTGCTACCGCCATCAGTAACAATTTTATTTTAATGCTGAACATTACCACGCCAGGATAGTAAAGGACCGCATAGAACATCCTGGTTTTGACTGAATGGATTGGCCAGCTTGTTCTCAGGGTATGAATTGCATTGGACATATGTGGGTTGAAATGTCAAGACAACTTAACCGGCTAGGAGAGCCACCCCAGACATTAGAAAAGCTTGCCAATGTTTTGCGAGACATTTGGCAAAACATTCCTCAGCCTTTCATTAATAATTTATTTGAAAGAATGCCGAATAAGGTGAAGACACCACGGAGATCTAGGGGAAGCCCCACGCGATATTAAACTGGAGTGTCAAATTAACAATCGAAATCCAAAATAAAATTTCTATACTTTTGCAGTTTATGTATGTTAAACGTGTTTAAAAGAATCAAAAAATAAAGTAGAAAACATAATAAATCTGCAATGTTATTAAAATTAAGAATTTATTACAAATAAATAAATTATTTCAAGTATTATAAACACTATATATTGCTTGTATTCTATAATTTCCTACGCCAATGGATGCTTTCAATATTATTGCTCCTGAATTTTTTATCTGCTAAAATGTTATCAAATATGCAAACATGGATTGAAATAATTGGAAAATATCCAGTTATATCTGTTTTTACATCGGTACATTTTACATGTATTCATTCAGGATTTTCACGCCAATTTTCGTTAATCCATGTAAGCCCGATTACAGCTGACGTAATCCATTTATTGTTTTCAATATGCGAAATGCTGATCACGTTGGCGAAATGATATAGTATATATGTATATCCTGCACGGTATATGGCTATATTTTATGGTTGATTGTGAGAATCTTTTGATTTTGGTCTTTGATTTGAATAAAGCTTGAATACTAAAAAGATATGAAGGATATGTTTTTATTATTTTTACGTTTGAAACATTCAAATATTCTAATCGATTTAATTATCCCTAGAATCATTCTCTTTAATGTTTTTACAACATAATCGGTAAAAAAAGGTTAAAAACATTACAGAGTAATCACTAACGCTAGCCACGAGCGGTACCGCGCATCGGCGTAGAATCAGTTCGGACCGAGAGGAACGGTAGTATCACTTCGTCTGCGGAGCAGTACGGACATTTTCGCTGCCGGTCATTTGCGCAATTGTTTATCTGTCCTAGAAAAATTATGATTTCGTCAGCAAAACGACCGCGGTCGGACAAACTTGGAAAATTTATTGCAGAAATTCCAGACTTAATATATGAAGGTGCTAAAATTAAATGTGTAATCTGTAAAATCCCGTTAATGTGTTGGTCCAGGCAACATTGCCTACGACACGTAAATAGTGAAAAGCATGTCTCAAAAAGAAATTGCGCACGAGACAATGAAAGATTTATATTTAATTTATGCGTTACGTTTATCGCATGTAATATACCGTTTAATTTACTAGACAAGGAACCATTTATCTGCTTTTGGAATAACTATTCGGAGTGCAAATTACCAAGTCGAACATCGTTACGAAGAATTGTGCCATCTGCGCGCGAACATATTGAATAAAAAATAAAATCGGAGTTGAAAGATCAAAAATTGTGGTTATGTGTCGACGAAACAACAGATCGGAAGAAGCATTCTGTTCTTAATGTAATGGCACGCAAATTGGAACCTCATCAATCGGCACCTTCAATTTTATTAGTCTCCAAACGAATACAACAGTGTACTGCCGAAGTAATTTCAAAGTTAGTGTTAAATACATTGGACAAGTTTGAACTTTCAACAAACCAACTGTTGATGTTAGTGAGTGATGGTGCTGCAAACATGCTTTCTGTAGGCCGGTCTTTTAAAAAGCATTCTGCTAATTTGTTACACATTACGTGTAAAATTCATGCTCTCAGTCTTGTGGCGGATAGTATCAGAAAATGTTATCCTGAGGTAGACGCTTTAATAGCGCATACCAAAGCAGTATTTGTCAAATCACCGAAACGTATTCGCGAATTTCACAGACTGTGCCCCCGTATACCAGAGCCACCAGAACCTATTCTAACTCGTTGGGGAACATGGTTATAGGCCGCGTTTTATTATCATAAATATTTTGACAATATTAAGAACGTGGTTTTACAATTCGATACAACGGAAGCTGCCGCTATCCAGAAAAGCCAGTCGAAATTTCAAGATAGTCAGGTTAAAATGGATTTAAAAATCATTCACGACAATTACTTCGGGCTAGCAGATGCAATAGAAAAATTACAAAATCCTGCGGTGCCGTTAGAAGAATCTCTACAAATAGTGCAACATGTTCACGCACAGCTATGCGCTATTGAAGACGCAAAAAATGTTTCTGTTCTAGAAAAATTTGAAAGTGTTTTTGAGAAAAATTCTGATTTTGGCACATTAAGACACATTTGTGAAGGTACGTCAACAGAATCGTTAAGTTATTTGAAAGATTATTTTACTTACGCAAATATTACGTCACTAGATGTAGAACGTTCGTTCTCTCCATATAAACGCATTTTTTCCTCATGCCGTACTAGTTTTGCCGAAACAACAGTTGAAGCATATCTAATGTTGCAGATATTTAACAGACATTATTCACTTTGTGATTTCACGGAGGACTCTTAAAATGGTAAGTGTTTGAGCACGTGTTATTTAATTTTTATTTAAAAGATGAGCGAAATTATTTACGGCAGCAAACATCTCTATTAGCAGAATAGCTCTAGTGGAACGCGAGGCCTGGTCGACTCTACGCTACTGCGCGGTACCGCTCGTGGCCAGCTTTAGTAATCACGCAATCAGCTACCTACTTTGTACTCTTTCATTATTTTTTTGATTTCTAATTACCTTGAATAATATCCCTCTTGTTAATCTCGCGCAATACTAATATCCTACAAAGGGGATGTCGAAAATCCAATTACGTTTTCGATTTTGCGAGTACTATTGAGTGCAATTACAAAAAAAAAAAAACTGGTCAAAGAAGCCGTAAAAAAGCAAAGAGAGAAATATATTTCGCATGGGGTTGCTATGTTTAGTTCGTCTAGTCGTTTTAATATTCGATCAGATTCTAAAGGCGAATGCTCTTAGTATTAGCTCTCGATGGCGTTGCTTCGGCAACGAATGTCCACCTAAATACTTGAAAACAATGGCAGCGTCGATTCTATGGCTGTCCATTGTATAAAAGAAGCAATGTGATATCAGCGTAATGGATTTTTCGTCTGTTTAATCCAGATTAAATTCTTCTCTGTGACATTTATTTTTCGCTAGCAAATGTGGGTTTTGTGAAAATGCTTAGGGATAATTCTTTAGATTTAGCAAATGGTGTATTTGATTTGATATATCCAAATTGTTGCTTCTCAATTTTCGTATATTTTCTTTTTATTGATCAATGGAAAAATACCGAAAAGTATTTAGTTCTATTTTTGAACTGATAGTCTTAGGACATTAATCATTGAAATGTTGTCGCCCAGAAACTATATACCCAGAAACTATATACCCAGAAACTATATACCCAGAAACTATATACAATGTGTCCCCGGATGGGGTACCCCATTCTTGTAAACTTTCTTATTTTAATTTTTTTAGAGTAATGCTTGCGGTAAAACGTACAGGGCCTTATAAAAATTAAAAAATGTGCGAATTCTTCTTAAGCAAGCTATCCTTATTATTAATTTATATTTGTAATGTTATTAACTTGATCCCAATCTGATTGAACTACGGAGTTTAAAGATAAACTAAAGAAAACAATAATAATAGATATGGATTTACATAAATCTCGTATATTAACAATTTTTTTTCAATTTTAAAATAAATCACATTTTTTTAGTGAAATTTTCGATAAAAAATAAAATTCAATGATGATACTTTGATAAGAGTTAACTACATATCTTTTAATTTTTATAACGCCTTGTATGTTTTCTTGCAAGCACTGTATTCAACATCCCAAAATAAGCGAAACAATTGATCAAGAATGATTTTCTTGCAAAAAATAAAAAATTAAGAAAATTTACAAGAGTGGGGAACCCCATCCGGGGACGCATTGTACAGTTCCTGGCCAAATTACTTGAAACACTCAATATTTTGTAGTTTCTTCGTAATAAAATATAAACTATACATGTATTATATTTTTTATTTATAAAATATACTGTACAAATATGTAACATATGTAATTATTAAATAAGTAATTAATAATTAGTCCATAACCCATGATTTTTAATAACACCCTTAATTCTTCGAGGCATACTTTCAATGCATGATATGATTGTCTCTTTTATATCTTCATCGTTCTCCCATACATCCTTTATATTCTTCATTAATATTTCCTTTGTAGGGTTTTCTCTTTCGTATACCTTACTTTTTAGTCGATTCCATACGTTCTCGACGGGATTGAGGTCCGGTGAATTTCCAGGCCAAAGTAAAAGAGGTATGTGATTGTCTTCAAAGGATTTTTTAACCTTTTCTGCCACATGGCAAGGAGCATTATCTTGCATAAATATACGCTCTGTCGGTATGCGACGTCCTGGCTTAAAATACGGTAATAACGTGTTTTTTAACACATTTATGTACTGCTCTTGACGCATTGTACCTTCTACAAAATACAAAGGGCCGGGTCCGTCTCCACTAATCGCTCCCCAAATCATTACCTGCGGAGGGTGTTTTACAGTTCGAAGAACCGTGGACTCTGTGAGACGTTCACCAGGTCGTCTACGAACAAATTGTGCTCGCTGCACTAATACACAGAGCGAGCACTCGTCACTAAAGAAAACCTATCAAATAATGCAAACATTAATTCAGTAAAAATCATGTTTTTAAGTTATTCACCTCCTTCCAATTCTCGTCTGTAAAATGTCGATATTCTCCTGCAAAGTTGAGACGAGTAGATTTCATTTTTTCTGTTAAACGCGGCTTTTTTACAGGTCTTCGGCCCATTTGGCGATTTTCGCGCAATCGTCGCCTGATTCGAAATCCTTCCTCTCTCTTGTAAATTTTTTTGAATCATTTTAATTGTAGCAACTCTATTACTTAAAGCCTGATGAACAATTTCACGGTCAGATCTCTTCGAAGTTTTTCTTTTCCGACCGCACTTTGCCCGTCTTTGTGTCGATGTGCTAGCTCCTTCGTTTAAGTTTCTAGCTAAACATGATACAGAAGAAGAAGATACTTTCTGTAATTTCTCTAAACTATTGGATTCAAAGCAAAAGAATATCACTATAATAGGATGGGAATTTCCAGGCAAAAGGGTTGATTTATGACATGTTTCAAGTAATATGGCCAGGGACTGTATATGAGGAAATATGACGTCAACTCTTTTTTGAATTGTAAACTCATTTTTCCCAACAAAAGTGAATTTTCTATTATTTTCCAACTGCAATGATGCCCCATACTATGGGGTTACCTTATCATTGTATTATTGCCTTGTTGTGTATTGTTTTTTCTATGTGTTGTATTTTTTTATTATACTTTTTGTTTAAATCAACTATATTTACTTTCCATTTTTTTTTGTATTTTCTGTTCTTAGGTATTTATACCTGTTAAAAGTAAAACTCTTATTATTATTATTATTATTATTATTACTATTGCACTCAGAAAATAATAGAGAATTTATTTAGGTGGATTTACGTCATAGCCATAAATTAAGAATAAAACAAATCTGCGTTAACTGGTGCATTTCTTACCAAATTACTCTTACAAAAAAACAACAAAATTTCAGATTCATTATGCATCTAAAATGGATAGAAAGAAAAAAATAGGTAGTTTTATTTAAAAAATCAAGTACTTCCATTTGAAAGTTTAATCGTAATTGTGGGACACGCTTTACAATATTTTCGAGAAGCTCATTCTGTTTCTAATCCTATCCTATACGGTCAACGATTCTGCAATATTTTAATTTTCCAAGTTAAACACTTGCGGGTCATTTTCAATAACTTTTTACTTTGATGATGCTGGGATGTCACACATGTATTTCGTAAATGTACAAAGTATATTCTGCTCTACCAGGTGGATTTAGACCTGTTCTCATAAGGCAGAAACAAAAAATTGGCAAAACTTTTAACTTGAATGAAAATGAGTGAAAATGTATACTCTTTCACATATCGATCGATGCAATTCCTCGTGAGTCATCCTGTATCTACCGTTTCATTCACCATAATTAAAGCATATAAAAACGAGACACAGAATTTTGCAATCATTACTCATTCACTTCCACTTTCAACAGCAATTATCTTCAATGCTTTCTTGATCTAGTTTCGAACTAATGAAAACATGCAACTATATAATATCATATTCTCCTTCCATTAATCTTACATGTCGTACAGATTAACACATAGTTATTACGATAAAAATATTACGAAGCCAGCGTTGGAATAGAAACAAGTAACAACTGCTATCGCAATACCTAAACAATATAAAATAGTATTAAACCTTTGAGAACTAATAAATACAACGCAATAAAAGTTTAAATGAAATTTGTGGGAACCGTAACGGACAGGCAATTACATGGTAAATTGAGCTATCACATAAAAAAAAAAAAATTATATAAACATTCAGTTTTGTAAATCAAAATCCGCCGGTTGAAGCGGAACAGCAAGCCTAGTGGGAAATTCGTTAAAAATTCATGTTGCTGTTCAGGTACTGCACGGTGTCTAATTTCGAGTGTCATTCGATGGGATCAATAAGTGATGAGAATTTTTGGAGGGCCGATAATGTACGAGTTTAATATCTGTTTTATCTTTATTTATTATACGGGGACATAAAACCATCATGTTAAAAACAAATGAGGTACTATATTTCATTATTTAATTGATTACTGGTTACAAATGTGGTAAAATATGTTTGGTTTTTTGTTATAACTAGTTCTAAACTGTTTGAAACATATGGAACTAGCAGCGAAGTGTAAATATATCATTGAAATAGATTTTAAACCGTAGATATTTTTGTTTAATGGTCCCGTAGGTAATTCAGTGAATTATACTGCGTTCTTCATCGTCAAATAACAACGAATTTTAGTGATTTAGTTTCAATTTTTGTATTTGTAATGAATATTTTTATAGTCCCGAGTATTTAGGAAGAATAGTACGCTTGGAAAAATACATTCCAATGATAACCAAAATAATATATTTTTTATTATATTAACACATGGGCTGAAAAGTCCCGGGCCTGACAAAGAAAACACGTTTTTTTTTTGTTCAAAATTAGCTTTATTCATCAACGTAATTTCCATCAAGAACAACGCAATCATTCCAGCGCCGCTCTAACATTTCAATACCACTTTTGTAAAACGATTTATCTTTTGCCTCAAAATATGCCTCAGTTTCAGCGATAACCTCTTCATTCGAGCGAAATTTCTTACCGGCGAGCATTTTTTTTAGGTCTGCGAACAGCCAGTAGTCGCTGGGAGCCAAATCTGGCGAATACGGTGGATGTGGGAGCAATTCGACGTTCAATTCATGTAATTTTGCCATTGTTTTGATTGACTTGTGACACGGTGCGTTGTCTTGATGAAACAAAATTTTTTTCTTCGCCATATGCGGACGTTGCTTTGCAATTTCGGCCTTCAGACGCTCCAGTAACGCTATATAATATTCACTGTTGATGGTATTTCCCTTCTCAAGATAGTCGATGAATATTACACCACGCACATCCCAAAATACTGAGGCCATAACCTTTCCAGCCGATTTTGTGCTTTCGGGCGCTTTGGACGAGGTTCACCAGTTGCTGTCCACTCAGATGACGATCGTTTTAATTCCGGAGTGAAGTGATGGATCCATGTTTCATCCGTTGTCACATATCGACGCAAAAATTCCGGTTTGTTACGTTTAAACATGGCCAAACACTGCTCAGAAGCATCAACACGTTCTTGTTTTTGGTCAACAGTGAGCAAACGCGGCACCCATTTTGAACAGAGCTTTCTCATAGTCAAATGCTCATGCAATATAAAGCCAACACGTTCTTTTGATATCTTTACGATGTCAGCTAACTCACGCAACTTCACTTTTCGATCATTCAAAACGATTTTGTGGATTTTTTTGATGTTTTCTGGTGTTACCGCCTCATTTGGACGTCCACTGCGTTCTGCATCATCGGCGTCTCTACGACCACGTTTGAAGTCAGCAAACCAACGTTTTATTGTTGTTTCTGATGGAGCGGAGTCCCCATAACACTTTTCAAGCCATTGCTTGGCTTGAACGGTATTTTTTCCCATCAAGAAGCAGTGTAAAATTAAAACACGAAATTGTTTTGGAAATAACAAAAGTAGCGTCACTCTTAGCACAATAACTCACAAACTAATGAATAGAATATCATGAAATTTTAACAGCTGTCTTTTTAAGGTTAGTACTAACTGCAAAACAGGTGAATGCAATAAAACTAGCGCCACCTATGTGTTAGGCCCGGGACTTTTCAGCCCATGTGTTACTTCTCAAAGTGGAGATCGGTGCGGATACGCCAAAGTCCGTTGCCAATATGTACTTGTTCATCCCCGATAATAATAATAATAATAATAGTAATAATAATGCCTTTATTGCGCGTATACAAAGTTATATAATTACATATAAATTAAAAATAGATATAGAATATACGCTCAATCTCAGGGCGAGTCTCAGTTACATAACCAGGTATGTGAACTGCTGAAAAATAGGGCAAAATGTTTCCGTTTGGGGCAAGAATCCCTTGAAGGTGATGAGCGCTCCGGCCGGCCAATTGCACTGAAAACGCCTCAAAAGATTTCAATTATTGAAGAAATGAAAGTGAATGAATTAGCAGTGCCGTCTAACATTCGCTGAATTCTCCATAACCATTTGGGTATGAATAAGATTAGTACAAGATGGGTACCGCATCTTTTTTCTGTTCTCCAACGTGAACGTCGGGTCGAATGTGCGCGCTCGTTTTTAAACATGTGTGGAGATGACCCGAAACCGATTTTGGAGTCCATTGTCACAGGAGATGAAACAATGGTTCTGTATTATGATCCTCTATCTAAAAACTCGATGAACCTCGTCCCAGAAAGGCGAAAGTCGTTCAGTCAACGAAAAAGGTGATGGCCACTGTATTCTGGGATGGTGAGGGTATTTTACTCATTGACTTTAAAGAGCGCAATACAATTGTCAACATCACATATTATGCGTCATTGCTGCATAAATTGAGTGGCAATGTTCGTGCAAAATGTCGAGGGAAATTGACAAAAATTGTTCTATTGCACGACAATGCACCCGTCCATATTGCCGCCATTTCACAAACTGCCATCCGCGAATGCGGCTTTCAAGAATTGGGACATCCACCGTGTAGTCCGGGCATGACTCCAAGTGATTATTACTTATTTTCTCATTTAAAGAAAGACCTTAGGGGACGTCGCTTTAAGGATGATAGAGAGTTGCAATTTGTTTCTCAGCGAGAGAAATTGAATATCTGCAGATTAGATTATACAAGCTGACCACGAGGAACATTTACATTAAAAAAAAATCAAAACACTATCAATTTAACAAAAAAAAAATTATTCAATTTATCTAACATGTTTTTTGGGATACGCCATTTACTTTATGTAGCGAAAATGAAGTCAGGAAGGTGACGTCCGGCTTCCCTGACGCAATTTTCAATTCTGTCCTTGAAGCTCCTCCACATTCATTCCAGTGTCTCCTCTGTGATCAATTCCACCTCTCTACGAATTGCCGCCTTCAAGTCAATTAAATGACGGGGTTTATGTTGATACCCTTTTTCCTCCAAATAACCCCACCAAAAAAATCACACATGTTAACGTCAGGAGATCGAGGAGGCCAGGGCACATCTCCAAACCTGGAAATCACGCGACCTGGAAACAAGTTCCGCAGCAGGTTCATCGATATCCTTGATGTCTGAGCAGTAGCCCCATCTTGCTGAAACCATATGCCTTCTTGCAAGTTTAGCCTCCGCAGTTGTGGGAGAAAAAACGTATTGATCATATCCACATACCGATTTGAGGTGAAGAGGTCTCTCATGCAGCTATCTCGGATTTTCCCCTGCCCAGTATCTGCAATTTTGCTGATTAACAGTCCCATTCCGGTAAAAATGGGCCTCGTCGCTCATTACAATTAAAGAATCAGGTTCATCGTGAAGAAAAACTTGCATTTGCGCTGCGAAATCCTCCCGTTGGGCGTAATCGGTTACTTTCAACTCCTGCACACACACGATCTTGTACGGATGAAATTTGAGATCCGTTTTCAAAATTTTCCTTATCGTCCCATACGTAACGCAACTGCATGCCGTCGAGCTGAACGTCGGGGATTTGTGGTGACTGTTATTCTCACTCTCTCAACGTTTTCTGCTGTTCTCACCGTTCGTGGAAGACCTGGTGATTTATGGTTATTTATGTTGCCTATCGCTCGGAATTTTTCAACCCACTTCATGATGGTTGGTCGGCTAGGGATTGCTTCATGCCGGCCGACATTAAAGCGAATACGAAATGCTGGTTGAGCCGCTATCACTGACTCACCGTTTCTTACATACGCATCGTATGTAAACATGCGCTGTTCGACCGACCACTGTGACTGAGATATCTAAATGGCCACCTCTCGGGAGTTCAATACCCTCTCCCTCACTGTGACACACAAACTGTGTGCAGCAAACGGATGATAGGAAGACCGTCGCAACATCTGACTGCTGACCTGCTTGAATTAAGCCAGATACAGCTTAGGACAGCAACATGTCTATTAACAGGACATGGCTGTTTGAGAGGCCACTTGCATAAGATGAAGATTTACAAAGATGAACCCTTATGTAGACTTTGCAATGAGAAGGAGGAAACAGCCCCTCTTATTATTTTCGAATGTGCAGCGCTACAACGCAGATTCGCTATGCGAAGCGCAATTGAACTACCAATGGAGAAAGATTTACCATATAGGCTCTTAAACCTGATTGCGGGAACTAACTTGTTCAAGTAAAACAAAACCGAAGCAGGAATAATACAATAGGCTATTAAGCCTCAGTGTTAGGGATGTAAAGACCAGCGCCGCTTTGGTAGGAAAATCAATCAAATCAATCAAATCCCCACCGTGACACGGCAACCCAGGCTGGGTAACCGTCCCATCCAAAATGTAAATGCTCCTCGTGGTCACCCTGTACAAAAAAAATTGCAAAAAAAGCTTCAAGCTGTCTGATAAAGAGCTATTAGATTACGATGATTGAATAACTCCAGACAAGTTGAAAACTCCTTTCCTAGCTATTACATTTTTAATACAAAGAACCTCTAGCTGGTAATTTGATTCCTACACATAATTTACATTTTTCAAGCAATTAAATCCGAAAATCATCTGCAGACGCTAGCAGATGCCTTTCGGGACACCGGCAGCCGTATATCTACCTGTTTCCGAGGAATTCTTTATTTAAAGCGAACTGAGAAAAGTCCGCCGTCTCGTAAAATAGTTGAAAAGTTGGAAATTATTTCCGAGTACATCATTTCCCGTTAGGAGTTTATGACGCGTGCTTGAATTAAGATATCTAGGGATGGGGAAGCAATGTCGTTGCAGGCTGCGCTTTCAGGAATAATCGCAACGAGTACAGCAATAATTTTGCTAAAAGGTACGCTATCGAACTGCTGCGAACTACTCTTGATCGGGTAAAGTTTGAGTTGTAATTGGAGAGTGTTTGCTCTATGGTATTGCAATTCAAGTTAATTGTATGGATTGTCCTCAACGATTTGCATTGGCCGTTCATCTAGCTGTCTTCCTTCATATGGGTTGCCAGCCTGGTCAATGAAGGCGAGGGGATTCGTAAACAAAACGAAGGTCGAAGATCAGTCAAGACCACGCGGTAAGAACATGAGCTGTTCAAGAGTTGAATCAGTATTCTTTTTCTACACTAGGGAGAGGGGGGGGGGCACTACAGCCCACCTCGCGCCTTGGCCTCCCTTAACTTTTGCCTCCATTCCTGTTTGTCTGTGGCTGCTCTTCTCCACATACGGACTCCCAAAAGCGTTTGTGCGTCGTTGGTTATTGCGTCCTCTCACCGTTTTCTTGGCTTCCCGACTGGTCTCTTTCCCTGCATTGTAGCATTAAGTGCCGTTTTGGGTAGTCTGTTTTCACCCATTCTTACCACGTGCCCAGCCCACCGCAGTCTTTGTATCCTAATGAAGTTCGAGAGGTTTGTATTGTTGATATAGCTCCTTTTGTATCTTACTCTAAAGGCTCCGTTATTTTCCATTGGTCCCAACGTTCGTCTCAGCACTTTCCTTTCAAATATGTCAAGTTTGTTTATTAATTTTTCTTTCAGGACCCATGCTTCACTGCCATAACATGCAATTGGGCGGATTAATATTTTATAGATTCTTATTTTTGTATTTCCGTGTACATTAGTCGACCGGAATATGTGGGAGAGAGTAAAATAAGCGCTGTTTGCCTGCATTATCCTCTTCCTCCGATCCGTTTCTAGAGAATTCGGCTCCTAGGTATGTAAACTTTTCGACATTTTCGATGTTATCTTCATTTATAATGTTTTTCGCCACTACGTTTTCCCTGGTCTGTATCATTGTTTTTGTTTTTTCTGTATTAATTTCCAGGCCCAGGCTCTTCGTCTGCGTTTTTAGCTAGGAGTATGTTGTACTCCTACTGACGTTCGACTCATAATATTAATGTCGTCGGCATAAACTGCTAGCTGTACTGTTTTGTTCGTTAACAGGTTTTCTCGCTCGATGTCCATTTGTTCGATTGCATATTCTAGCGCCAAATTGAAAAGTGTTGGGGCCAGCCCGTCTCCTTGCTTTAGTCCTTGCGAGATTGGTTTTATATTCGTACACATGCCTGTGTCTCATCCATTGTGGTTTTGATGAGTCTAATTAACTTTGGTGGTATTGCTAATGCATCCATTATGTTGTAGAGTTTATCTCTTTTGACCGTACATAGACTTGCTTAATGTTAACAAATACGTTGTGTACATCGATGTCATGTTCCCAGCACTTACTCAGGATTATCTTGACTGTAAATATCTGGTGGAACAAGAAAACATAATAACATCAATGATTTAAGTATCTCAAGAGGTTTGTGGACACCTGTATATACAGTTCCATTACAAAGTCTAGTGTGGATTACCAGGAAAATGTATTCAAATTAGAGAACGTAAATACTGATCATTTAGATTCGAAATAATTAATAAAATTAGGTGTGTGTAAAGCTAAATTGTCTAGTCCAGTGGTTCTCAAACTTTTTTTTCAAAGCCGCAGTGTTTGGCGAAACGTCGACCTCCACAGATCGAAGACCACGGCCTACCAGCCCGGAAATATATACTGCTGGTGCAAACTCAGACACCGGCCGTGAAAGCCTACAGTTAGTTTTAACTATTTACATTAATTTTAATTCTGTTTGTCAAGACATACCAACCTGTATTATTTTATCATTATTTTATTTTTCACTTCATTTTTCTCCCCCTCCGCTTATCGAAAACAAAATTCGTAGTGATTTCGGAATCTGTGGTCGTCGTATATTTTCCCGCAGTCAAAAATAATTGGGAAACCGCTCTGAAGAGGGCGCGGCGGGCAACTCGTCTGGAGGTTACGATTCGTCGGTCCGGTTTAATTTGTCCGGCGACCGAAATCCAATTTCCACTCGTTTGGAATACAGAGTGCGGCCAGCAGGCCGCCAGATAACCGAAAACAGGCTAGCGCGAGCGGTCTAATGTAATTAAAGAAAGCAAGAGTCAGGAATGTGTCGACACGTGTATTTCGCGTCCGCTCGCTGCTACGACCGAAAACATTTTTGAATGTTAACGAAGTTAGTCTGAAAATTTCCCGATTTTTTTTTATTAGTAAGAATAATAAATTATTTCAGTCTTAACCTGTAGAGGCATTAACATTGTCGTAAATAAAGTAAAGATAAAAGTATAAAATCTAAAGTAAAAAATAAATAAACCGTGTGTAAATAAAAGAAGGAAATAAAACATGTAAGCAAACGAGCAGATTGTTTTGTTCAAACAAAAGGTGTTACATTTAAACTTGCAGATCTCCACGTATCTCCAGGCACATTTCATTACATTGCATATTACGTGGTAGGTCATTGGCATATATCAAGAGCAGTGTTGGGCCCAAAACCGAGCCTTGAGGGACACCATTGCGAATTTAATGCACGGTTCGATTCCGTATTTTGCCACAAAACTACTTGCCTTCTTTACGTCAAATAGGACTCTACTAGTTTCAGTGTAGGTCCTCTAATTCCATAGTAACTTGATTTGGCCAGCAAGATGGGTACCTTAACGCAATCGAAAGCTTTTGAAAAATCGCAACAGATTAGTATAACATCATCTTTCTCGTCAAAAACAGTTGTTATCGCTTGTATTACTTCAGTAACCGCTGTAATCGTGGATTTACCCAAATGTAAATACTATTTCGAATATTTTGGAGAATATAGATATTAGTGTGATAGAGTGGTAGTTGTTTCAATCTCTTTCGTCTCCTTTTTTGTAAGGGGGCAATATTTCTGTCAATTTTAATTCGTTTGGAAAGACACCTCTTAACATACACTCGTTAAAAGAGCGAGCTAGAGTTTCTGTGATGTCACATGTCAAGAATTTTATAATGTCTGACTTTTCTTAAAACGGGAAATGATATCACCAACTTCCTGGGCGGTTACTCGATATATAAAAATACATAACTTCACACGATTTGAATCTTGTTCCAGTAAAAGAAGAGGACTTTGACTGGAACCAAGTATTTTAACTGTCAGACCGTCACCAATCGAACTGAAGAAATCATTAAAATCATCTGCATTTAAGTCGTGATCTTGTGTCTGGTGAGTTTTGGTTTCTAGGTTTGTCTCTAGCTTTATTATTTCCGAAATGATTTTATTTTTGTCGTCCGATGATTCTATAAGATTAGCTACTGCTGTTTTTTTTTAGTATTTTGAAATTCTTTTCTATAGTCCTTTTTCAGATTTTTGTAAGTCTGCTCAGCTTCTTGACTTTTGGTCGCTTTGTATATAGTGTACTTGGCGTCAAGTATCTGTTTCATTCATATTGGATTAGTCTGTGTAGTTGGTGAGAAATTAATGGGGCAATCCTAGTTCCACGTCCCCGAAGACATGAGTCGTGTGACCAGTGGGTAATGCATGGCGTACAATGGGTGTACGTTATGTAGCAAATGGAAGACGGTGAAAGGCGAACATCTGGTGCCTGAAAATCCTGAAAAAGTCGGTTAAAGGCAAAACTCCGACAGAAAATTATAGCCCACCGGGATGGGGGGTTGGGATTTTGGGCCTTACTCCTAGAAAACCTTCTATAAATGCTAAGTTTTCCAAGAAGAAACAGCCGAAGTGAACAAATGGAATTGGAAAATACACGAGGAAATGGGAAATCATTATTGGAATATGGAATGCCTGCAGAGTTAATCAATTTTTGAACTTAAAAGAATTTATATGGTAAAACTGGAACAGTTTTTGAGTGTTTTGATCTTTAATAAACATCCGTTTTAGTAAAATCATCTGCATATTGTCGCAATCGTAATTTTTGTCAAATGGAAATATCCATCTTGCGACGCGTATCAGAAATGCTTTTCATTCTTCTTTACAATTACACTGTTATTATTATTGGCACGGACCATGACACTGACTCTTTTAACGGTCCGAATAGATCTATTGGAACGATGCCCTTGTGCATGTCAGAATCTCCCATCTCCTTTCTATAATTGCGTACCGTAAACTGGGGTGAGTATGACCCACTTTTTATTTTCGCCCACCTGTAGTTTTTCGAAATTATTGTGTAGTAATTCAAAAAGCAGTCTACATATAGGAAGGGCATGTGTTCGCTCAGTTTTTTTTTTTTTAAGAAAATTGGGTGGTCATACTCACCCCATATTTTGGGGTTACTGTGCCAATAAATGCACAACATTGTACTTCATAAAAATTTATTTACAATTACATTTACCCATAATATAGAAAACTAGCAATAACTAACTAGGGTTTTAAACAAAATTTCAAATAAAGTAGTTGTAGAACATTATAATGAGTTTAAAAAAATCATGAAATGACTTTAACTGTGATATGGAAAACCCATATCACGAAAAATACAGTTATTAATACCAATACCAACGAAACGAGCGATAGGTACCAGATTCAATGAACACATCAGGTGTTACTGATACGGGAAGATAGAAGCGTCAAGTGTAGCACAACACATAAACGATACCGGGCATAATATTAAATTAGAAAACCTAAAATTGATTAAAAACGTGATTTCCCTGCTTGAACTGAACGCCTATGAGACTATTTACATAAATAATAATGCAAACCTAATCAATAAAGAGAAGGGACCTTTACACTTCTCTTGTCTTGTCGATTTATTACGGTAAAGATTTGATTTATGGTTGCGTTATAACAAGAGATGTCGATCCTTTCGTACATTCCACATGTGTCCGGTTTTAAGAGTAGAAGCGGAAAGAACACAAATTTGACGAACAGAAAGGACATAACTGTTGTCGCACTAGATTTATATTGTTATTAGGATGGGATGGCTCCATGTTTTGCGTTCTGTGGCGACAAGATCTTTTTCCGCCTTTTCTCCTTATTCTAACTTGCTTTTTAGTCTAAGGGGCAAACGTAAGTACTTGTATATATATTTTTTTGAAGAGTAGGGATAGAGCGGGTTCGTTAAATTTAATATATGTTCTCTCACATCAATTGGTACGCGGCTGAAGATGAAGACCCATGTGGCTTCGAAACGGCCTTCCCGGGTTAATTAATAATTTGTGTGGTGCAGAGTGTGCCGAGAACATGTTGTTTGCCATACTACCCCACAGTCCTTGCTATCATTATTTATTAAAATTTTCTTTAAACATTTGTAAAAGACAAAAGGTAAGCGTTGGATGGGTGTTCACAACTACATGTTTAATTTTCAAGTCTAAATTATTTATTTTTTTCTTTGTTTGTGAATTATAATCATGACATTTTAAAGAAATGCATTTTTAAACTTTTTTTATCATTTTTGCCATTTTCATCTCTGGTGGCTATAGTCACCCCGGTTTACGATAAGTGTTAGGAATGGCCAACTGGGAATATTGATGCCGTTTGTGAGATTTTCATTCAATGTGTTCTACCTTCGCCAGATCTTCTTGATGTAGACGACAGAATTAATCCTCGGCTTTCCTTAGTTTATGTGAGTGATATCTATCTTCCTGTATTTTGAGATCCCTATTACTGAAATCTAGCTAGTCTTTGACGAGCCTTCTTGATTTTCCTCCTATTTCCCAATTTCCTTGTTCAGGTGGCAATTTGGTAGCCCACGGTAAGGGTTTGGATCAATGAAAGGCATATTCGCTGCCTCTTTGGCTAGTTTACCAAGCTTTTTATTCCCCTCACTCTTTTGGTGACTTGGAACCCATCGTAACGTGCCATATATTTTTCCACTTAAAGAATTTTATTTAGGGGATCTTAATTTATGGAACAAAAGAAATAGCATTTGTGTAATTGTATCAAGTTAGATGAATCACTTGTATAAGTAGTTATTGTATCAGTTACATCCTCCCAATACATAGTCTGGTTACAGCGGTTACTCTAAAGCTTTCCCATTTCATCCATACCCTAGGAAATCATACCAGTCTATGAGAGAATTATTATTTGCATTAACAAGTAAGGCGTCTCGGCATTTAATCTGGTGTAAATGTCTCTCTGATTTAATTTGGATTAAGATTAGCACGTAACCGTGTATGAAGGTATCTGGGTAGGGTGTATCATTATAATTGGTATTGAATTTCCTTGTACTTCCCGTAGTAGTTCATGTCTTATAATATGTGAGCGTTCGCATGGGAATTCTAAGCGATATTATTCAAAACAAACATTTTGAATAGACCTCGGCAGAAATTACATTCGGTTAATTGAATATCGTTTTCTTTGAAGCAATTAGTTCAAAGTATGTTACGCTCTAAGATGCTGCCGTAAGGTTCGGCGTTTCATGCATGCCTGTAACACACAGACGCTTATTAAAATATCAACTTTGCAAAGTTATTTTCGTTTCTATGAGAACCAGACGGGGAATTCGAGCGTTCATGTCATTGAATGGTCTGGCTCGTAGTTCGCTAGTTATCTAAATGTCAACACCAATATAATCCAATGCAGCTAGAAACTTGCTGAACTAAACACAGTTACAAGAAGTTGCAGTTAGACATGAAATAAATTAGTTGCAAATGCAGCACTGCAGTCGTTTAGAATACTGCCGAACAATTTCCCAACATAGTGCATCGGGTATATATAAATATATATACACTCACTGCAAATGAAGTTGTATCATCTCTAAAATGATTGTTAAATAACAATAGTTTAACTATAAAATTAGAAAATTAGATAAGCTGGTGGTACTATTGAATAGTTTGCATCCTAGGTCGTCATGGTTGTGCTTCTGTTAGTGAAGGTCGACCAAAATTGATTGTTCTAAAAAACATTGATGATGTGCGCAACATGTTTGAAGAGGATCGACAGGTGACTTACCGTGAGATAGAGGCTTCCTTAGGCACATCGAAGACTGCAATACATTCGATTTTGTATGAAGGTTTATGTGTGAAAAAGATTTGTTTCCGATGGATTCCGCATAATTTGTCTCAAGCACAAAAAAAGCTCGTGTCAACTGGTGTAAGGAAATGCTCAAAAAATTCAACAGAGGATCTTCAAAATCCATATACAACATTGTAACAGATGACGAAACTTGGATATATTCGTACGAGCCGGAAATTAAGCAACAATCAATTGTTTGACTGTTCCCAGAAGAACTGAATCCGACCAAAGTTGTTTTCTTCATGAAGCACTTCCAGGAAAATGATTGTTCCTTTCTCTCGTTGTACTGGAAGCAAGTATTGCTTTGGAGGATTGAAGAACAATTAATGCTGAATATAGCAATTGTTTTGCCGGAAGTTATCCATGAAATCAGAAAAAAACAGTCGACAATATCGCATTACGCACGTTACGACAAACAATTGATTATTTGAAGGAGAACAACATCGAATTAATGTCTCATTGCTTGTATTTACCTGATTTATCGCCTAAAGACTTTTGTTTCCGTCTGTCAAACAAGAAATTCATGCATAGTCACCTCGGAAGCTATCGAGTTCTTAAGAAGCCATGCTTTGGAGATATCACCTCCAAAGTGGAAAAAATGTTTCGAGAATTGGTTCGAACGTATGCAAAAGTGTGTAAATCTTAATGGCGAATATCATGAAAAACAATAAAACGATTTGTATCAAAAGAATTTTTTCTTGCAATATTTTTGTAAAACTTAAAACGTGTCCCTCTTATTACATTGTATATTGGGGGCAAGTTAACTAAAATATTACTATGGTATTTTGTTAATGCTTTTCCGAAACCTTTCTAGGAATAAGATTATTGCAACTTGTTCACCTTTTGCAAGGATGTATGCATTCTTGAGAATGAGAGTCAGGGAGAAAATTCAAAATACTATTTGTAAACTGATAAGTAAGGTTCGACAAACGCGTGCTACGGTAGAGCCGCCGAGGAGGGATTTAGGTCGATGCGAAGCCAGTGAAGAGTTTAGTCATTCGATAGGCGTGGAAGTGAATGGTCGTTTGATAATTATCGGTTTATCGGTGTGCATCTTTTAAAACATGGGTCATCGTAAGCGAGGTTTACCTTTAGCACCGCATGTGAATAAATATATTAGCCTTTTCCCTGGGTTGGGATATACAGGTACTATCATTCAGTGTAAAATTTGCAATATACGGTTGATAGGACGCGATACATTTCACTGTAGAAGAAATATTAATAGTAAACGTCATGTATAGAATTTAAGCAACAATATTCCGTACTGGGAATTTCTGTATGATTTTATTTTTATGCTAAGTGTGTGCAACATCCCACAACACCTAGTAGACAATGAACACTTTCGTCTTATTTTGAATAAATATGTTCCCTCGTGGAAACTACCAACCAATAGACAATTGCGATACAATTTACCACATTTGCAGGGTACAGTAAAAAACTATATAGTAGACGAGTTCAAAAATAAGAAATTTGCGTAATGGTGGATGAAATAACTGATGCACAGACACACAGCGTGATTCATGTTGTAGCGCGTCCGTTAAAACGTAATGATCCAGCAGCTTCCTTGTTATTAACCAGTAAAAGGATTGAAAAAAGTGATGCTGAAACCTTTGTGAAGATAATAAAAGATTCGTTAAGAGAATTTTGTATCACAGGAGTTAGCTACTGATGGAGCTGCAACAATACTGAAAGTTGGTAGGATGTTGAAAATATGCTTCCAGACTCTTCTTCATGTAACACGTCTCATACACGTGTATCATCGTTATCTAAGACAACGATAGAACGATGTACGTGAACAATGCATATGCTATGCCGCTTTTCTACATTAGGGAAAGAGGCAATTTTGTGCAATAGTGAGTAGTAATATTTCACACTATTGCGCAAATTGCATTGTACCTCATTTGCTATACAATTTCAAATTACTTTCAACAAAGTATTTTCATTTGCAAACAGTGTAATATAATCGAGGCGTTATCTTGTAAAATCCAAATAAACACAAATTAAATGGAAGTTCGAGTTCAAACAATCGAACAGCGCATATAGTGAGCATTACAAGTTTTATATTAATGCCATTTGCGCGATTTATACTGGCGAAATGAGAAAGTAAATAAAATTGAAGACACGGCAGCCGTCGTGCTTAAATTTAATTGGAAATGAAGCGACTCGTTCACCTTAAAACAGAATACGAACTAAATGCAGTAAGTAATACTGGCTCGGAATGAACTCGCGACAAGAACCGCCTTGCACTTGGAATTAAATTAACTGTAATATCCAAAGGTACAAGATTTATTCGCTTTGAGCATCTTGAAGTTCGAAGTGAAAGTCGATTATACAGCATCTTGCAAGATTAATAATAACGATGAAATGGTATACAGAGTAATTCGATTTTGTAAATTGCAATTCACCAGGCAGGAGTTTCTGCTTTGATCTTCTAAAGGTCTACCTATTTCGAAGCTCCTCTTGAATGAATTCAGATTACGTAAGGAACTCTTACCCTATCGATGCTGAACAATCCGCCGGCCATCGTCGGGCTCCATACGGGTTCCGCAGAATTCTTATGTCGTTTCTTCTCCCTCTCGGGAACCGCATGCCAGTTGAACTGGAGATTCCAGTCGAAGCCGCCGACGTTTACTCCACCGCTGTCCCTCCAATGGTATTCCAGGGTAGAGTCGTCTATTACGTCAATGACTGGACATACTACGGTAGTCGAATTTCTTGCTATTCTATCCAGCAGAGGTTCTAGCCAACCCGTAGTGCATTCGCAATGCGAGTCCAAGTAGGTGATAACTGGAGCTGTAGCATGCCGTGCACCTGTGGAAAATCAGAACAAAATTATTTAGATTTCGATTGTATTCAATTGATTTAAAGACAAATTGATAAGGACGTACGTTAAATTTGTGAAATAATTTTGGGATTTTAAATTAACTCAAACTATCCCATAGTAACAGCAAATGGTATAAATAATAGTCGTGAAAGCCTGCGAAATCTTGTGCATATTTCTAATTTATATAATTTTTTCTAATATTTAATTTTTCAATTATTATAATTAAAGCAAAGCCTAATAAAATTGAGAAAAATGAATAGGAAGAAGTTTATCATGCCATTGTTTATTCGCCCCATCGGGGGCCACAAAATGACGATTTTAGTTTCAACGTAGATGGCGCTGTAATCGGCGAAAATAGGATAGCTTCATTTTTTTGAATGGAAACCCCTATTTTTTATTGCAAAAAGTAACTTGGGAACATTTTTCTTGCATTATTTTTGTAAAACTTAAAACGTGTCCCTCTTGTTACGTTGTATATTCACTTGGGGGCAAGTTAACTAAAATATTACTATGGTATTTTGTTAATGCTTTCCCGAAACTTTTCTAGGAATAAGATTATTGTAACTTGTTCACCTTTTGCAAGGATGTATGCATTCTTGAGAATGAAACTTTGGGAGAAAATCCAAAATACTATTTGCAAACTGATAAGGTTCGACAAACGCGTGCTACGGTAGAGCCGCCGAGAGGGGATTTAGGTCGATGCGAAGCCAGTGGAGAGTTTAGTCATTCGATAGGCGTGGAAGTGAATGGTCGTTCGATAATTATCGGTTTATCGGTGTGTATCTTTTAAAACATGGGTCGTCGTAAGCGAGGTTTACCTTTTAGCATCGCATGTGAATAAATGTATTAGCCGTTTCCCTGGGTTGGAATATACGGGTACTATCATTCAGTGCAAAATCGTATTTTGCATTTTATCAAATTTCCGTGGTTTATTGTTGTTTTCCGATTAGCCAATAAAGGAAACAACAACATATCACGGAAATTTGATAAAACGCAAAATCCATTGCAATAAATAAAGGTAATCTTTGTCACCAATAAAAGCGCCATCTACGAAATTAACAAAAGAATGTTTCAGGCAAAAGTTACTTACTTTTTAGCGTAGAATTGTAATATGTAATAAAAAATAGGGGTTTACATTTAAGAAAATAAAGCCTCTCTATTACCGCGCCATCTATGTTGAAGCTAAAATCGTCATTTTGTGGTTCCCAATGGGACTAACAAACAGTGGTGTGACGAACTTCTTCGTATTCACATTTCTCGAGACATTCCGCTGTTTATTCGTAGATTTTAAGCAAGCCTTTGGCTCAATAAGGATAGATAAGATGATGGAGGCACTGAGGACAATGGGAATTTCAGCAAAATTAAGAAAGCTAATCAGAATGACGATGAAAAACACAAGGATAACTATCATAACGAAAAAAGGAAAAACTATGGACATTGAGATAGACAAAGGGGTACGACAGGGAGACGTCTTATCAGTAAATTTATTCAATATGGCACTAGAGTATGCACTGAGGAATGTAAACAAAGGTACACTGAGAACCAGAGGAAGACAAGTAGTAGCTTACGCTGATGACGTGAATGTCGTAATAATAACCAAGAGAAGAGATATAATGGTAAAAACTTTAGAAGAAGGGAGGAGGAGATTAAAGAGAAGATAATGGCGACGAATAGAATATACTAAGCAAATAAAAAATTAACGAAAAACAAGATACTGACAAAAGGAACAAAAATTAAAATATAATAAAACCAGTAGTGATATATGGAGCGGAAGAACTATATTGGGGCCAATGAAATTAACAAAGAATGAATACAGAGCACGTACGAACAAAGAACTGCAAGAGGAAATGGAAGGGAAGGATATTGTCAGAAAGATAAAGCAACAAAGAATAAGATGGATAAGGCATGTGTGGAGGGCAAAAAAGGAAGAGTCAATTAAAGTAATAACGAAATTGGAGATGGCGGGAAGTAGAAAAAGAGGCAGACCTCGATCAAAATGGATAGAGGAGGCGAAAGAGAACTTAAAGAAGACAGGAATAAGAAATGCGAAAGAGAAGGCGAAGAATGGAATAGCATGGAAAAAGATATGCAGCGAAGTATAAATGACAATGGGGACTGATACACTCCGTGAAATGGATCTAGAAATCCTCTAAAGAGAAGGCGCAACCCCACAAGGAATGTTTAGCCACTGTACATATATTCCCCTATTGAGATGACGCTCGGTATATACTACAAATATAGAAGCCTTCTAGGCCTCTGACTTTAATTTTCTTGATAATCTCTTTCCATTTTCTTCGGTCCCTTTCTACTTCCTCCTAATACCCCATCTTTGTTTTTTCTATAACATTTTTTACCTCTTGCAGCCACATCTTCCTTGGGCTCTCTTGTTCTTTTATCTAATTCCCCTTCAAATAAAGCTTCTTTGACATGTCTGTAGTCCGTCATTCGTAAGATGTGTTTCAACCATCTGGCTTTGTGTGCTCTAATTTTTTGCGTTATTTTGGGTTTTCCATAGATCTCCATCACGTCTCTATTCGAACGTCGTCGCCAAGCATTGTCTGCTGTTTTGGTCCCTCCAAATATTTTTTTCACTTTTCTCTTCCATATTTCTATTTTGGCTTCCTCTAGTTTGTTCATCGTCCATGTTTCACTTGTATACCGAACCACTAGTTGTGTCATGGTTTCGTATATTCCTACATTGGTCTTTCGCTTTTAATATTTTAAATAGTGATCTTGCAGCTCAATTTACTTTATTCTTTTCTCGATGTGGGCCATATTTGTCAGCATTATTCCAATTATTGTCAACTTATACCTTCCTGCAACTTCTTCAAACCTTTGGAATACTTTTTCTAACTGTTTATTTATTCTTCTTAGTAGGACGAGATCATCTGCGTATGCGATACATTGTTCTTACATTATTCCGTTTTCTCTCATTACCATTTCTAGTAATAGGTTGAACAATTCAGTCGGCACTGGGCCACTTGTCTTAATCCTCGCTTGGTTGTGAAATGTTCTGAGAGTCTGTGTTTATCGTCCGAGGAATTTCCTGATAATTTTGTCTTCCAACTTGTGAGAAATGTTGGTAATACTAAAATCTATATTTTTATAACAGGATAATTCTCCAAATCATACGGGATGAGTAGAGAGAGATTGGGTAAACAGCAAATACATCATTGTTTTGCTTTGGCCAGCAAAAGTCTGGGACTTAAATCTCAATTAAGAACCTGTGGGGTTTTGTAATCAAAAAGATATACCATAGAAATTTTTGGCTGGTAAATCGTGATTAGTTATGGGAAGTAGTTGAAAATTCATGGGAAGAGCTGGTGAATGCCTATGGTGTGAGATTATTAATAATGCCAATGTCGAGAACTTTAGAAAGGATTGTGGTGACCAATGGCTTGGTAATTAAATATTAAGTTAAAACAATTTTGTACATACATACTTTTATTTCTAAGTATTCTTGAAAAAATTGAAAAAATAAAAATATAATTGAAAAGAAAGAAAACAATGATAACACTCTAACAGCGTTATCTTTCGGTAATACATTACTTAAAGCGTGACCTGCAATAGATAAATTCAGAAGCAAATTCAATGACAATCAAAATTCGTTCACATTGGGTAGTTCCAATGGTACCTAGGTGATCCGTTTTAACTGTACTACAAACCCGTACTCGACACCGAATACGAAGTAACAGATACAAACACCGAAAATAACGATTGAGTAAAAGTAAATTTTATTACACCTCTAGTTCAAAGCCTTCTCTGTTTTGCTCACATAAAATATGTAGATTTGATGTTAGTACCTAACAGTCTGGCCCTGATTAACCCTTCGCGCTTCTTCGCTCTGATGACTTTTACTTTCGGTTCGTCCTCCCAATATTCTTCTAGCTGTTGCTTGAGGTGGTCCATATCGGAGAAATCATCCACAAGTATAATTTCTTGTATCAGATGCGTTGGCGAGCGATCCAACACCGAATGGACCGTTCTGAGCAGGACAGACCAAGCTTCGTTGTGGAAGCAAATTACGACCGCGGTGGCTGGAAGATCCGTAAGGTAACGGCCGGGTTTCTTGCACCTGTAACAAATAAATAAACCATCTTAGGAGAATCTACTCAGTAACATTGATAAATAATATTAATTCCAATAAGATTTGAATTAGTATACAGAGAAAAAAAGTTCTTGAAAGGGCGTCAAAGAAACATCAGAGCCAATCGAAGATTGGAATGTTTAAAATGCAAAGAACGGTGGTACTAAAATTGCAGTTGTTATTGCTAATTTATGCAGTGTTTGGCGTTTCGAGCTTAGGGCAGAAGTATTTGAAGAGGTAAGTAGAATAGAAAATCAGAATTTTGGGAACACATACATTCGACTATACAAAGACCATTTAAAATAGTTTTGAAGACATATCGCTTCCGGTTATGCCGGAAGTGGATGTCAACTTTCTTATTTTAAATGGAATAATGGTCTATTATTTTACGACAAATTTGGATTCCACATGAAAATTCTAAAATAATATTGTGTGCAATTACTTATATCAAGTTTACCATTTTGCAAGAACTTGATTTAAGAAAAATGACAGTTGTACTATTTACTTTAATTACTTGTTTATTATAAACTATGCTGATTATGGAAGAGTTGTTTTGTTAAACTAACGTAGAAGGTCTTCATTATTAATTGCTATGTCAATATATTGAAAATACTATGCAGGATGTCTAAATTTTCGAATCAAATTTGGAATCGACGAAATTAGCAAAAGTGTGTTTTTTTTCAAATAGTACCCCTATTAAGCAATTTCTAATTAATTTTCAATTACCAAAAAATTAATGCTAATATAGCTCATGGTATTGGTGGAATCATTTCCGGCAAAAAACAAAGCAAGGGAAAAGGGACAGCGCAAACCCGCGAACATGTCTGTGCCTACCCGGCGTCATCAGCGCGGGTCCGTACCTGTCCTTTTCCCTCGCTATTGTTTTTTCCACGAACAGAATCACGATATATCTCCCCACGCCACCTAGCGTCGAGAAACATAGACATGCCGTCTAGAGAATAGCGACAACGTATACTCGAGAGGTGAAAAACAATAGCGAGGGAGAAGGACAGGTACGGAACCGCATTGATGACGGCGGGTGGGTAGGTGCTCAATAAAATTGAGGAGGAACTACTAGAAAGATGGGAGCGAATTCTGAGGGACATCTTGGGGGGACACAGACCGAAGAGGGATGGAAACTTAGAACGAACCAGGAAGTGTATGCGCTGTCAAGGCGCAGAAACTGAATTGGCCGGGATGTAGAGAACGAATGCCAGGTGAAGGAATGAGTAAGATGGTTCTACGTAGAAAACCCATCGGAAGAAAGCGAATGGGAAGACCGAGAGCGAGATGGATGGAAAGGGTAGAAGATGATCTGAGTTAGGTGAATGTTGTGGACTGGAAAAGAGAAGCAATGGATAGAAGACGATGGAGAAATATAAAAAAAAATTGTAATGAAATTGTTGGATTGTAAAACTGTACTTGTGCCGTAGGCCTACAGGGCCTGTTGAGCATAATAAATAAATAAGCTTGCCTTCACCTCGTGGATTGCTAGTATTATGCCACCTATTTGAATTTAAAAAACTTTTAGGAAATTTTAATTTAAAACGATGTCAACTGCTGTTTTTCTCGTTTGTTGGATATTTTACATCTCCTGTTTGTTCTTCTCTGACGAAACAAAAATAAAGTATGCGAAAGCTTAGAAATTCATGCTCTAAAAGGGGTCTTTTATTTTGTGATCGCCTGCAATCCCCAGTATTGTTTTTCTATCTTCTACCGTTGTAGTAATAATCATATGAAGACATGAAAATTTCTAAAAACAAATGCATTTTTGCTTTT
The DNA here is from genome assembly GCA_029619315.2 of Dynastes maya. Classification (NCBI taxonomy): domain Eukaryota; kingdom Metazoa; phylum Arthropoda; class Insecta; order Coleoptera; family Scarabaeidae; genus Dynastes; species Dynastes maya. Next base: position 5,804,200 of record JAROYE020000006.1, read on the forward strand.
TGTAATATCAAGCGTACAAATAATGTAATTAAATCCGAATCTGCAGGTTACCTGTGCTCATCTGTTAATGTTTTACAACTGTATCTCTCTAAGAAATACTTACATTTAACATGAAATCGATTTCAGTAAAATTTAATCAAGTAACGCCGCAGTTGCCCATTTCTAAAAAGTTAATCAAATTTTCTTTCCATTGCGACTCGCAATTTCCAAGCATTTCTCGAAACGTTCACGAACGTCATAGGCCTTGAAGATTCATCCTGCGTTCGACACCAACACAACGCCGCAGAAGGAGAAGGAGGTGGGTGGGAGAAGTCCGTAACCGGTTATCTTTGCGGAAACACGTGCGACCGATATTTAAAGTGAGCGCTAACTTTATTATGATACCGAGGAGAAATTGCGGGAATATTTAACTTTTAGAGTTCATTAAATTAACTCTTCGCTTGCCGCTCCGAGGACGTCGAGGAAAATTCATTCGCTCCTCAGTCCGTACTGCGAATTAGAATGTAATTGTCGCGGCGATGCGGCGAGTAGATGGCGCGACCGGCGCTTGAAAAATTGCGGAGGCCAGGCGTTCGAAATGCGATTTGCGACCCAGCGAAAACTAAATTTACAAACACGGCGGACGCCGTTTCGTCGAATACGAGATAAGTTAAGGAAACTAATAAATGTATGTCGGATGGGAAGATTGAAATTTATTTTGTGGAAGGGTGCGTAAATAAGATAAATAAGAAGGCGGACTTTCGCTTAGATTATACTTACTAATTAACTAGTAAGTTAGAAAAGCAAATATTGTCTCAACATTTCTTATCAAGTGGCAGCAGATATGTTCACACGACATATCGATTGCCGCTTCTTCTCTCCGTTTCTTGTGTAAATTTCAATTCTTCTTACTTTAACACAAATTTACAGTTTAATTTTGACATTTTGATTACAATGTTCTCGTTTTATCTTTCAACCACTTCAATGACAACCTCATTTTGGAGTCGAAATCGATAGTTAGCATAAAATGAACTCCTCGTACTGAAATGCAGTCTGTATTATTGTGTTTAAGACATTTGTTAATTTGATTCAAGAAAATCTTGCAGACAATTTTAGGAAAGCGATTCTCAATACAGTGCGACCTCGATAATCCGAATCTTCAGTCCGGAGGTCGCACTGTATAAGTAAATTGCCATTGTAATACAAAACAATATTTCCTTAAGGATAGTAAATAGTTTTCTTCATTCCAGAAAGCGTTTGGGTATTATAGCTTTATTTTGAGAAAAAGAAGCTCATATGTGGTAATAATTCACAAGAACAGTAAAAAAACATTAAGTATAAACATAAAATGAAATGTATAATAAAAATTATAAACAAATAACTGTGGGTTTTCACGGCCGGAGTCTGAATTTCTACTAACCGTACGCCTTTCCGGGCTTGCAGGCCGTGGTCTCGAAATAATGTAAATGGACGTTTCGCCAGATACAGCGGCTGGGATCTTCAGGACAACGTCAAAATTTTCAACCGACTTCGTCGTTCCTCTTTTGTGACGCCATGTCACATGCGCTTCAATTCGGAAAGAAGAGTTCATTTATTGTAAGATAGGTGATGCACAGACTAATATGTGGTAGCAATGAGAATAATTAATTCAGTCTCGCTTGGTTTCCAGAGTAGAGTTGCCACTATTAAAGTTCCAGTCATCGTATATGCTAAAGAGTACATTATGAACATTGCTGTACTATTCTCGCGAAACATTCGCAATTGGCCTGGTGGAATACTGTTCTTCAAATCGGTCGCCGTAATTGGTCGATTAGAAGCTAATTACGTCGGCAAGGAAACGCGCTCGAACGGCGCCCGGCACTGTCTTGAAAAAGCGTCCGACTTGAAGGGAAAATGGTAATTTTTAATACGGTTAAATTAAAGTGAATTAAAATTCGACATCGCATTAGTCGTTCTCTACCGGCTACGGCCCGTGTAATTAGTTTATGTTAAACGAGTTTTATTAAAACTAGGTAGTTTACATCCGAGTTATTCCGGATTTTAAATTAATTCCCAAGTAGCCATTAAGAAGAAGTAATGTAAAAAAGAACTTTGAGAAATATGAGCATTTTATTTCTTTTAGGATAAGAGGAAGCAATTCATTTAGAAATTCACTAATATGGAGAAACGATTTTGCTAATTATTTTCTCAAAAAACTTACTTTGTAAATGTAAATCGGATGAAAATAAATTGCTTATCAATTGCTATCTTTCCTTCCTATAAAATATTCTTATTCTCAGGTTTAATAACGACTCTATACTAGCGGCGTTAACAATATAGATATGAAATTAATTTTGAGAAAACGTTTGGTAGTTTCCACGTGGATGTTAATTAATTTTGAAATTTGTGAAATTAGTGAAAAGTGCTTTACGACGGTCAGGAGCACAGCATTCATCAACAATCTACCTGAGGTGGCTTTGATCCTTCCAGAGCCCTTGAAATGAAAACAGGCAAAAAAAGAACAAACGGCATTCGCATTGAAGCAAAATAAAACGAAATGAAATCCTTATCTAAAGATTGCAAATTTAAATCACAAACTTCAAAATTTCGGTTAAAACCACGCACAAGAAACGATAAATAATGTTAAACACCTTCGCCGCGGAAGAAAATTTGTTTGCAAGGGAAAATAAACGGTGTCTCGGAAATGAGATCTCAAGTCAGTAAAAATCAACCAATAAAATAATTATCAGTGAATTAAGGGAACTTAGATAATGTATAAAATTACCGTCAGCAGCAATTTGACAGAATTCAGTTGGTAATAATGAATTAAGATAACTCAGAATATATAAAAAGTACCGAGTTAAGGGAACTCAGGCGATATGAAGAATACCGTTGGTGAGTTAAGAGCCTTCAGACAATATGAATACCGTCGTTGAAAGTGTTGGTCAAGCGTGAACTCTTGCAGAATTTCATTCTGCGCGGCTTTATATACTAAATATTTGGGTGACGTACCGTTTCTTGTACGTGACGATGACATATGAAGTTAAGAACAATTAAAAAATAGAATATTACATAAGCTCTAGCGCGATTGATCGGTAAGTTATACACTAGCAGTCCAAAAGATACATAAAGCGATATTGAAAAATACATGTGACAAAATAAAAATTGAACAAAAGTGAAAAATAATTTAGATAAGAATTGATACAGACTTATTCAAGTAATTGTAATACTTTTCTTTGTCTTAAGGGTCTTTAAATTTATACGGTTCGACTACGGTTCGTCACAGTAGTAACTATGTTGCTCGTTGCAAGAAACAAAATGTGTGACAAAATTAGACCTTAGATTCATACTTCGATTCAGGGGAGGTTTCACACAGCTAACTAGCTTTTTTATATTTAATTTTGCACCTCAAATATTTGACACTTGTCATCTGCAACCATTGAGGTTATTAAAAATGAATCGCTATACGAAAGGATAACGTGATGATATAAATTTGGTGAAAGTTTTGCGGAGACTGTTCGAAAAAAAGTCATTATTCGAAGATGAATTAAAGAATTTGAAGAAACTTGTTTGGTTATGAACAAACAGACTCTACGGCGTCCTCGTCCTGTGAGTTCTGCCGAAAACGGTGCAGTTGTCAGAGGGTACCAATGGGAATCCAAGAACATCAACACGTCACCGGTTTCGATAATTGAGTATTAGCAGATACAGTTTGCAATTAATTCTCATCAAAGACCTTCAGCTCCACCTGCTAATTAACTCAGGAGCTTAAGCTACTAGGTCATTTGCAAAAAGATAATTCGCTATTTGGGTGGTGGAAAAAAGAAGCAAAGAAGAATGGGACGAAAAACACCAGCCAAAGAATGAATCAAACCATATAAGCTAAACGAAAGGGAAGTATCGCAAGTGTTTGAAAGAATGGTGGGGGAGAAATTAAGATCTGTTGAAGCTGGGAACTTGAGTCTAGAGGAAATGTGGAAAATATTTAAAATATCATTAATAGAAGCAGCTAAGGAAACTTGCGATACAATAAAAGTGGCTAAAAATAAGAGATAAGCTGCGTGGTAGAAAATTAGATTAGATGAAAAATTTACCTCAAAGATAGGAAAGAGGAAAATCGTTCTCGTTATAAAGAACAAAATAACTTAGTAAAGAAGTTGGTTACGGAAGCAAAGAAAGAAGGTTGGGAAAAATTCGGTGAGAAGTTTGAAGAAAACTATCACAGCTACCAAAAACTATTTCACAAAGTATTGAAAAACCTAAAGGCGAACGATCAACAACAGCAGACAGATAAGAGAACAACAAGGAGTAATATTAACAGAAAGTAATCAAGTAATGGAAAGATGGAGAGATTATTTCATCCATCTATTGAATGTATCGGATAGTCAGTAGGTTACAGAGTAGCGTGAAAGAGTAGACGAGAGCCCAGAAAACATGGAAATAAGAAATTAAGAGGTAATGGATGCAATTATGAAGCTAATAGCACTGATCAAATATCAGGAGAAATGTTAAAACATATGGGACAGTTTTTATAATAGATGCTAGGATGAGTGAACTATACCTGAGGAATGGAAAATGGGCATTGTTATCCTCATGGGAGATAGAATCCAATGCGAAAATTATAGAGGCATTACCTTGATGAGTATTCCATCAAAAGTGGACGAAAGATTGCTGGGGCAAAGATTAATAGGTGAAATAGGACATGACATGGAAACATCGTAAAGTGGATTCAAAGAAGGAGGGAGTACTCAGGGCCATATTTTTGCTAACAAACAGTAACAAGAACGGGTATGAGAAACGATTGAAACAGTAGATATGATCGCAAAAAAATTATAAGGAAAGTTCAAGACAACGTGAAATAAACAGCCACTTATAACGAGCTCTATTAAGCATATAATAATAATAATAATAATAGGGTTTATTACACTAAACTTAAATTTACTTGCTTCGGGCCATCTAGAAACATTTACTCAAATTATAAATTTCAAATAACCAACCAGCCGGATCTAACACTAACAAGCACGCCCATTGAAACTATTATCGTTGCCACTAAAAGCATATTTCCGTCATCTCCAAAAACTCTAAACTCCTTGAGTACTTCGGACATGAATCGTCCATCCTATTTATAAATAACCATTAAATTTTCAGCCAGTGTCCATCCATCCCATCCAATTCTCCCGAAATAAATCAATCCTGTCGCACTAACGGGATCATTCCAGCAGTAACAAGTGGCCGTGCAAGCTCGATAGCCCCCGAAACCGTCTAGAATAGATACCCTCGCGACCTCTTGCGGCCATTGCCGATATCGGATCCGGGTATCCGGTAATTCATTTCGACCGAGGCGCGACTACGATAAATTCTGGGTCAACCGCAATCCGGGATATCGGACCGTTGGTTGGCTATTCGCTACGACGTCGGCGACCTCCCGGAGGTGTCATTACGCGGTCTCCTCTTCGAAACTAATAAACCGGAGTCGCGGATGTCTCCTGTCCGCCGCGACGCTTCGCATTTGACTTTTTTCGCTTGGAGTCGCGACGTCGCTGCGGTTGACTTCGTTTAAAATGGTTAGAAAGTTCAGATCGGCGAGTCGGAGAAGTCGGGTGGTATTTTCACGTCCACGGAACGGTGAGGGCGGTTAGAATCCGGGTAATTAATCTCGGATCCCGATACAATTAGTTCCGGATGCGGCCGATCAAGTTGACCCGGGCAGAATTGTATATGAGATCGGATTAGTACCAATTGCAAAAGAAAAAATATTGATTGGACTGTAATTTTGTAAAAATTGGGAATGCCATCTTGGTAGAGATTATTGTATTAAATTCATGTTTAGAAGCATATAATAAAACACAAGGTAACTGAGTAAAATCAAATATAATACACTATAAATAAGCAAGCTTTTATAGAGAAAATAACATCTTTTTAGCTGTTTTTTATGGTAACAGCAAAAAGTATACACAAAAAATGCATTAACGTTAATTAAAAATTCGAATAAATTGCCATTACACCATTTTTAACTTTTTGTCTTTCTTATAGAATTAATAAAGAAATGTCAACATAAACTGTTATAACAGTTGCATTTAAATCACGACTCGTGATTCAAATGTTTATTTCTGAATACAATCAGTCAAATGCTTTCAATTCTTTTGTTTAAACGACAATAATCTGATGAAATCTGACATTTTGTTCATGTACCAGATTGCCGAACAAGAGTGGCAGCTGGCTATATATCAGAAACCAGTAATCAATAATCAGAGCTTTCGCGTAAAATCTCTTTTAGTGAATGTGACCAAATGGAAATATTGGAAATGATTTTGAAGTTTGTAAGATGACCAGTAGATGGCATAACAGTCACGATTAAGTATAAAATTTAAGTTTTCATCGTGTTTTGTCTAATTAAGAGTTATCGAAAATATATGGATTTTATTACCAACCCAATCCCCTTTTTTTTTACCTTCAACACATTTTGTCGTATCTTCTAAACTAAAGTGTTGAAATTGGTTACTCCTGTTAGGCTGCGAGGCCTGTTTCTAACAATCTTGGTCTCGCTCAAAAGAGCTTTATTTGATCTATCAAGTGCAGTTTTGATCTAGTTCTTATGAATTGTATCCTCACCACTAGAGGGCGTTAACTAAAAATAAAGGAAATATACCTTATTTCAAAGTATAATTACTTATTTTAATGTCTTATAAATAAACTGAACTGAATCTTATCTCTTTTATTGATTTCAACTTGAAATAAACAAGAAAAAATTGATTAGCTCAATAAGCGAAGCCCAGAAAAACGAATAGGCATTGAATAATAAAAGATGCGGAATAGACAAAATGGCACGTTATGTGTCAACGCCGAAAAGGCTCATATATTCCTTTAGACTCTTTTGTTAATGCTTTTAATTTTCTTTTTAATAATCAAAATATGTGTTTTACAAACGAAGAAACATTTGACATGATAGGGGTTTATTTTGAATGCATGAGAAATGCAACTGTTGCCGCCAGAGTGTGTATATATATAGTATATATAGTTTCCTGACAAACCACACCACAGTGTTAAAGTTTTTCTTTGGCTAGTGCATCGACTGCGAACAATAGGAAGTGTTCATCTCCCTGTGCATAGAAACCACGGTACAGGCTGCAGTGAAAAAAAAAACCTTATTAATGTTTTGGCCTATGTAAAGTTATACATTATTTTTCGATATAGTCTCCATCTTTAGCAATGCACTTAGTCCAGCGAGCCACAAGCTTCCGTATGCCTTCCTGGTAGAAGATTTTCGGTTGGTCGTGAAACCACTTTTGCACCCGATCCCGAACGTCTGAGGCAAATCGACGACCTCTCAGTTTCCTTGGGCGGTCCAAAGAGATGAAAGTCTGAGGGAGCGAGATCAGGGCTGTAGGGAGTGTGTTCCAGGGTCTCAAAGCCCAACCTGTTGATAGTTTCTATGGTGTTATAGGCCGTGTGCGGACGGGCGTTGTCTTGCAACAACAAAACTTTCTTTCAGAGTAGACCACGGCGTTTGTTTCGAATTTCTGGTTTCAGCTTATTCACCAATAAATCACTGTACCTCGCACTCGCTGTAACCATCTCTCGAGCTTGCTGAATGTTGTCGTCGGTGGTCGAGGTTGACGGCCGTTTAGCTTCCTCTTTTTGTGTTACGCTCGTGCGGCTACTTTTCGATCCAGAAAAAAAAAACGCTTTTACGAGATAAAGCACTGTCCCCGTATTGTGACAAAAGTCTCCGGTGAATTTCAACACCTTACACACTCTCTGACCACAAAAATCGGATCACTGCTCATCGTTCCTCTTTGGTGCAAATTAATAGCGGAGCTGACATGCGTATGCTGTTGTAGCTAGCAGACAAATGACGCGATCGTGATTTCATTCCGCCCACATGACAACAGAGGCGCCAACTCAACGCATGCGCAAGCGGCCTCCACTACGCTAACCTTCAAAGCTTGTTATGGCGAAAGTGTAGATAATATTTGACTTACCCTCGTAAGTACTAGGGTTGAGTCGACTATCGTTGAAAATATTGTTAAAGACCAGAGGTAAGCATTGATACTGCATTAAAATAAATAATTATCTTCGAAATAGGGTATATTTTTTCATTTTTACTAATATGGTTATATTTAAAAGTTTAAATAAAACAGCAGACAGTCAGCAAAACCGGATCGTCCAGGTGCAGTAAGTTATAAAATGTTTTCGTCTCCGGTTAGAGAAAAGATATCGAGACGTTTTTAATTCCCTACTTTTCCGCGTGAAAAGAAACATCCTTTTATTTAAATTTTTTGTGAAAAACTGCTTTATTTGTTATAAAATCAGATAACGCCTTCAAGTGGTGACGGTACAATTCATAAGAACTAGACAAAAACTGCATTTAATAGATCAAATAAAACTCTTTTAAATGAGACCAAGATTGTTAGAATCGGTTAAGCCTAACCAATATTTATTTAACGAAGCAACTGACGTCTCCACACCACTTTACTTAAGAAGATACGACATAATGTGTTTAACGCAAGAAGAGGGAATTGCGTTAGGATTAAAATGCATTATTCACCTTGGTGAAATGTCGCCTTTCCATACATTGTCACCAAAAAAACTCCTAGTGGACAGTGATAAGATATGAATTCGTTTTTTCTTAATTCCCAACTGTATTTGTTACGTAGATAAAGCAACACGTTTAAGTATATCTCTTTCAAAAATGCACTTATTTATAAAGCTAAAAGCTTTAGCAAAGTGAAAATTCATATCTCGATTACGAAGAATCAGTTTCTCATCATGGTACACTTTAAATTAAAATTAGGTACATCGCCATCACCATCAAAAAACAAGAAAGAAAAACTTGGGAAAAACGAAAAATAAGTCGGCTCGTCTTCAGCGAAAGCGCGTAGGCGACCTCGCTTAATTTTTTCACTTTTTTGCATTAACATTAATCTAATAACGAGAGCATCGGAGGGTAAGCGATGTACCAAGTTAGACCGTTTTTCCATTATAAATTAGCATTTCAGTCGGCCGCTCCCCTTTTTTCCGACTTAGAGCCCGATTTTGGAACCATTTTTACGCGCGCTTCAGTAATTATCTTTTAATCAATCAATTAAGAATGTTTTTAAATCGATAATTAATTACTTGCTAGGGTGGGATGCTCTGTTTTCTCTCTCGTTTCCTTTTTAATTTCGTTCTAGGTTTGCTTCGACTGCCTGTAACTTTAATAAATTCGGGCGTTTAATGAACTGATTTATTTATCGTTTAACTTGCTTCCGTTTACAGCAATCTGATTTACAAGTTTTTTTCACTGATCTAATAAGTGATTGGGTAAGTTGAAGAAGCGCGACTTTGGGGTAAGTCACTAACTTCATAGGCAATCGGTTGGGAAGTCGCTCTAACGCTGAGAAGAGGTATTCCCACCCTAACGCTAATTTTTTTTTGCTTTTCTAGAAGTACCTTTTCCAACATACTTGGTTTGATGAAATGACGTTGTACTAAACATACGAGGTGGGGCAATACTTCCGTTATGCTTTCAAGGATGAAGTTTGACTCGAGGGAACCTAAAGTTAGTCAGTAGAGAAGATGTCGATTTTAGGCGAAATCGGGTACCGGTGCTAAATAGAACACATGTGTGGTTGCATGAGAACTTTGGAGATTTATCGAATAAATAGCAATAGGGATTTGCTGGGGTGGGTAAACTGCAGCTGGTATCCCTATGGGTATAGACCTAGAAAATTTGCTGGGGTTGGGTAAACTGCAGCTGGTATCCTTATGAGTGTAGACCTAGAAAATTTACTGGGGTGGGTAAACTGCAACTGGTATCCCTATGGGTATGGACCTAGAAAATTTGCTGGGGTTGGACAAACTTCAGCTGGCATTCCTATGAGTGTAGACCTAGAAAATTTGCTGGGGTGGGTAAACTGCAGCTGGTATCCCTATGTGCGTACTTGATAAATGTTCCTTACCTAAACCCTTGAGGTTTGGGTTTTTCAACTGGTTCAAATAAATAACTAAAAATGTAGGTATTAAATAACATTGTTATAATTATTGAATATTATATTAAAATAATAAAAATCATTATTTAATGCAAGTGCACTTCACACAAAATACCCCACTATAATATTTATTTACTTTTTTTCTATTTATGCTGGTAATGTCCAAGCCGAAAGGTAGTAGACAATAGAGTTGTTATTATAATTATTACTGTATGTACCTTCTAATTTCCTTATTTTCTATGTCTACGATTCAAATAAATAGTGCACCTTCAGATATAGATTTATTACGCTGTTATTTATAGTCGACACCGGCACCTCCACCAATAATTATTCGTACATTACCCATTTAAACCATTTAGAGGTATTTCCCCTAAAAAAACCGTTATTTGAGGTGCGACAGGTCTTTAAATTAAATCCCATCAACATGTTTCGTCCCGCTGAACCATTTTTCTACAGCCGCGCACTTGGTTTTGTATATTTTGTTCACAGTCTCGGCATAATTGCTCACGCGACGACGTGCTCTTGTCGACCAACGTACCAAATTTAATTTAAATCGAGACGAGCCACCTTGATTTACTCCAGATATTTTTCACACTCGACTTTTTACCCCTATAGGAACGCTACACCGTCCGAAATAATGGAACTTTCACGGGTAGCTCGCGCCAAGCTCGCTATTCCGACGGGTTGGTCCATAAATAAGGCAAATACGGAGAAAAAGGGAAAAATGAGGATGGGAAGAATCGGGAGAGAGTAAGCGTGCGAGAGGGAGGGAATAAAAGGAGACCGGCTGCCGGTTCATGCATACCTAATAGCGTTGTAATGATTTCGAGAACGCGGTATGAAAAACTATGTCTGGAAAGATAACTGCGTGATTTAAATTTTAGAGTGCCTAGCCGGGCGCAAGTTAGTAAAATGGAAAGTTAGTATGGGCACGCTATTTCGGTTATACGTGCTTTATGTGTTTATAAAATAAACGCTACAGGTGTTTTTATCGTTAGATAGAGTCTACTCTGTTTTTTTTTTGTTGAACTGTTACTTGTCGTACTGGAAGCCATGGAATTACTTTGCAAAAGCTTCTGATCGCCCAAACTTAGTTTATTAATTAGGAGGAGCTTCTTTAAAATTGGGCGTCAAAAATTTGGCTCGTGATTGGGTATATTTCATATGCAATCAAGTCTGGAACATACGTTTATGCTTGAAAAACAGAATACATTCAACAACAAGTTACTGTCAATTACATCTAGCACGATTTTGATGGGACCTGGTTAAACTAAGGCTATACAAATTTTGGGTAGATAGTAATACTCAGAATGAACGGTCAAGTACAGGATTGCGAAATCCTTCAGGGAAGGGTAGACGTCTTACTTCTTTACATATGGATCTGATAGTGGCTTTGTAGCAGATAATTTTTGGTTTTTTGATGATAATAAAAAAATAGATTACAATGAAGAAATGAATGATCTTGTTTTCGAAGAACGGTTCGATAGGATATGAGATGGAAAATGATTTCAACTCTGTTATGTCTAAGTCGCTCATATTGTTAGAAACGTTAATTGTTCTATAGCGGACACGTGGTGAATGTGCCGCGCCGAAAAAACCTAAAATAACAGTTTTTGTGTATGATATTTTATATGTGGTGTCCAAAAAGTTTAGGTGTCAACTTGAAAGTAGATAATTTTTTAGGCCGAGGAGCAAAACGTTAATAGAACGTTAGGTTAGGTCTGTAAATACATTTTATTACTTTAAAAGCATGCTATGATAGAATATTAAGTGAGGAATCTCACCCGTATTTTGGGATATTTTATAGAAAGCTCTTTTTAAACGCTTTTCACCGTAAACACAGAGATTAAGAAGCATCAATACTATTTCAGTATTTTTACAGACGCCAAATAAATACGTTAGAAAGGCAGGATTTACCCAGGGTTCATGACCAGAAGATGCCCTGAAAAATGTAATAACAACGGTAAGAGGTGCAATGGGTATAAGCCTAGTTGCACAAACATTTGACATACCATCAACGACTTTAAGGTGCCGCTTGCAGAATAATATTTAGTCACATATAAAGTCCATGGGACTAACTGGATTTTTAGGAAGCTCCTAAACGACTTGCTCCTTCACGAGATGACCTAAGGTCTGCACCTTTGCAAATGAATTAAACATAGATTAGTTAAGTTCAACCGTGAAAAAGAACAAGCTTTATATATTCGTAAAATTTATTCCTTTTTCGCCATCCAGTAGTTCGAAAGGCCAAGGGAGTGTCTGTGCTCGGGCTAAAAGTATGCCCAGAGAGAAAACCATGCCTTTTTTCGACTGTTGCGTACAACATTGAGGGAAAAAACACTGTTCGATAAATATGTTTCAATCTATAATATGGATGAAACGGGTCTACAGTTGAATAACAAAATAGGCTATATATTAGATGAGAAAGGGTCAAAAGATGTGTCTACTATTACGACAGGAGAAAAGGGGGAGACGATAACAACTTCTTAATTCCTACACGTGTTTTTAAAGGCAAGTATAAGAAAGATGAATTTCAGGACGAAGTGTGTAACGGATTGGTAGTCTACATCAGGGTTGGAAAAAATCATGATTTAAAAAAAAAAAATCAAAAATCGCGATTTTAAAAAAAAAATCATGATTTTTTTGATTTTTTTTATTTTTGTTTTTGTAAATAGCACAATCGAAGTTTGTAACGTGTTCTGAAACATTCACCTATCTCCTAATATTTTTCGTTTTTATAAACTCTTATATTAAATATTTACCGCGAGAAAGCACTTGCACTGTCTTGAAAATTCCTGTCAGAACACGCAGATTTACTCATCTATATAAAGGGAAGGAACGCGGACGGGCGTCATTTCCTAGTTAAGATCTGTGCGCGCGAGCATTGTTTTTATACGGCTAACTGAAAATTTTGATATTGTGTAAAATATAAAATATAGTTTTTTGAATATGTCGTTTCGAAGAAGTGGTAGAAAGAAAGACCTTATCTGGCAGTTTTTCAAAGAAAAATCGGGGAAAGCGGAGGGAAAACCGGGATGTCGCGCTACATGTAAAAATGTAATTTGGAAATGCAAGGATTGGTGGAGAGGATGAAAAAGCACTGGGAAAAATGTAAAAGTGTAAATAATGAAGACATCGATACTATCGATACTTATAGTGACTCGTCAGCGTCATCACAATCAGTTTTTAACCGTAAGTACCTTTTTATTATTTGTTAATTAGGACAGCAGGTTTGTTAATCGATATTAGAAAATAAAAACAAAATTCGAGAATGTTTTTTTTTTTTTGTAGAGATCGGCCCAACGGGGGTCATAAGCTGATAGCTTGTCATGACCTCAGGAGCCTAAGTGTATTTTTGTGTGTGTAAAGTGTTTCATGGCTTTGTTACTATCTCTCCGTCGCCGTATAGAGAGAAGCATAGTTAATTTGTCCCAACTACGAATGGTAACTCGGTAACTACAATATTCAGAGAACAGCAGAACAGCTTTAAAAATTTTTAATTTTTACGATATTGGATTGTAACTTGTAACAAAACATGTTTTCTCCATAGTCCATTGTTTTGGAACCTTACTTAAAAAAATTTCTTCTTAAAAAAGTTCTAATCGTTGTTTCATCTTGTTATGTTTTTTCTTTCGTATTTACTGTTTTTGGGTTTGCGATTGAAGTTTTAATAAAGAGAAAGTATAAGTAGATTAAAAAGAGTGGATACTTGATTTTTTTTTTGTTTGAATACGGTGGTTTTGCGTTTTGCTTTATGGCCTGTTATTGCTTCTGCTTCTCTACAGTGCTTTAACTATTTTTAAAAATGGTAATTTTCCATGTTTGGAAATTTTTTAAAACTTATTTACAACAATGTGATCAATGTGTTGGTTCTGGTGCACTTTATGTGTCACGGAATTTCACAATTTTTGAAAATGCTTTGGAATTGATGCGTTTTTTTAAAACTATTTGCAACAAAAAATTCTTGGATGAACAATATTTTCTGAAAAAAAATACAATTTTTTTTATTTTTTTATGCAAGTAACTATTAAGGTATGTAGTATTAATATGTAACTATGACTGATAACACAACACCTTTTATTTCTCAAAAAAGTGGCTCATTCAACGATTTTTTGCTTTAAATTGATTCCATTTGACGGGCTCTATCAAACTAAACTAGAAAAATTGTAAAATTCCGTGACACATAAAGCGCACCAGACCCAATGTGTTTTCTTAGAATACTTTACATGCATCTCTGGACAATTGAAGCCTCATATTGTTTTTTTTTTAATTGCAGGTACAACGTACTTCAAGTGTAAATACGTCACAAATTCAAACTGAACAAAACTTTCAGCAAGCAAGTACGTCGCACTCAGTTTCCCCTTCAATCCCAGTAAACAAAAAAAGAAAAGAATGTAATACTGACATTACTGACACAACTTCTTCTGGATCTCTGATGTCTTTTGTTGTACGTACTAGTAAGCCCGCCAAAAATGAAATTGATAAGCAGATTGCCAGAGCCCTCTATGCAACTAATAGCAGTTTCATCTGCCTGGAGCAATCCGAAGTTAAGAAAGCTATAGCACTACTGCGACCTGGATATGTACCGCCCAGTCGAAACGATGTGTCAGGCAGACTGCTTGATGAAATATATACCGAAGAGAGAAGCAAATGCTTTAAGGGGTTGTCTAGAAGTAACGTTTGTCTTTCACTCGATGGATGGTCTAATGTGCATAATGAACCCATAGTATGTGCAACAGTTACTGCAGAAAATGGCTCCTCCTTTCTATTCGACACTGTAGATACAACTGGGCATCCACATACATCCGACTACCTAACAAAAATTGCAGCAACCCTTATAAACAAACTAAAAACCGAGTATGATTGTACAGTGAGTAGTTTCGTGACAGATAATGCAGCTAACATGTCTGCAATGCGAAATGAAATAAAGGCATCTGATAAATTCAATGTAATAACATATGGCTGTGCTACACATATACTAAATTTATTATGTAAAGATTTGGAAATCGTTGATATAAAACAGCATGTAGTCCAAATCGTAAAGTACTTTAGGAACAATCATTTTGCATCTGCAACATATGCCAATGAAGGAGGCAAAAAACTAGTCATACCTAGTGATGTTCGATGGAACTCGCTTGCAGACTGCTTGCAAGTATTTACCGAATCATGGTCCATACTTTTTAGAATCAGTGAAGAACACAAAGAAAAGATTGACAGTATTATCAGGGAAAAAATTTCAAACATTCATTTAAAGAGAAGTGCTGAAGATTACCTCAAAATTCTTAAGCCAATTTCCATTGCCATAGATAGGTTGCAAAAGACCGACGCCACTATTTCAGATGTTGTAGAGCAATTTAAAATATTAGAAGATTACTTTGAAGAAACTAATCTGACATTAAATCAACTGCAAAAATTTAAAAATCGATATAATATGTGTATAACCCCGTATCATTTGCTGTCATTTCTTATCGACCCAACGAAAACACAAAGTTTGACATATACTGAAAAAAATATTGCATTAGAAACTGCAAAAGAACTGTATTCAGATAGTGGTTTATTACCACTAATCATCAAGTTTCTTGCCAAATCAGAGCCTTTTAATGATATTATGTTTCAAGATGATATCTTGAAAAGCGTAAAATCTATTGACTGGTGGAAATCACAACGAAACGTAGATATTATTGAAAAAGAACTTCCCATAATTACACAACTGCTCTGTGCAGCTGCTTCGTCTGCATCAGTAGAGAGGATATTCTCAACATTTGGTTTAGTGCACTCTAAACTTCGCAATCGATTAGGTACTGAAAAAGCTGCCAAACTAGTGTTTCTTTACAAATATTACAATTAAATTTGTTTTTTGTTTTGAATATTTTCTGCAATAATACTTCTATCTATGTGTTCTTGTAATAAATTAGTTTACTATACTAACGTAATTTATTTTTGTTTCGATTTTTTTTTCATACCCCAAATTAATTCTTTCATAATATTTATTTTTGATTTTAATCATGATTTAAATAAAAAAAATCAAGTGATTTAAATCGTGATTTAAATCGTGATAAAAATCAATTGATTTAAATCCTTGCAACCCTGGTCTACATTAACCCAAAATCAACGTATGTGAATACAGAGATTTTCCTTTTATGGCTAAGAGAACATTTCCTGCCGAGGAAAGGTCTGGGGAAAACACTTTTGATAGTTGATTGTCACACATCGGATTGTAGTGCCGAAATATTGCACCAAAAATAAAGTGTTCCATTAAAAAAATTAAGTTGATACATGTAGCATTTTTCAGATCAACCATATACAGTATGTGTCAAAAAGTGTGCAACATATGGGATTCTTTTTGTTATGGACTACGTCCTAGTTCACTGAGCAAATGATTTTTCAACATTTCTTGATAGCAACTTAAAACACCTAAGGAGTGCCACTAATTCCAGTTTTTTATTAGTTACATCAATTACGAATACTTTAAGCCGATTAAATGTTATAAATGTGGAGTGCATAAACAGTGATCTTTATTGTTGTGATAAGATGCTGTGATTTCATATTTGAATATAGCTGTTGATTTTAAATAACTTTTCTCAATAACATTTCCTTATATTTTGAAAAATAAGGGTAGTTTACCCTTGAGCCTCTTTCAATTTTAAAAGTCCACCCTGTATACGTGCGTTTAATGGGTGTCAAGTTGGTTTTAAAAGGTGCTCAAGTATTCTGCATTACTTCAATTTTATAAAAGCCCATAACAAAAAAAAATCCCTGTATAATATTTTTTCCTTAAAAATGCATTTCTTGATCTTACTTGATCAAGGACGTTATTCCGTACAAAAGGCTGATCCGTTTCTTTATCATAACCCTGCTACATTATGCATGTACCATGTACATAATGTAGCATATGTGTAAGATATATTCACATACAAAGCTTCATTGTGTCAAGTTCAGCGGAGCGAAGGTGTTCGGCCGTACGATTGCATCAGTTGGCCTCGGCACTGACAGTTATACGGCTAATGTGGGGCGGTCATCCTGGACCCGGTCATTGTAACGACGCGGATCATATTCCTGCGTCGATTATATCGAAGTAGGTACTACTACATACGTTGTAACAGACGCTGAAGCTTTCACAGGTTTAATAACCACTAACATCGGTAATTACGAATGTTTAATTGATGACGAAATTACAGCAGGCAGGGGTCTGGCTCCGTATGCTACCAGAATGGACGGCATGCAACATGTTATATCGAATTACAAGGCGATATTACCAGATTATTAGTGCGAGCGGGAATACGAGATTCGGAGTTGTCCAAAATTTTGGAATCTTGAAGTTACGGAGAGAAGAGCGCTTCTGAAACCTGTAGGTACTTAACACTTTGGTTACTGGTGGCATCTGTTGAGAAACTTGTTAATTTAGTTCTAATTGTGCTTATCAGCGTCATCAGATTGTTACCCGTTTGTGGTTATTCTATAATTTCCATTAGGTTCTCATCTACTACTAATACAAAAGTCTTTCTGAAGTCTCATCTCACCTAACATTTACCTATTTCAAAAAAGGTAGGCACCTGAATAGTAAATTCTCGTGCATCTTTTCGCAAAATTTCAACTTTAGGTCACCACAATCGAAATTCCGCTTTCTATTGGGCAAGAGAAATTTATTTTAGAGATCTATTTTCGAAATGACCAGCGAAACGAAGAGGGTGCCTGAAAATATCCTGTAGCATTTTGTGTAGAAGAATTTTCTGATGAAGAAATCGACAACGAAAACCTGGAACATCATGTTTACAGAATCGTTGCAGGTTTTCATCAAACAGGAAGCGTATGTAAGGGAAAATCAAGCGAACTGGCGTGACGCATGACGTCAGTAGGTACTGAACTTAGATCCTAACTTGACAGAGACTAGCCACAGCGTAAATTTTAAGAGGGATTTGCTTTTTTTATCTGCCATCTAGATTAGATTCATTCCCGAGGTGGTTCTTGACCTATCCCACTGCGACCTTTACAGATCTATTGTGGTTCATCTATCATTAGATCATTTACGCTAGCTTTGTCTTTTTCACCAGATCTAGCAGCTTTGTGAATGATCCCTCTGCGTAGGTTTCGACTTTTGGGTATTCCGATCCCACTTCTAAGAGCCGTATTCCTGCTGGTGCTGTACAATCGCACAGCACGTAGAGGGCAGTCTCTTCTTCCACCTGGCAGAATTTATACGCTGTTTCCTCTGTCAGGCCTAAGTTGCTCATATATTCCTTGAGCATACAGTGTCCTGTTAGCAGGCCCACTATTTTTCTAACAGCCTTTTTGTTCCTGCTTAGAAGGTCTGCTGTAAATTTAGGCCTGTGTCCAATCAAAAATTGCTTGGCCTGTCTCTGACCTGGGATACTCTTCCACTAGTCTTGAGATTTCTCATTTTTCCATTGCTTAGTAGTTGCTTTAACTACCGTATATGCTATGCTCACCGAATGTTTTGGATTTCTGTCAGCACTTGATGAGCCTGCTCCGGCTAATTCATCTGCCTTAATATTCCTTCGATGACCTACGTGTTCTGGCAGCCAGACCAGGGTCCCCTTAGATCGGCTGCCCAGCCTATTGAGGGCATTCATGCATTCCCACACTAGTTTCGAATTTACCTGTGTGGAGTCCAGTGCTTTTATCACTGCTTGACTGTCTGAATAGCTAGCAATAGATCGATAGTTACTTTCTTGTTTGTCTAGTTCTTCAATACAACCTAGCACTGCTACTACTTCTGCTTGAAATACTGTCGTGCTTTGAATTAGGCTTAATGACTTACTTATTTTTGGTCTAAAACTGATAAATAGCATTACCAACACAAATATAAAATTTGGTTTTAGTTTAGAACACTTTGTAATACCACATTTTAAGCATATTATGAACACCTATTTGAAGATAATACCACGATTTTAAACAATATTTAAGGTAACCAAAATAATGTTAATGTAGCTCACGGTATTCATGGAATCACTCCCGGAAAAAACAATGTGAGAAGAGAAATATGCTAGCCAACGGGCCTGTTTCTGCCGACCCGGCGTCATCAGCGTTAATCCGAGCACATTCCCTTACTGACCACTGCCGTTCCCCTCTCACTTTAAGTATCTGTATTCCAGTTTCTGTCGCTGCTATCTAGGACGGCATGACTACATCTCTTGGTACTAGGTGGCGCCATTATTTTTTTCATGTGTATTTTTAAAATTTAAGGTAGCTATAGACTGGTACTTATGTAAGTCTAGTATAGACGCTGTTATCGTGAAATTATTACAGAGGTTGCCAAGAAAGATGGTTAACTTTGAAAAGTATATCTTCAATTTTATACGACTAGCTCGTAAACCTTTTAAATGTCAATATGTTAGTCTCTTTTAAGAAAATTTTTATTGAATAGCTGCAATAAACAATTTACAAAACTGCACGATAACATAAGAAATATTCTATGTTTTGTAGTAACAAATTGTAATGAAATTTGATAGCGCACTTACACAGATAGATTTTTTTGTTCTCCTATATACAAATAAAACAAAATTTGAAATACAAATATATTTTTTTAAATTTATTTCTCTCAAAATATAAAAAGAGCGTAAAACAAATTGATTATATTATGCTAGCATATTGTTGAAATGCAAACAGAGAAAGATGAAAAAATATATATGTATATTTAAAATTTTATTCAATTTTACAGTTAGAAAAACGCTTTGTTACACCATACGAATATTATTTTGTTCAAAATTTAATAACAGTTCTATATCCCGGGAGAACTAAAAAATAGACAATATTGAATCAAGCCTGCTTTGTCCCAGGATTCTGTTATTTCATATCCAAACATTTGTATTCCCTTGAATTTTATATTTTTCAATCACTTTCCGTCGTTTGTTAGAGAGAGATTTTCGCAGAATGAATTGAGAGATTAATTTTATCGCTTAAAATTGTTTTAAAAGATTGACTTCTATAGATAGCACTTTATGAATCACATTAACCCACTTTAGACTCATCCTACTTCGTGATAAAGGCAAGTAAATAAGAATCAAGTTGGCGAAAACTTTTGACACTTTTGTCCGCATCAAGCTTTTTTAATCTTACCGCAGAGTAGGATAGTATGCGGTATAACAGGTTGACTTTTAGGCACGCAATGAATCAATCATACATAACTGTTTGTGACAGGAACATTAAGGGTCAGTAACCTGCTTGAAATTAATTGCGTAATAGTTTTATTTTATTCTTCTTTGTTAGGTAAGAAGTGTTTTCTGAATATGTTAATCTATGTACGTACGTAGGTAATGTTTCATGTTACTACTTGAGGATTGGTTAAAAGATGATTGATCATGTGTGTGACTCGTAATAGAAAATGTAGGCACATACTTAATATACAATATAAGTTTTAATAATAATTTGTAGAATGAATTATTAATGGAAAATGTATATCACTTGATCTTGCATTAATAAACTTTTTGTAGAGAAAACGAAGAATAGTTAATTTCGTTCCGCGACTCGGCGTGTGCCACGATTGACAAAGAGGTAAAACGAAAATTGTATAAATACGTCCAATGGACATTATAATGCCAAAAAGTATATGTTCCAAACACAATAAAATTCATAGTGTTTTTTTCCGATGTTTAGAATGTAGTGTTTAAATGCGGATCTCGGAAATTAACTGAGATAGAAGGATAATCAAATATGGAAAGAATTGCAGGTTTACGAACTCAATTGTATGAGCTTTTTGTTTTTTGGAAAAAAATGCACGGCTGATTATATATTTTGAAAAAACTGTGTTTTCTTTATTTCGATTGACTTTAGAAAAAAAGTGCGAAGGATAAAGTTGTAGGTAATTATGTGATTAATAAGACAGCCTAACCGAAATTTTTGTTTAAGCTATAGCTTTTGAGGTATGGCAAAAAAATTTTTAAAGAAAACGATCGTCGGCTATGATTTCATAAAAAATGTTTTTTCTTCAATGATTTTAACGACATAAAGGCTCAGTTAAACGATCTGTGGCTCGACGTAACACGTAACTGGTGCGTTGAATTGAAGGTTCGTCAGTTGATGAACCGAAAGTGTCCAAATGATCCGTGAAACCCTGGACGATCCGTGGTTCGGTAAATCACTGTTGAATTGGAGGATCGTTAACTGGAAGTGTCAAAACAATCTGAGAGACTCGTCGTCTTCAGGCTCATTCTTCCGGAACCTTCGTAATTTAGTTCAATTTTTGACACCATGACTTACTAACTGGGTCTCAACATTTGACATAGTAATTTTTACAAATAAATAAATTATGGCCATTTTCTCCTTTTAATTTCCGAACCGTTCACGTAAGCTATGGAAGCAATTGCTTAATGAGTGAAGATATGATTTAAGAAATTACATTAGTGGGACTATTTACAATACAGAAGTGGTAAGTACAGTCCCTGGCCATATTACTTGAAACATGTCATAAATCAACCCTTTTACCTGGAAATTTCCATCCTATTATAGTGATATTCTTTTGCTTTAAATCCGATCGTTTATAGGGGGACTAGATTATTGTATCAATAAATAAAAATACCAGAGAAATGATATTTAGAAGAGTAAAGTACGTATATATAAATATTTCAGTTATCAATTTACATTTAGCGAGTTCATAGTTTAGAGAATGCATCGATATTTTTTAAAATATTTCGTCATAACCGTATAGAAGCTAAGTTGTGGAATATCGTTAAGTGTTTTGTGTTGATATATCGTTATTGCAAAAGTAAAATTGTTATTCTATCTCTCTCTCCCTTAATAATTAATTATTTGAAATTTGAAAAAAATTGAAATATTTGGGGTTTTTTGTAGAAAATGCCCGGGAAAGATTTAATAAGTGAACAAGCTCTTCTACAATCAAACAAACATTCACAACGAGAAATTGCAAAATTACAGAAAGTATCTCCTTTTTCTGTGTCGCGTTTAGCTAGAAACTTAAACGAAGGAGCTAGCACATCGACACAAAGACGGGCAAAGTGCGGTCGGAAAAGAAAAACTTCAAAGAGATCTGACCATGAAATTGTTCATCAGGCTTTGAGCAATAGATTTGCTACAATTAAAGTGATTCAAAAAAATTTACAAGAGAGAGGAATAGAGATTTCGAGCAGAACTGTCAGGCGCCGATTGCGCGAAAATCGCCTAATGGGCCGAAGGCCTGTAAAAAAGCCGCGTTTAACAGAAAAAATGAAATCTGCTCGTCTCAACTTTGCAAGAGAATATCGACATTTCACAGACGAGAATTGGAAGAAGGTGAATAACTTAACAACATGATTTTGACTGAATTAATGTTTGCATTATTTAATAGGTTTTCTTTAGTGACGAGTGCTCGCTCTGTATGTTAGTGCAGCGAGCACGATTTGTTCATAGACGACCTGGCGAACGTCTCACAGAGTCCACGGTTCTTCGAACTGTAAAACACCCTCCGCAGGTAATGATTTGGGGAGTGATTAGTGGAGATGGACCCGGCCCTTTGTATTTTGTAGAAGGTACAATGCGTCAAGAGCAGTACATAGATGTGTTAAAAAACACGTTATTACCGTATTTTAAGCCAGGACGTCGCATACCGACAGGGCGTATATTTATGCAAGATAATGCTCCTTACCATGTGGCAAAAAAGGTTAAGAAATTCTTTGAAGACAATCACATACCTCTTTTACGTTGGTCCGGAAATTCACCGGACCTCAATCCCATCGAGAACGTATTGGAATCGACTAAAAAGTAAGGTATACGAAAGAGAAAACCCTACAAAGGGAATATTAATGAAGAATATAAAGGATGTATGGGAGAACGATGACGATATAAAAGAGACAATCATATCTTGCATTGAAAGTATGCCTCGAAGATTTAAGGGTGTTATTAAAAATCATGGATTATGGACTAAATATTAATTACTTACTTAATATTTACATATGTTACATATTTTTACAATATATTTTATAAATAAAAAATATAATACATGTATAGTTTATATTTTATTATGAAGAAACTACAAAATATTGGGTGTTTCAAGTAATTTGGCCAGGGACTTTTCGTTGTGTTGTAAATACTAGATTTTCATACAAGCAACTTAGCACAAAACGGAGAAATCGTGCCCGAAAGTAACAGTGCCTTAAATAACGTTATGGTTGGAGACGAAGATATGGACATTTTCAAATAGAATCTGTTTGATTTTTATTTTTGTTTTCCGTTGTTTGTATTTGAAATAAACTAAAAGATTTTTTATGATCTTACTGTCTAAAAATGCAATCACAAGGGAATAAGTGCCTAAGTTCAAATTTTCAAAACTCCACAAATCCAAAAACAGTGAATATTTTTGTTTTTATTACAGTCAAAGTCAAACGTCATTGAATATGCCTGGTACTTACAAATGCAAAATTTTGATATTGTATGAGGTAACACGAACATAAAAAATGTTCAAATTTAATTTAATTAGTGTTGGTGTTTTGTGACTTAGGTACATCTTTCATTGGACCCTTCATATGTTCTTAATTTTTGGATTAGGAAACCTATTATGCTTCGAAATAGTTTAATCTTTCAGAAACCTCCATTACAAAACATTAAAATTCGGTTTTGATTTCCGTCTCCTTCTAAAATATTATAATACACAATCATATTCTTAGTTAATAACATAAATTTATTATCAAACTAGATAACAAAGTGTTTATTTGCACATGGCCTTATACTATCTGAGTTTGCGAGGTCAAATCTATGCTAGAAAACCTTGTTATTCCATTATTTCTTTTCCCTTACATTCTAGACATCTTTCTTTTCTCTGTGCTAAATATACCAAGGTTTTTCCTGAAATATTCGCAACAAGAAAATAAAAGGGAGGATCATCCACGTGATGTTTTTATAAACAAAATCCCAAGCGTAGGTATCATGTTTATGAAACCACATCCTCCGTACATAAATCTTAGGTTTTATCTCCACGAGAAGCATTCATAGGATACATATGTACCTACACTGTGTATGCTTGCTTATGTATATTGTACGAAACGGAATAAAGGCGCTGAATATCTAAAACTTCCTTGTATCCGGCTCGCTCGCTTTTATTCCTGTATTTACGGCCCCGATTTCACCACGTGTTTTCGCATATCCGCACGCTTGCGATTCACGAACGAAAAAATAATGTAAATTTACTCATTCGTGCCTTCAATATTTGCGACGTCACGTCTGGCCGTTACACGTGAGATAGTAACACCATCTGGTGGAAAGTAAAGCGAACTATGAAGATTCGAAATGAACAAAGAACTCGGCGAAAAAAGCTTTGCCCAAACATAAAATCTGTACAAGATTAAATTTGCAAATACATGTATATACAACATATAAATAATTAAATATTACTCTTCTTAAATCAGAGTCACGTTTTGTCGTAAAACCTACACATGCCGAAATGGGATGGTCGGAGTTCTGATACGAAATCTGTTTGTTGCGCGTCAGTCTGCTACACAGAAAAAAAAAAAGTTTTTGAATCCAACAAATATATATCTTTGAAATTATTCATTTAATTTAACAAACGTTTATTTGGGTGAAAGAACAACATATTGAATTTGTCCGAATATACAAACGTTTCTATTTGACATAATCTTCAGTTAAATAAATATATGTTAGAATGCTGCACTTCGTGCGTCGTCGGCGATTTCCAGTGCGTAAACGAAGGGCAATCGTAGTTTAGGTTATGTGAGATGGTGGTTCGTAAGCGGTGAGATGTAAATCAAGAAAATAATAGGTAAGTGGGACAATAGATTTATTTGTATAAACAAAATAATAAAATAGTTTCCACAAATTGGTGAATATCAGAATTACTGTTCGTATTAGGGATTAGCGAAAATTACAAAAATCTCGCCGAGGTTGGTAACATAATGCTACCGTTTTTGACGCCTTAAAAAACAAAAAGGATACCAAAATAGTGGCAAATATTCCCTAATAATTTACGCAAAGCGTCACCTTCATTCAGGGTGCTCGTCGGCGAGGGAGTGGTTCGAAACTACTCCCAGAAAAAGATTCTCAATGCGCCACCTGTTTAGAATAACCCTGTTCAGTGAATGGATAAACAGGAACCCATGAAATTGTAAAGAAAACCTTGTGCTAGTTGGGCACGAGTCCCCAACTAGCACAATGTATTATACGCCTATCGAACTATTTCCCTGTCACAAGCCTCTGACATAATAATTTATGTCATTGGGTCAATATATTGCATAGTAAGCACCCCTAATAGAGGAATTTCTACATAGGTGAGCACTATTATATTCTTTATTTCGTTTCGTAAATGTTGCGACGTCGAAAAGAATTTGCTTTGACAACACGAGGTTCCTTTTGTCAATTTGACGCTCGCCATTCTTTTGAATGTGAATGGGGCGCATAAATGTACTTCCGTGTATTATTACTTATTCAGATTTCGATCAGCATCGCCTTTTCAACGGTTACTACAA
The DNA here is from genome assembly GCA_029619315.2 of Dynastes maya. NCBI lineage: Eukaryota > Metazoa > Arthropoda > Insecta > Coleoptera > Scarabaeidae > Dynastes > Dynastes maya. Next base: position 5,829,557 of record JAROYE020000006.1, read on the forward strand.
AAAGCTAGAAAGGCATTTTTATATTAGATATCGACCGTACATATCGAAATAACCTCGATGTTAGTGTAATTTGGTATTATGTTAATGTACTTTTTGTATAACGGGTCTTGCAGTGAATGATCGGCCGCGAAAAGTGTTATACTATATACTGGGTGTCCCAGATTCAATAAATAAATCAACAGCCCAGAGGATACTAAAGTTTCACAAATATCATCTCGCATAATATAAGTAATGGTAAACGATGATCTCATGATTACCAATAACATTTTGTAGACTGTGTTACACCCTAATTTACAAACTTCTTAAATTCATATTTAAAATACTTTAAATATTTCATTTCGCGCCAATTCCTCTATTTCAACATAGAACCAAACTGAACACCTGCAAAGGATGACATCACCGTGTCTACAACGCGTAGTATTCGTGTGTACACGTTTTAGCTAAACCCATTCCCCTAATTTGTCCTATGCTTTGATCTTTATAATTTAATAAAGCCCTTAATATTCATTATTTCAAAATCCTACGTCGCTAATAATCTTTATTATAAACTCTTCTCGTCCATGATAACAATAAGTTTGAGTTATATTCTTAAGCTAATGAGATATCTAATAATTAACTGGTTAGGGACCAATCATTCCCGTTTCTTTCAATTCCTTAAGCCCCGTAGCTTCCTTGTTTATCAAAGAACATAAATGAAACTTTGTCAACAGATAGTATAACTACCGCTTTACATTTTGGTATCAGTTAAATTAGATTTCATCCGTAGCTAATTGTTGAAATTAGCAATTACTCAGTTCAATAAACATATAAATAAGTCGCTAAACACCGATCTCGCATACATCATCATATCTTTGCTTCCACATTGGTCCTTCAATCTCGCGATCCCATTGGATTCTCGTAAAATATATAAATAGAGGCATTTTTCCTATCAAAGGGATGAGTAATGAGTCGTTTGGCAGAAGTTAACGTATCAACTAGTGATGTAAGGCCGTAAGTGGCCTAGTGAGTGAAACAATGTCATGCTGGAGTACCAAGACTTTTGTCGTCGGACATAACCCCTGCTGGGGGATCTTCCTTGGTATCCACTGTCTACGTTCCCGGTGATTATATGGTTTCGCGGTTTAGTCGCTTTCGAGCAAATCGTCGGCAATAACGCTTTATGCGGATTTGGACATTGATTTCCTCCATGGAGTTTCGATTTTGGAAATTGGCTTCTTCCGTAGAGTTGCAGTATCTGGAAATCTATTTCTTCTATCGAGCTGCGTTCATCCGTCGTCTGCTGCCCAATGCTCATCACACATCACCCATTTCCCCGGTCTATCAGCGCGGCGTCCTTTCTGAATCAACGCCGTCGAGAAAGTTCTACCACCGTAACTAGCTGACCAACCTCCTCCTTTCGGCGTGTCTACCTGAATCTTTTTTTTATGTAAGTTAACATAAGATATTTTCTGTAACGTAATTAACATTTTGCTGTCTTGGTCGAGTCATTTGGCGTATTTAACGGTCATTCTTTTTGGTTAATTATAATTCGTATTTTAAGATTTAAGAACTGCGCTTCACGCAAATGTTGCTGCCTATATTTTGAAATTTGGTGAATCACTTCATTAACTTTGTTGTTTAAATTAGTATTAATCTTTGAATATTTCTTTGAGGCTTTTATTCATTTCTTTGTAAACTTTAATATTTATAGTTATTGTTTTGGCACTGATATATTAGTATTTTTGTAACATTTTGTCTATCTTTTTAATAGTGCTCTTTCATTCAATATACAGTTTGTTCAAATATTTGCTACATGTTTTGAATTTTGTTTGTACACTCCTTTCTTCCTTTCCCTCGAAAACTGAATGGTTTCCGACGGAAATATCGACCACCACCGAGGCGACTAAGTTAAACAAAACATTCAGTGGCGTCCTATGAACATCGGAATTCTTACCCAAGAGTTCAAATACCGGGTCGTCGTCTCGGCGAAGAAATACAAAGAACCTTCACTTCAGCAACAAAAATAAATTTTAAACGCCGTTGTATTATTACACTCCTTGACTCCTCTCCTTCTAACACTACGTTTAAATATCAAAACTGAGCACTGCACCAATCGTCATCATTGCTATTACTGGGCTCCAGAAAATCCTTGTAGGATGCATGAGACCAGGTAATATGAGGTGTCAACGTTTGGTGCGGATTATTTAATGAACATATCATTGGTCCATACATCTTTGAGCGAGCTTTGACAGGGCAACGTTTTTTTTTTTACATATAATGGCTTTTCCGAGTTAATGGAAGACATTCCATTAGCAGAGCGCAATGATTTGTGGTGACAATAGGATGGCGCTCCGTCTCATAACTCGCAATTGGCTGTAGAGTGTTTGAATGGTGTATATTGCAGTAGTTAGATTGGTATTAACGGTCCTATTCAATAATCACCACGGTATTGTTAGCAATAGGAATACATAGAATACATTTATTGGTTAGCCGGGTTGGTATTGTAAACATTAACCATTTATCTTTTAGATCAGGAAACCCTCCAAAATAAGTTTAAGTTCAGGTAAACAATTCCATGAAACTTTTTACAAATATAGAAATGTAATATAGGTGTAATATAGTTTCGTAAGAAGCTGGGTTTGCTATTACAGAACAAAACAAAGGTAGTTTTCTAAACACTAATTGAAGACTAATTCATCAAACTAAATGACATATTCCCCCTAATTTAATTTATTAACTTTTTCTTCGCTTTCATAACTTTACTTTAAAACAAAAATACCAGCATTTTCAACAAAAGCAAGTACTGGTATGTTTTCGAACGTAGTGCTGCACTATTTTCACGGGTGAATGTAAGTGGTGGGTATTTATCATCGCCTGACTGCCAGACTCGATGATCAATCAGCCGTAAAAATAATTCCCTATTAGAGACTCCATTTTCGACACCACCCCCGTCGGTGCAGCGCGACGCGTTAGTACAGAAAAAAGCTTCTCTTACGGTTGTCGATTATGATGGATAGGGATTGGATTTTACCATCAAAGAAGCGTTAGGTGTGCAACTATACTTGTCTGACTTTTGACGATGTTGATGTATTGCGACTTTCGTGACCCCGACCAAATAAGGTAGAGGGCTAAGTAAGTTTAATGGCGACTAGTTTTTTTTTAATTTAATTTGGAAGTTAAATAAAACATTTTTGGTATATTTTACTTAGAAGCAGTGTCCAGAAAACAGAAAGTCATTTCTGTTTCATTTTAATACGGAGAACATAGACAATTCAACACTCATTTACCTTCTTGAGCTTTTTTTCAAGATATCCTGCTATTTGAAGCTCACTGAGCAACATGGTGCAAGATTGAAATAGTCTGTGAAGTTTTTCAAAATCAAAAATGTGTTAAAAAGCAAGCAATGACCAAATGCTATTACGATCTTTAGAAATTTTTGGACCCAAAATGAAGTTCATGTCTAAACTTTGATGGCAAGTACTTGGATGTTCCTAGGGCAGTCTTCAAAATTTCTTTCATATTTATATTATGAATCGAAAAATTTCGAAATATATGCTGTAATGTTACAATTAGCAATTTCGAACATAGCCCCACGTTGGACGCCAACATTTTTTGTAATGTTCTAAATGAGGAAAAAAGTTGATTATTCTAAATTAATTAATAAAATTCGCAATCTGTAGGTCCGGGATTGTCCTTAGCCACTCTATCGGCAGTTTAAATAACAGAAATTAACGCCGAATATTTACATTTTAGAAGAATTAAATTTGAAAAGAGAAAACTAACCTCAAATTGTGACGAATCAAATATACACCCTGTGGTTATACGTTCTCAAAAACCTCGCGTATTTTTAAATAATCAAATTTGACTCTCACCTCGTAATTAACGTTGAGATTAAGGACTACAAACTCAGATTCACAAGACATTTAGACAAGTACGTACAGATCCAACGAATATTTGACCTTAACTGAGAAAATTGCAAGCGTCCCTTAACTCCTTTGTTCGCGATAGCGATTGTTTAATCATGGCCGATTAGGATATACCTTTCGAAATACAATTTTCTTATTTTAAAAATAGATTAATTTTAGAGGACAAACTGCTATGAAGTTTTCCAATTTTAAAGCGTAATAACTTTCAGACATTTGACAGTACGAGCAACCTTTTAAGTTAATATTTACTGACCTATAAGACGATTATTTGGCCATTGATACTTAATTTACGAAATTATGCTAAAGATACAATTGAATTAATACTGTAAATTGTTGTCGAAAATATTCCATTAAAATTGAAGATTTGGGATATGAAGAAAATGGACAGATGACAAGTTATTTAGCTGTTCCTCCGAGATCTGAGAACAGTTCTGAAATCAGCATAAATTAATAACACGTATTTATTTTCGGTCATCTGATGTCATGCAGACTAGTGTAATGGATCTATCACAGCGAGACAGGCCAACAACCGCCTCCTATCTAATCCAATCTAATCTAATCTAAAGGAGAATGGATTGTTATGAGCTTATTTACAACCTTTCTTCGCTTTTAATAAGATTGAGACATAAATAATTTTTTTCTTACTATTCACGAGACTCCTCCAATCCGTACATTCTTTCTAGCGACCCTTTCTACGCTTTCCTTACAACCCCTTTTTTTTCACTCCCTTAAGACAGTTTAACTTTTTAATTGTGTCCATTTATCTTTTGCCCGATTTGCCCCTACATCAACTTCTTTGTAAGAATAAAAGGGTCCCTTTTTTGTCGCTGTTCTTCCCTTTTCCCGCTCCCCACCTTCGACTGTGCTCAACGCGGAGCAGGACTTGAATCCCAAATTCGATAAAAATGCAAAGCGTACCCGACCCTTCCCGAATTGAACAAGAACGTCCCATTGCTTCGACCTTTTTCCTCTTCCGGTCGTCTCCTTGCCTGTTTATAAACTTATCTTCTTAGCATTTTATGTGCGCGATGCAAACTTTTCGGAGTGTATTATGTTAGGAATTAAAGAAAAAAGGTAGCGGAGACGGGGGCGGGTGCGGTAGAAAAGAGCTGGCGTAGATACGATAGAGAGGGAATGAAATGGAAAAGGAAGGAATAAGAAGAGTGCATCTCGTCTCCTCAAGCACCCTTTTTCTTCTATATTCCATTCGAGTTTTTATTTTCCACTTTCCGGACTTCCGGTTTGGAATTTCGACGAACTAAAGCGGATTAACGGAACCGGTTAGATGGCGCTGGTGCGCGCTTTGCTTACTAGGATTTGCAAATTTCACCTCGTTACTCATAATTACCGCAACTTACGACAATGTGGAGAGTTTGTGTTCAACAAGGGAATTGGAAATGTTATATGGATTACAGTTGCAAATTTCCACCGTTATACCATTAAACGAGTACTCTAAAACTGTGCCACTGGAACACTGAAACAGTTTACTAAAACCTTTACCACAGCACTTTATTCGTACTGGACGCACGTTTCGATAGCCAAGCTATCATCATCAGCAGCAAGACTGAACTCAGTCTCTACGTCCAGTACGAATTAAGTGTTGTGGTAAGGGTTTTAGTGAACTATTTCAGTTATACCATTCTTGAATGCCGGTATTTTTCTAAGTAATACTAGGACTAAAGTACGCTGAATAATAAATAAAGTTCAATTGCGTTAAAGAAAATGCAGCATTGCATAAATACGCTTTTAAAGTTAATTGCTAACTTGCCGTTTTTTGTTTTGAACATGAATGGAGCAGGTTCCTCTAAAACAAAGTGGAAAATCTGGAGACAAGTTTGATGAACTTTGCTTGTGTTAACTCTTAAATTGTACACGAGTGGTTTACTAAAATGAAGGTACATTTTCAATTTTGTAATCTCCTTTCTATGTAAAGAGATCGAGGATCTTCACCACCTAATAAATTTATGATCTATTATGGTTTTTTTACATTTGATTTGCCTTTTCCACCTTCGCTCGTAAGTTCTAGATTTTGGATATTCCGAGCCCATTTCTGAAAGCCGGATTCCTCCTAGTCTTGTGCAATCGCACAGTATGTGGACGGCAGTCCCTTATTGCGCCTGGAAAAACCCGCATGTTGTTTCCACCCTCAGTCCCAGGTTGCTCAAAAAAAAATTTTTTTTTGAACACACGGTCTAATATGTGGTTTTTGATAAAAATAATAGATGCAGAAAGCTGCAACACCTTACAAAATACATACAATGACAATAATTTAAGTTTAGAACACCCACCGCCTGGTAAACCATACATCAGTTGCTAATTTCATTTGCTGAGGGTCGTTCTTCGAATCGATCTCGTCCTTAACTTATTCAGATTGGGCAAGTCTAGACCTTCGTATGTCAAGGGGCTTTTGAGAAAATACTTGGCTAATCGTTCGATAACAAACGAATAAAACTACTGTTGATGCAGTCATTTGATAGTCCAATAAGCTAAATGGTTTTAGCTCCAGCATATGCATCCAACGTCGGGTATCTATTTTGACCTTCTCTTGATGACCTTCATGTCCTAATACCCAAAGCAGAATAACCGTCGCCAATCTGTTTAGCGCATTCATGCAGTCCCACACTGGGATGCTAAATAAACTCTATTAAATTGGAACATGATTACACAGCTGCCATTTAGTATTTATACGTTTTCTTTAATTAGGATAACGCTTCAGTGCATAAAAACCCAGTAACTTTGAACGCAATCACGATGCTCCTGGTTCGAACTGATGATTCACCCACCATGATATCTCGGTCTAGTTCCTAGTGATTTTTGTTTATTTCCAAAGCTGAAATGAAGTATCAAGCACTGGTGTTGCAGTATCAATGATACTAAGAATTAGTCATTAGTGGGTAGGATTACGTCAGCAATTTGAATTATTAAATACAGAATCTTCACCTTCAGGGCTGCTACTGCACACTGACTGGGGACTATTCATTCCGGAGAGGTTTATATGGGGCTTGTTTCGGGACAATGGAGCGGAGAAGCTATGGATCAATGAAGCGTGATGGTTGCTAGGAGATTTAATCAGTTAGGATGTCCACGTGTGATGTAAGGGGTAGCCATCTTCGTGAATGAAATTATTGGGATGTTTGAAGATTTCTATAGATTTATGGATTTTTCTACTATAATAGTGAGGGTTGTGAGACAAGATGTGGGTAGAATTAAATTGGATTTGGTGGCCAGCACAACAACCGCGTACAACGGTTATGCTCAGTAGCACGAGTGCTGACCGATCGCTTTGTTTCACTAATGTACAAACTACCGCACGAACATGAAATCTGGTAGAGACCAGGGGTTTCCAGATGATTGCGGTCTTTAATGGGAAAGTAACCTGAGAGTTTAAAATTGGGTTTGAAGATGGTTCTTGTGTTGTTCCTGAAGAGAATCTTGCCGATGTGATCGTTGACATCTTGAATGTAGGAGAGGTACATTTACGGAAATTAGGATTAGGTGAGGGGAGTTGGTGTGGAGAAGGAATGGTATAGCGTTTAATGGTAGTTTGGATATCTTTCTTAGAATAATTATTGAGGATCAGAGTTTCGGTGATATGGTTCGGTCCTTGAGGAAGCGATATGGAAATGGCCCTCTCAATAAGAAAATTGATAATATGTGTGAGAGGCCATTGAAGTGTCTATCCGTGGGTTTTCGGTCCCAGCGCTACGTCAGGGTGCCGGTGTACGAGAGCATTTAGAAAAGGAAGGCAATCGTCCGATACGACTTCCATGGCGAAGCGTATGGAATCCTGTTTGGAATTCAGAAACGATAGAAAATTGTTTAAAAATCGTGTCCAAGAGGCCAAATGATAAAGATGTCATCAACGTACCATTATGATAACGCCCTGGCCCACTCATCGGCAATAGCGACAGTAAAATTAGTCCAGTTATAGCGCGAATTGGTGCTTCATCCACCATATTCGCCAGATTTAGCCCCTTGACCTTCTTTCTTTTTCCAAACTTGAAAAAATGGCTTTACGGAGAGCGGTTCACGTCAGATGAAGAGGTCATTGCCGAAAGAGAGGCCCATTTTGCAGTTCAACAAATCCTATTATTTTGATGGGTTAAGAAAGTTGGGACATCGCTGGACTAAGTGCGTACAGCTAGAAGGAGATTATGTCGAGAAATAAATTTGCCCAGTTTGAGTACTTATTACTGATCAGTGGCAATTCTTTTCGCCGTTCAGAAAAAAAAGCAGACTTACAGTTTACACTCAGTAGGTACTTCCTAGCGCGTCCGAAGCTCGTTCCTTAATCAAATTATTTACGGTTGGAAAGAGCCCGAACTGCGAAAATGCCGTCGCTAGTCGAAGAGCGTGTTAAAGAGCACGTCGCGACGTCTGTAACGAGAACAGGCGAGGACTCATGCGGGCAGCGATCATCCCTTTCCCAATTCCGTTAGGTGTCTTGGCGGTGCGATGATGATAGCTTGTTTGCAAAGAGGTGTCGTTAAGGTTCCTCCTTTTTGACGGTGTGTATACATCGTTAGGTTCTTTACGGAGGACCGAGAGGTGTATAATACGTTGGATTTGCATCGCTCTCGAATGAGGGTATCATTGAATTCAGTTTAGCGCAAAGAAGACGGTATAGTCAGCGAAAGCTTAGCTGTGTTATTAAAAAAATATTTATATGTACCATTATAAATCATACCTTTCTGATTCCAAATTAAAGTATTGTAATGTTTTAGACGTGGGAAATTATTAAAAAAATATTTTTTAAACACACACTTTCGGCAATTTAAATTAAACTAGTCAATCAGTTAATGAAATTTTTGAGTATTAATACTGGAAGAGTGAAAACTAACCTGCAATTATGACGATATATGATATACTGGAAATCTGTCTTTTCTTAAACTACCAAATTTGGTACAATTTCAACGTTGAACACAGAAAATAGGAACATAGCCAAACACGTGTTACCTGGATGGATATCTCGACTCAAAGTGAGAAATTAATTGCTGTCCCTTTTTTTCCATTATTTTAATCGCGATAGCGATTGTTTAATCACAAAAATATAATTTGATAATAACTTTTAAACAAATATTCTTATTTTTAAAAGTAACATAATGCATGCCATACAGGGACGCAACTGGAAGACAGAATCTATGCTACTCTATGACATTTAACGCCATAAACGACTGTATAATATTAAAATTTACTGACGTACAAGACGATTACATTACGAACGAATTTCTGAAATTATGCTAAAGATACAACTGAATTTACACCTTCAATTGTTATAGGAAAATATTCCATTAAATTTGAAGATTTAGGAGATGAAGAAAATGAATAGAAAAGTTACTTATCCGTTATATTTTTTAAATTAGACATATGATGTGTGATACATTCTAGAAAAGGGAAAGAAGAATACTCCTACTATTTAACTACGTAGAAATCCAATATAAGTTCGCTTACAATGAAAAGGTTGCCACCAATATCTTGGAAATCGCAATTTTGAATGTATTTTGTTACCGATTATAACTCTACCTAATTAGCCCAAATAATTTTTACTTGAAATATTTTCTCATTTCTTTCATAATTGTTGGGATTTTAAATATATTTTCAACGGAATCTTAGCCAGTATTGCAAACTATACAACTTCGCCAATTTAAACAAATACTATATTTGATCAGGGGTTCCCTATGTGTGCGCCGCTGCGCCCCGGGTCCGGATTGAGTAAACAGCGGACTGATATTGTTTGGGAACGTCTGATATTTGATAATAAGAAATGTACCCACGTTTTATCACATTACTAGCATGGCTAGTGTAATAAGAAGAATGAGCTAAAACAGAAACGAAATAATAATAATAATACTTTATTTTCTACAGGATGAACCCAAGTACAGAAAATTTTATAATTGTTTAATGTATGCAAATAAAAGAAAAGAAAAAAAAAACAAATAAACGTATAAACGTGTCAAATGTGTAAAATGTGAAATGTGTACTACTATATCGGGTGTTCGGTAATTGGCAGAAAATGGACTCGTAGCGATATTGTCCGCATAATTTTGAGTTGAAAATCCTAATATAAAAATCTTATAAAAATCCTCGTTTGGTTACACCGGCTCATCAAAGTTCAGAATTTCGAATATTAGAAGTAGATAAATCTTCCAATGTTTGGGATTTTATGTCAATTATTAACATTGAGGAAACCATTGGTAAAGAATGCTAGAACTTCGTTACCGTTTCATTATTTAATTAAGAATTTAGAATTTTTTTTAGGGAAAATTATAAAAAAATAGATCTGACAACAATGTAATATGTATTTATGAAAATTGACATAACTATTTTTGATTGTTAGTTGTCATTTTTGTAAGTGTCAAAGTAGAACATTACATCCATTGTACTTCACTTTTGCTATAATTAGGTTATTGGTTTTGTGCTGCTATTACAATGAATTTTACTTTTAATGAATATGCCGACATGTACATGGTATTTGAGCTTCTGTAATGGAAACGCTTATGCCGCCGGAATATCGAGTGAGATATCCAAATCGTCCTGTGCCTTCTTACAATACAATTAGAAGACTGGATACTTGGTTAAGAGAAACAGGTAAAGATTCGACGCACAGTATTTTGGAAGCTGTGTACGAAGACCCTCAACTTAGCACGAGATAAATTGGTAGAACTTTTAATATGTCCAATAGCACTGTACATTCTGTACTTACTGAGAATCTTCTGCGGCCATACCATTCAACAAAAGTGCAACCGTTATACCTCGAAGAAAACGTTGCTAGAGTAAATTACTGCAATAGAATGATGGCATTAATAAATAGACAACCAGATTTTTTACAAAAAATATTATGGACAGATAAATGCACATTTACAAAAGATGGTTGTTTTAACATTCACAATACGCATCTTTGGGCAGACGAAAATCCTCATGCAATTCATGAATTTGGACATCAACGTAAATTCTCTGTTAATGTTTGGCTGGGAATTATAAATTTGCAGGTTATTGGTCCAATATTTATTCAAAATAGATTAGATGCTGAAGGCTACATAAATGTCTTAGAAGAAATGTTGGACAATTTACCGTTAGTACTAAGACCAAACATGTATTACATGCATGACGGATCTCCTGCTCGTAAAGCACGTGCCGTACGCATCTGGCTGCAGGAAAATTTTTGGGACAGAATTATTGCCAATAATGGCCCCATTGCATGACCTGCGAGATCTCCAGATCTTAATCCCCACGATTTCTTTGTTTGGGGATTTCTAAAGGATAAAGTTTATGCGACACCAGCAATAAATCAACAAGACGTGAGGAACAGAATTAACGCAGCCGTCCAGCTAATTACTCCTGAAATGTTACAATCAGTCAAAGATGCTATTCCTTGGAGACTTCAACGCTGTATCGAAGTTAATGGTTTTCATTTTGAAAATTTGTCATAATAATTCTTTAAAATGTTCGTTATCATGGTTACTATCTTTGTTTTAATTTACTTTGTTGAATCAATAAATAGTCTTATTTAATTAAACGTCATGTAACGTTGCCAAAATTCTGAATTACAAAAATTTATCCTGTGGCCAAACGAAGACATTTACTAAAATTTCATATTAAGATTTTCAACTCATAATTATGCGGACAATATCGCTACAGATCCATTTTCCGCCAATTAGTTAACACCCTGTATACATGCTATACTATATACATGCATTCCTTCCCTTTTATCAACATTAAAAATGATTACGATCTTTATATCTTATTTATTACTTCCTTCTTACAAATTATAATCAACAGCTCAAGAAAAACTCAGCCGAAACAAAGCGAATTGAATCTGATAGCGAATAATCAGCAAAATATGTCGGTAAAAGCGACCAGCCTGCAGAGAAAAAGAATCCCACACAGTGATTGGGTTATTTGCCACTCAACCGTTTACCGGTATTTGCTGCTAATTCCCAGTATAGCAGAATGTGATGATTAAGGTAAATTGTACGATGTCGTTGTAATATCTCGCTGTTGTGTCCGTTATACCAATACGCTAGCTATATCGATCTAATTTCCCAACAAAGGTATTTAATGGTAGCGTCAAAAGTATGTCACATTTCATCTATAATGTTTATGCAATTGAATAGCAGCCATTACGTTGTAGAAAAGAATCTATACATATAGCGATGTTTGCACGTACATATGTACGTGTGTAACGCCGATTTGCCCGAAGTATATTACGTAAATTAACTCTGAGGATGTATGTGTGTAAATGCGGTAATGTATATATTGACTGATGAAATTGTTGCAGTGTCTCCGCGTCACTAATGATGTAAAATTTGTTGCAAAAACGGTTGGTTACATATCAGCGATGTAATTTAGTTGTTCTTAAAGATGTACGTAATTCGAAAGTGTTATTCGAACTAATAGGAGTAATTTTGTACACTTTCTATTCCATCTGGGGCTTATTCTTGGTTCTTATTGGTACAAACGCAATTTGTCTTCAAAATGTGTTTATCTCTAGAAAATGCAGAATACATATGTGCGAGGTATAGTCCACGTATTCTAAGCCTTAGGTATCTAGTAAGAAGGTAATCACAAAGAAATGCTATTTGATGTACAGTTTGTGCGTTATAGGATGGCGAACGCTTCAGATGCGCGGTGGAAATACAAGACTTTATTTTATAGTTGTTTTTTATGATGCTAAAATAATTTAAAAAATAAGTCGAGCTACGCCACTGCATGTTGCATTCAAACTTGAATTTTCCCGAACGATGTCCGACAGTACCTTCGGACAGCGCCGGAACTCGCCATCTTACAACGCGAGACCTGTATCTGTCTTTTTGGCAGTTTATAGCCATTGCTCAGTTCAGTGTTGAGCGGCGCATGGTAAATTTTCAAAATGTTCAAAATTGAACATTTTGCAATGATAACATTTCTCACCTTAAAAGGAAAGGCACCGTCCGAAATCAAAGAGCAACTGGACACAATTTATAAAGACTCTGAACCATCGTATGCCACAGTTAAACGTTGGTCAAAATTATTTCGTCGAGACAGACCACTCCTGAAGCCAAGGCAACTGCGAAGGGTGAATCGGCTTCGAAAAAAGCGAAGACTGTTGCATCGTTCGGGGAAGTGCTGGCGGCGGTTTTTTGGGATGGTTATGGAGTTGTGTTAATCGACTATCTTAAAAAAAGAAAAACAATAGCGGAGACATGCCACGCATCATTGTTTGACAAGCCGAAGGTAGACATTTCGGAAAAACGGCCGCATTTGAAGACCATCAAGGCAACGCACTTCACACACTTTAGTGGTCGCCATAGCAAAATTTCACGAATTAGGGCACGAACTGGCAGATCACACACTTGATTCACCAGTTTCCTAGGCTCAAAAATTCGCTAGAATGAGGAGGCCAACACATTGGTAAACGCCTATTTTGCAGAACAAGATGCCAACCACTATTTGGACGGAAATACTTGTTTCAGAATATGTACAGATGGTTCAATAAATTCAACAAGACCAATAGTAAAAAGATAAATTTAGACTACTGTATTTTATAGACTAGCACTACTTATTACTTATCCTTCCAGACAAAATATAATAGCTTGAAACTGCTTTCGTTCTTCGAGCTTTTTGCGGCTACACTAAAAGATTTACATCGTCCAAAATTAACAACAAATTTCCATAATTTGCATCGCCGTACACAGGCTTTCTAACTAGGTCCGTACTGAAAGGAGAAAAGATGCATAAACTTATTATAAAGTTCGTTCACGACGCGAAGCAGTCACAGTTCCCTTTCCTTCATCAAATATTTAAGCAACGACTAGCTGTTTATGTTAGCCTCTTCTTTCCATTACTGACAATATGACGGGACACGGTTTGAGGAACGATTTTCCATGATTAACACGTCGTTACGAAAGCCCAATTGCCGGATGTGGATGAACGGTGTTTGTTTGAGCTCGTATGATGCGTGGATAAATAGATGTAAAATTTAGAATTTCAGAGTGAGTTTGCAAATTGTCGCCAGGTAAATGTATACAGGGAGTTAGTATTCGAAGCCTATTGAAGGCAATTGTAAGATTGAGTTATTCCTCCTTGTGTTAGATGCTCTAACATTAGTGTAATGCAAAAAAAAATACTGAACCATGGTTAGTTCTTCGCCAGGTACTTCCTCTATTAGTGAATTAATTTAACGTACATTACGGATTAAAGAGATACGGGCATCTCTGGGAAAACTGAATTTGACAAAAAAGGTACTTTTTTCTGTGTTCGGTTGGAAACTTTTCAGACTACCCTCATAGGTACTTATTATTTGAATTTGCACTCCCTTGGAGGTAGGGTAATTAGCGGAGTGCTATTCAGCTAACAACTGAGTAAGCTTGTGCCACCACATTTTAGGATCATATTAAATTAATTTACATGGAAATCCGTGTTTATGGTTCCAACTTTATTTTCTGCAAGTTTGCAGTGTATGACGTAGTAAACATGGTCGCAGATAGAGTTGCTGCAACTACAGTACTAGTTTCTCGCTTAGTTAATTCAGCCTCTAGCATGACGTACGCGTCGAGTTACGAAATTCTCACCAGGTATTACGTGTAGGTAACGTATTTACGTATGTATATACCTTTAGTGTATAATGACAATGAAATAAATTATCACCACGATATATGTAACAGGTTACAAACAACATACTAAGAACGAATACAAAAAAAAATAACGACCCCGGCATATGAAGAAAACGAAACCCGAAAAATTCATAACCCCGGGTACGTGAAAAAAACAAAACAAAAATGGAACAAAAAGAGAGCCGAAAAAATCCGCGACCTCGTTACGTGAAAAAAAAACAAAAACGGAACAGAACGAAAACTGAAAAAAATTATGACCCCGCGTACGTGAAAAAAGCGAAAAACAGAACAGAACGAATACCGGAAAAATTCACGACACGTGAAAAAAAAACGAAAATGGAACAAAAAGAGAACCGAAAAAATTCTCGACCTCGGGTATGTGAAAAAAAAGAAAAAACGGAACATAACGAAAATCGAAAAGATTCACGGCCCCCGGGTACGTGGAAAAAAAACAAAAATGGAACAAAAAGAGAATTGAAAAAATCCACAACCCCAGGTATGTGAAAAAAAAAGCAAAAAACGGAACAGAACGAAAATCGAAAAGATTCACGACCCCCGGGTACGTTAAAAAAAAAACAAAAACGGAAAAAAAAGAGAACCGAAAAAATTCACAACTCCAGGTATATGAAAAAAAAGAAAAAACGGAACAGAACGAAAATCGAAAAGATTCACGGCCCCCGGGTACGTGAAAAAAAAACAAAAATGGAACAAAAAGAGAATTGAAAAAATCCACAACCCCAGGTATGTGAAAAAAAAGCCAAAAAAGGGAACAGAACGAAAATCGAAAAGATTCACGACCCCCGGGTACGTTAAAAAAAACAAAAACGGAATAAAAAGAGAACCGAAAAAATTCACAACCCCAGGTATGTGAAAAAAAAGAAAAAACGGAACAGAACGAAAATCGAAAAGATTCACGGCCCCCGGGTACGTGAAAAAAAAAACAAAAATGGAACAAAAAGAGAATTGAAAAAATCCACAACCCCAGGTATGTGAAAAAAAAGCAAAAAACGGAACAGAACGAAAATCGAAAAGATTCACGATCCCCGGGTACGTTAAAAAAACAAAAACGGAATAAAAAGAGAACCGAAAAAATTCACAACCCCAGGTACGTGAAAAAAAAGAAAAAACGGAACAGAACGAAACTCGAAAAGATTCACGACCCCCGGGTACGTGAAAAAAAACAAAAATGGAACAAAAAGAGAATTGAAAAAATCCACAACCCCAGATATGTGAAAAAAAAGCAAAAAACGGAACAGAACGAAAACCGAAAAGATTCGCGACCCCTGGGTACGTTAAAAAAAAACAAAAACGGAATAAAAAGAGAACCGAAAAAATTCACAACCCCAGGTATGTGAAAAAAAAGAAAAAACGGAACAGAACGAAAATCGAAAAGATTCACGGCCCCCGGGTACGTGAAAAAAAAACAAAAATGGAACAAAAGAGAATGAAAAAATCCAAAACCCAGGTATGTGAAAAAAAAGCAGAAAACGGAACAGAACGAAAATCGAAAAGATTCACGATCCCCGGTACGTAAAAAAAACAAAAACGAAAAAAAGAGAACCGAAAAAATTCAACACCCCAGGTATGTGAAAAAAAAGAAAAAACGGAACAGAACGAAAATCGAAAAGATTCACGGCGCCCGGGTACGTGAAAAAAAAAACAAAAATGGAACAAAAGGAGAATCGAAAAAATTCATAACCGAAAAGATTTACGACCCCCCGGTATGTGAAAAAAACAAAAACGGAACAGAATGAAAAGCGAACAGTCACGATCCCGAGTACGTGAAAAAAAAACAAAAACGGAGCAGAACGAAAACCGAAAAAATTAACGGCCTTGGGTACGTGAAAAAAAGACGAAAAACGGAACGGAACAAAGACCAAAAAAAAATCATGACCCTCGAGTACGTGAAAAAAAACGAAAAACAAAACAGAACGAAAACCGAAAAAAAAACAAAAATGGAACAGAACGAATAGACGAGCATGATTAGAGGCAGTGGATATATACAGGGTTAGTATAAATTCCGTAAAAAATTACTTTTTTGTTTGGGGAGTATTTTTTTTTAAATTTGGTATGGATATATATGTAGTTAAAAATAAGGAATTTATCGTAACATTTTCACATCTTCTTCGCTTCTTGTTTGACAAGAAATGTCCCCTACATTTTTTTTTTAAAGTGGCGCACCCAGTATGTTGTTACATTTTCGGAAGTAGACTAAAAGACTACTGTCAGAAATATCATATCTATTTTTATTGATAAAAACGCAATACAAAAAATCAAATGAACTACCTAATAATGTAAAATCAAGGTATCTTTGAAAATAATGACATTTGTTTGAAACTACAATAAATCTTGAAATTGTGCTTCGTTTAAAACTTGGCAATGATGTAATCGATCGACAAAATGTCTCATTGAATTCTATATCACTTGATGTCTTAAAGTTATTCTTTCTTCTAATTGTTCACGATTATTTGGTGGATTTTTATACACTTGACATCTCAGGTGACCTCCAACGAAAAAATCAAGTAACGATAGATCTGGGGAATGGGCTGGCCATTCAATTGCTCCTCTGCGTCCGTTTTAGCGTGCAAGAAATATTTCGTTTAAATAATCACGAATATTACGTGGAAAATGTGGCGGAGTTTAATTTTACTACATCAAATATTTTCGTTTGGATAACTAGGTTTATTTGGATTTGGAAAGAAAGCTGTAAGTGCTGGCACAAACTCGTTCCTCAATAATTTTAAATTTCCCCTGATGAAAGAATTCCTCTGATGAAACATCTTATCGTGTTGTTTTTAACTAAACCAGTCCGCACATTCACTTTTTGACGATGCTGTGTACGGACTTCCTCCATCCAATGAGGCTTTTCAGTTGACCAGTAACGCCAATTTGTGCATGTTAACAGTACCATTAAAACAAAACGTTGCTCCATCAGAAAAGAGTCTTTGATACACCAACTTGAGCTGTTCTCTGATAAATTCTGTCATTAACTCTGGATCATCTTCAGTCAACTCATGAACAATATCCATCTTGAAAGGTTTCAGTTTGAAAGGTTTTAGAATTTTATTCTCAAGTTCTTGCGAGATCTCATGAGCTTGTCCCAATTCCGATGTAGACACTTGCTGTTCTTCGTATTTTTGAATTGTCCGATACACCGTATAAACAGTATTAAACAAAATGCCACCTCCTTCAAAAGAACGTTGATGGTTACCACATCCACGCATCGTCAAGATGTCAGTTTGCTAAAATTCTGTAAGTTTTACTACCATGGCAATCAATCAACAAAACCGAAAGATAGTGACACCAATAGCTTGTCGTAACAATCTGACAAATTACGGTAAAATGTCGGTGTTTCCAAAGAAATCTTGACTTTACGTTATAAGGAAGCTTTTTATCTTCTGTATTGCGTCTTTATCAATAATCCATAAAAATTAAAATAAACACGTTGATATTTCTGAAAGTAGTTTAGTAGTCTGCTTTCGAAAATATATTGTGACGTTTCAAATGAAATATGGAATTAAAAGACAATTGCAAGTCCTCTTTTATTTGCAATATTCTACATACTTGACTACAGCAGTAGTTCAAAAATGTGTGTGTATATGGGTTTGAAATTCTCCTTTAAAATCTTCATTTCTTTTTTCCTGATGTAACCGTTGAAGTAAACGTTATAAAAATACCATTTCACCAGCATCCTTTAAATTATAATCCCTTTTACTTGACAATCCATGGATACATATCGCAATTTTTAAAGCTCGCCTGTAATAACCGTAGTGAATAATAGCAATTTCAAGTTCATTTCTGCGGGAAATTGAATAATGGGGACGCCGGAAGAACCCCGACAAAGGCGCTATAAGCGAACCAATATAGGAGACACGGAATATTACGTCGCTCCATGTGAACGGCTTCATTTCGTTCAAACACCACTGTTCGCCTTCTTTCATATCGCATGCACCAGCAAAGTGGTGCAGCGGAATTCTTCTCATACTCGCCTGCAATACGTACTTGTAATACTGATAAGGCCATGTCACAGAATTCCGAATGGAAGTAGGTATGGAAATATGGATTGGTGTTTAAAATATTCGCTGGTCGAGAGATAAATGAAGAATGGTAAGTGCTTTTTAAATTGTTGTAAAAATAGTAAGTAAATATGCTTGATAAAGATGTTCCTTTTTATATGTTTTTAAGTTGAAGTATGAGGATGGTATGATAAGTACCTGTATTAAGGAAGGCAATGCATTTAGTAAATTTATTTCTCGACATAATCTACTTGTAGCTCTATACACTTAGTCCAGCAATATTCCAACTTCTTTAAGGCATCCAAATAATTGGATTTGTCGAACTCGGCAAAATAGAACTCTGCTTCGGCAATGGCCTCTTCATTTGACGTGACTTTCGTGAAGTTAATAGAACTTTCTAGTAGACCTATATAGCACACTATCGGACATTGTCGAAGTTTCGCGAAAGTTCTAAGTAGACGGGGCGGCTAGTATAAATACGGCACCACTTCGGTGAACCAATTCAGTTCCTAGATAACAATTGAAGAGTAAACATCTGAGAAGAAACGTAAACGGTTTTAATACGCCCGCTACGCGAGGAGCGCCCGCTTTGTTTCAGTGTATCGCTTTGTATTTTCGTAAAGTCATAGGAAAATTGACAGGTTTTTGTAGCAAGTCGACAATTCAAGTGAGAGCGATCAAGCATCGACAAGTGGTGGGGTAGCAAATAAACGGAAATATCGTAAATACGATGATAACTATTTGAATTATGGCTTTACTTCAGTAGAATTTTATTTATTTTATTTTATTTTTTTTATTTTTTATATTTATTTCGAAGTATACAAAGGTATACAAGAAAAGTCAACAAAACCACATAATTTTAATTATTCCAATATTCGTTTAACGAATACGGTTCTAAATTAACTAAATATTCAAACAATCTGCTTTTCAATATTCTTAAATTGTTGTTAGTTTTTGATGAACAGTGGTAGTTTGTTATATAAACGTAGACTAGAATAATACACATTCCTTTCTGTTAATGTTAACCTATGTATTGGGTACTGATAAAAGTCATCTTTTAAACGAGTATTATGTACGTGATTGTATTTAGAATCATTTTTATTCATTTTATTTTGAAACAAAAAAATTATGCAATTGTAAATATATACTCCATAAAAGGTTAGTAAATTATGCTGTTTAAAAACGGTTTTTAGACTGTCTCTACTTGATAAACCGAAAATAACTCTAAGGACTTTCTTCTGAGCTAGAAAAACTCTATATACTTCTGGAGATTGACCCCAGAAAATGATACCATAACTCATGCGTGAGTAAAATACACCATAATAAACCGCGAACAGATCCGGAGTATTAAGTATCTTTTTTAAAGTTTTAAATCCAAAGGTTATCGAATTAAGTTGTTTACTGATGTTATCCGTGTGCACTGACCACTTCAAAAATTCGTCAATATATAGACCTAAGAATTTGGTTGAACTGGTTATAGCAATTTTCCTACCGCCCAGTTCAATACAAGAAGGCCTTGGTATTGCTGCGGAAGTTCGAAAAACCATGCAAGATGTTTTGGTTAGATTCAAAGCTAAGTTGTTGTTAAGAAACCAGTTATCAAGTGCACAAAAATAACTATTACATTCTCTGTTCAATTCAGAATAGTCACTTCCTCGAACCAGTAAATTGGTATCATCTGCATAGTTTACAATGATATGTTCAGATCGTTGCACAACATTACTTATATCATTTGCATACAGATTAAATAATATAGGGCCAAGAACACTTCCCTGTGGTAATCCTTTTTTAAGAGGAAGAATTTGTGATCGTGAAGATTTGCCATTCTTTGTAAGTTCAACCAATTGCATTCTGTTGTTAAGGTACGAATGCATGAGATCACTCGCAACCTCACGAATGCCGTACATATCAAGTTTGGTAAGCAGTATAGAGTGATCCACATTGTCAAATGCTCTGCTTAAGTCCAAAAATATACCACATGCTAATTCGCGGTCTTCGAGTATTGACAGAACCTCATCGGTATACTGAAAAATAGCAGTTTCAACTGATTTTCCTTTTGTGAAGCCGTGCTGGAAATTGTTAAGTAAATTATGTTTTTTAAAGAAACAGAGAAGCCTATCAAAAATTAAATATTTAAAAATTTTAGCAAAACTACTTAGCAAAGAAATAGGTCTGTAGTTACTTAATTCATTAATATCACCTTTCTTATATATAGGTTTAACTACTGCCACCTTAAGTTGCTGTGGGAAAGTTCCAATTGTAAAACAAGAGTTTATTAAATGACATAAAGGGTAAGAAATATGTTCAATACATGATTTTACTATACAAGTCGGGATCCCATCAATACCCGCAGACCGCTTATTTTTCATGTTTTTGACGCACGAAAGAATTTCTAGCTCAGTTACAGGCGCGAGGAATATCGATGTTTTATTGTTAATTATATTGATAGTAGAGAAGTTGTTTGCCTTTTGTAAAGATTCTTGTAGAATGAAATGCATATTGAAATTATTTGCTAGAAACTCAGCATCTTGATGATCAGGCAAAACTACGCCTTTTTCAGATTTTAATTTCGAATTTACAATGTTCCACATTTCTTTTGTTTTATTTTGAGACTGTAGAATTTTGTTACCATAATAATCTCTTTGCCTATTTTGCACGATGTACCTTTTGAAAATAAATATACAGGGGCTTATAATCCGGGTTGTACATAGATAATATTTGGTACAAAATAACATTATTTTTAGATCGTAAGATTTCAGGTGTATTATTCCAGCTATTTCTACGAATCTTAACCTTACGAATAGGGAAACACTCATTAAATATTCGAACAAAGGTTGAAAGAAAGGTGTTAAACTTTGCGTCTACATCAGATAAGGTAAATACCTCCTCCCAATGCCCATCACGCAAAGTATTACAAAATGTAGTAAGTGCTTCATCGGTAAAAAGTCTTGAATATTTAAATGTAGATGCATTACCAATATGATTGATATTACATCTCATTAATAAAGCTAGAAGTAAACAATGAAGAGAGACCGCAGTATGTGCTCTGTTTAAAAGTTCTAGCGACCGAGTGTATGCTCTTAAGTAAGCTAAAGCGACATCTCGAGACCAATCACTCTAACATGGTTGAGAAATCTCGCGAAATCTTTAGTAGCAAGTTGCAAGATTTACAAAAGCAAAAAAGTGTATTTACCAATCAAGCCTCAGTACCAAACAACGCATTGCTAGCACCTTTTAAGGTCGCATAGAGAGTGGTGAAGCGCAAGTACCGACTATTCTTGACATGGTTAATATTATGCTAGGAGAATCGGCGGAAAAATTAATTTCAAAGATACCTTTGTCCAAACAACACTATTAGTCGAAGAATCCATCATACAGCTCTGGATCTCAATGATCAATTAATAGAGAAAATGAAAAAGAAAATGAATTTGGTCTGCACCTTGGTGAGACTACTGACAGTAACGAAGATGGTACACCTTATTTGTTATGTACGCTCCCTGGATGATCATATTATCGTTGAAGGCCTTCTGTTCTGCAAAAGCAACATTGGATTTGCAAACGCACAAGACTTATTTGAGATGCTTGACAAATTTATAACAGAAAATAGTTTGGATTGAGAAAAGTGCATCGGTATGTGTACTGATGGAGCTCGATCAATGTTTGGTCGCTATGGAGGATTGCAGGCGCTTATTTGCAGCGAAGCACCGCATGCTACGTGGATCCATTGCATCATCCATAGGGAAGCACTTGCATCAAAATCGATGAGCTCTCAATTGAATTTCGTATTAGAACGTGTCGTTGGCGTAGTAAACTACATACAAACTAGGCCACTGAAAGTCAGAAATTTCAAAAAGCCATGCATGGACATGGGAGTTGAACACGTACTACCGCAGTTCACGATGGCTTTCACGTGGCAACGTCTATTCCCGTGCATTCGAGCTACGTCAAGAAATTCACATTTTTCTACAAAAGGAAAGTCGTGAAATCTCCAAGTACTTTGCCCGGCCTTTAGGGTTGAGGAGTGGGGAATGCAGGATATTTACTTGGTCATTTAGGACGGATTGGGGATTATGTAAAATTTCTCTTTCGATATAATGTGATTCTAAAATATTTAATTTAAAACCTTTGGTTCCTTGATATAATATTTTTAGGTCATCTAATGAACATGTATGTCCCGTTTCTAGAAGGGGATTAGCAACGTTAGAGTCGACTTTATTTAATCTGTCAGATCTTAAGTGTTCCTCAAATCGAATCTTTAAATTTCTACCCGTTTGACCTATATAGGTTTTTGAGCAATTATTGCAATTTATTTATTAACCCTAGAATAATAGCACCCTCATTAGCAAGACCGAGGTAATTTTCCCATAATTACAATAATTATAATTTTTAGGATTTACATTTATGTAAGGATCCTTTTATTTACTCCTCTGTTTACGACTGGCTATATATAAGTTTGTAATTGTAACATTACTTTAGTGTTATACTCCTGATGATGCCAAAAGGCGAAATATACATCGAGTAAATATATCATTTGTGAAACTATACCAAGTGTTTTTCTACGTTTTCCAAAATACTAAACCTGTAAGTGCGCCGCGGACTGATAACGTTCGGGAATCCCTGAACTGGCATATAAATCACAATAAAATTTAATCCTTGCAACGCATGTTACCTAATAATTTTCCTTTTTGTTATAGCATTTTCATAAAATATCAGCTTCAATCGACTACATGTTTCGCCTGAAATTTTGCAAATTGAAGAGGTGCTTACGCACGAATTGCCTATCGGGACCTAGGCTTTAGCGTAGAACGTTCTACAATAAGCTTTTTAGTGCGAGTTATTGTATTACATTTTAATCACCTTTTAAATATGGAATAAAGGTGCTAAACCCGATACTGACGCGTAGATCGATCCGGCTAGTCCGCCGACAGCGCCGCACGACCGAAATTTTAATAAATACAGGCGATAAGGACGACGTGATTAAAGCTTCGACGTCAAATTAAAGCCCGCGGCTTTGTCTCTGTAATAATTGCTATGAAAATCAATAATACCGCTGTGTAGTCCGCTAAGCATCCATGTATACGTTTTGTAGAATATTAGCGCAGAGCATTTTGAAACAATAACAAATTACGAAGCGAAAATAATCCGCCATCTTCTCGGTTTGGGAACGTATGCTGCTTGCTGATGGTCTCGTTTGATTAATGGTAAGTGATATAATATCAAGACCAACGAAATCTATACGTTATGTAGCGTAATTGTTAGTAACTTGTAGTTAAGCCGAGCACAATCGGTCTTCGCAACAGCGAACTATGGGGATACCCCCTGTGTAAAAGACATATGCGTGGGATGTTGAATGTATTTCTCTAGGCTGGTGTTTTTCCAATATTATATATCTCTCATTTCTTTCTTTCCAGTATGGACTTCTCTATTGTGCATGCTTATCCAAGACGTTCCCTCTTTTTTCAACGGCACTCTCTTACTCTTTTCCTAAACCTGTCTTTTTCTGCGGGGACTCAATCCTATCTTCTTCTTTTTCCCGATGTTCTTGCTTCAGTCATCCACCACTTTGTTCTACTATGTTTGGTCCTCTTCCCTATTCTGCTTCACAGTTACTTTTTTTACTGTGTTCGAACCAGCGTAATTGACCTTCTTCTATTTTATCCTCTATTGATTTTATTCCTACATTCTATCTGAATGTCGTATTTCTAATTTTATCCATTTTAGTTTTGTCCTCCATTCTTCGTGTGGCGGTCAGTTTCCTCCTTTGTCTTTCTGTTAATGTTCATGTCTCCGCACCATGTATACGTATTGGTGTGGCAATCTTCTCGAAAACCTGCACTCGTATGTCTTTAGGTATCTCCTTCTTCCCTAGGAATGAATGTTTAATATTATTATATAACCTGCCTCCTGCTGTTTTTCTTTCTTTTATCTTTTCTTCATTTTTTCCGTCTTCTGATATCATGGAACCTAGGTATTTAAATGTTTGCACTTGCTGTAGTTCTTCAGTACATATTTTTATTTTGTGTTGTTGTTTCTTTCTATAATCATTGTTTTTATCTTCTCTCTACTAATCTTTATGTTTATTCCTTCCAAAGCTTTCCTGTATACTTCCAAGTTTTCATTTAGGGTTGCCTCGGCATAGCGCAATTCTGAAATTTCTATTCTTCTCATTTTCCAGTATCCCACCGCGTACCTTTTCACCTTCTTCCTTACTTCCTTTACTGCTTCATCCAGGACTATCGTAAACAGTAGGGGGCTTAGGATGCATCCCTGTTTTACTCCCAAAGTTGTCTCAAACATATTCGATTTTTCTTGTTTTGTTCTTACGTAGTTTTGTGTCTTCTTGTATTCCTCTTATTAGTGTTGTTGGCGTTCCTCTCTTTTGTAGAATTCTCCATATGTCATCTCGATTTATTCGATCAAAAGCCTTTTCCAAATCTATAAAGCCTAAGTGTACGTTTCGATTTTCCCTAAAGGCTTTTTCTCCTACTTGCCTCATTATGAAGAAGGATTATTTTAATTTGTCTTAATCTCGTATAATCGCAATTTTTCTTTAAAACACTGTCGAACTTTGCTATAACGCGCCCTTTTTTGCGTCGTTTATACCGTATAGCAATGTATTAACTTCGTCCACGGCTTGCATTGATTCTACTAACGACAACTCAGTATTTTGCAATTTTTCTATTGCATCTAGTAATCGTTTATAATTTTCTGTTTCAACAGAAGTATCTAGAAATCCTTTTTGGTTCTCTTTCACAGCTGTAGCTTCGTTAGGGTCGAATTGTAAAATCACAGATTTTACGTTTTGGAAATGTTCGCGTCCAAGTTGGTTATACCACTTTCTAAATTATTTCAATTGTAAACATCTTTTTAAACACATACAGCGCGTCCAACTTGTGCGTGGGTGGATCATAATTCCTTCCATAAGTGATTTAGTGAAAAAGTTTTCAAATAAAAGATATTCAAGCGTACAGGTTGTTCATTTTCCTCAGTGCACGATATGAGTTTGGTTTTTTAAATGGTACATACTTTATATTATCATATTTTTGGATACCTCTCTTCAATTCATGTCAACCTTCATCATTTCCTATTCATCCCATTTTTTGAGATAATTGACATGATTTGAAATCTCTGAGAAGTGCTGCAGTTTCTTCAACGGCCGGTATCTTATACTTCTTATATGTAATATGCTAGTGCGGCGATTCAAATTTTAGAAATTCTAGAAGAGCTTCATGATTAGATTCTGGCAAAATTTACAGGGCGCTCCATAAAAACAAACTGAAATAACAAGGAAGTATCCTACGGCATCGTTTTCACTTTAGGGGTTCTTGCGTGATAAGTTTGTCGTTACTCTATCTTGCAGAGGTGCTTCTTTAATCAGAATCCCAACATGCCAAGGATGCGAACAAGGATCCTTCTGGACAGTTTCAGGAATACTACTGCTGACCGCTTCCTCGGGCAAGTCAATAGCTTTAGCGGTGCAGTAGGAATTAATTTCATTTTACCTCAAGAAATTTTGATGGGTGATAAGTCTAATCGAATGGAGGATTTTGGGCTGTGAACTGTTACGCTTGAACTCCCCCTAGCCAATCTGTTTGCTTCTTCATTGCCAGAGTTTCTATTGTGACCTACCTCAACACGGAAGAATAAATGAAGGAAAGGGAAACGAATATAACGAATATATCAATTTTTCATTAGTTCCCTTTTTACCCATTAATTAGAAAAACCTTTGTTTCATATGATCAATGAAGTTCATAATATCGTGTTAGCAAACCACCGAGTGAAGATTAGAGAGATTTCTAATATGGAAAATATCCAAATTGAAATAAAATATCCTTCATGAAAAATTGAGTATGAGAAAGCTATCGGCGAGGTGGGTGCCGCCTTTGTTGAGGATTGACCAAAAAACGGAATCGCGTGATAACTTCAAGCAATGTTTGGACATGTTTAAGCGCGATTCGAGTGAGTTTCTGCGGCGTTATGCGATTGTAGATGAGACATGGGTACATAATACACGCATGAAGCCACAAGTCAGTCGGAAAAAAAGTCGAAGACGATTCCATCACTCGGAATAATTGTGGCGACGGTTTTTTGGGATTCGCAAGGTATAATCTTAATTGATTATTTGGAGAAGGGGAGAATAATCACGGGACCGTACTATGCTGATTTATTAGACAAATTCGACGCTGAAGGCACCACCTAGTTCACTCATCGGCAATTGTGGCAGCAAAACTAGTACAGTTATACAGGAATTGGTATCACGGCCACCATATTCACCAGATTTCGTCCCCTGTGACTTCCTTCATTTTTCAAACTTGAGAAATGGCTTGGCGGAAAGCGGTTCACGTCAAATGAAATGGTCATTGCCGAAACAGAGGCCCATTTTGCAAAGTTCGACAAAGTCTATTATTTCGATGGGTTAAAAAAGGTAGAACATTGCTGGACTAAGTGTATAGAGGAGCTACAAGGAGATTTACTAAATGTAAAACAATTGCGTTGTTTTTCTTAACCAATTGTCAAATGAAAAGCTTTCTGATTGGTTGACTCAGGGATTGACCAGGGTATCAATATACATCAGCTACTTAAACAATGGTAATTTAATACCAATGTATTTGTCTCCATACCTCTTTGTTCTCCTTAACTAACAAGAATTGCTTACGCACATTACGCACAATTTACTCTAAAGCAACAGACGACATCGATACGATTAAGTTTTAATCTACCAACATGGCACACAATAGGATTACATCGCTATTTACTTAGCGCAAGAAGTAAAACGTTGTTTATTGATCAAGGAATTCATGACTGCCTCCTGTATTAAATTCTATTTATCGTAGAGGCGTTTAACTCCATAAATAACCGAAGGCAATTTATAAGTTTATAACCTATAATTGTGGATTGCAAGCTTAATTCAATATCCAGCAACACCGCCGGTTATCGAACGTATAAAGTGGCTGTATACATCTCAGTTATACAGTAAACTTCATGAAAGCGCCACTATGTTCACAACGTACACACTCGTAAAAATTACCTCATAAGCCGTCCAGTTTAATAAACTCCATCTATGTGCAATAATAAAACAGCAATTCGCTCTCAAGATCAAACAAA
Organism: Dynastes maya; assembly: GCA_029619315.2. NCBI lineage: Eukaryota > Metazoa > Arthropoda > Insecta > Coleoptera > Scarabaeidae > Dynastes > Dynastes maya. The sequence goes on from JAROYE020000006.1 coordinate 5,857,175, forward strand.
TTAAATTTACTTGGAAATAACTTAATACCGTTAAATCCCGCTTCATTGTGTACAATACGCCGGCAGAAAATGAAGGTATGGATGTGTGTTTGTGTGTGTATGAACCGTTAACGCGTCTACCCGATCCACCCAATGCGATTTTACCGAAACCGTGTCAGTGTCGAAGCCCAGAGAACCGAGACCCGAGAGAACCAAGCCCTATTATTTCTGTTTCTCATCGATAGATGTCGCCCCGGGCACGACGGTGCAACGAATAAGCTGCGAGCTTTAGATCTTTTCTTTTTACGAACAGAAATAATAAAGGCACCGGATGTATGGGGGATTAGTTTCGCTTGTATTATGACTTCTTCGAGGTAGAATTTGTGCTTGGTAGTGATCGAGTTAATTTAGGTTGTTCATTCTAAATTGATTTCAGGACGCTTTCTTTTGTATGTTGTAGACAAGGAAAGTAGCCGTTTGCACAAGAAAAGTTTATTGTATACAAGCTGCTCCATTCTTCTAGAATTGTTAAATTGCACCTATTGTTGTGTAAATACGAGAGTTGTTTTTTTAGTTTTGCATATAGACTTTAAAGCGCTTCATTGTTTTTCAAACTATTCCACAAAGATTGATAGACTTTCTATTCTTACAAACAAACTGTTAAAGAAGTTATGCCAGTCATCAGCTGGAATAGTTAAATTTACCATTTTAAAGGTGACGAGTCCATTCTTAATTCTAAGGACCACAAAAAATCGTTAGGATTATACGGAGAATGATCTAATAACTAGGCCAGGCACGGAGAGTTTCGCGCCAGGATAGAAGTGAGGTTACCGCGCCCACGACGCGAAGTATATATGTAGACGAATCGGCACGGGCTACCTCAGCGAATGAAATGATTGATTTATTGCAACAGTTTCTCATCAACCTTTCGCAGCGTTAGTCGCAATTATAGCATGTATCTACGATAAGAACTGGTGGGTGGGCAACATTTGTGACATTTCGTTCGAACAGTGTGATGTACTGATAAATTTTATGCATCCACATGGTCCACATGCATTTCACTGGCCGTCAAGGAAAGACAGTTGTTGGGTTCCTGTGCAGCACTTTCTTGAAAACCTGGAAGCACCCTTAGCAGCAACAGCGCTGGGGCGGCAGTACTGTTTTCCAGATGCGGTTGTTCAAAGCATTAACAAGAAGTTCAGCCCTTTGCTTGTTTTTATTGTTGTGTGGTCAGTTGTTTGGCTTTGGAACCAACAAAAGCAGCCCACTTAAGGCTTGGGAATCTTGGCTAAGCTACCCAACCTGTGGCTTAGGAACCTCGGTGAAAGTATCCTACCCGTGGCTAGACTTGCCTGGTTATGGGGCGCGGTCCCTTGGCGATGGGGATACCATTTCTAAAATGGTAGTGACAAAAAGTCACCATGGACCAATGCAAGCTATAAAAGTATTAAAAAGAACTACGACCAGATAAAGAAAGTATCTACTGAGATTTCAGCATTGTCGAAACTGCATTTTCCCCCAACTTTGAGTGCATGTGGCAAGAAGGGATTGTAATATAGTTCCTTAAAATTTTCAGCACTCATACTCTACTCAATTTTAAACAGCTTCACCGAAGACCCCAACACAGAAACCAAGTACGTTGTAGAGAAACACAAGCTCTTTTAAAGGGTTGTTGAGTCAAGAAGCTCTTAGGTTTTCCAGTTGAGATATGGACGCTCAAAGATATGCTAAATTTGCATCAAAACGACGCAAAAAACGGTCGAGTTATAGCAAAATTCGACAGTGTTTTAAAAAACATTAACTAACTGTAAGGATTATTTTAATTAAGCCTGTGTTACTTCCGTAGATATTGAACGGTCTTTCTCACACAGCGAACAACCTTCATCGAGACAAATATGGAAACAAACCTGATGGTGGAAGTTTTTCAACAATCCTATCCACACTGTTAAAAAGTTACGTTTATTTATTATATTATTATTTATTGTTACGGTATTAAGTATAACAGATTCTTGAAGAAACTACTTTGTTTACTTTTTTTTTTTTATGATTTTAAAATATCACTTCTATCGGTTGTGAGTCACACATGCACTATTTATAATCCGCGGCCCATGCGACTGATCCGATTCTGTTGCGAAGACCGATTGTGCCTGGCTTACTAATAACCGGATATTTTGCTGCTCTAAAAATCGATTCGTTGCTGTGGGTTGGTTTCGCGCAGCACGGCAATCACTTCTGGAAAACAAACTTCTAGGAAACAATCGTCATTAACCGTTCTTCTAAACGACTTGTAGCAACATGACCCGAAATTAAGACAAAAGTTGCAACAATTTTCTTCGACACACTTAGGAAACGGATAATTTTTGTTGGCTTCTCCTTATCTTGAAACACACACACAGCAGATTGACGCTTGGTTGAGGGTTCATAGGAATGAATCCATGATTCGTTACCATTCACGATATTATAAGCTTACGCTTTTGAACCAGCTCAAAGTTTTTGACATCCATTAAAATGAGCCGTCTTCTGTTCTTCAGTTAGAAGATATGGCACCCAACAAGAAACTAACTTTGTCAACGTCAATTCAGAATTTTGCAGAATTTTTTGGATGGTGGTTTTTGAAATGCCTAAGGATGTGACAGTCTCGTGATGTGTCACATGTCGATCTTGTTTGATCATATGGCGCATAGCAGTGATGTTGTTTTGGGTAACTGCTGTTTCTGGTGGTCCTGTCCTGGAATCGCAGGATGAATCAGAAATTGTCAACTGATGTGGTGTTTCATTATCAAAAACCCAAACCAATTCAACCAGACATTGCTGTTGAGATAATCTCCTCCGAAGATCTTCTCAGCGCAATTCCATTTTTCGAGTGATTTGTCAAAACTTCCTATGGGTAAATCACTTGCCATTCCCAGCACCCTTTACGCAGCTATATTCAAAAGTAAAAAAGCAACTAAGAGGACTAGTTAATTATAGAAATACGAATCTGGATTATCAAGGATATCTGTAGAAAGAACAATCCTTTTTCAGAATTAAAACGGCAGAACCTCTTAGTAGCGTAACCAGCTTTGAAGCGGATGGAATGTAAAATTTCACTTCGAATTCGATATTGCACTGCCTTCGAATCGTCAACGAACCGATGCTTTTAATTATTCCAATTAGACAATCGGGTTAGAAAGTTCGCGCTTTTATTTTGTCGTCTTCCACCGCTACATCCCCCTTGCGTGCCTCCTCACCATGCCTTCCTAAAATATTCGAATTCAAAGTACGCGAAATCAATACGCTCCCATCATTCTTCATTATTCGTCCTTTTTAGAGTATTCTCGGGGCGATTTTCGCAGGAGCAACGCGTTCCCAAGTCTCGCAATCAACTTTCCCTCGCCTACGATTTCGAGCGCATTTCGACGAGATTTATTCTCGAAGTTGTTAATGAGAGGGTGCTGGTGTCGCGCTCGAATTTCGTCCATCGGTTTTCGGCGTTTCTAGTGAGAGAACGGTTAGGGTATGGAGGTTGGTGATCAAATGCGTATGGTGGAGGAGGGCTCGGGATTAATGGCTGCCGGAGTGGAGAAAATGTTCTGGCGAGGTGGTTATTTCTGTTTAGAGTCGACAAATTGCCATTTGCACCGGGGAGTGAAGTATACGAAAGGAAATGAGTATTTAATTATTTGTAGAGAAGGACGATGAATGTTTTTTTTCTTTTCTCAGCGGGATTAAATATTACCGGGAGAGAGAAGTATTCCGATGAGAAGGGTTAGTTAGTTGGAAAATCTTCAAAGGGATTTTTTTCGTCAAATCCTAACAGTAGGATTTTCTGAATGTAAAGTAGGCCATTTTCAAGCTTTTCCTTGAATGCCGTTTTGCAAAGGCCAATTCGTTAAAAGCATCTATTGTATACATTTTTGGGTATTCTTGAATTTCGTTTTCATGTACAGGATGTATTTGTAATACACACACAAAAATAGAATGAATTTAAATGTTGGACAGGGTTAGCAGCAAATGGAGTCTTCCATAACACAGACCTGCGAAACCTAAGGTTTGGCAGTTACAGAAATGACAGGGGGTGAATCTCGTAGATCTTTTAATGCTGAAAACGAATCTGACTGCAGAAATTGCCTGTCGTGTCAGATTTTGGAGTAACTCTAGGTTAAATGGTCAGAAAATTAATTTATCGTGGGGGAATAGATGTTTTGGTATTTTTTGAGAACTGCGTTGTATTGTAGGAGTCTTCAGCTTTAAAATCCATTTCCGATTGCCGCTGTCCTATTTTTTTTGGCTGAGATATGCAAATTTGAATTTATAATACTGGTTATACTTATTAGGAACCTAATGAAACATTGCGACCAACCGTGACGATTCACAGGCTTGCAAAAATGAGTTTTTGTCAAACTTTCTTTCTTGGTACCATTGGAATCTTTAGCCAGGCATGACAGGATTTCGAGATTTCCTAACCTTAAGGTGCCAAAAATACGGTTTTATTAGAACAACGAATTTTCTCGCTCATTTTTGCTGATGCTATTATTTAGCACCAGTCTTCAGTCGACTGCTATCCTTTTTCTTATATTGAACACTCGATACAGAAAAACGTGTATCATCTCACGGCCTTTTAAGCCACCTTCCAAGGAACAAATTCGACGTTATTTATCAAAAAAAACTCCCAAATTAGTACTTAAAATACTTGCTACAACTGCAAGTAGTGAAATTGTGTAACACATGATTGATTATCGAATTTGGAAATATCGTCCACAGAAAACAAATTATTAAATGAAATATCTAAGGAAGATGCATAAAAAAAATTATGGATGTTTTTACCAAAATCAAAGCTAGATGAATTGTTATAAGCTGTAGATGAACTTTTTGCTAGCAAAGTTTATAATTGCCCACTTATGGTAAGTTGCGACTTCACGCAATTCAGGAAAAAAACTTTTATATGCCAATTTCAAAGGATGAAGGAAGTGACCTACAGGTAAATACATCCATCATTTTTCTTATATCCTTCTTCGATGGAGTCAGAGATTCTTCGCAAACACTTTTTCTATACAGGAAAATTCAATATGAGGAAAAGTTTATACGACCTACGGAGATGATAATATCTCAACTTTGATATTTTCCAATCGCACCAATCCGGGCCCATATAACTGCATATATAGCCGAGATTGAAGCGCGATCGCAAATCAGGCGGATCTGTTCTCCTACAAAAGGTACAGAATTCGTCCTGGTATAGAGGGCGCTCGGATGCCATCGAATCATCTCAATCTGTTTCGCTTAGTTTATCTATCATCCACTCTCCAACCAGGACGTTCCGGCAAGATCTCTCTACAGGGAGAACCATTGAACTTTAGACAACTGTTACATCTCGAAAACGAAGCATTTTAGAATAACAATTGTTAGATGGAAGTTGTTTGATGTCTAGAAAGAAATTACGATGGTATAAAGCATGGTTTCAGGTTCATTTAGTGTCGAATATGTTTATTGGAGCAGAAATCAATCCTTTTTTCATAAGGGGGATGACTGCAGGATTATAAACTATAAAATAATTATTTTTTTTACTGTTTTGCCACTTATTTCCACAAGCAATTTTAGAGATCGCCTAACAAAGTTTCTACACTTCACTTTTATGGATTCTATTATTCTGACATTTCCAAATGGCACCTTACTCTCATCTTTACCACGATACTCAATTAACAATGGATGAATGGAAATTTCAAGTGAAGGCTTCCGCTGGATGATTTTTTACGATTTTAGTAAAGGCATAGCACAACAAGAATGCCTCGAATCTGTTCGTTCAACTTTTTTCAACTGGTTTGCAGAATTTCGTCGCTGTCGTGCTTCCGTCAGTGATGAATTTGGTGAAGGTCGACCAGAAGCGGTTGTTCACAACACCGATGCTATGCGCAGCATGATTGAATATGGCAGTGTAACCGTTCAAAAAATTTACAACTTGAGAGAGCCACTGTAGTTCGTTGAAGAGGATTACAGGTGGCACTACGAAGGTCTTTTAGTAGAAATCAGTCATAATCCCAAGCAAAAGAAATGGAGAACATGCTGGTTCATAGTTCAGAAACTAAATAAGAAAGTTCCAGCTTAAGATCCGTTATACTAACTTACTCAAAACTTAAAAAATGTGACATGACACCTCTATCCACTTATGTGTTCCCAGATGAATCAAATCCAACAAAACGAAGCGCTTCCAAGAAAATGATTGCTTGTTTCTTTCGTTGTACATGTCACTAGCATTGCTTTGGAGGATCTAAGAACAGTCAATGCTGAATGATATGCAACAACTTGTTTGCCAGATGTCATCGATGAAATGAGGAAAAACAATGGACAACATCGCGTCATTCTTTATTATGACAATGCGAGCTGTCACGCAGCACGTCAAACAAGTGATTGTATCAAGGAGAAAAAAGAAGAAACACCTTCAGAGTGGAAAACATGTTTCGAGAATTGGTTGGAACGCATGCAAAATTGTATAGACTTTAATGATGAATATTTTGAAAAACAATAAAACGATTTACACCAAAAAAATTTTTGTTTGATGGTTTTTGTAAAAATTTGAAAGATATCCCTTGTAGACCGATCATGGTCATATTTGATTTAGCAAATGATAAAGGTTGGTATTCATTAAAATGTGTTTGTTTTTCTAAATGTCCATGCTCTTATAACAATTTATTTATACATTGCTATTTACGTCCTTAATAAACTTTATACAGGGTCATTCAGGACGATGCCCTGTTGAAATTGTCTGTGGAAATAGTAAAAATACCTTTGTGAAATTTTGGTGTGCGATATTAAGGATAATGATGCATTTTCTAAAAATATCTTCAATTTTATCGCACTCTCGATTAAACCGGAAACAGATATCACCACTCGTATAAAAAAAAATTTCTAAGGCAAGTTCAACGGTACACTATGATGATAGATCTAGCACATATGTATTACCTTTCTCTAAAAAATTTAACGAACGTAGATCAATATTTTGTATTCGGTATTACCCACGTAAAAAAGTTTTGAGATTTTTTTTATTGGTAAAATAAAAGTCCAGCGTCTTAACTTCCTCATCTATCAATCATCAAACATTTACTTTAATTGTTCATTTGCCATTAGCTTAAAAAAAAAATAAACCCAACCTTGTCAAGTTTGTTTGCTGGTAATAAATAGTCGATTTCATGATTTTTAAAAATAATTCGGAAACTAGTGAATTTGGGTATTGGAAGCGAAACATGTCTTACCTGGATTTTTTCGAGTAGAATATGTAAACATTCTCCAAAAATACCGTTCAAAAAATTGAAATTCTTTTAGTTGAATATATTAGTGCTTGGAACCTGTATAACATTTTTGATATGTATTTATATCAATAAGGAGATATCTATGTTGCCAATAAAAATATTAAATCCCGAATGGAAAATATTCGATATTTAAGTTAAACTATGCGTTTGTCAAGTTTTTCAGAAAAAAATAATATTTTTTATAAGGTACCACATCCTAAATCTATATGGTATACCGCTTGACTTCACTTTGAAATATCTATCCAGAAGATCCATAATATGCAGGGTGTTCTATTTGAAATAAGAAAGTTTGCATGCGTCTCTGGTTTAATCAAGAGTGCCATGAACTTGAATATATTTTTAGAAAATACATTACTATCCATAAAATCGCTCACTGACATTTGAAAATGATATTTTCATTATTTCCAGAGATACTTTTAATAGGACATCGTTACTTGTTCCAAAAAATCAGTTATATCATCATAGTTACATCACAATTTTATTTCTTTCTTAACACCAAGCGTTAAGTTAAAGCGGTAGACCCTGTATATGGTTACCGCTGCAGATGCCCTCAACCTCCTCATCCATAATTCGTACTCATGCGCTCCACGAACATGATCCAGACTCTGAATCTAGGAACGATTTCTTCACTTCGTCTTAGATGCGATTTCTCGAAGCGATATCAAATTTTGATGTATTTGCGTCAAGTCAGACGTGCACCGACTTCAGGCTGCAAATGTATGAAGGTTCGGGCCGTCTAGGACAGGGGTTAAAAAGACGAAGTGTGCTCGTCGAGCGGAATGAATGCAAATGGCCCTGAATGTATATGGAAACTCCTAGTTTTGATTGCCGCTCAATAAAACTTTACGCCCGTAAGTACTCGATTTTAAGGTAAAAGTAAGATATTACCGTTGTTACATGCATGTACAAATTATCCTAATGGTATTACCGCCATTTCAAATGCATTTAAGTAATCAGACGTTGAGTGTACTTGCAAACATTGCAGGAGGAAGCCAGGTAAATCGTTTAGGAGGGCTCTGTGTGCCAGTTAAGTATATAGGAAAGTTGATGATAGGGGCTGAGGTTATGAATAGCTTCTGAATTGTTTTATTTTGTACTTACTACATAACTTATGTTTCAGCAATCGTATCATATATATTCCATTCATCAATTTAACAATTTAATAACATGGCGTTACTTCCAAAATGCTTCAATTACTTTAATAGCAACTAAAGCATTTCTTCTGTCACATCAATCCTTGTACTCTATTGGGTGTCGGAGCGGAATTAGCTTGCCTTTATCCATGCTTTCCCTCCTTTCACGTCTTCTGGTAATCTTGTCATTTCTGCAATATTCTTTCCTTTTTTTCCTCCTATTTCAGCAACTATTTTCACCTATGTGCGTTTTGATCTGCCTCTTTTCCGTTTTCCTACTACCTTTGTCTTCATAATCTTGTTTGGAAATCTATTTTCGTGTAACCTTTGTATGTGACCCAACCATTCTAATTGTCTGTTTTCAATTTTTTGTGTTATTGGTTTCATTTTTAAGTTTTCTTTGATTACTTCGTTGCTTATGTGGCAGTCTTGTTTTTTTTTCTATTTTTTTTCCACGTTTCGTTTCCACATGGTATTGTTGGTGCTATTATGTCTAGTTTTACCTTTTTATCAATTTATTTATTTACCGAATATAATCTTGTTTAGTTGGTAATATATATTCTTTGCTTTTGCCAATATGTGTATTTACCTCCAGATTTCATTTCCCTTTTTCTTTTGGCCCATATATTCAGTATTTTTTTGCATTTTGTTCCTGTTATCTGCTACTAGAATTAAGTCATCCGGGTAAAATAAGCTTTTCTACGATTATACTTTCTTCTTTTTTCCTCTAAGGGCTTTTATTGTACACCAGAATTTCCTGTTGTTATCTTTATATTTTCCGTTTAGTTCATTTCCAAATTTTTCCCATGATTTTTGAAACACTTCAAAAGTTGTGCATCAGAAAAGATATCGGCGTCTCTAGTTTGGCTAAGCATTTCCGGGAGGTATTCAAGAAAACGTGGAGATACGTCTAAGAACGCGCTTATCAAGATAGTAGTTGAGCCACAGGACTGTCTACCATTGAGAACTAAAGTCGTAGGGATTGGAGACGTACTCGATCTGGTGCCACAAGATTCAGACCCTTTGACGAACGATACACCAAATTGAATCCCCTATATTTCTGATCACCGTTCAACAACCCCAGCAGTGAGGAGAAGTTGCCTACAAGATGACAAAGGAGCTGAAACATTTCGGTCTAGTTTCGGCAAGATTATCGTCGTCGTACCAGCTTGATTAACGACGAACGTTCGGGACGGCCAAAAACGGCAACTACTACAGATAACATTGGAAAAATTTCATCAAATGGAGAACCAAGCTATCAGAGGCTGTGGGCATCTCGATAGGACGTGTTTGTCATATATTGGCTGAAGATTTGGGCATGAACAAGCCAAGTGCCGTGCTTGCTCAGTCAGGACTAAAAACGCATTCCAATGAACATTTTCAAAGCCTTGTTGAAGCAGTTTAAGCGAAATAAGTTTTGGCGTCAATTAATAACTGCAGATGAAACCTGGATACACCAGTACATTCCTGAAGCCAAGGCACAGTCGAAACAATTGATTGCGAAGGGTGAATCGGCTCCGAAAAAGGCGAAGACCGTTCCATCGGTCGCGAAAGTAATGGTGACTGTTTTCTGGGATAATCGACTGTCTTAGAAAAGGAAAAACAGTAATGGCCGCATTTAAAGAAAAAGAAAGCTCTGTTCTTTCTACCAAGACAAGGCACCGTCTCATACTTCATTGGTTGCCATAGCAAAATTTCATCAGATCTGGCCCCCAGCGACTGTTTTCTGTTTCCCATTTTCAAATCGAAATCCTACTCTTAATACCATATTGTAAACTATTCAGTTTCCTTTGCTTTGGTTGGCGGTGCAGAGTTATTTTAGAATTTAGGAATTATTTGTCTAAAATCCTAGAAAACTTTTAAAACTCGTTACAATACAGGTAGTTTTATTTTCTATTCAACAATAGTAGATGCCTCTGCTCTGCGCCAGCAATAAAGATATTAAAAAAAATTAAAATCATCAAATTTCATAAGCTCAACTATCTCCCTGCGCGAACACCGCCAGAATCCATCAACAAACCATTTTCAATCTAACGTCTTCTTCCGAGACTCCCTGAAAACGCAACGGGAATTACATTTACATTATGATTTCGTTTTCGCTACACCAACAAATAGATACACCTCCGGTCAGCGAGAAAGATGTCAGCCGAAGCGACACCGAATTTCCTACGACGTTTCCACGAAAAGGTCGGCAAGCGTTGACGCGAGATCAACGGCAGGAGGATTTGACACGTTCTTCGGTCTGAGTAGGGTTGACCGGACCATTTTAACGCCAGCCCGGGCCAAATTAACGAGCCGTATGGCCCGACAGGTCAGGATAAGTAGCCGGTGAAATAGGTACTTGATATCGTTTAAGAATGGAGGATGACTTCGAAGAGAAACAATATGTGATGTTGGATTGAATAGGCTTTCGTTAATGAACTTTTATTTTGCTTACTTGCAAGGTTTAAAGATTTAGATATCTAGGCAACTACTTTGTTATTGCTTTATGAAAATCGTTCCAGTGGGTGTTGAAAGTTCTGCCCTAAGGTTTTAGGTAATCCCAATTATAGAGTAATTAACAACTTCTAGCAGCCACGGGTGGACAGGGATGCTAAGATAGGCGATGCCCATTCAGCCAAAATGAAATAAAATATTCTTAAGGACATTAGTATAGTGTAAAACAAAATGTATTCAGTTTTATCCAAATTTAGAGATAGTTCATTTGCGCAGCATCAGCTGTATGTGCGATTTAACATATTATTTGCAACATTCTAAACTTTCTGCTCATTATTAGTACCTAGTAGTTGTATCGTCCGCATAACACACTACATGGTCACAGTTACCCGAAAATGAAACTCTGAAATTCAAATTTTTAGGCGCATGCGTTGGGCGTTTGTTAGTCATGTTCACAATAAAAACATAACCAAATTGTTATCAGTGGCTTTTATTTAGGTGCTTTAAAGGAATTGCGCAGACAAATTTTAAAAATTGCAAATGTATATTGACACAAGTGAGGATTTTAAAGATAGAAATTATAATTATATAATTTCGCCGGTCTCGCATCCTTCTCCGACCGACGGACGACCATCCCGCTAATTGAGAAGGCCGCTAGCCGACAACAAGTTATTGTTCAGCTATAATAATAATAATAATAATAATAATAATAATAATAATAATAGCAATGTATTTCTTCAAACAAATGTTAGAGGAAACAGTCAAATGTGTACACAAAGAGAGACAATACTCAACTAACAAGCAGATCACAAACTGTTGGCTAGGAAATGAACACAAAAGTAACATTGCAACGCAAGAAATGCAAAGAGAAATCGTAATAAAAGCAGAGAATGGAAAGCTGCATGGTTCTAATAATTTAAGTATTCTCGTATTGAGTACAGCTCTATATCGCAAAGGTGCCTTATTAACTGCTTCTTAAATAAACCAGTATTTGTTATAGTTTTTATACTATTCGGTAACTTATTAAAGAAAGTCATACCAGCATACTGTACAGACTTCTCACTAGCAGTCAGTCTGTGTTGAGGTAGCCTGTAATTATTTTTATTCCTTGTTAAATATTCATGCTCAAAAAAGCATTCACTAACACTACATTTATGTTTGCAAACAAATATTATGCATTTCAAAATATAAAGTGCGTATATTGTTAAAATGTTACCTAATTTGAAAAGTCCTCTACAAGTTTCTAGATAGTTCTTACCAAAGATAAATCTTATTGTTCTTTTTTGTAGAACAAAAATTCTGTTGATATCAGTCGATTGACCCCAAAATATAATGCCGAATTTGGCTTTGGAATAAAAATTCCCGTAATATACAGTCATTAAAGCACCAATGTCTAACACGTGCGACAGAGTTTTGATCAGAAAACAAGTTTTGCCTAATGATTTACAGAGTTCGTCTATATGTAAGTTCCATCTAAGGTGTTGATCTATAAAAATCCCCAAGAACTTACCGGAGTCGCTTATTCTGCAAGTATTATTGCCTAGGAGAATTTCATCTGGTATTGATGTAATAGTATTACTTCTAAAGATTATGCACGAAGTTTTTTCTTTGTTTAATACTAAATTATTTAATATAAACCATTTTTCCACAATTTCAAAATGTGTGTTGCAACTTTTCAACAGATCCTCATATGTGTCCGCTCTAATTAATAGATTTGTATCGTCTGCATAACTAGTTTATGTGCAATCGGTACCACAAGTTGACAAGAACATATCATTTAAAAAAATTATAAACAGCAGAGGACCAAGTACGCTACCCTGTGGCACTCCCATACTGATTGTTTTTTGTCTAGACTGCGCTGTTGCACCACCCCTGTTTACTTTGACCATTTGATATCTGTTAGAAAGGTATGATAAAAACCAAGAATTAGTCACTCCGCGTACTCCGTAGCATTCAAGTTTCTTTAGTAACAAAGAATGATCAATGCAGTCAAAAGCTTTTGACAGGTCAAGGAAGATCCCACAAGCCAGGCCACGCCGCTCCCAGATCTGTAGGATATTTTTAATATAATCAGAAAGCGCAGTTTGTATGGATTTACCTGATACATAACCATGTTGAGAAGACGCAAATAAGTTATATTTAGAAAAGAATCCAAACACGCGATTAGCCACTACTGACTCAAATACTTTATTTAGCGATGTTAGTACGCTTATCGGCCTGTAATTTGCGCAATCGTTTTTGTTTCCTTTTTTGTATATAGGAGTTACTAAGGCAATTTTTAATTTGTCAGGATAAATTCCAGTTATAAAGGATGTATTGATTATATGAGAAAGTGGAGAAACTATTACATTAACACACCTTTTCAATATAGCTACAGGAATCTCATCTACACCAGATGATTTCTTATTTTCAAAACTTATAATTAGATTTTTAAGTTCATTTGCGTCAACAGGAGCAAAAAAGAAGGAATCAGAGTTAGATTTGAAACTACTAAATGACTTATCTTTTGGTTGTTTTGTTAAATTTATTAGATTTGCAGCCATTGTAATAAAATGATCATTAAAACAATTTGCTAAATTTATTAAAGAATCTCCCTTAGGAAGTATCGGGTCTTTTACTTCGCCACGTATCTCTCTAACAATCTTCCACATTTCTCTGCTTTTATTACCCGAATTAACTAATCTACGATTATAGTAAGCTCTACTATGCGTTTGAAGCAAAAAGTTATAATGGTTTTGATAATATTTAAACAACTCTTTATACCTGATGTCAAAAGTAGATAGCATCTGAGTCAATATAACATTATTCTTAGCATCTAAAATCGTTTCATTGTTATACCACGATTTATTTCTCTTTTCTGTAATTTTGATTTTATATACAGGAAAGTGTTTTTCAAAATACCATAAAAGGGTGTCTGAAAATGCATTAAACATTTCATTTACATTAATATATAATAATAATATCTATTGTGTCTCTAATATATAAGGTCATTAATACTAAACCACAAAGATTGAAAGTGCCAGAAAGTTTGGCAACTGTACAATCTTTGACATTGTCGTCACAAATCAACGATGTCGTTAAAAAATGGCAAGAATAGAATTGGCCAAGGAAGGCTCCCTGTATTAATTCAATGTTGCTGTTGATGTTCGGATCCATTCTTGGCCCGTTCTATTTTACCATTTATTGACGACATGATGGCGCTTTCAATCCTTGTAATGAGACAATAAATATTATTACTATATATTAATAATTGCTGAGCGATAGCTTTTTGTCGGCTAGCGGCGTCCTCGATTAGCGGGAAGGTCGTCCGTCGGTCGGCGAAGGATGGTAGACCGACAAAATTATATTTTATTTCTATCTTTAAAATCCTCACAATCTTCACTTGTGTTAATATTCATTTGCGATTTTTAAAATTTATTATATATTAATAATAGCTGAGCGATAGCTTTTTGTCGGCTAGCGGCGTCCTCGATTAGCGGGATGGTCGTCCGTCGGTCGGAGAAGGATGCTAGACCGACGAAATTATATTATTATATCTCTCTCTTTAAAATCCTCACAATCCTCACTTGTATTTATATTCATTTGCAATTTTTAAAATTTGTTTGCACAGCTTCTTTAAAACACCGTCCAAATCATCTATAATTTGCTATCACCGCATATGAAAAGAAATTTGTACAAAATAATATTTAAAAGCTCTCTAGATTACCCTTGGATTTCTTGCATTTCCACTCTGTCACACTTCTAAAACAGCTTTCCACTCAATCTTGATTTAGTATCTTAGTGTAGAATAGATTTACCTAGATAAAAAATAAGCCCCTGCTGTAATAAAAACAATCTGACGAAATACTGAAACAAGCACTTAACAAAAACCACTGACAACAATTTGGCTATCTGTATTAAATCAACGTTACTTGGTAAAAGAGAAGCTCTGATTTAGTGTTTCGTGATAAAATTTACTATTTGAATCTTAACGAATTGTATCCTATTAGAAATGCTCCAAGCAGCGACGTTTCCTTGAAATCCCAAAGTATTAAGCTTATATAATACCAAATCGTGTTGGACATATTAGAACGCTTCAGTTGCGTCGCAAAGAATTCTCTACTTAGGTAGCTAATGAGCTCAGTTCGGAAGTGTTTCACTTTTATTTCAATTATTGGTTTCAGATTTTGACCCACTTGCTGTAAGATTAACATAATTCACAAACCATGATATATATTTTCGATCTACATTTTTGCTCCATATATGACAAAATATAAAAAATGAATATTACATTTAATGATTAATTACGCCTAAACGGAACAACTTTTTACACAAACATTTTTCTTATATGCCCCTACGCACGCGATCATTTGTAAAAGCTGACAGATCACGTTAACTGTTTTTTTTTTTTTTGTAATAGCGCCTACGGAATATTTCCGGGGCGAACAAAGGAAAGTTATCCCAATGACAGAAAAATATTCTTCCTCCCCATACAGAAACTGAAACGACGCCATCAGCGCGCCGTTTCCCCACAAGAAATACCGTAATAAATCTTGGATAACAACAAGAGTAAAAATAAAAATTACTTCATCACCTTACTGTTATGTTCGTCTTCCTGCTCTACGCTAAAGTTCCGAGTCGAAATGGGCGCGCAAGTTATTTTGGACAGAAAGGGAGGGCGTTGCGGTCCTCCGCTTCATCTGTAAATTCCATTAAGGAAGGGTACAACCCCCTATATATATATGATATTACAGGTTCGTAGCAGTGGTGGATGGTGCTCCGGTGCTACACACAGCCGTGCTGCTTACATATTTTACAACGCGGCCTCCCGAACGACCATCTGACTAATGTCCGTCTATACATCGACGCTCGTAAAAATGTTTATTGCGATAAGCGGAACCGGCGACCCGTTAAGAAGACCGTGTCGTACATAATACAAGCGGATCTTCTCGTTCGCCGGTAAAGGCGTCTATCTACGTTTTGCGGTAATGGAAGAGGTCGCACAGCGCGGCTGCGGCTTTGAGCCGGATTATACATCTACCAAATCCTAATATACAGGATGATTTGTTGAATTGGGTTAATATTTACAAGTTCATTATTAATATTCAATTCTAAACTTACGCCACCGCTCATAAGTATTTAGACACCCTTGAATTTTAGATTTTTGTACCGTTACTTTGATAAATGTGTTAGTATGCATAATAACCGGGTATTATACAAAATAACCATTAAAGGTGGTTAATGTAATACAACCCAAACCCTCTTGGCTGAAGTGATAAATTACAATATCTAGGAAGTACGGAATTTTCATCAGTGCTTGTGAAATACAAACACAATGTTTTATTCAATGAAAAAATGTTTTATCCTTACCATTTGTAAACAAACAACCTTCTACTTGTTAGAACATGGCAAACTACCATAGCATTTCGAATTACAGAGTACATTTTTCTGAAAGACATTTTCTCTTGCAGTTACATCTCTTGAAACCTTGATCACCTGTGCTTGAAGATCTCCTGGCACACTCACGAAGAGTCACAATTACATCTGGAACTTCCTCTTGTGAAATGAAATTCTCTTTACAAATGGCAAACTGGTTCCTAGAATACTTTTCAGCCAATCGTACTTCCTTAGTGCCAATCTTATACACCTTGCCATCAGCATCCATCTGCAGAATAACCTCAAGCATGTTTCTGGAGTCACTTTTACTCTTGTCGACATCAGGAACCCGTATTTTTACAGTATCTTCTTTTTAATAATGTTGATTTTGTCTGAAATCATATTTTCCCCCGATATGTCCTCTAAGCACTAACTCCGTCCCCTGTGTGTCCATCTTCCTTTTCGCCATTCTCTATTACTTCCTCATCTTCTTCGGCACTATTCTCTGTTTGTCCATCTACATCTCGTATTAATGCACCTGAAGAAGGGTCGATTAAGGTTTCCAGATCTTCCTCAGATTCCAGGTTTTTGATGACATCAGTAGAAAGTGATGATGTTGTAAGACCGACGCTTGGTGGAACCCCAAATATGGCCTCTTCATGAATTGAACAAATCTCAGATCCTCAGACCAGTGTCGATATTGGTTTGTCTCCGTCCGAGTCGGCACCATGTTTTCAATGTCCTGATTTGCGCGCTCCAGAGAGCCTTGCGACTGGCTATGTCTCGGCTTTCCATAAACTATCTTCAATTCTCTCCTCATTTCACATACTTCTTGAATGATGTGATTGCAGAATTCACGGTCATTATCACTTTGCAGTATGCTAGGAGCGCCCAAAATTGTGAAAATATCAAGCAGATTACGTGCAACTTCCTCTGCTCTTTTACTTTTCAAAGGCCGCAACTGAACAATTTTCATAACATGATCCTGGTAAACGAAGATGAATTTGTGGTCATAGTCAGGCTGACTCTGCATGTGAATTAAATCGATCTGACATCTTGAGTTTATCTTCTTAAAAATCATGGGACGCATTACAGACCTTTTTTGGCACTTTCGATTTCTTTTCACAGGTTTCACATAATGTCAAGTACATTTTTACCTGTACTTGAGTGATGTTTTTGTATTTGTTCCGCAGCTGCTTCAAAATTCTTGTTCTTCATCCATGTCTAATCGCCAAGTGTGTCTCATGAATTATGTTGAAGATTTGCTCTGTATGCACATAATAATGGACTGATGATGACTCGTCACTCACCGAGTATATTAATTTTTCACTACCACCCAACTTCATAAAGTCGTACCGCTTCAATCGTTGATAATTCTTAGGTTTTTTCCCACTGGTTTTAGATATTGACACTCGCACTTTCTCAATTAAGTTCTGGTAGCCTTCTTTACTCATCATCCCACTATTTTCCTTCTTATTCTTAAAAGCATTCAATAAACTTTCATTAAAACGAGCTTCCATAGTGTTAAAACGACCGGTATCCATATCAAGATAACACAAGGCATCTGCACCAAATGAAACCTCAACCTCGATTGTCATGAAAGCAAGCAATTAGATGCCACGTGCAACTAAGACAGGTTGAAACTTGCACACAGACAGGTTCTGGATATTATTCATAATAATATGTTAATGTGATTAATTCTTTAAAATATCGCATTAATTACAAGCGCTTGGTGTTATGTATAATACCCGGTTATTACGCATACTACCCTCATTTATGAAAGTAACGGTAACATATACAACGAATGTGTTTAGGGAATACATTCCAACATCATTGATGCCATGCTAATAATCAGTAAGATTCACTTAAATAATATTAGCCTATTTACTTTTTTTATCTGTATGAGAGGTAATACTGTCATAACAGCGCAGGTAGTAGCGACAACAAAGGGGGTATTTCTTGAAGTTCCTGGAAAAATTTAACAGTTGGTAATTTTACTTTGAATCATGAAGCTATAATAAAGCCATTTGAAGTAAGATTTTTAAATTACGGTCAGTTATCATTCCATCTTACAGTGGTAGTCTCTTAACGAATAGTGTTTATAATTTCGTTTAAAATTTTAAAACATGCCAAAAAGGAAATAAATTAGTGTTGAAACGCGTGCTCTGATAGTAGCACAACATAACACTTAGGCATAAGCAATCGTCAAATTGCTAGAAAATTACATTTAAATCAATCTACTGTTGATTGTAACATCAAAAAATACAGTGAAAGTGGCAGTTTTCTAAATAAAGTATAAAGTGGTAGACCAAGGGCGACAGCATCAGCTCAAGATATTGCAATCGTGGTGTTCAGTAAGCGAAATAGAGGAATAGGTTGCACATGTTAGGGCAACGGTTGAAGATGAAAAATAATAACTGGGATTATAACCGATCACAAAATAAAGCTTTCACATATTTTATTTATGCCTAATCAGAGAGATAAACAACTGAAATTGCAAATCTTTGTACAATAAAGCTATTTACGAGGGTAATCCCAAAAGTAAACTCTCCAAAGCGCTGAGGACGAAGGGAAAATGTTCGTGCTTGGCAATACTGTGCTTGTTGCTTCCCCCTTTCGTAAACAAACCTGCGCTGGGATGCTCAGTCTTGTCTTGGCAGTTTCTGCATGGCGCTACTGCCAAGTACGAATGTATTTCCCAAATACATTCTTTTTATACAAAAATCTAAAATCTAAGGGTGCCCAAATACTTATGAGCGATAGTGTATTTTGCTCAAAATTGATTATGGAATTGAAATTGGTCAATATAATTAATAGTAGAACCCAATTCAAAAGTGTATATTTTAATAGTCTCCATCTCTCATTGAAAATACATCCTAGATGTCTCACTCTAAATACGCAAATCTGCTTTATCTATTTTTATCGTTGAATGACCAGGGTGTTATAGAAAAACCATTTGAACAAATCGTACTGTATATGGGGCATCCGAACACGTATCCGAAGCGTCCGAGAGGACCGAGAAAAAAGGGGTCGACCCTCTAGGGCCGGCGAGACGGAGGAAAGTCGTATAAACGGCAGGAAATGGAGACCCACATCAGGGATAATGTTCCGGATATACTCTCGGCGTCGCTGAAAACCCACCAGTTGGTTTCTCCCGATTAGTTCGCTGACCCGATTCGTAATCCAATTTCGCGTCTGTCTTTTTTTTTTTGGTTCCCCGAGTGTCCATTGTAAGTCGTAAGATTAGCTTCTAATATTTATCACGCTACAAATTATTAGTCTTTGTGGTTAATTTGTTGGATTAATAAGGAATTAACAACTATTTAAAAGGCTGATTTCTAATGCGAGTTGCTAAATTACAGTATAATTAGTAAGTCCTCGTGAGTTAGTTGAAATCAGGGGTGCCGTTAGGCGGTAAGCATTTCAGATTAATTTTTACAGTCGATAGGTTCAGGAGTGTCCCTTAGATACTTTTTCGATAGTATCAATAAATTAAATAGCAAATAATAACGTTTTACAAAAATTAGATTGATGGAGTAAGAACTAATCTCAAACATTGGCGCGCTCTCAGGTAACACGTTACATGAGATAAAGCCCGCGTACTTTTGAATAATCAAAACTTGTAGTAAAATTCGATTACTCCAACATTTCAATTTGCTTGGAAAATTAAGTTAAGTTCCAGTGATGTACTTTTTGTTTTAGAATGGGCGATCTAGGGGGCCATAATTATCCCATTAACTGCCAAATTTTTAAAATTAGTTTTTTATTTCAAACAAGATTGTTTTTGGCTTACAAATGCAGAATATAATGGTTTTAATGGAAAAAATACTAATGGTTTTTATGTGACAGGTATTTTTTTTACAAATACTCATTTGGGCATCCTGGCATGCTACAAAGCAATTCATGTGGAGTCGAACATTACACTTTCCTGGCATTTTTTTTTGCTCACAATGCATTTCCTTTGCTTTCCTTCATTTGTCCTTTCAATGTAATGTCCGGTTGGGAAAGTTCTAACATTAGTAGAGATTCCTGCGATCTACTACTCTTGCTAGAGCTCTTTATGCAATCTAATCTCTTCATATGCATAAGCTCTCTTTGCCTGAATTCTGCTTTCATAAATACCATCTTTCAGATGCTTATGATGCAGGAAGGATACCTCCTACATGAAGATTCGATCAGCAATTCGGGTAACTCTATACCTAGGCGGAGGATGATCTTGTGGCGACATCAGCGGATTAGAGCAATCACCAGCTCTTTTCAATGTGTTCTGTGACAGCTTGCGGAGGTGTTGCTGTAAAGGGGTACTCTGTACGTCCTCGCGTCCTCTTTCTAACATACCACGGTGGGTTTGCGATTGTTCTAAGGATTTTGTTCTGTAGGACCTCCATTTTATGAAGATTACTCACCGTGGCTGTCACCCAGAAGTAGTTAGAATCGGTCTCAATGTCTTAGTTCTCATATCGAGCATAGAATTTCGAGCCAACAGAATTGCCTGGTGCGAAAGAACTTATCTCTCACATAATCGAAATACAGTCGCCACGTCAGGCGCTGATCGAACACTAGTCCTAAGTACTAAGCTGAGGAACTCTACAGTATCTCACTTTCCTCCATTTCTAGCCTCTCTGGGAGCAATTTCCTTTTCGGGGTAAATCTCATCGCCACACTTTTATTCTTATTAACCAAGAGCCTCCGCTCAGTGAACCAGTCCACCAAATCGTCCAGCGCTCGCTGGAGGTGCCTCATCATCAGTTCCTTGCTGCTGCTAGCTGTATAAATCGCGAAATCGTCCGTATACATTGATAACTGAGGGGCGTGGAGAATATCGATAGTGTACATAATGAATAGTTCCGGCGCCAACTGGGAACCCTGCGGGATACCGGACACAATGGGCCGTTTCGATGACAATGCTCGACCATCCCAGACAAAAAAAGTTCTTCCCCTCAGGTAAGATTCAACCAGGGAGACGCGATTCTCTCCAATGCCGATCCTTCTCATTTTACGTAACAAGACCTGATGCCCAACTGACACCGTTTGCTCTAGAAACATCTATGAGCAGTAGAGATTCGAGATGTTGATGGCTTGGGAAACGATGGTCGTTCTGCTCTCTTCTGGTCAGAATATTTTAATGTCACTGCTAGATTTCGTCCTGGACTCTCGATCACCAGATCTTACTCCGTGTAATTTTTTCTTAAGAAGCCATTTAAAAAACAGAGTATATCGCAACTGTTCCGAAAATATTGCAGATAGATCATTGTCTGATTTTGAACGTTTGTTTCTTCTCAAATAGAATAAAAAATAGCTTAAAATTGTGACATTTTATATTTTATTGTATCTTTTATTTTTTTGTCATATTTTTAATAAACATTATTTTGGCAGTTTGATAATTCGAAAAAAAACTTTATCAAATAGCTGAAAAAAACCATAAAGTTATATTAAAAAAAATTAAGCCGAGATTATACATAAAAACCGACAAACATAACCTAAAAATTATCGCCAAATAACTTTTATATAAAATATTTTTTCATACAACGTACTATAGCAGCTGTAAGAGCATTATTCCGTATGTATATACAGGCTGTGGCGTTTAAACCGTCGGTTAGCCGAGTACTGGGAATTACTACTAGGTGAATGCTG
The DNA here is from genome assembly GCA_029619315.2 of Dynastes maya. Classification (NCBI taxonomy): domain Eukaryota; kingdom Metazoa; phylum Arthropoda; class Insecta; order Coleoptera; family Scarabaeidae; genus Dynastes; species Dynastes maya. The sequence continues at coordinate 5,878,995 of JAROYE020000006.1, forward strand.
AAAATTTGTCTTCAACGATGGTTGATACCGATGGTCTTTCAAATAAAAATATTGGCAAGTCTGACTTACTTCCGATTAAACCGGAAACGAATGCCACCTTGCTTTATTACTTATTTAATAAATTGCAAGTTGGTTTAGTTCGTTACTCTCTAAAATAACTGAAATAAATTATTAAATTCAGTATTATTTTTCCCTGAGAAGCTTAATTTTTCATCAGAGCCCCATTACAGTAAACATTCGAAATATTGTACATACATTAAGTAATACGAATTTTCTTCTAGCCCTGTCTTATCTTCTATTAATTCTTATGGCCCAGACTGTTTATTAGAAACCCTTAATTACACGCCCACTTCAAGAAAGCAAATGGAAATAGCACAGACATTGATAACACCCTTTTTCACTTAAAATTAAGCAACAGAAGTACTCCGTCATGAAACTGTATCTAGAGACTCTATTTTATTATTCAAATTAGAACTAAATGTTTGCATATTCAAAAGAAATTGTTATGTAAGCGGTGGAAATTTTGAACACATTTGATAAAATTTGGTTTATTTTTAGTTCATTTACTTGTTATGTCCTTATTTAATACATTATTCCTGTTGTTGCTGAATTTTCTCTCCGAATTTGTTCCTAACACGAAAAAATTGAAATACCTCATAAGCTAGTAGAGGGTATAGAGATAGGGAGTGCCAATTAACTCTTGTAACAATTTTATTGTTACGCGGTCTGACCAACAGGACCCGAGAGCCAGTGACGTGTCAGCCGTCCACCTGCTAGAGACGACTCCCTCAGGATCCAGGCCGCCAAGAAGGATTCAGAGATTTCGAAACCATCCTTTTTTATTATCTTTTTTTTTTTATTATTTACTATCATCACTTCACATACAATTAAATTTAGAGAGTATTATTATTGGGATTGATCCTTCTTAATTTAATCAAATAAAATTATTGTTAACATTTTAAATTCGCGTCTTGTTCCAGATATCAAGGGAAGGCGGAACAAAGTTTTTGGTGCTTTTCTTATAAAAGCTCCTGGCGCCCTTATTTGTAAATTTTGCTGTATTTGTAAACTTCGATGAATCAGACAAATCACATGCGCTGATAATATACATGGTGTTCTATTTAAAATAAGTAACTTATTGCGTCTCGTTGGATAAATATAAGTCAATAACCTTTTGTATCACTCTGTATTATTAATTTTATAATTTTTTTAACTTCGTATAGTAGTACAATGCACTGACTACATAACCAGAAAATTTCAACCTCGTAACTTAAACACTTTCTCAGTTATTGACTTTCCATTCCGCTGTCAAGAAAACGTCAAAATTCATTAAAATCTGTTTTTCTCAAAAATGAACAAAGATAGGTATAGGGAAATCTTAATAGAACTTACGTAGAAGAATGTGCGTTATTAGAAAATGAAAAAATATACAGAGTGTTCTATTTAAAATAGGCAAGAGGACATTCGTTTCCGGTATAACCGGAAGTAATTTAGAGTTGCCAATATTTTTATTTTAAAGACTAATATCAAACACACATTTCAGTATTCCGCTAAGCGACTGTTGTTGACCCTGTATATGAACAAGGACATACAGTACCTAGCTACGTATGTATGTATGTATGGATATATTTTGTAGGGTATTCTATTTCGTCAACGGCTTTATTCAAAGTAGACGCAACGCTTTACTTCCGAAACGAATAGCATCTTCCCTTTTAGCGCCAGACGTACATAAATATCTAATAACATCGCGGTATCACCTCCGTACGCGTATGTAATATAGGGGGAGTGCAAGAGTATGGAACGTTCAAAATGCTCTTCTAAAAGGCGCGCTCTCGTCATCTAAGAGAAAGCTAGTAGTTACTTACCACTCGTCCCTGGGGTCCGGCAACGTCCTGTGTACGCTTATCATATCGCTGACGTATTGGTTGAAAGCGTTCTTCAGCCAGCCGTCGTCGACTAACTTCTTTACTTCCGCTGCAACGCAAAGAAACAAAGCGGTGAAGATCAATATGTTTACAATGTAACTACATATATAAGATGGTAAGGTCCTGGATGGTAGTTTGTAGGTAGATATTCTACAGGATATTACAAATGAAGTAACTACGATTCGATAATGTATTCATGTTATATCCTCCAGTAAGGAAATTTCTTTGATCCTCTTTAAATTAATTTGTAATATGTGAATGGGGGGAAGGTAATTCTTTACCTGGACAATTTAGAAAGAAATTTTCAAATAAAAAATATTCAGTACATATACTACCACTCATAAGTATTTGGGTACCTCAAATTTTAGGGTAAATCATTAAATATTTGAATGGGCTAGCTGAAAAACCCAAACATCAAGGGTTTGGGTGAGAAACAATGTTCGAGTACGCACCTAAGGATACCAGCTGCAGTTTACCCACTCCAGCAAATTTTCTAGGTCTATACTCATAAGAATACCAGCTGCAGTTTACCCACCCCAGTAAATTTTGTAGGTTTATACTCATAGGGATACCAACTGCAGTTTACTCACTCCAGAAAATTTTCTAGGTGCATACTCATAGGGATGCCAGCTGCAGTTTGTCCACCCCAGCAAAAGGTATGCAAAGCGAATCTTAAATACTGCTCTACAATTATGTTTATAGATTACCGTATGCGTGGCTGCAGTTTCACTGAGAATCTAGCTCGCCCTTCCACCGCTAGCAATACTAAAGTTATTCGGATCTGGTTCGGAAATGGTTAGATTTCATTAGGTTCAATAATTTCATCTCTGTTGTTCATTCGATCTTTACCTCCCGATCCAAAAACGCACACATTGTGTTTTCAATTTGGTAAGAAAAATATTCTCTTCTGGACAGGCTCAAAGTCATTGTGACTGGGTCCATTGCTGTTTTTGTTTGTTTGTTTTTTTTTGTAATATGTGTATGGGAGGAGGATAATTCTTTACCTGGATAATTTAGAAAAGAAAGTTTTCAAATAAAAAAAATTCAGTACATACACTACCGCTCATAAGTATTTGGGCACCTCAAATTTTAGGGTAAATCATTCAATATTTAAATGGAAATATTAAAATATGTATTTGATATTTAAGTATACAGAAATATACAACTTTAACAATTAAAATTATTTATTTAACCTAAATTTTAGATCCGTCTATGTGACCTTTACTTTGAATGATTGCGTCGCATAATCGGGGCGTTCTTGCAATTAATTTTAACAATGTTTTCAGAGTTATTCGAGCCCATGCTGCCTGTAGCTTGTTCCACATGGCATCTGCTGAAGTTGGAGCAGTTTCTCTTACTTCCCGATTGAGTTCTTCCTATAATAACTCGATGGGATTCAAGTCCGGAGTTTGGGGTGGCCATTTCATGATTGTTAGTGTCTCCTCCTCTTCTAACTGTTCTAAATATTGCTTGCATAATTTTAAAGTGTTTTGGGTCATTGTCTTGTTGGAATACAAAATTCTGACCCAAAATTCTTACACCAAATGGTATTGCATTTTCCTCTAAGATGCATTTGTATTGCTCTTTTCTCATTATGCCTTTAATTTCTACCTGCGGATGTACTGGGAAAACAACCCCAAATCATTATCGAACCATCGCCTTCGCGAACCGAAAATCTCGAATTTTGATCCGTCAGTCGACAGTACCTTGCTCCAATCTTCTACCGTCCAATTTCGATGTTCACGTGCCCATTGTAACTTCTTTTTCTTATTAATTTGGCGAAATAAGGGCTTTAGCATCGCAATTCGTCCGTGAAGGCCGGCTTTTTACAGACGGCGTTTAACCGTGGACATGCTAATCGACTTCGGAGGTACAGTATTGATTTCTGCTGCAATTTCTGGAACTTTGGCACTTTGTACTTTTTGTACATCAAATGTATTTTTTCAAATGTATTTTTTGATGTTATAGTCAATAGTAGGTGGATTTAAAGGAAACTTTTATCAATATGACGATTGTTTATGCCTAAGTTATGTTGTATTACTATCAGAGCACGCTTTTCAACGCTAATTTCCTTCTTTTTCGGTATGTTTTAAAATTTTAAACCAAATTATAAACACTATTCGTTACAAGTTGTTGTCGTTACTAACATGGAGCGATAATTGACCGTAATTTAAAAGTATTACTTCAAACGGCTTTATTATAGCTTCATGTTTCATAATAAAATTACCAGCTGTTACATTTTTCCTGGAGTCTCAAGAAATACGCTATTTGTTATCGCTACTACTTGCGCTATTATGACGGTATCAGATAAAAGAAGTAAATAGACTGATATTATTTAATGAATTTAAGTGAATCTTACTGATTATTAGCATATTACTAAAATCCAATGGTGCCCAAATACTTATAGGCGGTAGTATACGTACATCGATGCTTCCGGTTTAACCGAATTTTTGCTTAACTTACTTTACATTACATAGGTGTTCAATAAATCTAGTGATTGCGCTATTTACTCGAAAAAGTTATCGGATAATGGATTCGGATTCTTTATCCGAAATTTAGTTTAACGGATCTAGATCCGAGGTTTCGGATAGCGGGTCCGAATCCGAAGTTTCGGATAACGGATCGGGACAATAACACAAGCTCTGGATATCCGGCTAGTGAATTATCTGAATCCAAAATTATCTGGAACCGGATAACAGCTCTATTTTGAAATGCCAATCGTTATTTCATATCAATTTTCCACAGCATTCTCTACCGGGCGTTTCCCTAGCAGTGCTTACGCTTATCTATAATAAGCAGGCCGTATTGTTTTTTCGAAAACTAACCTAATAGGCACATTTATGCTTATGTTGAATTCAAGCACTAGAATCTTACATTTACAAGATACTTAGTCGAACACGTCATAAGACTCGAAATAGTGTCTAGGGACACTCCCGGACCTACAAACCATACAATTAATTAACAAATTTCAATAAAAATTATTTCTCTCTCCTTTATAGCACTATATTCGAGCTACATTCTAAAAATGTGTTGCAATATACAGAGTGTTTCAAAAAAGCGCGACATATCAAAGTTTTGTTTTCAATTCTACGTTAATCAAAATAAAATTCACTATATCTATCTTTCAAACAATTATCATTTCCGGTGCTTGTTTAAAATTCGTATTCTTTATAGTGTCCAGTATGGTAGATTTAAACAAAGATACATCGAAATATTCGCCTGCAGTCAGATTGAATTTATCACGATGTGAAGGAAAATGTTCGCGGCAACCACGTATACGTAAAGACATATATACCCGTTGTACATGCATAGTCATACGCTGCTTGCCCGATATCTATTCATGAAATATATCTCTTTATACCTTAGATCGCTTGAATAGATATGCATGCACGCCTTTGGTCTTTTGTCGAACGTAGAAATTAATTCCAAACTTCGTCGTAAATATTAAATACGCCATAAAGACGATGCTGGAGGAGTTAGGAACGATTCTGCATTCTAAAGCCATCAGATGAATCATTTTAAAATTGTCAAAGATAGTGTTTTAGTCTCTTTTCGTTTGGAGTGGTTGTGAGCGTAGAAAATGCAGAGTATAGCGAATGTGTTTGAGCAATACCTGTACATATTTAGAAATATGGATTTCTAAAATCTGGCTTTAAGGCATCTGAAGTAAATTACAATATGGTATAACGTACTAAAAAATGTAATGAAGTTTGATACATTTATAGAGTACAAAGGACTAATCAACATAGTCTCCTTGTTAGTCTATACACTTTTCCCAGAGATGTTCTCACCTTTTTAATCTGTTCAAAATGGCTTCAAAATGCCACGAAGGCATTAGGTTAAGTAGGTATTTAAATGTAGTTAGCATTATGTTATGATGCTGACCGATTTCTACCAACTAAGCATTAATAAAGAGGGCATTAGGTGGGGCTACGGTAGGTAGAAGTGGGGACAGTGAGGTAATAATAATTAAAGCTGGCCACGAGCGGTACCGCGCAGTAGCGTAGAGTCGACCAGGCCTTTTCACTAGAGTTATTCTGCTAATAGAGATGTTTGCTGCCGCAAATAATTTCGCTCATCTTTTAAATAAAAATTAAATAACACGTGCTCAAACACTTACCATTTTAAGTCCTCCGTGAAATCACAAAGTGAATAATGTCTGTTAAATATCTGCAACATTAGATATGTTTCAACTGTTGTTTCGGCAAAACTAGTACGGCATGAGGAAAAAATGCGTTTATATGCAGAGAACGAACGTTCTACATCTAGTGACGTAATATTTGCGTAAGTAAAATAATCTTTCAAATAACTTAACGATTCTGTTGACGCACCTTCACAAATGTGTCTTAATGTGCCAAAATCAGAATTTTTCTCAAAAACACTTTCAAATTTTTCTAGAACAGAAAATTTTTTGCGTCTTCAATCGCGCATAGCTGTGCGTGAACATGTTGCACTATTTGTAGAGATTCTTCTAACGGCACCGCAGGATTTTGTAATTTTTCTATTGCATCTCGACTGGCTTTTCTGGATAGCGGCAGCTTCCTTTGTATCGAATTGTAAAACCACGTTCTTAATATTGTCAAAATATTTATGATAATAAAACGCGGCCTGCAACCATGTTCCCCAACGAGTTAGAATAGGTTCTGGTGGCTCTGGTATACGGGGGCACAGTCTGTGAAATTCGCGAATACGTTTCGGTGATTTGACAAATACTGCTTTGGTATGCGCTATTAAAGCGTCTACCTCAGGATAACATTTTCTGATACTATCCGCCACAAGATTGAGAGCATGAATTTTACACGTAATGTGTAACAAATTAGCAGAATGCTTTTTAAGAGACCGGTCTACAGAAAGCATGTTTGTAGCACCATCGCTCACTAACATCAAGAGTTGGTTTGTTGAAACTTCAAACTTGTCCAATGTATTTAACACCAACTTTGAAATTACTTCGGCAGTACACTGTTGTATTCGTTTGGCGACTAATAGAATTGAATGTGCCGATTGATGAGGTTCCAATTTGCGTGCCATTACATTAAGAACAGAATGTTTCTTCCGATCTGTTGTTTCGTCGACACATAACCACAATTTTTGATCTTTCAACTCCGATTTTATTTTTTGTTGAATATGTTCGCGCGCAGATGGCACAATTCTTCGTAACGATGTTCGACTTGGTAATTTGCACTCGAATAGTTATTCCAAAAGCAGATAAATGGTTCCTTGTCTAGTAAATTAAACGGTATATTACATGCGATAAACGTAACGCATAAATTAAATATAAATTTTTCATTGTCTCGTGCGCAATTTCTTTTTGAGACATGCTTTTCACTATTTACGTGTCGTAGACAATGTTGTCTGGACCAACACATTAACGGGATTTTACAGATTACACATTTAATTTTAGCACCTTCATATATTAAGTCTGGAATTTCTGCAATAAATTTTCGAAGTTTGTCCGACCGCGGTCGTTTTGCTGACGAAATCATAATTTTTCTAGGACAGATAAACAATTGCGCAAATGACCGGCAGCGAAAATGTCCGTACTGCTCCGCAGACGAAGTAATACTACCGTTCCTCTCGGTCCGAACTGATTCTACGCCGATGCGCGGTACCGCTCGTGGCCAGCGTTAATAATAATTGATAAGAGGTTGTACCTAAAAGTAATAGTTTAATCATGAAATTGTGTCATAAACTTTTGACTTAAATTATTTGTTTCTGCTTGGCTTTCTCTTGAAAACTTCGGACCCCTTGACTTTACTTTGCAATTTTATTTATGTTTGACCGACGTTTCAGTAGTCCAAAATGCCTCTTGTAGGTTATGTTTTAATAATCCATAACCTAGAAATGCGGTAGATTTCTTGGCGTAGGTGTTTTACTTGTTTCTTTTTAATAATATAATTTCGTTATTTCATTGTAGAGGAGGTTTGACCTTAGAAGAAATATTGAATATTTAATATGAAGATGATATCGATAGAGCCTTCAGATTCAAAGGTTTTAACCGATAAGGATTTAGGGGTTTTTATCGATAATTTCAATAGACAACAGCTCTTAGCCAGCGTCGAAGTAAGGCTTAAAAACAGTGAAGAGAATGAGGCCTGACCGAATCGACAATGGAAGCATTGCTTATGTTGCAGTACTACGCGGCATACCACGGCAGTCGCACATTACCGCAGTGGTAATCGATACGTCAATAAAAGGTAACAATCTATTATTTTTTTATTAATACTGCGTCTACTTTTGCGCGGTACGCCTCGGACGGTTTCACTAGTTTCTCGAATATTATAAATAGTGCACGCACACCGATCGACCGATAATAACCGAACGTCCACTCGATTCCTTGTATGTACATAGTACATCCTTTCACGGCGTCTCTGCGGCTGCAACTGTTTGTCACGCTTTAGTTATCATATCGTAACGGTGCGGCGTCTTTTGGCGTGAAAATGTATATTTCCTTAATGCCTGGTTATTTTTTTTTTCCAATTTCTCATCCATTACCAACAAGAGTTGTTATTTTGTCAAAATTCATTGAATGGAAAAACATCGACTGATATGAATTACTGTTGTACGACTGAGCATCCGACATGGCTTAAATTTTCAAAAGTCTCTTTCAACGTATGCGCAATTGTGTCACCATAATATTTTTTACGAGTAATTACCTTCGTACCACAAACCCGAATCGAAAAGAGAAAACTTTATTCAAATTTAGACAACTTCCAGAGCACTAAAGAATCTTCCATGAAAAGTAACATATCAACCTATTTTATTCAACCCGTGTGCCGAACAACAAACTCAATTTCGCGTTCAATCATTTCTCACTTTTAAACTATACATCGTTAGACGCATGATTCTCGCTTTCCTGTCATCATTTTTCTTTTCTTTCGCGTACATAAAAACTTACGTGAGACGCTTTTCTTCTATGCCGTCTCTCGGATTGGAAAAAAACACACGTCCTCACAATTAATTTTCGTATACGCGCGCAATACACAAACGTATCCTTTTCAAACTGGATACGTCTGCTTTTCTTTTCCGTTAGGTACTCTTTTTTCTTCTTTTCTTTTATATGGCACTTCCATTTTCGCCTGGGTCATAATAAAACTTTTAACGCATGCCTTCCTTTTTACTGCTGAAGGAATATAGGGCTGCTGACGCGCCTGAAGGTAACTGCATATGTATATACAACTGTATATAGTATGTATGTAGCGCTGTTGGCTACGTGGGAATACGTATATTTTTTTATATTCTTCCATAAACACGCGATAGTAATGCACATCAACACATTTGAAAATGGGTAATATAATTTTTAGGATACGTCCTTCGGTAGCATTGGGCGTGTATATGGGTATTTTGATGCATTATAGTGGTAAAATAGAGAAATATTTGTTGTTGTTCAAAATTCAGACGGTATATAGTCCTCTGGTATGCTTTGAGTACGTTTACATCGGGTTTGATATTAGACAGACACTGTGACCAACCTATATTGCTTTAAAAAGCAATAATTTTATAGATTTATAGGTTAGAGTATTTGAGCTATCAACAGAATTGGTAGCAATAATTTTAGGCATGATTTTATGTATTTGGACGAGATCATAGGCAACCCCCAGATGACGTATTCACTGCTAATAAAAGAAATTTATATACAGAATGGCCCATTAGTGCGAGAAAGTCTAATATCTCAGTTAATATAGATGACAGGAAAAAATGCTTCAAATAAAAGATACTACATTTACACTTGTGCATATTTCTATAATACAGTGTGGCCTCGATAATCCGAATCTTCGGTAAATCGGACTTTTCGATAATCCGGCCAAACATTTCAATTGCATTGTGTAGTTTATAATCCGAATTTGATAGTGCTCCTGCGTTTTTAGACGAAATCGATTGTGAGGGATTCCCCCAACTTCCTAAATTCGGCGGGTTCTGATATCTGGGAGTTCACACAAGAAGTGTGTGTTTTTGCTTTGACTGCTACATATCGTGTCTGAGGATTATGTAATTGTTTAGCTGTTTTTTGTTACATAGTATGTACATACGTGTTATTTTGTGCTACATAAGTATATGTATGTACACACATACATATAAACATTTTTTTTTCATACATATATTAAAATGCCTCCTAAAAGAAAACACTACATTGTCAATAAAACCAAAATTCGTTATAATAGAAAGACTAGTTCGTGGTAAAAGTGGAAAAATGTTGGCAAATGAATACGGGGTAGGAACATCAACAATTTTGGATATAAAAAGAACAAAGACAAAATCAAAAGATATGATATATTTTAAAGACCGTTGTGAACTTTTACTATGTAGTGTAATTTCTTTTAGATTTATTGGCAAATGTGATTCCGTTCCCGATCTCAGAAAAACATTGCGAAAAGCCGAATTTGGAAACTCGTTTGTATGCATGGTTTTGTACACAACGACCAAGACACGTTTCAATTTCCTATGACATTTTATCTACCAAAGCACAACAGTTTTATTCTGAAATCTATGGAAACGATAATTTTAGAGCTAACAGGGGCTGGATTTCTAATTTCAGAAAAAGGCATGGCCTGCGTTCTTTAAAAGTGTGTGGCGAAATATTATCCAATGATCAAAGTGCTGTCGATCCCTTCCTAAGTGTATTTGCAGAGAAGATTAAACAATTAAACCTCGCACCTACTCTGTTCTGTATTGGAAAATGTTGCTTGAAAAAACGCTGGTTCGTGTTCAGGAAAAGACCGCACCAGGTCGAAAAATCAACAGAGAACGTGTTACATTTCTAGCATATTGCAATGCTGTTGGTTCATAAAAATTAAAGCTGTTGGTGATAGCAAAAGCAAAAAATCCAAGGGCGTTTAAAAATACTACGGCAATTTTTTTAGATTGGTTTCATTGTTTGTTTATTCGCTAAGTTAGAAGTCATTTAAGAAGTCTCTATTTAACTGAAAGAGCCCTGCTAATCGTCGATAAATCCTCGAGCCATGGAATTGCAGAAGAGCTGACTAGTTTTTCCACCTAATCGTACAGCACTTTTGCAACCTCTAGATCAAAATGCCATCAGACTGTAGACTTTGTAATCCTGTTCTTTAACGTAACCTCATTTTAAAAACTCAATTTTCGAAAGTTCTGTAGAGCGTGGTGGCCATCTGTGTGGTCCTCCTCTTTCTATCCTTCATCCACAGAACTTCTGATTTAAATGTTCATTTATATGAGCTGTATGGTGAACTGATGCACCATCATGCAGGTACCACATTCGTTGCCTAACATGCGCAAGATATTTCCATAAAATTGTTCAGTAACGTTTCCTTCAAAGAAACACGGCTCAATCACATAATTTTGCAATTATTCCTCCCCATACATTTAATGACCATCTTGTTAGAATGGTGGTCCTTTGGTAATGTGGTTGTTCTGTGGGATAATAATGGGAATTATATCTATTAACGAACCCATCTTTTGTGAAATGTGCCTTCATCAGCAAATAACACATAATTAAAAAATTTCTATTCTGCAGAATTCGTTCTTGGGCCTATTCACAGAACGTTAATAATTTTTCAAAGTCATCATTTAATAATTTTTGCATGCGTTCAATATGGTAAGGATGCATTTTGTTTTTACGCAAAATTCTTTGGACTATTGTTCGGTTTATGCCTGTTTGATTATATCTCCTGTGGAGATATGGGGATCTTCTGTTACTGCTAACATTACAGTCATCTCATTATCATTTGTTATTACAGTTTTGGCCCTTTCGATCTTTTCATAGGCTGCATTTCCAGTTCTACTAAAACGTTGATGTAAATTTTGAAACGCCTCTTTTCTCGGCTGCCTTCTGTTTGGATATTTCTCATGATAAATCCTTATAGCAACAAGTAAGAAGCTTTTATCACTTGCATCCAACACGAAAACAATGTCTGTTAATTCTTCAATTGAGAAACTCATTATTTTAAGTTGGATTTATGGTATTGATGGAATCACTCTCGGCAAAAACAATGTAAGAAGAGAAAGGCACTAATGCTTTTTGCTTTATGCCACTAATCTTCAAAAACAGCATTGAAGTATTTCCTGGCGCCACCTAGTGCCAAGAGATATAGTCAAGCCGTCCTAGACAGTAGCGACAGAAACCAGAATACAGATGCCATACTTACCCATACAATGGTATAACCTTTAACGTACAACGTTTCATAAACATTTTCAAAAGGTACCGGTTAATGTAAACTGAATATTTTCTTAACTTAAAAGTAAATGATTTACTTGGAAGGAACATTTTTCTGTCTTGAATTTTTTGGATTTTCTAACGCTAAGAAAATATGTACTTAATACAAATGAAATTTCAAGAAAATTATTTTCTTATATTACACATTTTTATACTTTTGAAATAAAGATATTTTCTTGAATAGAGACTGATTTTTGCAAGAAAGTCTAATTTCTTGATGCGAGAAATCATTTCTCTGCGTGTATATGACTACAAAAAGTAATTTCTTAAAATCTGTGACAGATTGCGTTTTGTAACGTCAGTGTTTCTTAATATTTGACATATTTAATCACGATATATATGTTAGAATAGAATAGAAAGTTGTTGATCACACTAATTGAAGTTGACATCAACGCCATGGCATGTCCCAATACTAATAGTAAGGATTCTGTCTACAAATTGATTCAGAACACCAGAAATATGCCTTAAGTTTTTGCAATCTCTAAGAAAAAGGATAGATTACTTAATTTAGAAACCCAAGTTTCGCCAAATTCACAGCAACCTTTTTGACTACATATATTCGTGACAGTTTAAATATTTTATAGCAATATATATTGTTACATATCCTTTTATTGCTCGTTATTTCCTAAGAAAACAATAGCCAATCACCGATATTCATTAAAATAAGTAATAATAAAAGATCACGTTGCAATTGCTTTTTCACGCTGTGCAATACAATAAAACTATAGTAGGTGAAGGTGATAAAAATTCAATTTAGCGTTGGTGTTTTCGATAACGGTCATACAAAAAAAAATCATTTCTCCAGAGAAGTTTCACATACAATCCCTGGCCAAATTACTTGAAACACTCAATATTTTGTAGTTTCTTCATAATAAAATATAAACTATACACGTATTATATTTTTTATTTATAAAATACATTGTAAAAATATGTAACATATGTAAATATTAAATAAGTAATTAATATTTAGTCCATGATTTTTAATAACACCCTTAATTCTTCGGGGCATACTTTCAATGCAAGATATGATTGCCTCTTTTATATCTTCATGGTTCTTCCATACATCCTTTATATTCTTCATTAATATTTCCTTTGTAGGGTTTTCTCTTTCGTATACCTTGCTTTTTAGTCGATTCCATATGTTCTCGATGGGGTTGAGGTCCGGTGAATTTCCGGGCCAACGTAAAAGAGGTATGTGATTGCCTTCAAAGAATTTCTTAACCTTTTTTGCCACATGGCAAGGAGTATTATCTTGCATAAATATACGCCCTGTCGGTATGCGACGTCCTGGCTTAAAATACGGTAATAACGTGTTTTTTAACACATTTATGTACTGCTCTTGACGCATTGTACCTTCTACAAAATACAAAGGGCCGGGTCCGTCTCCATTAATCACTCCCCAAATCATTACCTGCGGAGGGTATTTAACAGTTCGAAGAACCGTGGACTCTGTGAGACGTTCGCCAGGTCGTCTACGAACAAATTGTGCTCGCTGCATTAACACACAGAGCGAGCACTCGTCACTAAAGAAAACCTATTAAATAATGCAAACATTAATTCAGTAAAAATCATGTTGTTAAGTTATTCACCTTTTTCCAATTCTCGTCTGTGAAATGTCGATATTCTCTTGCAAAGTTGAGACGAGCAGATTTCATTTTTTCTGTTAAACGCGGCTTTCTTACAGGGCTTCGGCCTATTAGGCGATTTTCGCGCAATCGACGCCTAACAGTTCTGCTCGAAATCTCTATTCCTCTCTCTTGTAAATTTTTTTGAATCATTTTAATTGTAGCAAATCTATTGCTCAAAGCCTGATGAACAATTTCACGTCTTTGTGTCGATGTGCTAGCTCCTTCGTTTAAGTTTCTAGCTAAACGCGATACAGAAAAAGGAGATACTTTCTGTAATTTTGCAATTTCTCGTTGTGAGTGTTTGTTTGATTGTAGAAGAGCTTGTATAGCGGCTTTTTGTTCACTTGTTGAATCTTTCCCTGGCATTTTCTACAAAAAACCCCAAATATTTAAATTTTTTTCAAATTCCAAATAATTAGTTATTAAGAGAGAGATAGAATAACAATTTTATCTTTGCAATAACGATATATCAACACAAAACACTTAACGATACTCCACAACTTAGCTTCTATACGGTTGTGACGAAATATTTTAGAAAATATCGATGCATTCTCTAAACTGTGAACTCGCTAAATGTAAGTTGATAACTGAAATATTTATATATACGTACTTTACTCTTCTAAATATGATTTCTCTGGTATTTTTATTTATTGATACAATAATCTAGTCCCCCTATAAACGATGGGATTCAAAGCAAAAGAATATCACTATAATAGGATAGGAATTTCCAGGTAAAAGGGTTGATTTATGACATGTTTCAAGTAATATGGCCAGGGACTGTATATTTTATCATAAAAGATTTTCTAAATATCCAATAATCTCGTAGATGGAATATCAAATTCAGCAAGAATAAACAATGAGATAAGGTGGTATTATCCGAAAAAGGTATATACCACGTTTTTGTATATCTAATTCGTGACATTAGGAAAAGAAAAAATAAACTATCCTACAACACCATTTTCTAACATCTATAAATAAGTGTATCAAGTGTGTCAAGAATGTCGATAACTGAATCTTTATCAGGTTGAAATTAATTATTTCCTTTCTGTTGTGATAAGGTCGCTTTTACAATGCAAAACACGTATACATACATAATATATAAATACTTTCTATGTATTGCAGTTCATGGGCAAGCATTTGATCACAGGTTCTCATTGCGAAGCTTACGTTTCAAACGATGATATAATTAAATGTCAGTGTGCGTTTTCCTCTGCCCATATAGATTTCTAATGGAATTTGTAGGCGGAAGAGAATCGTTTGATCTGAATAGAATGTGACTAGCCCATTTTTATATATTTTTAACGAATTTTTATTTTGAATTATGCAAAATGATTACTAACCTGGGCAAATATGCGGTAACAGACAGAAGCGTGGCGAGCGCATAAAAGTTGACACATAAAATAGAAGGTAAGAAATAAATTTTAAACCGTGCTGAAACACTTACCGCTTTAAAAGTCTTCCGTGAAATCACAAACTGGGTTACATCTGTTAAATATTTGAATCATTAGATATGTTTCCACAGCTGTTTCAGTCAAGTGAGTACGATGTGCGGAATAAATGTTTTTTTATGCCCCGTTCGACATCTAGCGATGTTATATTTGCATATTTAAAATAATCTTTGAAACAACTTAATGCATCTTCACACTCACCTTCACAAATTTGTCTTTAATATAACAAAATCTGAGTCTTTCTCTAAAACACTTTCAAATTTTCGTATTACACACTAATTTGTTTCGCCTTCTGCAATGCGTAACTGTGCGTGAACATTCACAATTTGAACAGAATCCACTAGGGACATCCAAACATTTTGAAATTTTTCTATTCCCTCCGCTAGTCCGAAGTAATTGTTGTGAATAGTTTGTAAATCTCTTTTAACCTGACTATCTTGAAATATTTTCTGGCTTTTCATGATTGCTGCAGCTTCTGTCGGATTGAATTTTAAAACTACCTTCTTTACTTGATCAAAATATTTGTTGTAGTAAAACGCGTGTAACAACGTGTAACAATCGGCTGTGGTCGTTCAGGTAAACCAGGACACAGTTTGTGAAATAGTCGGGTACGTTTCGGGGACTTTAGAAACACTGCTTTTGTACTAGCAATCAATGCATTTACTAGTGGAAAACATGTAGGAATCGTTTGTGCCGCAAGATTTAGAGTATGGATTTTACACGTTACATGTAAGAAGTTACCACTGTGTTCTTTAAGAGATCGGCCAAAGAACGCATGTTTGTGCACATCACTCATAGACATTAAAAGTTTATAAATCGATCGGCAGTAACAATTTAAATCTAGCAGTACAATTACCTTTGAAAACAAGTAAGAAGGAGGATGACGGTCGATGTGGTTCCATTGTACGTACCATTACATTAACCACAGAATGTTTTTGACGATCTGTTGTTTCGTCCACACACAACCACAGTTTTTTATCTTTCAATTCCGCTTTCATTCTTTTTTCTATATTTTCACGAGCAAATGGCACTACATTTCGTATCGATGCCCGACTAGGTAATTTACAGTCCGCATATTTATTCCAGAGGGAGACAAATGCTTCTTTGTCTAGTAAACGAAACGATAGATTACATAAAATAAGAGTAACACATAAATCAAATGTGAATTTTCCTTGGTCTCGTATGCCACTTTTTGCAGAAGAATGCTGTTTGCTTTCGATGTGACGTTGACAATGGCTTCTGGACCAACACATTAAAGAGATTTTACAAACTAGACATTCAATTTTAGCGCCGTTAAAAATTAAGTCCGGCATATCCACTATAAAGTTTTTAACTGTATCTGCCATTGGTAGTTTTCGCGACGTACCTAACTGCGACATTTTTGAAGCAAACATAACAAACGAAATAAGTTACGACAGCCTACGTATACACAGAACTACTCGCATACATCATCGATTTAGTACTGACGCTGTGAACGCGTGAAATAAATAATCGCCGACTCCGCACCACATATCTACTGCACTGATTGTTACCGCTGTTTGCCCAGACTACGACATCGTAATCATCGATTACGCACCATCTAGTCCGCAAACAGAATTGGTACCGATGTGAGTAATATATGTACAGGGTAAGTCAATGGTTTGGGATAGTCTTCATAGGATGATTATTTACAGTATGGCACACTATATTTTTTAATAGGACACACTTTTAGGTTATTCTTTTATTAGAGTGGTATTATATCTAAGTCAAACAATTTTGGGGATATTTGGAATTAAAAACAATTCCTTTTGAATTCTGTGGTTGACAGTTGCATTTGGGGCAAGATAAATATCGATGCACGTGATTTATCGTAAATGTCGTCAAATATTCCGCTCTTGTAAACGCGTTGAGAATCAGATAAGATTTGTCATTGAATAGATATTAGGTTATGTTATTTACAGTTGGTAGTGTGGCAAAATATATACAGCATCTACGAGGTGCATCGATATTTATGCTACCTCGAGTGTAGTGTGGGGCATATGGCGCTTCACGACAACATTGAAATGGCCTGTTGTTATACAGGATGTTCTAAATAAATTGCCCAATCTAGGTGAAAGGTGGATGTTTTTCATTTTAAAGATTATATGTGTATATACTGGTTAAAAATTTAAAATAGTAAAAAAGTGTGTAAGTACGTGAAAACTGCAGCAAACTCTAGAATAAAGTTGACAAAGAGCGCATGTATAATTTAAACTTACTTATATATATATATATGAAAAGAAAGTAATAGTGTGGTTATTCAATGTAAGGAGTAGGTTTTAAAATGTACTGTATACAAAGTTTGTTATATACAGTGCGGTCCTAAAGTGTTCCCCCCAAAAAATAGATCGATTTTTATTTTTTGTGAACTCACTTTTGCTGTTATCGACAATTTAATTGTATTTCCGGTGTCACCGGAAGTGACGTCAACTTTCTTACTTTAAACAGAACACTCTGTATGTTTTTACAATTTCGGAAAGGTAATCGAAAGGCGAATCTAACGATACCACATGTGTTATACTTTAACTTTAAGAAATATGACGATATGCAGCAATAAACGTTTTGGTTTTGGCAAAGTTGGCTAGGAAAGAGCGCCAAATTATCTCTTGTGATGCCAGACTGATCTAAAGAGCTCGTTGCTAAGCAAAATAATCATAACAATTGCCAAACTGTCAAATTTCAATTCCAAAAGCGTAAATTATTCTTATTGTTTATTGTTATTATATCCTGCATTTGTCATACGTTTCTTCTTTGTTTTCGTTATTTTCTCTCATTTTAACTACTTTTGTTAATTGTTGTTATTTCTTTATTGCAATTAATTAATTATTGAATGTGTTACTTTTTTTTATAGATAATTTGTCTGTCTGTTAGGTTTTTTGTGTTGTTACTATATGACCCACTTAGTCCTAGAACAAAACCTATTACATTATAATAAAACCAGTAGTTAAATTCGAACAGTAAATTTATTTTTGGATCTAGTGCATTATGTTTCCGTTATGTATGTGGCAATAAGTTGTACTCAATTTGAGTACATTTATACTGATTTCTACAATCCTCTCCGTGTATAATTAGCACAATAAAACCCGCTAGTGTTTTTGTTTAATGTGAATATAAACGGTAATAATGTTGCAAAAGAAAATAAAAAAATATTTGCTATGAAATAAACAGCTAAAACCAATTAAAACAAAATGAAAGAATTGGAAGATAAATTAAAACTGAAAACGATCTTCTCAATTAAAATATTTAGGCTATACTTTCTTGCTACATGGGGGAATAGTCTCCTTTGGCTTGTAGGACTCCTCGTGGCGTTCTGTTAATTTGGCTAGAGTTTCATCGGAAATGTTGTTCCACTCAGTTTGGAGAAGTCGCTACAGGTGTTCTCTCGAAGTTGGACAGATTTTCCGTATTCATCTGTCAAACTCATCCCACAGTAATTCGAAGGGGTTCAAATCCGAACTCTGCGGGGGCCAGGGCATAATTTGCAAAACGTTCTCTTCTGCTTGAGACGTTAGATAATTTTTACAAATTCGTGCTGTGTGTTTGGAGTTGTTATCATTTGCAAACACGAAGTTCTCCCCAATTAACCGCAATCTTGATGTCACGGCGTTCTCTTCTAGTATTTGTCTATAATTTTCTTTTCGCATAATATCGTCTATAATGATTTATTAGGGTGGGTTGGCCACACGTCTTGCGTTTCGTGGTGACAAGACTTTTTCCGCCTTTTCTCTTAATTTTGGCTTTCTAGTCTAAGCGGCAAAAGTAGGTGCTTGTATATATGTTTTTCTTTAAGAGTAGGGATAGAGCGGGTTCGTTAGATTTAATACATGTTCTCTCACATCAATCGGTACGCGGTCGAAAATGAAGACCCATGTGTCTTAGAAACGGCCTTTCCGAGTTAATTAACAATTTGTGTGATGCGGCGTGTGCTGAGAACATTGTTGTTGCAATATCGTCTGTTTTTACTAGATTTTTGGTCCCCGCATTCCTTAAAGAGCGCAATACAACTGTTAACAGCACATATTATGCGTCATTGCTGCATGAATTAAGGGACTCGTGAAAAAACGTCGAGGAAAATTGACAAAAGGTGTTCAATTATTGCACGACAATGCACCCATTCATACTGCCGCCATTTCACAAGCTGCCATCCGCGAATGCGGCTTTCAAGAATTGGAAAATCCACCGTGTAGTCCGGGCATGACTCCAAGTGATTATAATTTATTTTCTCATTTAAAGAGAGACCTTAGGGGACGTCGTTTTAAGGACGATAGTGGATTGTAAGCAGCTGTAATACAACATTTTGGAGGAAAAATTTGAGATTATTTTTAGAAGAGTATAGAATTATTAATTGATCGTTGTATTAAATGTATTGAAGTTAGGGGAGATTATATTGAAAAATAAAAATTGTTATATTTTACCAAGTTTATTTTTTCTATATCAGGCCGAGAGTTTATGGCGCGCACTTCGTAATACAAGAAAATTTTCATTTACATAATAAACCTTAAAAGCTAGAATTAAAACCCATATAACACATGAACACCAACTGACTAAATGATTTCAAAACATAGAATGGAACCCAACAAATCAATAAACATCGAGGATACTTCAAAAAATTAATTAAATAAGGTCCAAAAACAAATTCCCATTTTTTCTTTTTATTTTTATATTCCTTATGTGACTCACTTCTTGAATTGGCACGATCAGAACTTACAAAACTTCGTATTCACTTTGCATTCAAACAAGTTCGTCCCGAAGAATCCACGGTCTGATGAGTTTCGCATCGTTCGGAAAAACGCCACGAAACAGGAGAGAAGATGAAAAATGCTTCTAAGACCGATAGAAGACGTCCCAATCTCCCATCTTTTTTCTCCCTTTAACCCTCCGGTATCTCTTTGTAGCCGGCTCTCTCTTAATAAACGATAGTTTCATTCTGTATTTTATCATCTCGAAGCAGTTGCGGAACGCGTTGATATATGAAATTTTCTTCGTGGAGGGTTCTATTTCCGAAAAAATAAGTAAGAGAGATATGATTCGGCGACGTCATTAATTTATGACAAATCCTGGGAACGTAGGATAGAAGGGGAGATAAATTAATTACTAAATTGAGGACGCTGCTGTGAATGATGGTTTACGAAGGCAGATTGAGATCGTGGAATGTTTTAGTTATTTTAAAATGTGTTTGGTGGCGGGTGAGTTGATTTGTTGGTGGTTATTAAACAGATATTACCTTGATTGCTATTTATTGCAATTTGTTAATAGTAATTAATAATAGTTATCTTGATGATGTTTCTGAATAAATTTCCAAAAGGTTGACGAGTATTGGAATTATGTACGAGGATGGTATGAGAAACACCCGTCAACACTTCGGAAAAATTAATCGGGTAGTATTGTTTTAAGAAATGTTGGAAGTGGGCAATCTTATATACGAGGTATGGCAATTAAATAACCCACTGGTGCTATAACACATTTTATTGATCACCAATTACATTACAAAGTTTATCCCCTTCAATGCACTCTCCTTGCCGATCCCTACAATGCTCCATACCAATTTTCCACTGTCGAAAGCAGTGCTTGAAGTCCGTTTTTGTCAGCTTGTAGAGAACCTTCGTCGCTTTCGCTTTCACCGCTTCCACACTGTCAAATCTTGTCCTCTTAAGCTCCGATTTTACCGTAGGAAATAAAAAAAAGTCACAGGGGGCTAGGTCGGACGAGTACGGTGGGTGATCCAACACGGTAATGCCGGATTTCGTAAAGAACGCTTTCACAGACAAGGCGGGATGGGCTGGCGCATTCTCTTGGTGGAGCATCCAGGATTTGCTCTTCCACAAATCAAGTCTTCGTCTTTCAGCAAGAGCTCGGATACTCAAACGACGGTTTTCGCGGATCAATTTACCAATTTTCTGAATGTTGTCGTCCGTTTTTGATGTTGAGCGCCGCGGATCGTCTTCGGTCGTTTCACGTCGAGACTGAGCGACATACAACTGTGCCCATCGAGCTCAGGGTGGGGTAAGCATCTACAAGCACAGACATGTTCAAACCTGCCGTGGCGTGCTTGCTGTTTGCCGATAGTAGCACCAGTCCGGTAATTTAATTGCCACACCTCGTATTTGTGGAATCATGGAAAAAGGACAGCACCGGTTAGTGATTCGATTTCTTTTTTTGAATGGGAAAACGTATGCAGAAATCAAAGAGAAGTTAGATGCAGTTTATAAAGACAATGCACCTTCGATGACTACGAATTTAAGTATGGCCAAACATCCGTCTTTAATGAGGGGCGGCCAGGTCGTTCCATTGAGATGACTACGGACGATATGATGAATAAAGATCGCCGGGTAAAGATTAGATAAATTGCCAGTACGTATAGTAAACATTTCAATTGAACGCGTGCAAAACATTCTTCACGAAAAATTGAGTATGACAAAGCTGTGGGGAAGATGCGTGTCGCATCTGCTGACGATTGATCAAAAGTGAAATCGCGTGAACTTCAAAGCAATGTTTGGACATGTTTAAGCGCAGTATGAGTGAGTTTCTGCAGCGTAATGTGATTGTGGATGAGACAAGAATACATCACTACACGCCAGAAACCAAACGTCAGTCGGCAAAATGGGTTAATAATCTTTGCAAAAAACAAAAAAGAATTAAAAACAGAATAGAAAGATGAGCAGAAGAGCTAGAAAAATATAACCTAGGAATCAACACAGGAAAGTCAGAAACAATGATAATAGCAAACGAAACGAAGAAGAGGGAAATAGATCTACAAGGACAGGAAATAAAAGTGGTAGAAAAAGGAAGACGTCTAGGAACAATAACAGAAACACATGGAGGATCCAAAGAAGAAGTAATTAACAGAATAAACAGAACAACCGCGATATACAGAACACTGTACAACCAGTTCTTTAATAGGAAAGAGATATCCCAAAACACAAAGGTATGTGAGGCGGTGTTAGTGCCAACGCTCATTTATGGAAGTGAATCATGGGTCTTAAATAAACAACTAAAAGGTACAATTGCGGCGTGTGAAATGGAGATCTTAAGAAAAATTGCGGGGGTGACGAGAATGGACGAGGTGACAACATCGAGGATAAGACAAAAGCCAGTGCTAACACCTTGGTCAGACTGGTGGTGGTGGAGACTTAAGACCATCCACCATCTAAGATTCGGCTACTTCGAATCTAGAACCGGCTGCAGTGAAAGGCTAAGTACTTTGACAATCCCTACATGAAGACTGGACGAAACTTGCGATATCCTTCGGCCGTGACATCGATGACCTGAGTCTCTGGCGACGAGAGAGGTGCCTTTTCATAGAGACCAGTGTGGTCCAAAGACTTTCCAGTTACACCGGAAATGTAATTCAACTGCTGATAACGCCAAACAATAAAAATCGACTTATTTTTTTCCAAAAACGCTAACTTCTGTAGTTCAGAAGTTAGTATGGGAGAGAACCTCACCGTATAATGTTGCTTATACATACAGTGCTCAGATTATTTCCATTTATTACATACTTACCTTTACGTTTTGCCTTCTACATGCATCTTTCTAAACAAATATGTGCACTAACACAGAAAAACAAGCGGAGATATGCTCACACATTTACATTATTATAGCGGTCTATACCGTTACGGGTGGAGCCGTAATTATGTAAACGATGCAGAAGAAGGAAGCGCAGATAAACATTAATTAAGATTCATTAATGAAATCTGCCAACAAGAACATCCTCATTCATGAATTAAAGTATTAAAAACTAGCTAATTAGTTCGTCAAGTCTTATTAGACCAACCGCAATGACTTCAACTTTACCTCTCGTTGTTTGTTTTCTGTTTGCGGCGGATTTTGTGAAAATGCGGATAGTTCCTGCAAGCTGTTCGTTGTTGGGCATCGTACTTGATTTGTGCATATGAATATAGTCGGAGTATTTACATGTAATTAGGATATACGACGTATCGGATCTTATTTCTAAATATTATTTTTCAACATGTACACCCGCCAATTGAATTGGGAAACATAGAATTTATAAAGATGAATTGTTGAAATATCAAGAAAATAAATTATGTAAATACTTCAATAATGTGGATAACAACAATAATGGTTAGACGAAATCTCATAAATAAATGTATATAGGGACAGCTCCTAATAGCAGTAATAAAATCAAAGACGTATTACAGAGATGCTAATGAATGGCCTATAAACTATGCTTACAAAAGAGCGATGTGAACTGGGGATTGTAAATTTACTGTGTCTTCGTTATAATATGGAGTAATTCTTATCATACGCGCTGTGAAATCAGTCTGTTAGTTAACTAGTTTTCGATAGGGATGTTCGGATTGCAGGTTCTGTGATTATACTTTCACGATACGAAAACCGGACATTGAAGACGTTTCGCCCAGATCGGTCAAGAATGACACGTGTGCAGGATCCGGCGCCTTACAGTGTAGCAAACGAACGGCGATTGACAGCGCCATCAATGTGGATTCTAAGGCGTTTTAATATAATGTTTAGGTAATTTACCTATCCTTGTTTCTGCATTTTAATACTAATTTTAGGATATGTTATAAGGATATCACTGGTTTAAAGAACAACCAAGCCCTTAAATCAAATGCTCGTAACTAGCTTGTCAGAAGATCTTTATGCATTACGTTGAATATTTGAAGATGTATGATGAATCCTAACATGGCTGCGCCGAGGAACACGTCTGCGAAACATGCTGTTTAAAGGTAGTATGACTATCAAAGATAACTCCTAGGTCTTTTATGGTCTCGCTCCTCTGCAGCGGGTACCGCTTAAACTGTACGTAGTAGGCAAGCTTTTTACTTTGCGAGTATATGTTACATACGTGCATTTTGCTTCATTAACATAAGACTATTTTCTTGGCACAGTGGAATACGTAATCAATACTCATTTGCAAAATTAACCATATCATTAACGGAATCAATTCTTGCGTACACCTTCACATCATCTGCATAAGCTAAGGTGTCACAGGTCAACGTTCCAGCAGATCGTCGAGGAAAAGCACAAAGAGCAAAGGTCCTAAATTGGATCCTTGTGGAACACCTGACGTAATAGCATATCCACATGACCTGAAGCCATTATAGAAAACATAACATGACCGCTTTTTTTAAGTAGGACTCCATCAGATCTCGAAGGCGAGGTGACATGCCAAAAGAATTTAATCTAAAAAGCATAATATCATGGTCAATTCTGTCAAAGGCCTTAGAAAAATCCGTGTATATAACATCGACTTGCCCTCCATCATCCAGTGTGTCACTTATAAACTGTGTAACTGTCGCTAAGTTAGTTGTTGTAGATCTTTTAGGTATAAAACCATGTTGCTTCGCAGATATATACGGCTGTACATTGTTGAATATAGAAAAATATAAAAGTTGTTCATATACCTTGGCGAAGTTAGATAAAATAGATATAGGACGATAGTTAGTCACATCAGTGCTGCTTCCCTTCTTAAGAACTGGCGTAACTCTTGCTCGTTTCCAGCGCCTAGGAAAGGTAGAAGATCTCAAAAAATGTTGACAAGAAGCAGAGTGGTTTGACAAGTACTATGCGTGCTTCCTTCACTAAAAAAAATAGGGATGAGGTCATCACCAGCTGTGTCCGTATTTGCTAGGTGACTCATTATAGTTAGCAGGTCAGTCCTCACTCACAGGCTTGACGTCAAAGATGGTATGTTGCTAAATACATTTTCGATTACTCTGCTGGAGTGTGGCAGATAAACAGAAGAAAATTTACTAGCAAAGGCGTCAACAATTTCCTGGGATCCTAATATACCACATCCCCCTCAGTGATTGTGTTTGGTATGCGTGAAACACCTTTTAGTCCCATTTCTATACCGCCACAGCTCTTCGGATTTGCTTAATTGTGTTTTGTATTCTTGACATGTAAGCGTTGTAAGCTTCTTGAATCTGTTGCTTAACTAATCTCCTGATATCTCTAAACCTCATGTAAAAAATCTCACTTTTAGTTTGTATCCATTTTCTATGATAGAAGGTTTTAGTTTTTAGGTTTTGTCGAATTGTTGTAGTAAACCACGGAGGATGAGAAGAACTATTCTGACTGTATAGAGGAACTGAACGGTTAATTACCTTGTACAAAACATTATAAAATTCATCGACAGCTTGATCAATGGTTGATGCATCCTCAACGAATGACCAATCACATTGAGCTAGATCTTCAAATAATTGGGCAAAATTTGCTTTTCGAAAATTGTAGCGCATATTTTGTGCAGACGGAAATAAGTCTGGTTTACTGTAACCAACGAGTTGGATGCTCATCGCTAAAGCAGGATGATAATTATCTTCAGGAACTAAAGGAAAAAATATAGCTCGCGGGGAGTATTTACACTGGCTAATTTAGGATATACGACGGTTCGTGATCTTTATTTCTACAATATCTATTTATTTAACATGTACACTACCGGCCATTGAAGTTAGGACAACTATTAGAATTTTAAAAGATGGAATTTGTTTGAATATTCAATGCAATTATTGTAAAAACTTCCACAATAATGTTCGGATAACAACAAAATGGTTAAGACGGAAATCCTCATTAGAATAAATGTTATAGAGAGCAGCTCCTAATAGCAGGTAATAAAATCACAAGAGACGGTATCACTAGAGGTGATAATGAATGGCCTATAAACATGTTTACAAAAGAGCGAGTGCATCTGGGGGGTTGTAAAATTTTACCTGGTGTCTTCGATTATAATATGGAGTAATTCTTATCATACGTGCTGTGAATCAGTCTGTTAGTAGACTAGTTTCGATAGGGATGTTCGGTTGCGGTGTTCTGTGCATTATACTATTCACCGATATCGAACAACCGGGACATTAGAAGATCGTATTCGCCCAAATCGGTCAAGAATGACAACGTATGCAGAAGATCGACGCCCTACAGTGCTAAGCAAACGAAACCGGCGATTGACAGCGACAATCAATGTGCGGATTTCTAAAGGCATTTTTAATACTAATATTTAGGTAATTTAATATCCTTGTTTTCGGCATTTTAATACTAATTTTAGATAATGTTATTAAGGATATTCACTGTTTAAAAGAACAACAACCACTAAATCTAAATTCGTAAATCTAGCTTGGACGAATTGTTATCTTTATCTGCATTACATTAAATATTTATTAGTGAAGGATAATTGTATTACATTCCGGGTCTCTTTATGGCCACACCTGGACCCCTAATTATCGGATTAAGAAGATTCAATTCATCAGCAGTAAAAGTGATTTTTTCAGTTTTACTGCTGATGGTGATAGTTTGGCTATCGAAACGTGCGTCCGGTACCAGTTAAGTATTGTAGTAAGGGTTTTAGTGAACTGTTTCTACATTATTATTATTATAATTCAGCATTTTAAGAAAAACCGCAACACTACACTAACGGCTCGAGTGTCAAATCGTTCCTATTACCGGCCCAAAATTTCGAAAAAGACAGCATTTTACGAAAATATTTCATATTTACTGATGTACTATATTGTTACTTCACGTCCCTAAGGACGTAAAATACCATTATATCTCGCTGCAAGGGCAACCAGTACGTACCTCCAATCAGAGCAGTAATCGTTGACTTACGTAACCGGGGGTACAAAACATATTTTTCGTTGCACCGAATATTACGGTATAAATCTCCTTACGCAATCTTCTTTATTACTATTTCTTTCTAGAAAAACGCGGCTGCAGAACTTTTTAGTTAGGTATATCCAATTCAAGGTAGCGACTTTATATTCCATCCCCTTTCTCCTTCCTTATACTTAGAGAAGCGCGAAGAAGACTTTGTCTGCCTCCCATGGGCCTTACGTAACAATATTCCGTGTAGATATACGCCAGTCAACGCCGACGATGAAACGGATAGAAGTGCAAAGCAGACATCTACCGGTACGGTCTCAGGTGATTCCGTTTCACTTCGGCCTGAAAGGCGAAATTACTTTAGAGAGACGCAGGGCTGTCTAGCCCGGGTAAAAAGGGATCATCGCAAGAGGGTCTGGCCGGCGTATGATGATGTCGAACTTGCCGAAAAGTGTTTTTAAATTTAATTTGCGCGACAGACGCGGCCCGGCAGGAGATATCGATGGTCGAAGCGTGCACAGTAAACTGATTGGGGGTATCTATCGGGCCTCGGTAGATCTTCTCAATTAGATTAGGGTTGCCTTGCGAAAATATTATGTAGCGTTGGCTTGATTAAACCTTGAATGTATAGGATTTGGTGGTTTCTATTAGAAAATAGTATGCGTTTCGATAAAATTTGTTATTTCTTCTAAAACTCTAAAGTATCTATTGATAGTTGTGTCATATACACATAAAAATGTACTGCGAATAAGATAGCATGATTTCAAGTAGAAGATAAGTTTCTAAATATGCAGAAATAGAAGATTATCGCAAAAGTTACGCTACTTTTAGAATTTGAATACTAGATAGTTGTTTCAATGAAATGCTTGTGTTTGAATGAATGCTACGTTGATTGCTTCTGTTTGTTTATTGATTAATTACACTAAATTATGCTTAACTGTATATGTATGCTTAATGTCTACTAACACAACTGTAATGATTAAAGCGAGGTAATCGCCTCCGCGATGCTTGGTCGTTTCACCGGAGTAGCGGGCTGTATGCAAAAATCGATTCTCGCTTTGCCAGCATCCGCTTGTTTATTTTTCGTTCAGTTTAGGAAACGAGAGCGAGCGTTGTGTTTTGTATTACGCGTGATTCGTTATAAATACATAATTATTAATTTAACACAAGGCTAAAAAAACGACCCGTTGCTGGTACAGTAAATAAGTTTATTTGTGGCTTTCCGGATTTGTTCTACGAAGGTGCTAAAATAGTTTGTGAAGTGTGCGAGAAACATATGATGTGCTGGGACAAGATGGACTGTAATAGTACCAAACATGTAAATACCGAAAAACACAGAAATAGAGAAAAGGGTGTGCCAACGAGAACTGTCCTTATTTTCGATTTATTCATCATGATGATAACCTGTAATTTGTCATTTCGCTTACTCGAAAGAGAACCGTTTCAGAACTTTTGGTATAAGTACAATCCCGAGTTGAAGTTGCCAATTACGAAAGCGGCACGTAAAAATGTTTTATTTGTACGCGAGACAACAGATTGTAAAAGAAATTCTATTCTAAATGTTATAGTACGTGTACTGGACCTTCATAAACCGACATTTCCACTGTTACTAGCTAGCAAAAGATTGGAAAAGTGTACTGAGTACGTTAGAAAACTTTAAAGTCTCACCATGTCAAGTGTTAATGTTTATGACTCATAAACTAAGCATATCAGCAATTCTATTCAGATATTGCGAGATTTCACAATAAATTTTACTTCTGAAGTGTCATGGAATTTTCCGTCGGGTTCTGCCATATGTGGTTACTAGAAATCAATGTCCACCATTTAAAGTAGCTGATAAGATGGACAACTAACCTTTGATCACCACAAACGACACATTGTCAAACCCGAAAGAAGATTCTATTTCATTAAGAAGCCGATTTGAAGAACATACGGGTGTAACATTTAACCACAAAAGTTTTGCAAAGAATTTATTACACCGATTTAAACCTCCATATTGAATCAACGCACTTTGAATTTTAAATTCTAACGACAAAAATAATTTGTTCAAAGGTTCAGCGTCTCATTCAGAACGGCTAGGTTAGATTTATCAAATCAAACACGATCAAACATGTAAATCAATTACGGGTAGGACTACACAAAGGTCATGATGGTGCTTTTAAAACAGAAATCGTATGCTTGGAAGTAGATTATAACCACCAAATTGTAACGCCAGTATTATCTTCATTTGAAACACCAACATTTTTCGGGTGGGTTTCCACACATCATCAGGATGTAGTATTGAAGAAAAAGATGAAGTACAGAAAGCATGTTAAACTTTGAATAAACGTATAACATTCTTCGTATGTTTATACATTTACGGAACAAGATTCCTGAATGATATTGATTTTTATTAGGATAATTCCTTCCAAAAACGCATACATGATTACATACCTATGCCCAAACGCATAATTAGAACGAACAAAGATAACAAGAGGAATTTCCATTTCAAGTAAGTTTCATACAATTTAGATTACATATTATTAAATCCGTAGCCTTACATTTATATTACTATATTATCGTAGTTACTTTAGATAAATGTGATAAGGACAGGCCAAGTGGTTGTAATGAATTCATTTCGATATTAAAAGGAAGCCTTCGCTTTAGATAGATACTAAGTGTAAACTGATAGGCTAAATTTTGATGTACTTTAGCTGTTTTAGTTTTAATTGAGTAGGTTCTTCAATTCGAACTCATCTTGCTGAAATATTCCAGGCGTTTTGAAATTCTGCTACCGTGAGCGCTGCGGCGGCTTTCTACGCTTGCGCGCTGTGTACCTACATCTGTTGACTGGCCGCAGACGCCATTACAGAAAGATTCGACCGTGTTTATGTTTGTTTGTCACTATTTAAAATGTCTCCGCCGATCGAGAATCCCGCCAACTCTGAAATACGCGCTGTGATTCGTTTTCTTAGTGTTAAAGGCATTAAATCGGCCGACATTCGTCGTCAGATCTGTGAAGTGTATGGAGAAAACATTATGAGTGATGGAATGGTACGGAAATGGGTGAGAGCTTTTAAAGATGGCTGCACGAATATCCATGAGGAGGAACGAAGTGGGCGACCTTCTGTCATTACTGAAGATTTGGTTCAGAAAGTTGAGGAAAAAGTGAAAGAGAACAGACGCTTTACAATTTCATCGTTATCTGATGAGTTTCCAGAAGTGTTCTCTATGAAGTTGTGACAAAACGCTTAGAGTATCGAAAGTTGTGCTCGCGCTGGGTACCGACAATATTGACTGAGGTGCACAAAACCAAACGTGTAGCCAGTACGTTGACTTTTCTTCAGCGGTACAGTGACGAGAGTGATGATTTTTTAAGCCAAATTGTCACAGGTGACGAAACATAGGTGACTCACGTTACACCGGAATCGAAGCAGCAATCCACGGAATGGCAGTATTCAAGAAAGTGAACAAGCAAACAATTTCAGCCTGGAAAATCATATGTACTGCGTTTTGGGACAGAAAGGGGGTGTTGCTTGTTGATTTTTTGCCTCGCGGTGACACAATAAATGCTACGACGTATTGTGAGACCTTAAAAAAACTGCGCCGTGCAATCCAAAACAAACGGCGAGGCATGTTGAGTAAGGGAATCGTTTTGCTTCACGACAATGCCCGTCCACACGCAGCTTTTCGAACTCAAAATCTCATCGTATCTTTTCACTGGGAACAACTTGATCACCCTCCATACAGTCCCGATCTTGCGCTCAGTGACTACCACTTGTTCCTGCATTTGAAGAAGCATCTGGGTGGTCAGCGCCACGACGACGATGATGAGGTCAAAACGACTGTTGTGCAGTGGTTGTTAAATCAGGCGGCAGACTTCTATGACGATGGGATTGTAAAGCTGATTGTACGATACGATAAATGCCTCAATATTGGTGGAAATTATGTAGAAAAGTAGAATAAGGTACAGGTTTTCATGTAACAATAAAATTGTTAAGAAAAGTTTACTTGTTTTTGTTTTATTTGAAAACGGTACTTACTTTATCCCAGGAGAAATTATTCAGGTTTCAACAATAAATATTTTTGTTTTGCTCTAGAAAAAGAAGTTAATAACATTACTAATTTCTTGGATATTACCGTAGACAGAGGTGAAAATTACTACACATTTGATATATTTAGAAAACCTACAGATGCAGACATTTTCTTCCTTTTACAGTTACTTGCACAGACTTTGCAATATCTCCGTTTCAAGTGAATCCTTTGAGAAAGGACTCTCAATTATAAAATAGATGATGACTACATCTATTCTGTGAGTGGAGGAAAAGATAGGAAGTTAGATACAGGATTTCTAGTAAATAAGGAATTTGGAGAAGCCGTGGTAGAGTTTAAAGCTGTCTCCGAAAGAATATGCTGAATTTGGTTACGTGGTTACTAAGCATTTTAAATGTTCATGCACCAACGGAAGACAAGGATATGGAGATTAAGAATTCGTTTTACGATGTAGTTGAAAATATATTTAATAGTATGCCCAAATACGATGTTGAAGACCTAAATGCAAAGAATGGAAAAGAAGTTACGGGAGGAAAGTGTTTACATAATATTAGCAATGAGAACGGAAAAGAAACTGATCTGAATATGACATGAAAATTATGACCATATATTTTGATCACAAAAATATTCATAAAATTTCCCCAGATTCACCTACAAAGAATCAAATCGATCATATATTGATAGAAAATAAATACGCAAGAGCAGTGAAAGGTGCCAGATGTTATCGAAGTGCAGATATTAATTCAGACCATTTCATTGTGGTAATGAAATTTGAACAAAAATTGCCTGGTAATCATGAAGAGGAAAATGAGCAATTAAAACGGTACAATACTGGACTGTTAAAAAACGAAAAGATAAAAGACAGGTTGCACTAGATCCGAACAGAAAGGTAGGAGGACAAACGGAAGCTGATGACGTAGAATAAAAATGGTTACAAATTCAATCAGCGGTAACACAGGTTGCAGATAAATGGCTCAAAAATACAAAACAGAAAAAACATAAAGAATGGCTTGATTTAGATCGTGGGACGGCGCTGGAAAATATGAACAAAGCAGGACTGACAGCGATAAAAGAAGGCACAAATGAAAATAAATTATCCTACAAACAAACAAGAAAACTTTCAAAACAATCTGTAGAAACGGGAATGGTGGGAAGCGAAACTGCAGAATATGGAAGATCATCACACTAACAATAATATCAGAAGTTTCTATCAAGAAGTTAAAAAGAGTAAAACAGCAGACAATAGGAATATAGTTTATTGTAGAGACAAAAATGTGGAACTCATTGGCGATATACCCGGAAAGTTGGGCAGGTGGACCGAGTACTTTAAAGAATTACTAAACGATGGGGAAGATGCATTCAGGAAGCTACTACAGAAAAAATAGAACAGAATACAGAAGATTATATAAACCTAATAGACGCACCGATCGATCTGGCAATAATGGAAAGTATAAAGACTGAAAAGTAATGAGTGCAGGGGATGAATTTCTTCTGAAATCTGGAAGAAAGATGGTCAAAATTTTGTAAACTGTCTAGGTAACCTGATTAAACAAATTTGGAGAGAGGAAGTAGTATTTAGAAGAATGCAGTCATCTGCCCAACTTATAAGAAAGGGAACAAAAGCTGTGTAATAATTATTGAGGTACTGTTTTATTGGATGTCATCTATAGAATTCTGGCACTGATCATAAGGGAAAGGTTATGTTTATGGGGAATATTAAGGAGGTTTTAAAAAAGGAAAATCAACGATAGACCTAGTATTTCCAATAAGACAACTAATACCTACGAGCAAAATCTGGAATTGCATATGGAGTTTATTGACTACAAACGGGCTTATGATTCAATTATTAGAAATAAAATGTATGATGTGATGCTGAAACTAAGAATATCCAAGGAAATAGTAAATTTGGTGAGAATGACATTGAAACAAACTCTTAGTAAAGTCACGGTAAGAGGAAGGGTGTCGATGCAGTTTGAGGTAAGCGGAGGTTTAAGGCAAGGACACCCATTATCTACTGTTCCGTTCAACTTGGTTTTAGCAAATACATTCAGAGATAGCGGGATACAAACAACGGGTTTAATCTACCACAACGACCACACGGCGAGAATAAAAAGTGGATTGAAGAAGGTTTTTGGACAATTGGAGGGAAAAGCAAAGGAATATGCACTTCTTATTAATAAAGAAGAAACTAAATACCTAGAAATGAAAGTAGTGGAGAAAACACCGAGAAACATTATTTCACTAAGTGGAATAAATAAAGAATACAAATTTGAAAGGGTTAAGCACGGACTAAAATGAAGATGTTGAAATTGATAAGAGACTGCCTGAAGGAACTAGAGCGATGGGGCGTTGATGAAAATGATATAGTCCAGTAGAAGAAAAATAAGAATATATAGAACAATAATCCGAGCTACAGCTATCTATGGATGTGAAATGTGTATCCTTAACAAAAATAATGAAGTGAAAATTGGAATTTGGGAAAGGTAGATTTTAAGTATATTTGGAGGTATAAAAGATGTAAATGGACAATGGAGAAGATGAACTAATAAAGAAGCTATGGATGTTTACCAACACGCAAATATCACACAGACACTTAACGCCCAGAGAGCAAAATGACTAGCTCACGTACACCAAATGCCAAATCAAAGACCTGCAAGGAAAGCACTTTTCAAAGGAGAAGGCCAGATAAAAAGAAGAGGTAGAGGTAGGAAAAGATGGTTGGAGGCAGTCAAAGAGGATTTTAGACAGGCAGGGATCCAGGATTGGGAAGACAAAACGATGGATAGGAGGAAGTGGAAGTCAGTAGTAAAAACAATTGAAGCCATGAGCCTATAAGGCTTATGGTGCTGTCGTATATATATATATATATATATATATATATATATAGATAAAAAAAAAATCGGGAGTTGTCATTTAAAAAAAATTGTCGATGACGTCATTATTTGAAAACCAGAAGTGGAGGCAACTTAAAATTGATGCAGAACTATTTATTTTTAATGAAGGGAAATAAAAAGCAGGTCAAATTTTCTCACAAATTCTATTAACTATCAGGCGACCGGTTTCATGTTCGAAAACACATCATTAGGCCCAGCTACGGGGACCACCATGAAAGAAAACAAGCAAATATACGTAAGTGACCAGAAAATTGTAAAATTGCGCTATAGTGATATGTCAACCAATTGAAATACGTTATATAGTATATTATAAAAAACTACTTGTTTTCTTTCATGGTGGTCCCCGTAGCTGGCCTGATGATGTGGTTTTGAACACGAAACCGGTCGCCTGATAGTTAATAGAATTTGTGAGAAAATTGGACCTGCTTTTTATTTCCCTCCATTAACTAAATACTTACACTTGAGTCACGATGGAATATTTATTTAAAAAAAAAAATAAGATTGACCGGCCTGAGCATTTCTTTGGAAAACAATTTGCTTTAAATTTAACGAATTTATTCCATAATTTTGCTGAGCGCAGTATACAGCATCCCCATTTTAAAAAACACAATTTGGATACAACAAGCTACTTAGTTATGAAATAACCTCTAGGCTTCAGTATTATTTTAAACCTTATCCCCAATCAGACCTCATAACAAAACATCTTGAAAAGTCTCTATTCAGAAAGGCATAATCTTTCTAACCCGCGGAGATGAATGACCCTGTATAAGTATAACATTGGGGGATATCTTAAACGTAATATATTTGTCGATGGAAACCCATATCTTAAAGGATTTGAGTAATAATCCATTTAAAGCCTTCACATCCTTTTCCACTGCATAATAAATTCGATGTTATCCGAGAAGTTTTCAATTTACCTGATATATTCGGCGCTAACGTGACGGGCTTTCCTTGCTCGCCAGGCATACTCTGAGGGGCTTGTAGGACCGCATCGTTGACGATATTCTGGTGTACTTCCCTAGATTTCGTGTGTTGTTTTTCTTTTTGCACAGGCGCCACTTTATCAGCTACCTCCTCCAAGTCTTTCTTATTCACTTCGTTCCCTTCTAAGCGCATCGCTACGGATGGTTCCCTCGTCTGATGTTCCGAGTACAATAAGAATGCTATCGTAAACCACGCGGTTGACACGACTACGACTAGTTTGATTAATAATGAACGTCTACGCATGAGGACACCCATTTTTTCCCGAGCGCGAAAGATCGAAATGCTTGGATCAGAACGTAGGGTAATTTAAATGAAGACGAAAAAAAAATTACTCGAACGGGAAACGCGTACACATCGAGATCCGCATACGACACTCTACGCACTACTAAAAGCACTTATCGCGCTGTCGAATGAAGCCAGAACATCGTCTAGATTACAGAACCGACACTAACCGAACGCACACAGACGTACACATGTAATACCGAGAATGATAAAAACGATAATTTTTCTAAAGGTAGGTTTAGTTGTCAACTTGACATGGTGATGCGAGCACTGCGCCTCCTGTGTATGTCGTGCAAATTTAGCAATAATATCTAAATACTATTTCGATAGCGCACTGTGTCAATTATGCGCTGATTGTGGTAATTTTGTTTCGATGAACCGTATCCATTGAAGTGCGGTGTTGTTTGTCATATAACTGTAACAAAACAAAACGAGTATGATAAGTGGTGATATGACGAGTACAGTTATTAAATAATACAGAAAAGTTAGATATTTTATGTATTTATACAGAGTTTTTCATAATGATATAAAGAAATGGGAACTTAATATTGATGAATTTGCATCCATTTAGGTTCTCCGGTGTTTGCTACATGCTACAAAGCATTTGACGTTTCGTTGAACATGTTACCTTCATCTAGTAAAACTCGAAAGATTCTGTTTTAATAATATTAATTGTCATTAAAGTTTTTTATGCGAATGCCATGGATTTGTGAACCCTTATCTAATAAGAGCGCTGGAGATGGAAAAGATTCTAAAAATATTTTTTTGCCAAGAAACTTATTGCTAGTTCTTTTACAACGTTCATATCATAACTTGAGTTGTGAGTAATTACAGAGTAACCAAAACTTGCGGACTCGCATAGGCGTCGGTATTACGGGTTAATATAAGAATACGAAAAATTCATAAATAAACTAAACCGGTAGAGAAGCAGGCATGTAGTGTCGACCTTGAATATAAATCATGTTAAACCGCGCTGAGAGAGATTTCGTTTTAGTACCGGTTGAGTTGTTGCAGAGATTAGTCGAACGGTCGAGGTTATGTACTTACGTGTCGCTTTTGAAAATATAGCTGGTGTTTTTTGTGTGTTGTAGTAATTACTGAGTAACCAAAACTTGCGGACTCGCATAGGCGTCGGTATTACGGGTTAATATAAGAATACGAAAAATTCATAAATAAACTTACTTGCTAATTATTCAACAAATTAGAGGCATCAGGATGTGAACTACTGTAAACTTGCATCATTGCATATGTTTCCACAGTTACTTCTTTAAACCTTGTGCGTCGACAAGAAAAAATATTCTTATACATAGAAAACGATCTCTGCACATCCAAGGAAGTTACATTTGCATGTAGAAACTGTTTTTCAAAATCACTTAAAAGTTCACTATTCTTACACTTATTATAAACGGCCTCTAAAGTATTAAAATCGGGATTTTTCCTTAAAACATCTGCCAACTTTTGACTAGCGCATAATCCTGGCGATCAACAACAGATTTTAATGGACTATCGGATCATGCTGGACTAATTGTAAGTTCCGAAATTGTGATTCCTAACAAACTTTCTAGTTGTTATTACACTAGAATTTTTAATACTTCTGGTTACCAAAAGTTAAGTTATTATTTGTCATTACAATCTTGGATGGAGATTTATAGTACTTATACAGTTGAAGACGTGTTTCCAAACATTTATTAATGTCCTAAGTTATTACATTGATCTATCTTTTCCTGTTAGAAAAAAACATAGAACTTGCAGAAAACCATGGATAACAACGGGAATTGTGAATTCATCAGTAAATTTAAAGCATTTGTATAGTATTGCTATCAAAAGTAAAAGGAACGAGGATCTGGCGTATTACAAACTATACAAAAAAACCTATAGATCGGTTTTAACTGCTGCCAAACAGTTATATAATTCAAATTTATATAAAACATCGAGTAATAAACCCAAGACTGCGTGGAATATAATCAATAAAAACACAAATGTTAGAAAAAAACATAGGGAAATTAATGAAATTAGAGTAGACGATGTTAATGTTAAAACACCAGTCGAAATAGCGGAAGCCTTTAATAATTTTTTTATAAACAGTGTTACTAATTTTGTACCGACAAGCTTAAATTGCAATACTGATGGCTGTAATATTAAGTACAACGACAGAACTATGTATTTAGACAGAGTTACCGAAACTGAGGTGGCCTTTGCTGTATCGAGATTGAAATTATCTAACTCTTCTGGTATAGATTTGATTAGTAATAACATTGTAAAAAATAATATACAATTTCTAATACAACCACTTACAGCTTTGATCAATAGATCGTTTATAGACGGGATTTTTCCCAAATGTTTAAAAACTGCAAGAGTTTTGCCGTTGTACAAGAGAGATGATGAAACAAACTTAAAGAATTACAGACCTATTTCATTATTGTCAGTGGTATCAAAAATAATGGAAAAAATTATTTGTGAAAGGTTGACATCATTCTTTGAGTTTTCCAACATCTTAAGTGTGTATCAACATGGTTTTACGAAACATAGATCAACGGAGACCGCAATGATTCAGTTTGTCAATATGCTTTACAATGAATTAAATGAAGGGAAAGGTTGTTTAGGTGTCTTTATGGACTTAAGCAAGGCTTTCGACTTGATTGATCATCAAATATTGATACAGAAACTGTATATATATGGAGTACGCGGAAAAACACTTGAATGGCTTGCGTCTTATCTAACTGCTAGATCGCAAGTAGTGGAAATTCAGAGACAGCGGTCGGATGCCTTGCCTCTCGATAGAGGTGTCCCTCAGGGATCCGTGTTGGGCCCCTTATTGTTTATTGTTTATGTGAACGACTTGTTGACCACTGTAGCACATTCGAATACAGTAATGTATGCTGATGATACCAGCTTCCTCGTATCTGAATGGACTAGACCGTTTTTAGTTTTGCTCACACAGAAGCTACTTGATGCTTTTGTTAGTTGGTTTAATAGCAATAAGTTATATGTTAATAATGAAAAAACCGTTTGTATGCGTTTTAGTCCAGGTTCTAATAAAATGCACGAATGTGACTTAATAAAAATAAATTCGCGCACAATCCAGCAGGTCCAACATACGATTTTTAGGGGTCTACTTGGACAAGGGTTTAACATGGGAAACACATGTCACAAATTTATGTAAACAGCTTTCAACATCATGCTATGTAATATATAAATTAAAGACTGTTGCTAGTAATGAAGTTGTAATGTCATACTATTATTCGTCATTTCAATCTAGAATAAAATACGCGGTATTGTTTCTGGGGTGCTTCTTGTCACGTTGGAAAGGTGTTGCGAACACAAAAATTGGCTATTAGAAATATGGCTGGTGTATCTAAGTGTACTTCATGCCGCTCCTACTTCTCTTCTATGCATCTTCTTACCGTGACTGCTCTTTATATACTAGAGATTGCGGTGTATGTTAAAACTAACTTAAGTTTATTTACTAGGAATGCTAATTTTCATATGTACGATACTAGGAATAAAGATAGTTTATCCGTACCAAAACATGAATTGGTGACGTATGAGAGATCTCCAGTGTATATGGGGATCAAAATATTTAATTCACTGCCTGTTTCTATTAAAGATTTAGAAAATATAAAAGTTTTTAAAAAAGAACTTAAGACATTTCTTTATAATAATGTTTTCTATTCGTTAAATGAATTCTTTAATTACGTTTCTACTTACGATTAGTTGCTTAGTATTGCTAAATAATATGTATTTAGGTAAATTGCATATGTTATTTTCTATGGGCTGCATGTTACTTGCACACATGTCGTTTTCTTTTTTCATTGATATTGTAAATCTATTTTTTTGTATATTTGTTTGTTGACTTATCTTATG
Source organism: Dynastes maya (assembly GCA_029619315.2). NCBI lineage: Eukaryota > Metazoa > Arthropoda > Insecta > Coleoptera > Scarabaeidae > Dynastes > Dynastes maya. Next base: position 5,917,830 of record JAROYE020000006.1, read on the forward strand.
CCGTATGGTCCACTAGATCAATAAACTATTATTATTATTATTATATTGAAAATATTTGGCATAATAGCGACGAAATTAAAAAAAATAATAATAAAAAGCGGCATTGGCAGTATGCCAAAAAGGATTGAGGAAATAATGAAACACAGAGGAGGAACAAGCAAATATTAGTGAATGTATGTTCAAATTACACTTACTTGCAAGTTATATGTAATTAAATAGTATTGTATGCCAACATTACATTTTTTTAAATTTCACCCCAAAATCTGAATATTTCTAAGAGGCCCTAATTCGATGCCCAGGGACTGTAATATGGTAAATATGTCAATATTTAACGTATGAAAAACATCCTTCACGATAAATTGAATATGAGAAAGTTATCGGCGAGATGGGGGTTGATGAACTTTTTCAACAAGATAACGCTCCCTGCCACGCAACTCGAGAAACTAGTGAGAGAATGCACGAAAATGGATACCGTCTTCTGGATTGGCCTGCCTAATCTCCAAGTCTAAATCCAATCGAGTATTTGTGGTACCTTGCGAAAACTCAACCAAATTGTCACAAATGCTCTTCAAAAACGTATACAAGCAGTCACCATTACAAATATATTTTAATAAAGCTTTGCAAAGTTTAAGATGCTCCGATTTATTGGCTAAGGCTGTATATATTTGTTTTTGAAAGTTGAATAAATTGATATAAAGAAATGGGATTGAAATATTTTCTTTGTTTTTATTGTGACAAACAAAATTTTACGAATTAGCAGGCGATGAAATTTTAATTAATTTTTTCAGTAATTTAACAGTGGCTAATATGATGAATCTATGGTTAACTCTTTAAAAATATACCATAATGCATCCCAAAAAGCTGAATTAGTATGTATTAATGGTATTAAAGAAATGCCATTGTATGAATTAATGGTTTATTTACAAGTACAATCGAAAATATCCCCTGCATTCCTTGCAAATGATTTCAGAATTCATGCGTAAGTATTTAGAAATTTCAGGCCTACCAATAGCACTTTGTTTTTTTATGTTGTTGAATTAATCTCTTTTTTTCTATAAGACAATACATGATTGTTATGTTTCTAACAGAGAGCAGCGTGCTATACAAAATCCAGAATGAGAATACAATTATCTCGCATGTTTCAATAGCATTTATGTCGCGCTCATAGGATACAACAACTGTAGAACAGTTTTTTTTTGTGATATGTGTGTGGAAGCACTATCGCTTACATAACCTATATCACATGTGCGTACGCAAGTAAATCATCTACAACCAAGAATATTAAAACGCAAGCATTGTATGTACACGAATCATTGTGTAGCAGTTCTGATAACGTGGTGTGAGGTCGTAATCGAATATTACACCAGTCCGTATTTTAAAATGTTGTACGAGATGATTTCAAAAAAATAGGTGTTCTTGAATTTTCTGTGTTAATTCTGAAAATAATTTTCATTTTTGCCCATTACGTCAGAATTTGACACAATAGGAGGCTTTTGTTTTAAAGATTTTAAGTAATAAAAACACAAATGTATTCAAACAGCAATCCACACAAGGATCATTTTCTTACGAATATATTTTTAAAATATAAATAATTGCTCTAATAATTTTGGAACTACTATAACACAAAAACTGCATTAATTTTCAAATTTATTTGACTTCCTTGGATATTTTCCTTTGTCTTTATTGTCCCTCTTTGACATCCAACAGTAGTTTGTCATCATCTCCTTAATATTTTGGTGGAAGTGTTCTCCATGTGGAAGTGTTCTCCATGCTCTTCAATGTGAGAGTGTAGAAAGTGAATTTGTACACTCATTCTTAACATTATGTCAACAATTTCTTTGTAATTCGGATCTTTTTTATTCCCCAGAAAATTCTCAGTAGCGGATCTTAAAGCTGTTGATGCATCCTTTTCTCTCTTATTCATCGTGTCCTCAAAATCTTTGTTATTCATCAGTTTGCAAATTTGAGGACCAACAAAAATCCCAGCTTTTAATTTCTCTTGTGTGATGAAAGGAAATTTGGTTGAAAGATGCTTGAAGCAAGCTCCATCTTTGTTCTAGAGCCGCCCCACACTTTGTTGAGATCTACAAACGATTCATGCAAAATGCTTTTACTACCAGCAACAAAATGTTCCTTCTTTGGCCAAATTCCCACATTCCAATGCCTATCCCATTTACATAGAACCTATTTTTATGAATCCAGCTTGTTATCCTAATAGTATTCCTATTACTTTGAAGTCACCACAAATTAACCAATTGTGTTCCTCATAATGAATGCTATCAAACAGTATCTTTATATTCGCAAATGTCTCTTTCAATTGTATTGAAAGAACTATAGGGATTGAGTCGCATAAACTTCCAATATGCAGTAATACGCCTTTTAGATTCCTTTTGGACGAGTCAATAAAAAATCTCCATTGAGTAGGATAACGTTTAATTCCATAGTGCATTAACTTTTTTATGTGGTTGCAATAAACTAAGTAATTCTTCACAATTGCTGCATTGTGAGCCGGTGCACCATCTTGTTGCCACCATAAGTGCTGTAGTAGATTTAATAGAATATTGTTGTCTAAGAAGCTATGAGATATTAAAGATTCCAGAATTTTGATTCATCTGACCAGATGATTTTGTCAAAGAATTCTTCGCCTTCTAACCTTCCGAGCAATTCGTGATGTAGCTGTTGCCATTCATTTTGCATGAGATTAATTGTTTCTATATTCTCTTCAGGTTAAACATAACATTCATGAAAAATTAGCAGTAAAAAGCCTTATAAAAGGTACCACTTACCCTACGGGTTACGTAAATCGTACCCTTAAGGGAGTGAATCGTATTAATAAACAGAAAAGAATAAATAACCAAAATATTTATCATGTTATGCAGAAAACGTTTATTGTCCGGAGCAAAAAAGCGAAAGAAAGTTGTGTTAGACTTTAGTGGAATGCACTTCTCGTGGAACCACTTCCTACAGTATTCATTTGAACATTGCTCATCTATTTCTACTTGTATTGGCGGTGATGGTGCAGCTGAAGCTGGAGCATTAAAAGACAAATCGATATTCCTTCAAAATTTTTTTCTTGGTTTGCGCCCAACGAGATGTCGCTTTACTGCTTCTAATTTTGTAGGCTTCGATGTATGCTTTTCCTTTAGGTCTTGTAAATGACCTTTATGCGGTGCGCTTGTTAAAATTACAGCACGCTGAGAACCTCTTCTTTTGCGTTTTGTTTGTTGGGAAGTTACCTTTACTCCTCTAAAGACTCATGTTTTTCTTCTTCCAGATCCTGTTGTTTTAATTTCCATTACAGTGACTGTCTGCTAATTCCATAGCTGTCCGATTATCCAAGTTCTCAATGCCTTCAAAGATATTTAAAATATCAAATGGGGCAATGTGGTCATCTTTGAAAACGTGGCGATCAGTTTGCCAGACACCACATCCATGAAATCCACTAGCAGCGCTTTCAATACTGGCACCTTTTCTATGAGCTTCAGCTATCAGCTGAGGCAGTTGAAAGCAGGATTTGTAAGTAACCATTTCTTTACCGCTCATCACATATTTGTTCTCAAATATCGAAGAACTCGTACACATGTTGTTTGTTAAAATCTTTGGCTCCGGAAATTGAGGTGGATTCTGGCAAACTGATGTTAGGGTTTCGTTTTAGAAAAGCGTAATACCAATCTTCTCCTGTTATCTGGTTTTCTTTGTTGAAGTTATGCTGAATGCCATTTTTCTAATATACTGACGTCAGTTATACCTATACCAAAGAGAGTTGGTATTAAAATTGCTAAATATATCAAAGAAATTCGACTGTACCTAATACATCAGTTCCTATCGATAAAATTCTACATTTTCCAAAGAAACTTTTCCCTAACTGACATAATCATTTCCGTTTTGGGACACCTATTATCATTCAAACGTCGAGAATCGTTCAACAGCGTTTGACGACTAGTAGAATTGAAAAGTTGTTTTAGAAAAGTTTGTTTGGAAAGTGTTACGCAACATGAAGGGCACTCTTTCCGTCCTACCATCCATCCCTCGGTTCCTTTTATCTCTTGACAAAACAAGCGACACCCGCTTCGCAAATCTCTCTTGATGTCCCTTTCAGGGCTTTCGGTAATGCCTAGTTACGATACTCGAGCAAGGCGAGGCGCGACGAAGAAGAGGGCTTTGGAAGTCGTAAAATCTGTCAGTAAAACGGACTAAGGGAGGCTTTTTTCCGATGCTTCTTACAAGTTTTATTGGTTGGTCGTTCCTTTTCATCATAGGCTCGCGCGCGAACCTGTGTACGGGAGAAAGCGGCCAGGGGATGGGATGGGTTTATGGATCCGTTCTTTGTCACGCATATACGAACCTTCTAATGTATAAACATACACGAAACGGTCTGAAAGTGGAAATTTATCGCGGCCGAGGTATTCCGGGAATAGCTGTTAAACGGGCGACATAAGAGGATATGTGAATATTTTAGATCGTTCTCGGGAAAGTAAACACTTTAAGGGAATAAGGATGCTAAAGTACACTTTAGTTCTCCCTCATTTTCTTTGTACTTTTCGCCACCGGTGGAGGTTTCAGGTTGAACAACTTGCCCAGATTGTAGGAGTAGGCTAATTTCTTTTATGTAGGACGCCATATAATACCCTTCTATAACGCTTTTCTGAAATATGGTATTGAAAATGGCAATGGGAAGGTTAGACGTATTGAAGTCTTAAAACAATTTGTAAATTAGGCACAGTCATTTAGTGGAATCCTACACAAAGGCTTATTTAGATCCATTTAATATGTTAAAATGCAAAATCACCAACGTACATATTAAAAAACAACGTAAAATTCTATTATATTGAATATTTGAAACTTCGGTGGGAGTTTTCGTAAGGGCTTGTATTGGAAATCCCGAGATCTACGCTGAACGGAGAATCAGCGCAGGTGAGCGTTAGACAGAGAATTACCGCAGAGAGAGAAAACATTATGGAAGTATGCGTGCTTTTGTAGGTGTCCGTGAAACTTCGGTGGAGAACTGGGCTCACGAAATACAACGATTACCGTTCGTCGCTTCTTTGTCTATACGCAACGCTTATACCCCGCACGATTTCTGGTTCTCGTCCTTGTCGCTTCTATGGGAGGCAGTAGCACGGAGTGTACAAGACGTATTCCGTGGCAAATAATATCACGAGAACATCTGGGTAATGCATACATATGTTAAACGTTGCGAATCTAATACACACATACAAACATTGCGATTTATATGTAAAGACACGTTCATTCAAATGTACATAGAAATACGTACACAAAATATGTATATAAGGAAAGCACATTATGTAAACTATACATTACCAAGGTATATGTATTTTGATATATACATAAACATTTTTTATATTTTTTTGTTGTTATAAGGGGAATCGCTTTTAATAAATTAATTTTTTATACATACATGTATTTCACTTCGAGAGATACTGAGTAAGCGAATAAATATACAAGCATTTTATACATCTAAATAGAAGGAATTGGTCCTCCCTCTCCGTAACTAAGATATATTGAAACAGACGACTAGGGGCATTGTACTTCACACAAGGAGAACGTAACGTACTTCTCTTAAAAGTGATTTGATGGTAATCATGCGCAATTCTTGTTGGTAAACGAAATTGATTTCAAAAAACCATAGTTTGGGCTTTCTTGTAAATGGGTAGTTTTATTATTTCAATCACTGTAAAAAACAATTTTGGGACATTGAAACTGAAACGGGTGGAATGGAGATTCTTTGAAGTTTGAGCAGATCGTCTAGAATATACACCGTCGCATGGATATAATATTGGTTTTCATCCAGGATGCCGATTTGCACCCCATAACAGTTCCGAGCTCACTGTCATCGAGGTCATTTTCACCCACCAGAAAGAGAATTTCCCAACTGAACCTCGTCAACTGTTCTGAACCCCGCCGAGCAACCTGTCAACCGCACTTCTGTGAATGTGAGCAAGTTTTAAGCCTTCGATTCTTTGTATAACATCACGAACTATAATTAGGATCATTTGTTAGTTTAAGCCGCTTTATATGGGTATTTGTTGTTACGTCTGTTGCATATGATCCTGAATTAGAGTTCGTACTATTTAGTACATGCTCGATCGAGTAGTTAGTTGTGTAATTAGTTAAGAGAATCAAAGTTTGTCATAAACAATATAATTTACTTTAGAATCGTACATATTTAATATTTATATTTCACTTTGACATATACATTTGACAGTCAATTAATATTTTTTAACAATTACCATAGTTCCTTTTTATTGTGCTTTTTGAGGATTTGCATTCAGTGGCTGCCCAATCTATTAGTGTCTTATTATCCAGGAGTTCGAATACCAGATTGTCACCGTCGTGAAATCACTCTTAGTAAGTTCTTGTGTTCTCGAAGAAATTCAAATTTAAAATTGAGTTTGTCCGTTCTGCAGCAATATTTTACTGCTAGATATATTTTATCACATCATTTTATTTGATAAATAAGGAGAGATGTATATATATTATAAATTGCTCCTTTTGCTGGAGGTACACATTATATTATACTCCATTTTAGATATTACTTGTGTGTAATATCTAAGACATCCATTAAATTACCTTCTTTGTTAAAGTTCGTCTCCCCTTTCAGAACCTACAGCGTCTCCAAACCCCTTCAGAAACGGATGAATAAACAACTCCACCCGCGTGGTATTCTCTGTTACTCCCTTTCGAGTAACAAACATACAAAAGGGTATAATAACGGCGTCGTTCTACGCGTAGGTTCTTCTTTTTTCGCGATTCATCTTGGTGAAATTTATTAATATTGTTGTTATGGGAATTAAAGGTGTTTTCCTAATTACTTTCCCGGGGACGATCCATCACTAATTACAATAAAGACGCCGAGACCCCCGACCCATAACCTACAGCCCCCCGCCCTTAAACGCTGCTTAAATACTTTCATAAACTTTGAACTAATTACCGTCTTTAAAAAAGAAATCTCTCGTGAAAACAAAAAAAAACCAAGGGATGAAATATATTTAAAGTATGAGAAGAGAACGGATCCTCAAGTACAAAACAGAAAAGGTAAGTGTAAGGTAGGAAAAAGGGTTTTCCATGGGGCGCCGTTAATTAGTTAAACAATAAATATACCGGTAGGTCGTAACTTACGTCTTAATGTTATCTTTTCTTTGTCGGGAGAGCGGAAAATGAAGGAAATTACTTTATGATTTAGGTGAAATGGAAGGGGGGAAGCAAGAAAAATGTGGTAGGAAGGGCGAATAGAGGTGCGGCGGTCTTTTTGTTAAATGAGAACATACAATGTTTCAGTTTTCTACAATGGTGATGCTATAAAATTTCGTGTCTATTCACTTAAAATACTTTTACTATAAACTAGAAAGAATAAACGATATATATTGTACGTTTATCCGGTGTAATATTTAGCTGAAGAAGGTATTAAATTAAAAACTTCCTGTTCCAGGTTCAATTGTATTGAAAACTTTAACTTATTCGGAACAAAATTTTCTGCCAGTGTACATATACAGGGTGAGTCGAGAGGAACGGACCAAACTTCAGGAGTGCATTGTACATGTGAAAATAATGTGAAAAAACTCATGTTCTTATTCGATTTTCATCTGTTTTCAAGTTATAGCGCAATTTAAAAATGTCAACTTGGAAATAGTCCAAAGTTTTAGCTTGTTTTTGAGTTAATACGACTTAACTAAAATAATAATATCCTGGCATTGACTGCCCATGTAAGACAAAAAGTCAGGTACGTTCGACATTGAAGGTATATAACTTGAAAACAAATGAAAATCGGATAAGTTTATGAGTTCTTCTACATTATTTTGACGTGTACTATACACGTCTTGGGTTTGGTCCGCCTCTCCCGACCCACCCTGTATATTTTATCTTTGTATACTTTACTGGATTTTAGAAGTAGTAACAGAAATATTATGTATATCTCATATTTCACGTCAAAATGTCTCAACAGTATCTTGTTTTTACCCCACAGAACTAATACCAAACTAATAAAAGACAATTCAGTACATTGTAGTTTTCTGTTTTTCTCACCAACGACAACGGAAGATTACAAGAGGTAAATATAATTAATAAATGTATGAGGAATAGTGTATAAGGTATTTCAGTTCTTGCATTTCTCATATGCTTAATACCATTGACATGCCTCTGGCAATCAGTTCTGTCCAATGCAGCCAGACGAACATTGCATATTAAGCAAAAAACTGCACTACCGTCATATTTTAAATGGGGAAAAAGTGACACATACTTATGTACATTAGTAGCAAATCTATTACGAGGCATTGTTTTCTTAGGTATGTAAATATTAGTTCTATATGAAACGATGCATTAATTATGTACTTGGTATAATACTACAACACACAAAAAACACCAGCTATATTTTCAAAAGCGTAAGTACATAACCTTGACCGTTCGACTAATCTCTGCAACAGCTCAACCGGTACTAAAACGAAATCTCTCTCAGTGCGCTTTAACATGATTTATATTCAAGGTCGACACTACATGCCTGCTTCTCTACCGGTTTAGTTTATTTATGAATTTTTCGTATTCTTATATTAACCCGTAATACCGACGCCTATGCGAGTCCGCAAGTTTAGGTTACTCTAATCATCATTTCGTGTATACCCCCGATATCCCAAGAATCATACAAGCTAGCGAATGCATTAATAGGCTGTTCTGGAATACGTTTAAGCTAGCACAACCTAAGGAAAAAGAAGCTGTTAAACTGCCAACAAGACAAATTTATTTAGAATGACTTCCAATCCTTGAATCCAAAAGGAAGGTTCCTGTATGCCACTTTTTGAAGGAATAATCGCCAACAGCGCCACAAAATATCGAAAGGAGAAACAAAAGAAGCAATAACTATTAAGATCTGTTTAAACTTACTAATGTTAATTTTTTAGAGTTTTGTTTAGAACCGATTTGCACAATCCTGTCAACTTAACCAATGCGGGCACTTCGCGAACGCCTTTTTCAAATAAATGTTGACGTAGAAGAATTTCATGTACTTTCTAGATTAATCCCTAAAGCTAAAGCCATACATGTGTCCAATATACAGTATTCATCTATTTTACTTGTAAAATCTTCTCCACAATCACCCTACAGCAAAAGCTTAACGCAGATTAGAAGCGTAAATTCACCGCGTTAAAGTTTTGCCTTTAGCCTGCTGTTCGCGATGCTCCTCTACGCGTATGACTTTCATGTTTAACGATATGCAGCGTGTATGTCGTAAAAATTTACGGGTAGGTACGTACAACATCGAAGACTCAAGCGCACTTATGCCCGCTCGAAATTAACAGCCCTGAAAGTACGTGTAGTCGTTAAACCGTGCATACAAGCTGCTACAAAGTGTATAAATTGTGCAAGAACGCACCGAATATTTTACTTTTATGGCCTTAATGGCAATTGATATTAAAAGAGGCAGGAATTTAACAGGTTCGCGTTAATATAGGACGCGATTAAGTTAAACGTTGGGCTATAAACCTTCGGATGGATGTAAATCACTTATGTATTTGTGATTTTTACTAGGGATTTTGTACGAGTTTGTACGATGTAGCAGCGAAAGTTTAACAACATAAATGTTTGTAATCCAATAATTATGTATACTACAACTTAAGACGGTATGGCAAATGTATAAATATGTTGCGAAAGGTTTAGTTGCAATGATCCTCTATTCATCATAAGCTTGAGATCAATTTTGAGAAGGGGATACCACCTTATAGTATTAATTTACAGAGGTCTGTACAATTTAAGAGTAAATTAATTCCTTAAGGTTGAATATGAAATATGCAGATGTTCTGCTGATCCTTGCATGCAAATATTACGTTTTTGCGTATTTCCAAAATCAGTGCAATCTGCCGGCTGATAGTACACTGGATTCCAGGTTTCTAGGGAGATCATATCTCCTATCACCCTGTACACTTATATTTAAACAGTACTTTATTGATGTAATGGCAATGGTTCGTCTATCGTAATAATACGTTTGACATCAACACTTACAGATATTTAATGACACGCGCAATGCATTTCAAAAAGGTAAGTTAGGCTTCTAACTCAGTTCTTCCCTTTCGAGCAGCAATGAATTGCTCATGTAGAAAGGCAGGATATAAGCGGACACATTTTTTCCTCGTTTTCAGATATCGTTGTCTTTGCTATTACTAAAACAATAGATTTTTATTTGTTTTACGCAGATTCTCCAATATATTATCATTCATTCCTCTTTGTTCGCACCTTTTTTCCATCGCGTGGACCAATATAATTCGTCGCTATGTTGTTATCGCCAGGGTTTGCGAGTAGTATCTTTTTATAGCGCGGGGGGAATACCTGCTGGGCGTTATCGGCCAGCACTCTCACGCGACTCAGTCCCACCGGTGCTACTACTTTTTTCCGGGCATCCCTTTCCACACCTACACGACCCGAAAATTCAACCACTCTGCTTGTCAACTCTCCAACAGTTACCATATTTCACATTTGTCGCATAATGATACCATTTATCACGTGTGTCCGAACACCTATTCCGATGATGAATATTGTCGGTCGAATTTGGACCCCGTTGTTAATATCCTCTCTCGTTTTCTCTATCTTCCTCTCTCTAGCCTGTTGTATAATCGTAGATAGTATAATGTAAACGCAGAGTATGGATCATAGTTTGTGTTAGCATGGCTTCATGATAACACAAATTTTGTAAAATTGGTTCAAACAATAATGGATCAATTCGCCGTTATTTCGGACCACTTCTTCTAATCTGATGGTCAGATTCTGTCAATTTCTGAGTTTTTCGTTCACTTCTCTATAGATTTTCAAAATTGTTTACCATAATTGTTTTTTTCCCACTGCCAAGGACGTTGTTTTACGACGTTCTTTATGTAACCCCATAAGTTTTCTGTTGCGTTTAAATTGGGAATTATCGGATTTTTTTTTAACACTATTAAGCTTTGCTATAACGCGACAATTTTTTGCGTCGTTTATACCGTGTAGCAATGTATTAACTTCGTTTACGATTTGCACTGATTCCACTAACGACAACTCAGTATTTTGCAACTTTTCTATTGCGTCTAGTAATCGTTTATAATAGTTGCTAATACTTTTTAAAACTGTTTCAACAGAAGTATCTAGAAATTCTTTCTGGCTCTCCTTAACAGCTTCGTCAGGGTCGAATTGTAAAATCATAGATTTTACTTCTTGGAAATGTTGTTGCACCTTAATTTGTAATTTCGTTATATTCAACTTTAAAACACTCCAAACAACATTATTTCATCTCGCGCCAATTCATTTATTTCAACATATTACGAAAACAACATCTGCGAGGATGACTTCATCGCGTCGATAGTGCGTAGTATTCGTGTACATGCTCCAGCTAAATTTATTCGCCTAATTTGTCCTAGGATCTGATTAATATCCATTATTTTAGAATTCTACGCCGCTAATATCTTCGTTATAGATCCTTCGCGCCTATAATAGCAACAAATTTGAATTACATTCTTCATCTAATGAGATATTTAGTAATTAACTATTTATGAACAAATCATTCCCATCTTTTCCCATTCTTTAAGCCCCATAGCTTCTTTGTTTATTAAAGGACATAAATGAAAGTTTGTTAACATATAGTATTGATCCCGCTTTACATTATGGTATCAGTTAAATTAAATTTCATCCGTAGCTAATTGTTGTAATTAGCAATTATTCAGTTCGGTACACGCATAAATCATGACATCATTCCGTATGCTGTATTTTTATTGGCCGCCAGGCATGGCGTGAGTATGTAACTAGGAAAGGCATAAATACAGACGTTTTCGCGCCAAAGTCATGAGTTGCTAGGCAATAGTCAACGAATCAACTAGTTGAGTGAGGCCGTTTAGTGGCCCAGTGTGAGTGAAACCGTGTTATCCTGGATTACTGAGAAGCTGTCGTCGGACATAACCCCTGCTGGGTGATTTTTCTTGGTATCCAAGGTCTACGTTCTCGGCGATTATATGGTTTTTGCGATTAAGTCGCGTTTGAGTCAAATCGCTTGGGATAACGCTTTAAGGAGTGGATCTGGACATTGGTTTCTTCCATAGAGTTCCGGTTTCGGAGAATGGTTTCTTCCATCAAGTTGTGGTTTTGGAAAACTGATTTCTTCCGTTGAGTTGCGTTTGTCCGTTGTCTACTGTCCGATGCTCATCACCCATCACCCCGGTTTATCAGCGCGGCGTCCTTTCTGAATCAACGCCGTCAAGAAAGTCGTTACCACCAGAACTAGCTGATTAACTACTCCCTCCTGAACCATTACGAACCATAATTAACAGTTTGGGCTTTTGGTTGAGTTGTTTATCGTAAATATTGGTCATTCTTCTTTAGTTAGTTATCGTTCGTATTAAGATTTAAGAACTGCGCTTCACGCAAATGTTACTGCCTATTCTGAAATTTTGTGAATCACTTTAAAACTTGTTTAAATTAATATTAACATTTGGCGCACTCATTCATTTCACTGTAAAATTCGTCAATATTATAGTTAATACTTTGCCCTGAGATTTCAATAAGTTCTTTTTGTAATATTTCGTCAATAATATTTTTAATTGTGCTCTCTTTCAAGATACAGCTTGATCTAAATATTTGCTAACTTATTATGCTAAGTGTTTTAAATTTCTGTACAATCCTTCCTTCCCATCCCCTGAAAACTCTGGATGGTTTCCGAAGGGATTTTCAACAGCTTGCGAGATGACCAAAGTAAAAGATGGATATATTTATCATCCAGTGGCATCCTAGGAACATCATAACATTACCCAAGAGTTCAAATACCGGGTCGTCGTCTCTACGAAGAAACGTAGAACAGCAGTTCACGACTTTATTAACCAAGATAAATAAACTCGCAACGTCGTTGTTTTACTGAATCTTTGAATCCCCTCCTTATAGCATTGATGTTTATGTAGCAAAACTTCGAGCACTGTATTTCTTTATCTTTTTTTAATCGTTTATTTTTTATGTAAAACTTGTCTGTAACATTTATTTATTTTCTTTGTGTATCACAATAAATTTTATTGTATAAGTTACAGTTTGTGTATTCATTTGTCACATGCTCTATTTGCTCTATTTATCAATTCAACTAGTCTTTTTTTTTAATCGTAATAATATTCAGAACAATGAAAAGCCGCTTGCCCAACGCGCAGGAATCGACTTCACTTTTTGGGAGATGTTTCACGTTCTGTATCTACTTCCATTATAATCGACTGCCTGAGTCTTTCAAGTCGTTAGATGTTCGAGCATTCGAATGTGCACTACATAGCTATTTACGCTCACAGTAGCTAGCTTGTCATGTTTTTTTTTTTTTTCTTTGCTAATTGATGGGGAGCAATTGTATTTTTATATTTTTCTTTTGCTAGTTTATGTTGCAGATTTTAGGTTTAGGCTAATTTAGGCATGTAGGCTTTCCTTATTTATTTTTATAAGTTCAAGGGTTCAGTGGTGGAGCAGGGAACAGCAATACATATATATGTATACTGTTCGTCTGAACGGCCCTTTGAAATTTTCCTTAATTGACAAAACTTGTATTTTGTTTTATCTTTTTTGTTAACTTACATGTATTTCTGAAAGGGAATAAAGACCAATTTATTTATTTATTTATTTATTTTACAGTCGCCTATGTTCCAGCATATTAAAGGTATTTTGCAAATTCTGCACAATACTTCAGTTCCATTGTGGTTCAAATCTGGAAATTCACTAATAAATTTACACATTTTAACATACTTACATACGTATATTTATCTCTATATTTATGACTAACGCCACGAAGGATTGATGAGAAACTGTTGCAATAAATCAATAATTTCATTCGCTGAAGTAGCCCGTGCCGATTCATGGAACCAGTTTTTTGAACGAAGCTCATACTACAAAACGGTACAATATTTTCATAAACCTTGCAGAACGCAGCAGAGTACCTTTGCAGCTGACACACTAATATGTGACATTTTTTTTTCATTTTTGTTTTGTTTCTGTTTAAATACTTAATTAATCCTTTTTGCCCATTTACCCCTACACCCTTACAACAAATGGTTATACATACATACAACGCCAAAGAGATCAAATTGTCTAAATACAAATTGTATTATTGGCGTTCTTCTTGTAAAGAAATGAAAAAAAGATATTATTACTATTATTCTTTGGTTCCCAAGATCTCAGCATAGACGATTTTTCTTGTGGGGGTATCTTTTTTATATGGACTAGGACAAACTTAAAGGAGCCATACGCCAGTCAATCGCTGCTATACCAGATGAAGAGTTAGAAGGTGTTTTTGAAAGCTACACCAGGAGGTTTGTAGATTGCGTGGTGAAAAATGGACCCCCTTGTGCGATGTCATCTTCAAATCCTAAGATTTAGTTTCATGACTTTTTTTAATGGCTGCTAAATTGCACATATATCCCAGTATGTTGAATGAAGAAGCATGTAAAATCTTCTATAATAAGTGAGTTATTTAAAAACCGTCAGATCATTTTATCGCTCCCTGTATTTTCGAAATAAAATATTCAATTGTTTTTTCGTTTCCCCCAGCCAAATCCGGAAAAGAAATAGCATCAATTCCTTAATTTTATTGCCCTCATTTAAAGAATTTCAATTTGATTAAATTATGGAAAATTTGTCCGCATTATAATATCCACGATTGTACGTGTCTCACTTATTCGGTACGTGCCGGCGAATTTAACCGGCCAGGGACCGAAATAATTGAAATTGGAGGTGATTGGTGGGACGGAAGGGGTAGGTGGATATTATTGTTTGTTATGTAGCGCCTCTCTACTTCCCCAAAGTGAGACGCCAATCCCCCGAAAACGGGATATGGATTTTATTGGATTTGTTTCGACGTTTTCACGGTACGTGTATGTGATTTGGTCGTCGGATCACCTGAAGTGACTTTTGCTCGGAGGGAAAAATACGGCTATTTATCGTTTATTTGTTTTCGCGGAGGTCGGGTAGATAAATTGAAAATGGAAACGATTTTTCCATGTCAGCTTCATTTTTCATATGGAGCTGTAGGTACTTCCCCTCTTTCCGAATGAAATATAGGCAGGAGTGAAAAGAAACAAAGCGGGATTAATAATTTTTCCTCAGTCGAAGGATCGCTAGATTAACGTTTTTTGCTCTCCTATGAAAAAATAAACAAAATCGAAAAATCAAAAAAATAGAAGGAGGATAGAAGTGGAAACGGAAAATGTAAATGTAATTTGTAATAGAGGAAAGAAAAATCGACGTACGATAAAACGGAGATATTAGATGAAAAGGATTTGTCTGCAGGAAGACGCTATAAAATATCGGATGCGGACTATTCAGGCGAATATTGAAAGGAAACGGAAGAATCGAAAAAAAATGATAAAGTAAATTGGATGCCATCGAAAAAAAGATAAAGCTCTAAAGGTTGTGAATACAAAAATGAAAAGGGAAATAGGATGAAATATTTAAAGGAATATTATGCGGTTAAACAAGTTTTGTGTAACTTGGTATAGTAAATTTATGTGGTTCTCTGGAATGAATGGTTCAATCTTTGCCTTATTGATGGATTCTAAAAATGAGTTGAATGTTGTTGGTATTTTTTCAAATGTCTCTAGGATCTTTTCACAGATTTTCTGAAGACACCTTCTGAACACCAATGATTTAATGTTTAGGTGCACCAAGCATTGCTTTGTAGCTATATTCTTTTGTTTTAATCTAATGGAAGTTTTCTTGTATTCGCATCAATAACCTACGAATTCTGTTATAATCTTTTCGTGATTTTCCATTCATAGTTCTGCAGTAAATTTATTTCTCGACATAATCTCCTTGTAGTGTATTTTTAAGCCATCCAAATAATAGGATTTGTCGAACTCTGCAAAATAGGCCTCTGTTTCGGTATGTTTGGTATGTGTGTACCCGAAAACTGTTCCTTACCAAAACCCTTGAGGTTTGGGTTTTTCAGCTAGTTTTAGAATATAAAAATTATATGGAAATAATATTTTGGGAACGTTCGCCGTTAAAAGGTAAAATCAAATAAATGGTAAAGAAAAATTTATTTGATTCAAACTGACGAAGTTCTTTAAAACAAGGCACTGTATTTTTGAATCAAATATATTACGTACCTTAAATCAAACAGATATATTCTCAAATCAAACTTGAAGTTATTTGTTTCAAGGGATCATATGTTTGAATCAAATAATGATGTCAAAAAAATATTTCTTTAAATTAAAATTATATCTATGCCGTCATTTAAAATTACGATTTGGTTGACTGAACGCATATTTGTTTGGGCCAAGAACCTCTTTTTCTCTGTGTAACAGAAACGACAAAAAAAGAAGATTTTATTTAATTTTCATTTCATTCTGATAAATATCCCTCATGATTTTCAGGGAAAACGACTCTGATACTAGAGATTTTTTCCCTTAAATCTTCCTTATGATGTCAAGGGTTAAATTTTGTGTGTGGAAACCAACCGCTGGTAAGTAAACATTTTATGCTATAAAATTTGCAGACAATTTGGTCTATTGAATCCTATGTTGCAGGTTGATCAAGAATATCAAGTTACGTATGTACATATGTTACTTAATATTGGAAGAATGAGCTCCATGATGAAAAATTATGAAGTATTCCTTCGTCTATATATGTATAACAGAATGTAGGTGTAGTACACGTGATATTTGTATCGCAATCTGTGAATACCATTTTGTCGGCGACTTGCGATGATTACAAGAATTTCCCTAGCAAATGTGCGCAATTAAGCGCATTCTATCGTGTTGCTCACTCCATGTAAGGCAACGCAAATTTAAGAACGTCATTTGCAAGTAAATTTCTACATACGTACATACACCTATAGATATTCACATTTCGCCGGTGTTCAGCCGCTTGCATACACAATATCCATACAATTACTCTTCAGGAACGTACTTTGTTGCTTCGTGCCTCGACGGTATTCCTCTTCCTCGATTCTTAGCGTGATGTCGTCGAGGAAACCTCCCGCGGTCGCAATTAATAAAGATAAGATACCTCAGACGCTCTGCTTAATTCCAGCGCTACACGAAAGCTCCATTTTTTATTTTTAATTTATCTGCGCGCTTTTTTGTATAAATTAAGTGGTCCGTTGTTTTGTTATAATTTATAATCGCGTGATACGACCGCTAGAGGTCGGTATATATAACATAACGTAAGATATAATAAGCGGAAGTCGAATACACGGCTGCCGCCGCTGTCGCTGTATACTCGGCTTGTATACTTTGTTTGTGTGGAAAAATATGAACCGCAAGCTTCACACTAAATTATAATTATTTCTGAAAAAGGTTCCTGTTTTGCGCGGAAGAGGTACTGCATTATATACGGATTTAATTAAAGTGTAAGTAATGGTTTCGAAAGCTATGCAACTATTCCTGTTCTTTTAGTAATTGTGTAAACGTCTGGGAAAGGAAACATGGGAATACAAGTTCAGCTGTGGTGTAATAATAGTTTTAATATCCAAAAATTTAATGTAAAAGGAGGCAAAAGCATCGTTTGTATTTGAGAAGGTTTTAACACTGTTTAAAGCCAAGCTTACGTTATACAAGCTCGGTATGAATTGCTAAAGAACTACACCTAGCAATCACCTTTGGAAAATTCTGAGTCGAAAGTAGTTCTAGTGCTAAAAAATGTCCAGTTCTTCAATAAGCATTACTATTTGGCATGCTTATGTTTACAGAAGAAAGCTATATTTTACAATGAAAGACCTACCCATGAGCGTAATCTGAAAGCCTCAAGATGAAGATGGCGTTATTCGTCAAAAATATTTCTAATATAATTGCACATGCATTGAAGGATACCGAATATCGAGCCGTCTTTAAATTCTTGCATTTGAAAATACGCCTATGCAAATTATGAGGATTCTGTACCTTTATTTGCTACAGCGAAATTTTGGCTAGTTGAATTTAAACGTAGTTATATCAGTTTAGTTGGCGATGAACGTTCGAGACGACCAAAAACTGCAACTACTACCGCTAACATCGGAAAAGTTTACCAAATGATGCTAGACGGCCGTTTAATTAAGGCTAGAGAGATAGAGGCTGCGGGAATCGCGAAAGAAAGTGTTAGTTACATATTGATTGAAGATTTGCGTATGAAAAAGTTAACCGCACTTTGGATGTCGCGCTATTCACCCAAGGCCAAAGACGCACTGGAATGAACATTTTCAAAGCCCTGTTGTAGCAGTTTAAGGGAAATAAGTCTTTTAGCGTCGATTAATAACTGTAGATGAAGCTTGGATAAACTAGTACACTCTTGAAGCCAAGGCTTACAAGGAAACACAGGTAAGTGCATCTCACCCATTTAAATGAAACTTTGTCGGTTTATAGACCAACCCAGTGTAAGAACGATGTTAATTATCTTAGCTGCCCAATCGGCCACTGGTGGGGTGTGAAGCACCCCAAGTTCTACACTACCCTTTGCTGTTTGATTCAATAACTCAGGAACTATAAGAGGTATCAAAAAAAGTTAAGACAAGATTTAAACTGTTCTGCATGCTCTTAACGATGGCGTAAATATTTTTTCTATGATCAATATTTGTTTAGGCAAACAACCCCCCACTCCCTTATTTTTTTACGAATTTCAGAATTTTTATATACTACAAAAATATAGAAGCTACGTAGAAGCTTACATCTGCCACGAAATATTCTTATTTGTATAAATAAATTCATAACTGATGTGCTATATTTACAGTAATGAAGAAAACATGCAGGTGGTCATCAAATGATTTTATTAATAAAATGGGAGTATAGAGTTTACTGACAACTATTACGATGCCTATTGCGTATACATAGTAGGAATGATAGGAAGTCCGTGTAGAAATGTTGAAAACGAAGGAATTGCTTTCACCATGCACAACGAATACACGCAGGCTTGCCACAAATACCTCATTGTTGTGTATTTTGTACATCTTTCGGGAAGCAGAATCTTACAGAATCTTTAAAATGTGGTAGCTGTTCGGCGATGTATCCACTATTATACCATGCTTATTTAAATAAATTGAGGAACCTGTTGTGGTCGCCAAAGCAAAAATTCATGAATTAGAGTTCGAATTGATAGACCATCTACCCTATTTTATAGAATTTTTACTCATTTTTAAAAGGTTAATCGTGTTCTTCTAATATATTCTCGCTCTTAGTTGTATAAAAGAAATTATGTCTTTAAAAGCACCGATTCAGTTTTCAAAACTTCATTTGGTTAGCAAATTCCTTCTAACCTTTATTCTATTATCAGTACGCGCAAAGTTCAGGAAATGTTGAAATTTTATTGCTTGTTTATCATACAAAAGTTTGCCGACGCGTGATTAGTGAATACAGATTTTCTAGCTTTGTTATAAACTGTGTTTGTTTGTTATTGTGTTTGTCATTTTTAGTCTACCCAAAGGTTAAATCAATCTCGGGCGTAAAAATTTGTGTTCTCTTTTGGAAAAGAAGCTTTGCTTTTTGCTATTTCAGAAAAATATCCCTACACAACCAATGATAATTTGTAAGAACCATAATTCCTGTGTAGTTTTACAGAAGTTATGTTTTTCAAAGAATCACACTGAAATCTGGTACGTAGGCTTCCGCTGTCGTCAATAACATTATACTTTTGGTTTCCGGGTTGGAACCCCGTCGTTGTCGTAGCTTCCGCGTCTGACTTACATCACACGTGGAAATTTCAACTGATTAAATCTCCTAGCAACCGTCACGCTTCCTTAATCCATAACTTTTCCGCTTCATTGACCTGAAACAAGCTCCCTCCGGAATGAATAATTCCGATCTCAGTGTGCAGTAACAGCCGTGAAGATGTCCCATAAATGTGTGAACACAACGTCGGCAGAAGCTCTGAGAACGAGGCGGTTCCAACTCGGAAATCAAGAGTATAATGAATCACACTGATTTTTTAAATAGTTCCCATAATGCACCTCACAAATAGATATTTTGACTTCTTTATTCGAAATTGAAGAGGTAAATAATAATAAATAAATAATAGATATATTTGCGAAAACTTATTACATCCAAAGTATGGTTTAATATGTGCATGGATTATGTATTCTGCAATAATATTCTACTTTGTGGTAGCACATTCACCCTCAAATGAGTTCTCTATAAATAGATATTGAAGTGTTGTAAATTTTACATCGTGGAACGCAGCTGGCATTCCAGCACGTATAGTGTATTCAGTATTGCTCCTAGTTCAAAGTGAAATTCCCTCTGGCGGATATTAGCTCTTTTTCGATAGCTTCTGCTCTTCCCCAGGCCTACGAGCCCTCGAGCGGGGGTACTAGGGACTTATAACAAGTTTAACCAATGACAAACGTGGGGTAACGAGGAAGAAACTCCTCTTCTATTCAATTTCATATCATAAATTCTCAAAATTAATAGAATATCTTCCATCCATCAACAAGTAACAGTGTAAATTCAGATGTATTTCTGGCATAATTTCATAAATTAAATATGTTTTGTCATGTTTTTGTTTAGAACGTCGGTAAGCTTTATTATTATTGGGTTGTCAGTGGAATTTTGTAGCATAGAGCGTAATGCTTTTTTAAAAATAACTTTATTAATCGGAAATTCGTCATCAATTTATGTTTGGAAAGGAATTACCAAGATTCGCGGTGGATGAAACAATCGCCATCGCGATTAAAAAAAAAGGAGTAGAAGGACGCTAATAAATTGGCTGACCTTGAGTCAAGTTTTCATCGAGGTAACACGTGTCTGGCTATGCTGCAAGTTTCAAAGTGTTTATATTTCAAAACGTACTATAAATTCAAGGTAGAAGTGAAGGTTGGTGGTTAAGAGTAGGCAGGTTTATTGTAAATGTTAGATAAACATAGAGTTTAGGTGACATCGGCATAAAATCCTGGTTAGTTTGGTAGTAAATCATTTGTTGATCTTAAAATTCGTTTAAATTGCCGGAAAAGTGCTTTAGAACACTTCCGAGCCCTCAGTTCATATAATTAATCATTTAATTTTCGAAAATTTAATTTTTTCAACAACGTCCCACTTTCAAAACATTTCAATATATAAATATTTGCAGCTACTGAAGACTCCTGATTCGTAAGAGACTTTCCAGCAGCATCATTGCTAGTCCCTAGAACTGTTCTTACAGTGGTCTATATATTGGATAGGAAAGAAAAAACTGGTGTAGATTGCATGTCGTTCTGAGTTAATATTATAAACATTATTTGGTATAGTTTTTTTGTCCTTTCTAGTTATCACTAATAATTGTTACTAGAAAAGAGTTACTTCTTTCCGACAACACGTAATAACGCAAAAATATGTTCACCATCCCAATATAACAGAAAGAACAGATCTAATAAAATATCCCTTTCTTTATCACGCTGGTTTATATTTTACTAACTAGGCAATAATGTGTCACATAAATTCCAACGGTATACTTCGGCACCTTGACATTTGAAGAAATGTTTGTGTATACGCTTTACATTCGCATTACATCATCAAAGGTTGGCGATGATTTTAAATTTAGGATGAGGATTTTTCCCCTATGAATGTGATTCACACCTTAGCAAATTGACATTGTAACCGTTTATCTCCTGACATTTAAATAAGCATGCATTAAATTTAATTATGTGTTTCGAAAGCGTTAAACACGATTTGCAAATTCCTATAATTTTGTATAATGTTCACTGAAATTAAAGTGTTAGGTTTCGTGTAAAAAAATATATATCCAACAAATTTCCGTCATAAAAATTAATGTTCTGTGTTTTTTGTTCGTTGTTAATAAATAAGATTTTGATTATTCATTTTGTGGTATCCTTTTTAGCGTCAGTAAAATGTATTTTTTGCATAAATTTAACAGATCGAATGGAGACGTTTTGAAAGATGAGAATTGAGGAAGATCCTTTCTTTCACCACAAACACATGTTAGAATTTTCCAATGTACCTCAGTTTTTTTGCATTATGTAAAACTGTGAACATAGTTTCATCTGGTAGGTCTATTTTAATGGGTCTTGTTCGATCGGATTCTGTAGGATAAAATCTTCCCAATCAATGGGTCTCGTTTGATCCGATTCTGTAGGATAAAATCTTCCCACTCTCGCAGGTTTTAGATCATCCACCGCAACGCTCAAATTCACCAGAACTTTATGAACGGCAACAGCATTAGTTGCTACACGCCCACTCCTATCACCTGCAGAAGGTTCAAGTATCTTAAACAGCGTAAGGTTTCTCCGTCTTCTTTCGCGATCTGCTATCCTTTGAATCACTTTTCTAGTAGCATAGAGTATTTCTTTTACATTTTTAGCTAATTCTGTAAAGCTGTAACCACGGTTGTAAGTTCATGTACCTACGATAGTTGACTTCTCAAATCTGAGCATTGCGTACAGTAATAGGTTATCTTGGGATCTTTGCTTTTTAAACACTGAACCTCAAGTCTTGTTAAATTAGTGCACACGCTGTGAAACTTATTTGCACAAATCCCAAGTTATTTTTTTTTTCAGGGATTAGATCCCCAAGAACAGATTAAATACGAGGCGTGTCCGGGAACAAAGGTACACTCCTGCGCATGTGGATGATATCGCATGATTTCAACCCTACAATCAAGTCGTCCTATTGTATCATCTTTTCACTCAATGTCAGTGCGTCGTTTATTTTGTTCTGGTCAGTACTTTGGAAATTATTGTGATAATAATGGAGCCTCCTCTGTCAAAATGCGTCCCACTGGAAGTTCGTGCAATCAATCGCTACTTTTGTGTGGCACTGAAGGAATCGCTGACCACAATTCACCGACAGAGGCCTAGCCTACTTAGTCACGGAGTCAAGTTTCTTCATGACAACGCAACGCCTCACACCGCCAGAATCACCACGGATAAGCTTCGTCATTTCGGATGGAAAGTCATCACTCACCCAGCTCACAGTCCGGATTTTCATCTTTTCCGAGACATGAAAAGTTTTTTGGGAGGACAACGGTTTCGGTCGGATGAGGACGTCATCCAAACCACAACACAGTGGCTGCGGCGACAGGGACCTGATTTCTATACCAAGGGTGTGTTAGACCTCGTCCGCAGATGGGACAAGTGCCTCAATCTGCTTGGTGACTACGTTGAAAAATAGTTTAAGGGCCGCACTTTCATCCTGCAGTACGCTTTTTATTTTTTAATAAATTTATTTGTATCTTCTAAGCGAGTGTACCTTTGTTCCCGGACATGCCTCGTATGTACTCACATTAAATGAACATAGTATTAAGTAACAACTCAAGTAACGTAATGTAATAAAATTATGAGTAATATTGGATACAATTATATTGGATACAAGTATATTGGATTCAATTATATTGGATACAATTATATTGGATACAATTATATTGGATACAATTATATTGGATAAAATTATGAGTGATATTGGATAATACACAAAGGAACAAGGGATTAAAACGAGGACACCTTTCAAATCAAAAGGGTATATATTGCTAAACAAAGACTATACGAAAAGTATTGCGCAAAAAGAAAAGTATTATTGTTGTAAAATTCGTTTGGAAGTCACTGTATAGATTACAAGTCTCTGATAAGAAGAGAATAAATATATGGAGTATATAGTAATAATAATAATAATAATAATAATTCATTTATATTTGTAATAAAACCATTACAGAAAATTGCCAAGATATAATTTTTTTTTTGTATAGGGCACTTTGTCAATAATATAAATTATATAAAATTAAAAACAATAAAACATATCACAAACAACAACGGGTAAATAAATAAACGACAAACAGAACACATTTTGAATGACTAGGAACTCCTTGACCTCATAAAACTCCTACTCTAGAAGAATTGCCTTGACCTTAAATTTAAAGCTTTTATAAGGTAAGTCCTTTAGTTCTTCTTTGTTGTATAATTTTGTTCCCCGATAGTCAATTGTCTTCTGGGCACACGTCAGTCTGTGATACGGCACTCTAATTTGATGTACTTCTCTGGTTTGGTAACTATGAAAGTTTTTGTTTTAGATGTTCTGGTGGACATAGGTGACAGCTGCTAAAATAAATGCCGATGAAAAGGTGAGAATCTTTTCTCTTTTAAAATACGTTCTGCAGCTATCTTTATATTCTATGTAGCATAGGAATTTGATGGCCTTTTTTATAATAAAAAAATTCTCTGTGCGTCCAGGGAAGTCCCTCAGACGAGGAGACCGTAACACATTAAATAGTGAAAGTTTGCGAAATATGCTGTCCTCGCTGCGTTATGTGTGGCTATATGTTTTAGCCTCTTTATAGCAAAGAGAGCGGATGACAGCTTGCTGACTAGATCTTTGATGTGTTGAGGCCAAGTCAGACAAACATGGATCGAAACATGCATGGGCTTCTTTTAGATGTTTTTAAATCGCTTCTATCTCCTGCGATGTGATGGGAGTTAAGTAGAAAGATGCTGTGATGCCCCAGCGATGGTTCTTTAGCTTCTGATCGCCGATTTCATAAAAGTATTCACTTATATTGTCAGCAGTTAGAGACGTAGTATACTGAATGTGACAGCACGACGCTTTTTATTCTTTCATAGTTACCAAACTCTTAATTACAAAATTGTCATTACTGCTGAGGTCTTTCCTAATAAAAAAAAGGAGACGTTTCCTTCTAAACTTTACTGCGTTACTATTTGCAAACTTCTATTAGTTCCGCAAAACCGGTAGCACGTCTTCGTATACAGAGAGCTTCACCAACTAAGAACCAACATTCTCGAATGCACCACCGCCACTTCCACCATCAGTTACCGCGAACCTATATTGGTCAAACCGAAACCGTCTGCGACGATTAAGCCGATAAATTATCGAGCTAAAGCGAATTACTCGACGCCTGTAGAAACTTTGCACCGTACATACGTCACTTGTTAGTCCGGCGTTCAATCTGCTTCCCTAATGAAGTTCTCGCGGAGTTTCCGGCTGACCGGATTTGGAAGTTCTCACCAAGATGTTTACGGGCTAAGGCAATACCAAGGCTCCTCTACATGGGTCTCTTTTTGTGCAATTTTGCTTATGTGGAGGGACAAAAGCAACCATGTAACACGTTCAGGAGCAGCAAACAAACAAAAACATGGGCGCTGTTAATTAAATTTAGTGCACTAATTGTATTCAGAAAGTTCGCGCCCCACTTTCGAAAATCCGGTAACTAATGAGGGGTTAAAACTATGGCGAGCAAAAGTACGCACGTGGCCTATTTGTATCGTGTACAAAGCTCCGATGTTTATAAACTGACCAGCGTCCGTTTTATCCTATTAATACGAAGCTTTTATAGGACGATGTATACGCTACCGCTCATAAGTTTAATCGAGTAGGTTAGAAATGTTTCAATGGCGTTAACAAGTAAAATAGAAAAGAAAACAAGAAGATTGCCCTTTTGAAATTCGTAAAAACCTGGCCAAAACTGTAGATTTCAGTTGTGATTCTTAAAGTTTTATGGAGAGCTCGCAAATGTTCTAGAAATGAGAAAAAATATGTGCTAAAATAATCAAAAGTGTAAATAACTCACAAACTTTATATTTTTGCTACATTAGATGTTATACATTTATACATCCTTTCCAAACATTAATTAGGAATGTACAAAGGAATGAACAAAAGGAATATTGAATTGTCCTTCTTGTTTAACACTGTCCTAAAGCTTACTTATTTCCCTCACATCTGGAAACACGCGACCGTGGTTACAATTCTTAAGCCGAACAAAGATCCATGGGTCACCGCCCGATCCTGTCCTCTCTTTTTAAAATCTTGGAGGCAATCATCCTTTCTAGTTTGAAGAACGCACTGATTATACTGGAGACGCTTCCAGATGAGCAATTTGGGTTTTGTGCCGGCCTTTCTACTGACTTACAGCTGCTCCGTCTGTCAGATTATACCAGGAATGCATTGGAGCGCAGGGATACGGTTGGGGCGGTGTTTTTAGACATCATTCGCCATGGCACCGCGGTCGGCTGTTGAAAATGAGAGGGCATGGAATTGACGGTAACTTGGTTTCTCTGCTGGGTTCTTACTTTCAGGGGAGAATTTTTTCTGTGAGATGTGGTGCTACTTCTTCTAGAAGGCTTATCTCGTAGTACCCCAGGGGTCTTTGTTAGCGCCGGAGCTCTCCATCATGCCGCGGTCGAGATTTCGATCTACGCGGATGGTACAGCGATTGATTCCGCTTGTGAGAATAAAGACATCCTTGTCAGATGCCTGCAAAAGGTGCTAGATGGACTGTCGGAGTGGTTGGTCAGAAGGAAGTTGCAAGTCAACAACGAAAAAAGCGTAGCGATCGGGTTGGCAAGGAGAACGAGGCCATCTCCGAGAAACATAGAGATCGACGAGATCATGATCCCATGAAGCATGTCCGTCAAATATCTTGGTCTGGTATTCGATCAACGGGCAAAATTCTGCAGAGCTAAAAACTTGATCATTGCTCTGTTACGCAAAAACAGCTCGCTTGAGCTGCGGACAAAGATGCTCCCCTAACCTGTGGTGGTTTTATTTGGACAACCGCTGCTGTAATACACTTCTAGACTAATAGCTCAGGCCCTCTAGTTTGTTAAAAATTATTGGCTACGACAAGACCTAGCATAAAACAATATCTTAAAGAGTACTTTTGAAAGAACAAAAAACCCTTGGAACTCACTGGTGGCCCAGATATCAGTGGTGCCCACTGATCGTCTTCCTCCCCGTTGTAAGGTTGTCCGTTTGTTTGATAAAATTTTCAGTTAAATGACGTAAAGCACTCTGCGGGTGGAAATTAATTCTCAGCCTTCAAACAGAGCGAAGGAATCCGTCAAAGTGAGACAAAGAAGCTTAGAGGCTCTAGCCTAGCTCTAGTAAGCATGAAGTGATAATCGATTTTCGAAACCAAGATCGAGACGAGACCAAAATTATATGATCGAGACCGAGGCTCTTTCATGCGAGACTCTGAGATTGAGACCGAGACCACCCCGACGAGACCGAAGCACTAATCTCTAGGTTTCATTGAAAATTCTATTACCTGCAGTTATTTGGTATTTCCTAATAAATGTTATATTTATACAAAACAAAATAATCCAGCTTTTTTGTTTTGCTTTATTCATCTGGATCTTATTGCATTTTACGCTACTCACAATCAGTTAAACTTATGGACAGTAGTGTATATGCTATATGCTCTTATATTGTACTACATTCTGCCGATTTTCAATACGCTGGGAAATACTCCTTGTTCTATGCATTCATTAAAGATGTTTGCCAGTGATGTACTTATTTCCCTATGGGCTTCTTTTAGATGTTTTTAAATCGCTTCTATCTCCTGCGATGTGATGGGAGTTAAGTAGAAAGATGCTGTGATGTCCCAGCGGTGGTTCTTCAGCTTCTGATCGCCGATTTTATAAAAGTATTCACTTAGATTGTCAGCAGTTAGAGACATAGTATATTGAATGTAACAGCACGACGCTTTTTATTCTTTCATAGTTACCAAACTTCCTTAACTTAATTACAAAATTGTCATTACTGCTGAGGTCTTTCCTGATAAAAAAAGTAGACGTTTCCTTCTAAAGTTTACTGCGTTACTATTTGCAAACTCCTATTAGTTCCGCAAAACCGGTAGCACGTCTTCGTATACAGAGAGCTTCACCAACTAATTTTCGAAACCGAGATCGAGACTAGACCAAAATTATATGATCGAGACCGAGACTCTGCGATTGAGACCGAGACCACCCCGACGAGACCGAAGCACTAATCTCTAGGTTTCATTGAAAATTCTATTACCTGCAGTTATTTGATATTTCCTAATAAATGTTATATTTATGCAAAACAAAATAATCCAGCTTTTTCGTTTTGTTTTATTCATCTGGATCTTATTGCATTTTACGCTACCCACAATCAGTTAAACTTATGGACAGTAGTGTATATGCTATATGCTCTTATACTGTACTACACAAATGGAGTGGAGATTAATGAAAATCAACTGTTGATGTGGGATACTGCAAATAAATTAGTGCATAAATGAACACACTACACCGATGATGATATGTACATCGCGTAATTAATTTCGGCCGTGATTCTACGTATTTCGACGTTTTATTAACACCGTCGAATATGGAATTTATTAGGGCGTAATTACATTTAGATAGTTCAAATAGGCAACTCACGTACATAGTTCGTATTATCATACGTACATTATTTGTAAACATATTTCCATGAATACATTTCTGTTTAAACTATCTACATATACTTAGATATCTAATTGCTACCTTTTCAATTAGTAAAATGCAAGTATTCTATATTTTCTATGCGTTCAAATAGCAACAATATTAGTTATTATATTGCATTTGAATCTCCGTTGTAAATTGTATGTAATATCTAGATATCGGAGTATTGTAGAGATAATCAGTTCCTGTTGTTACTCTTATTACGCGACGGGCAATGTGTGTTATGTTTTTGGTTCCGTTTTCCCTGCTTCATTGACTATATTGTGATTCATTCTATGCAAACATTAATGAAACATTGAATTAAAGTGCAGAGAATGAACAAAACAACACATTTAAATTTAAAGGTTAGTAAAGAAGATGCTAATCAGAAAATATGTTTTATTCGTGTTAGATGTAAGAGGAGCAAAACAGAGAGGCAACAGGTGTCAGAAATTTTATCTTTCGTTTTGTTCTTTGTATTTGATATATGTTGTGAATATGTGTTCCTTTTCGAGTGTTCGACTTCATGTTTTAAGCTGTGACAGAATTCTTTATATACGTCCATGTAGATTCTGTTTTGGACTACTGCTTCATATAACCGATGTTTAATTTTTGTGTTTTTATTCGATCTGTTAGTCACTAATTTTTGCTTTAGTTTTCTCTGTTAAAATTTTGTTATTGAAAAGTTATCTAATATAGTCCACAGGATATGCAGAGAGCTATCGTAAGCTTTGTCCACTCCTTAAGCTTGAAATACAGTACACTAGTCTGTACGTACTTTTTTGCATCAAGAAAATAATTTTCTTGCAAAAATCAGTTACTATTCAAGAACATATTTTTATTTCAAGATTATAAAAATATATAATATAAGAAAATAATTTTCTTGAAACTTTATTTGGATTAAATAAATATTTTCTTAGTGTTAGGAAATAAGGAAGAAGCTCGGCTCTTTGCAGTAGTTTTTTGCTTGTTTTTATTGTTGTGTAGTTAGTTGTTTGACTTGGGAACCAACAAAACAGCCCACCTGAGGCTTGGGAACCTCGACTAAGCTGCCCACCAAATACGGCTTGGGATACTTTGCTAAGCTGCCCACTTAAGGCTTGGGAACCTTGGCTAAGCTACCCAACCTTAGGCTTAAGAACCTCGGCGAAAGTATCCTACCCGTGGCTAGACTTGCCTGGCTATCGGGCGTGGCCCCTTGGCGATGGGGATACCATTCCTAAATTGGTAGTGACAGAAAGTCACCATGGACCCAAGCAAGCTATAACAGTATTAAAAAGAACCACGACAAGATAAAGAAAACATCTGCTGAGATTTCAACATTGTCGAAACTGCATTTTCCCCCAACTTTGAGTACACGTGGTAAGAAGGGATTTTAATATTGTTCCTTAAACTTTTCAGCACTCATACTCTACTCAATGTTAAACACCTTCACTAATTTTCAGTGGAATATCTTATTGGCTTACTGGATTGCATGATGACAAAGACGGAGAAAAAGTTTTGAGTAATGCGCGCAGTCTTATAAGAGCCCAACACAGAAACCAAGTATGTTGTAGAGAAAAACAAGCTCTTTTAAATGGTTGATGAGTCAAGAAGCTCTTAGGTTTTCCACTTGAGATATAGACGCTCAAAATTTCTTGGGGTAATGTTCAGCTTCTAGTATCTCAGAAACTATTTGTCAAAGAAGCTTAAAATTTGAAAAAGTTAAAAACAACTATGTTTTCACTAGTTACACAGATGATGAGATTTCTGCATTGATTTCCCTGGAATACAGACTTCCCAGAAATTAGTTTTTTTTTTTTGTCACGACAAATTTTCAGCCAAGCAAGAGGACTAGTTGACTGTTCTTGTTAAAATTTGGAAGTTTGGGACATTGATAACTAGTAAGCAACCACAGCAATTTCCAGGCAAATATATCTCTTACTTACAGAATAACAGCTTGACAAAAATGGGAAAAAGTGTCCGTGAGCATCTGCGACATTTTACCAGTCATCACTTAAGAGGCCCTTGCGGATCATGTATTGCATATGAGGAGCTAAGAATTTGGGGAATTACCTTTAGTCGTTTGTGGAAGCTACTCACGAAATTTGAAAAAAATCTTGAGATGGTCGAGCGTGGAGACTTGATCACTTGACATGGAATAACACTTATCCCTTTTTTAATATTATTTATAATATGTTAGACAAAGCTATAGTTAAATTAGTACACGTGGTAAATAGTAATAAAAAATATTGCATTAAGGTAAATTTACTAAATCTGTTTGATGCCTCAACTAATAGGATGCTGGATCTTCTCGCCTTCCTAGATATGACTCAGATCATTAATACGCCGACACGTGTCACGGCCTCCTCTTCTTTCCTCCTAGATTTGCTAATTGTTAGCAGCCAGACACCTTTCTATAGACCAGGAACTTTCCAGGTCTAATTTTCTGATCATATGGGAGTAGTGTGTACCATTAATCTGAGGTTACAAAGGGCTTCAAGTAGGACGTTTATTGCAAGATCGTTTAAAAGGTTTAATGAAGACGAATTTGTCGGGGATTTGCCTACTGTTGATCTCAAGGTTTCATTTTTTACTCGGGAATAGAAAAACTACAAAATGTTTCGATGTCGCTAGTGGATTCTGTTCAAATTGAGAATGATGTTCACGCACAGTTATGCGCTGTAGAAGGCGAAACAAATTGGTGTGTAATACGAAAATTTGAAAGTGTTTTAGAGAAAGACTCCGATTTTCTTATACTAAGACAAATTTGTGAAGGTGCGTGTGAAGATGCATTAAGTTGTTTCAAAGATTATTTTAAATATGCAAATATAACATCGCTAGATGTCGAACGGTCGTTTTCGGCATTGAAAAACATTTATTCCGCACGTCGTACTCACCTGACTGAAACAGCTGTGGAAACATATCTAATGATTCAAATATTTAACAGATATTACCTAGTCTGTGATTTCACGGAAGACTTTTAAAACGGTAAGTGTTTCAGCACGTTTTATAATTTATTTCTTACCTTCTATTTTATGTGTAAACTTTTATGCGCTCGCCACGCATCTGGCTGTTACCGCATATTTGCCCAGGTTAGTTATTAGAAGAATGCATGTTGAATATGTACCACAATGGAATACTGCATAGCGCGATCTTTTTTCTACGGATTGTTAAGCGAAAATGTCAAATTTATTTGTTTAATAAAATAAAATTTCGACGTTCACACTAGAAATATTCGCCACAATTACCTCTTGTGTATTCCTAAACATAGGACTGAAACTTATAAGCGTAGCTTTACTTATAACATCTCCAACATCCTCAATACTTATGTGCTATCTTATATTGATCTCGATGCCCCGATTAATAAAATTAAGAGCACACTGAAGCGGAGTTTATTTACACATCAAACTGTTTTGTTTTTGTTTTTATATATTTCATTATATCCATCTGTATTTTTTTATATTCTTTTTGCAAAAGCTAAAGGAAGAACGCCGTATATCTTTCTTTCGAAGTTAGGCGATTTATTCTTTTTGGCTGTCTCAGTATCCAGCCTTGATGCAAGTAAACGTTTCTTTGCGTGTATGTATCAAACATTAGTTGAAATCATTATAAAATCAATTATAAAATTATGTATGTGGCACGATATAAAACTTAAAAAAAAAATTAAATAATTATGAGAAGTTTGATGTTGCGTTAACTTTATCCACGAGTTTATATTACAAAAGCCGTACTCTCTATATATAATGTGTTACTGTCGCGTCGCTACGCTTTGGTATCATGCATTATGGACGCTTCTAAACTTCAATGCATACACATATATGAATACGCAAACAAGCGAACGCGAGTTTGAACATAATCCTTCGTGATTTCCGACTAAAGTTGACTAATTGGCTGAGGTAATTCAACCGTAGAAAAACCCCAAACCGGTCTCGCATCGACGGTGTGTATTCCGCGAAAACTTCCTTCTCTTTCACACTTAAGTTTTCGCCGGCATAACCGTTGAAATTTAATATTTTAATCGTGGAAAGGGTAGGAATGCCTGGTTAGGTCCGTATACGACGTAAACTTTTCAACAACTGGAAACAATGGTAAATAACAATTATTCACGGACAATAACATTAAGCTTTTAAAATGATTCCACCGGCCTCTCTTACGCGTTGAGAGACACCGTGTAAAGGTTACCGTTCCACCATTCCAGTTGCAGTTCAGGCCGTCCTTTTTGGACGTGATAATGTAGGGCAAAGTTGGACGAACGTTAGGTATAATTCAACGAGACATTATAGGGGGCGTAGTAAAGTTTGCAGACGGTCATGAATTATAATTTGCAGTAATTTTATTATTTTGCGCTAGAGTTTCGTGCTGAGTTTTGAACCACGTACTGTATTCTCTACGCTTCGCATGGATATGTGTGGATAAATTGCGCCATGTTCATCGATTTGCTCCTCTTTTCGGAGAAATGTTTCGAAAGCACTCGTGTGTTTAGTTTTTTGAAAATAAAGTTAGTTTCGGGTACTTTTTAATAGCCTAAATGGAGTAGTAGTTTCAATTTGGGTTTGTGTTACGAGCTTCAATTAATTTGAAATTATCAAAAGACGGGAAATGTAATACAATTATCCTTTACTAACAAATATTTAATGTAATGCAGATAAAGGTGACAATTCCTTATTTACCCAAACTAGAATTTAGATTTAGTGGTTGTTGTTCTTTTAAACAGTGAATATCCTTAATAAAATTATCTAAAATTAGTATTAAAATGCCGAAAACAAGAGGGTTACCTTTAGAAATCCGCACAGTGATTATTGCTTTACATAATCTTGGCCGAAATAACAGAGATATCGCTAGAAAATTTAAACTAGGTCGCTAAACTGTTGACTATAACGTTAAAAAATATCAAGAGGTTGGCACATTATTAAACAGAAAACGAACAGGACGACGGAAAGTGACAACACCAGCGGAAGATCGTCGAATAATTACGACGAGTAAACGGAATAGATGAAAAACTGCAGCTGAAATAACGGCTGAAATAAGTATTGAGCGTGAAAAACGAGATAGTTTAACCACCGCGAAAAGAAGGTTAGGAGAGGGTGGTTTATTTGGCCGAAAAGCGTTGCGTAAACCACTCTTACGCAAGCAAAATAAAATAAAACGGTTGCAGTGGGCTAGAGAGCATCAGCGTTGGACAGTTGATGAGTGGAAATATGTTTTGTAGATCGATGAGTCCAAATTTGAACTCTTCGGTACCAAGAGAAAAACGTTCGTTCGAAGGTCGAAAGGAGAACGAGCAGCAGAATCATATGTACTAGCTACAGTCAAGCATAGGGGCGGATCGGTAATGGTTTGGGGTTGTTTTGGCGCCGCATGCGTAGGAGACTTGATTAAAATGAATGGAATTTTACGAAAAGAGCGCTACCGAGAAATTTTAGAAACAAATGTTATACCATCTGGAATGAGAATAATCGGTGACCATTTTATATTTCAATATGATGATGATTCGAAACACACTTCTAAACTGTGCCGCAAATATTTGGGATCGGTGGAACACGAAGACAATACAGTGCGACCTCGATAATCCGAATCCTCAGTAAATTGGTACTCGGTAATCCGGACCTGCGTTTTTAGACGAAATCTATCGTGAGGGGTTCCCCTAACTTCCTAAATTCGGCGGGTTCTGATATCTGGGAGTTCAAAGCAGTGTTTGCCTTTGCTTTGACTGCTACATATCGTGTCTGAGGATTATGTAATTGTTTAGCTGTTTTTTGTTACATGGTATGTTATTTTGTGTTACATAAGTACATACACACATAAACATTTTTTTTACATACATATATTAAAATGCCTTCTAAAAGAAAACATACTACGTTGTCAATAAAACAAAAATCCAATATAATAGAAAGACTAGTCCATGGTGAAAGTGGAAGAGTGTTGGCAAATGAATACGGGGTAGGAACATCAACAATTTCGGATATAAATAAGAACAAAGACAAAATCAAAAGGTATGATATATTTTAAAGACCACTGTGTACTTTTACTATGTAGTGTAATTTCTTTTAGATTTATTGGCAATTGTGATTCCGTTCCCGACCTCAGAAAAACATTACGAAAAGTTTGTATGCATGGTTTTGTACACAACGATCAAGACACGATCCAATTTCCTATGACATTTTATCTATTAAAGCACAACAGTTTTATTCTGAAATCTATGGAAATGATAATTTTAGAGCTAGCAGGGACTGGATTTCTAAATTCAGAAAAATGTGTGGCCTGTGTTCTTTAAAAGTGTGTGGCGAAATACTATACAATGATCAAAGTGCTGTTGATCCCTTCCTAAGTGCATTTGCAGAGAAGATTAAACAATTAAACCTGGCACCTACTCAAATATACAATGCAGATGAATCTGTTCAGTATTGGAAAATGTTGCCTGAAAAAACGTTGGTTCGTGCTCAGGAAAAGACCGCACCAGGTCGAAAAATAAACAAATTACAGCCGTTATATAGAAA
This sequence comes from Dynastes maya, assembly GCA_029619315.2. Classification (NCBI taxonomy): domain Eukaryota; kingdom Metazoa; phylum Arthropoda; class Insecta; order Coleoptera; family Scarabaeidae; genus Dynastes; species Dynastes maya. Next base: position 5,952,414 of record JAROYE020000006.1, read on the forward strand.
AGTGCTCTGGCCATACAAAAACTTCTATAATCAATTTTTGAATGGTTGGCCTTGGCAAAACCCAGGAAAACCTATAACTTTGTATCAAATGTTCGATGTTATTGGAAAAGCACACCAGAAAGCCTTTACTCTGCACAATATTATTAAAGGATTTAAGGTTACAAGTATATGCCCCCTGAAAGAAGACGTTTTTGCGGAAGACACATTTTTAAATGGATTTATTACTGATAGATCTTTGATTGATAACACTAAAATAAACACCCTGATTACTGCCGCTCTTCCTACTACAAGCGTAACCCCGAGCACAAGTTTAATATCCCCTAAAATAATCAGACCATTTTCCAAAGCAGAAGCAAGGCAGACGGTTGGCAGGGGAAGTAGGCAAAGGGGTAAAACTAGAATCTTAACTTAAAAAAAAAAAGAAAAGACTAGTGCAGAAGGTTACTAGAAGGGTGCTTCAGGATAGTTCTGACGAAGAAGGCAATGCATTGGAACTTAAAAACGGTAGCAGTGATGAATAAATTGTTGAAGAATGCGAAACTGAAGATTTCAACTGGGATTTAGATAATATATCAAAAGAAGGCTTTATTAGTTAAAATTACGGGGAAAAAATACACGGCACTATATCGCGGAAGTGTTAAAGTGTTATTTCAAATATCAGTTTGAAGTGGTGAATTACAAAAAATGTGGAGCAGGAAAAAAATTCTCTAAATCGGAAAAAGAAATATTTGATATATGCTTAGACGATATTATGATGAATCTGCCAGAACCAAGATGTGAGGGTGGTAGTGAAAGATAAATCTGCCTTATTACTTTTGATCTGAATGTTGCATTCTATAATTTTGGTTAAATTTATTTTTTAAACTTATTTAAAAAATGAATGCTGTTTCAAAATATCCAATGTTATATTTTGGTGTTTAAGTTTACATAAAGTCCCAGGGTACATCACCAAATTGTACCTTGGGACAGATGGTAGACTAGTAAACTATGGCTGTTTTATTCCTCACAATAAAAATTAATAATTATAAGAAATGTATATAACACATGGGCTGAAAAGTCCCGGGCCTGACAAAGAAAACACGTTTCTTTTTTGTTCAAAATTAGCTTTATTCATCAACGTAATTTCCATCAAGAACAACGCAATCATTCCAACGCCGCCCTAACATTTCAATACCACTTTTGTAAAACGATTTATCTTTTGCCTCAAAATATGCCTCAGTTTCAGCGATAACCTCTTCATTCGAGCGAAATTTCTTACCGGCGAGCATTTTTTTTAGGTCTGCGAACAGCCAGTAGTCGCTGGGAGCCAAATCTGGCGAATACGGCGGATGTGGGAGCAATTCGACGTTCAATTCATGTAGTTTTGCTATTGTTTTGATTGACTTGTGACACGGTGCGTTGTCTTGATGAAACAAAATTTTTTTCTTCGCCATATGCGGACGTTGCTTTGCAATTTCGGCCTTCAGACGCTCCAGTAACGCTATATAATATTCACTGTTGATGGTATTTCCCTTCTCAAGATAGTCGATGAATATTACACCACGCACATCCCAAAATACCGAGGCCATAACCTTTCCAGCCGATTGTTGTGCTTTCGGGCGCTTTGGACGAGGTTCACCAGTTGCTGTCCACTCAGATAACGATCGTTTTAATTCCGGAGTGAAGTGATGGATCCATGTTTCATCCATTGTCACATATCGACGCAAAAATTCCGATTTGTTACGTTTAAACATGGCCAAACACTGCTCAGAAACATCAACACGTTCTTGTTTTTGGTCAACAATGAGCAAACGCGGCACCCATTTTGAACAGAGCTCCCTCATAGTCAAATGCTCATGCAATATAAAGCCAACACGTTCTTTTGATATCTTTACGATGTCAGCTAACTCACGCAACTTCACTTTTCGATCATTCAAAACGATTTTGTGGATTTTTTTGATGTTTTCTGGTGTTACCGCCTCATTTGGACGTCCACTGCGTTCTGCATCATCGGTGTCTCTGCGACCACGTTTGAAGTCAGCAAACCAACGTTTTATTGTTGTTTCTGATGGAGCGGAGTCCCCATAACACTTTTCAAGCCATTGCTTCGCTTGAACGGTATTTTTTTCCCATCAAGAAGCAGTGTAAAATTAAAACACGAAATTGTTTTTGATCCATTGTTTTGGAAATAACAAAAGTAGCGTCACTCTTAGCACAATAACTCACAAACTAATGAATAGAATATCATGAAATTTTAACAGCTGTCTTTTTAAGGTTAGTACTAACTGCAAAACAGGTGAATGCAATAAAACTAGCGCCATCTATGTGTTAGGCCCGGGACTTTTCAGCCCATGTGTTAATATAACAAAAACACTGGAGTTTATAATGCCAACAATGGTAGTTTCTAAACTCAAAAACTTTTTGTTTAAAGAAATAAAACCCAATTGTTATCCCAAGGTATGACACTCTCCCCTATTCGCGAACATGGTTGCAAGCGGCTTTTTATTATTCTGAACATTTCCAAGAAGTAAAATCTGTGATTTTATAACTCGACCCTGACGAAGCTACATCTATTAAGGAGAGCCAGAAAGGATTTCTAGATATTTCTGTTGAAACAGATTTAAAAAGTATTAGCAACGATTATAAACGATTACTAAACGCAAGAGAAAAATTGCAAAACACTGGGTTGTCGTTAGTAGAATCAGTGCAAATCGTGGACGAAGTTAATACATTACTACACGGTTTAAACGACGCAAAAAACGGTCGCGTCATAGCAAAGTGTTAAAAAAAAATTATTATTATCATTTTAATTATGCCTGTGTTACTTCCGTAGATGTTGAACGGTCTTTCTCGAAATATAAGAACACGTACCTGATGATGCAAGTTTTTCAACAATCCTATCTACACTGTTAAGAAGTTACGTTTATTTATTTTATTAATATTTATTGTGACGGCATTAAGTACTAAATCACCAAGGAGTATGGCGGTCGTTAGCAACTAACACGTGGTTCTAAACTGTCAGGATGACGACTAAGTTTTGAAACGTGGTCGTCATTCCGACCGTTTAGAACCACGTGGCATTAAGTACAACAGACGTTTGAAGAAACTGCTTTGTTTACTTTTTACGGTTATTACATTACATATACAACAAATGCCGTTTTCAAACAAAAAAAAAATTAATAATGGCAATAAAAACACTTCAATATGTGCATATATTCGCTTTATTTATCAAATATTTTTATTGCGTCAGCTTTTATTTTATATACTGGGGAATCTGCGACCCATGCGACTGATCCGATTCTGTTGCGATGACCGATTGTACCCGGCTTAATCCGATCTACTAATTTTGTCATGTTACAACAGTAGTTGGTTTAGTTATTCGGAGTAAGTTTTCTAGCTTATTCATTCATTCTTTTCAGGGCAGTGGAACGTATATTTCATCTGACGTTTGGTCATGCTAATTGTAATTATTCGAACTGAACATGATTATTCAATAGTTCTACACAAATCCAAAATATTCTCTCAATCAGTTACAAAAATTTATTCCTTACAGACAAAATTTGAATTGCAAAAAGCTCTCTTCCACTGAGAAATAAGCAATTAATACCGAGCAAAGGATGGTTTCAATAAAATAACTAATAAGACAAGTCGATGGACGACCCGACCCGTTTTTCCACCAATTCCAATCAAAATAAATGTTTAATTTAATCAGCGGTGGTACATTCCTTAAAAGAACAATCGTCGCAGCGAGGCAACAGTGAAATTAAATTTAATTCCTACTTCTATTTGCCGAACGGGACAGAACCGAAGTCATTCTCGTCCTCTGCCCCGTTCCGTCGAAACGAGAACAGCACTCTGGCCTCGTTCCTGGGGACAACCAAGAGCCGATATTAATTAATTCTGCCGCAAATTCAATTAGAACCGGTAATCTGGAGAATTCCTACTACTAAAATGTTACGGGCCGTACTTTAAAATTAAAAGGTGTATTCGGAGTAGAGTCGCATCGGCTAGTGTCGGAAATACGCGCTAAGTGTGCGCAACGCGAATTAGAAGAGCTTACGGATGCAAATTTACCTCAGCTTGTTGAAAAAGGAGCAAAAACGCTTCGTCTGGATGAAAGCCCGGATATTTATGGGACTTGCATCTACGTGTTTCAACTAAGAAGAGAAAGTTTTAGTTCCTTTGATAAACAAGAATTATATTAAAGCGAAATGTATGCGAAAACATCAGAGAAATTGTTTAGAATTCATGTACTATGTTTACATTTTTCATTACACGCTCTTTAAAAAAATACTTCATAAATTCGGAAACAAATATTTTGCAGTATCGTCTTGTTTAGATGTTATTTTGATGTTATGTTTATTGCATATATCAGGGGTTCCAAACTTTATCAGTCCGCGGCGTCCTGGCGCTATTTTCAAAATATGTGTACAATGACTCAAATCAGGCACAGAAATTAAAACAACTCTTAAGATAAACCTCACAATGTGAAGCTCACATTTATTAAAATTGAATCACAAGAACCATCAAATTAAAATATGAAAAAGTTAATCTGACGCGTGAGCTTGCTTATCGCCACACGTTTTTTCAAAACGCGGAATAAGGTTTGTAGAAAAGTGTGAATTTCTTGACGTAGCTCGCGTGAAAGCCATCGTGAACTACAGTGGTATAGCAATGTCGTGTGTTCAGCTTCCATGTCCATGCTTTTTGAAAAATCTGGCTCTCAGTGTCCTAGTTTTTATGTAGTTTATTACATCTACGACACGTTCTAATACGAAATTCAATTGAAAGCTCATCGACTTTGATGCAAGTGCTTCCCTATGGATGATACAATGGATCCACATAGAATGCAGTGCTTCGCTGCGAATAAGCGCCTGCAATCTTCCATAGCGACCAGATATTGATCGAGCTCCATCAGTACACATACCGAAACACTTTTCCCAATCCAAATCATTTTCGTTTATAAACTTGTCAAGTATCTCAAATAAGTCTTGAGCCTTTGCGTTTCCAATGATGATTTTGCAGAAGAGAAGATCTACAACGATAATATTATCATCCAGGAACCGTACATAACAAATAAATTGTGCGTCTTTGTTACTGTCAGTAGTCTCATCAAATTGCAGACCAAATTCCGTGCCTTTCATTTTCTCTATCAATTGATCATTGAGATCCGGGTTATATGATGGATTCTTCGACTAATAGTGTTATGTAAAAACATTGAAAATAGATTGGTTTGTGTGTGCTCATGAAACCATCACAGTTACTATCACTAATTTTATTCTAACTTTCTAATGATAAAGTATATACATATATCAATGGATTACAGTTAAGTCGTACTGCTAAGAGAGTTGAGAGTAGAATATGTTGAGCGAATATTGAAATGCAGCTTCATCCCTAAGTACATAGATACATACATAACACCAAATGTGTCCATATGGCGTATAGCTAAAATAGGGGAAGTAGAACAATACTAGTTATATGCGATTTCTTAAGTCCCAAAAACATGGTCAAATTACTTCTAAGAAAAGGGACCAAACTCGAACGAAAACAAAATATACAAATTTTACCTTCTAGACCACTCAGAAACAGTGTAACGAGTCGCATACAATATGCACACATGTTAAAAGGAAAATAGAACGTACCGAACACTACTGTACTTAAAATCTAAGAAGAAATAAAATGAAATCTAAGAAATAGAAAGGAATGGTATTTAACAATAGTGTTGTTGGACAAGGTATCTTTGAAATTAATTTTCCCGCCGATTCTCCCAGCATAATATTAACCATGTCAAGAGCAGCCGGTAGAATAAGCTCTTCCCTTCTCACTAAAATGTTAGGCTATATCTGTTGCTCATCGAAACAGCATCCTTTGGCTTGCAATACTTGAAATTTCCGTCTTAAATACTTTATTGTTATTCCAAATTTGTTGTAGAAGTTTTTATAGTAATGCTAAATCTTTTAAAATTCTAATAGTTGTCCTAACTTCTATGGCCGGTAGTGAATATCAAACCACATAGTTACCTGTAGGAATTCACAGGTGTTAGGGTGTTAGGATAAATTAACTTATATATTGAGATGTAATCTGCATTAATAGTAATAATGGTTTATTTTCAACGGGTGGAACCCAAATATAGAAGATGTTCAATGGTGACTCGTTGCGAGTTGTTCATATTATGAAGAAGGGTTGATAAAAAGGTCCTTTTACTCGAAAAATTCTTATTTAATATAACTAAATAACCACCCGTTTCGATCGTAGATAGAATATAGAACACTTTACAAAATAGGTGCGTGGTTTGAAAAAGAGAAGCATAGTGTACTTCTCTATCTGCAAAAGAAAATAATATTTCTGGTATCACAGCCTCTAATCCTTCAGTTGGGACATAATATATTTTAAGGAGTCAAAGTTTATTACTTATATTACTGGAAATAGGATTCTAATTTGAACATTCAACAATCTTACACCTCTACATAACACATCCTTGCTAGAACGTTCATTTTCCTACAACATTTACAGCAAGCACAATTCTCTGCTTGAATCTTTCAAAGCACTGTCACAAAGTTTGTTAAAAAAAAATTGGGATAAACGCTGGGGACCTGATGTGTTGTGATTCACTCGGAATGATTTTGGTATCATGTTTGTATTGTCCAAATGGACTAATGGATTTCGCTATTAGTATGTGTACTGCGTGGGGAATTAGTATTTGTTGGGTCGGGAGCACTTTTGTGAAGTATTTAGTTTTAAGATTAGATTGCAGGCATTTGTTGGAGTAAACTGTCTAACTTTTAATTGATTTCAAGGTTTGAGTTGGAAAGCTCTTGTTTACAATGCTTTTATATTAACTTAACGCGGACGAAATGATGCGACAATAAATTGGAATTTTTATTCTTGTATTATTAAACACTAAACTAAAAATATTTCATTGTAAATAAACGACTCTAGCTTCCTTATTCAAAGAAAATTGCATTGTTATGACAATGAAGCTGAAATGTTACTATAATATTACATAATGTGTAAATACTAGAATTAGTATTGTATAGTTTAGTCTACAATCTCGTGTTTTATAGAGCCTTTGACTTGAAATCAATACGAGTCACTTCTTGTTATATTTTCTTAAATAAATTATAGTACGGAGTAATTTAATTATCGTTTTGGTTACAACAAATTTCTCCCAGTATACAGTCCCTGGCCATCGGATTAGGACCAATTAAAAAATATTATGATTTTGGGGTAAAATTAAAATAAAAACAGTTGGTAATGTTGGCAATATTTACAAATATGCAAATAAGTATAATTTGAACATATATTTACTAATATTTGCTTGTTCTTCCTCTGCGTTTTATTATTTCCTCAATCCTTTTTGGTATACTGCCAATGCAGCTTTTTATTGTTTTTTTTTAATATCGTCCCTATTATGCCATACATCTTCAATATGTTGTTGCAATTCTTCCTTTGTAGTTGAGTTTCATGTACTTACGATGCTTTTCAAGACATTCCACACATTTTCAATTGGATTTATGTCTGGTGAATTGCCTGGCCAAGGTAGTACATGCAGATATTTAGATTCAAGGCATCGCATTACATTTTTTGTCTTATGACACGGTGCATTGTCTTGCATGAAGGTATATGGCCCTCGAGTCGGATCTAATGACCCAGTATAAGGTATCAAATAGTTTTGTAAAACCTTTTTATATTGTTTTTGTTCCATTGTTCCGTTAAAGAAATGTGGTCCCGCTCGATTCGTCGCTATAAGTAATCTAGGAAAGAGTAAAAAATGTAGAGAACCATTAAGCGAACTATGGGGATGATTTTGACTAAAAATACTGAATTTCACCAAAAATACAGATGATAAATGAAACTCATCTTCAACTGTACTTTTTTACATTCTTTAGCCTATTGAAATCGTGTCACTTCCATTTTAGATGTTAGTCTTGGCTTCTTTTCCGAACGTCTGCATTTCAAGCCTGCTTCATGAAGACGTCTATGGACTGTTCGGGCTGATATTTGTATACCTTCTCCACTAAGAATTTTATGAACATTTTTAGTCGATAAAAAGCAATGTTCTGTAGCCACTTTTACTATACGACGATCATCTCCTACAGTTGTTTTGCATTTGCCACTACTTGTACTAGGAGTATTCTCCTTAATTAACCCATTTGCATCATTTGACGGAAAAACCCACAAACAATGATTGCGGATTTTTCTGTCAAATGATGCAAATGGGTTAATTTCGCGATTCTCAGAACAGTTTGATGTGATACACCCTCTTTTTTTGCAACTTTACGTTGACAGAACTCTCCCGTCTCTAGAAGAGCAGAAATTTGTGCTTTTTTCTCTGTGGAACATCCTTCTTCTTTTCCATTATGATAATAATTGACAGCGAAAATAGACGCACACGTGATTGATAGCAGGTGTATAATCGGTTTATTGCACCTCTAAGCATTATATTTATAACCAGCAATTTCTCAAGTGGTCCTATTTCCATGGCCAACGACTGTAGATTTGTTTTGGTATTTTTGCGAAGCCTAAAATCAACCAGCCTGTATACATACATTTGGCTTAAAAATGCATCAACTTAGTTGCATATTAATGATCTAAGAACTATTGGAAATGAATATAGACAACAACTTTCGAAGATATTATTTCGGTGAAAATAATCTTGTTAAGCGAATGCAACCGGCATGAAGTCAACATCTGCCAATCTTTGCTTATATACCGCATTTTTTAGCAAGCACATTATGTGGAATTATGAATTGATAAGTAGCGTTCATTGACGCCTAAAGGTAGATAACGGTTAAAGCTAGGTCATAAAAAGAAGCGGAGATGCTATCCAAATGTCACGTTGCGATTAACATAATACTTTTCCCGTTGATAATAAAATACTGTTATATGCATAGAGATTTAGATGTCTAGAACGTTAAATGATTTCTTTATGTAATATTTTAAATTTCATTAATATTCACGAATTTATACAAATTTCTATATAATAACAATAATATAGGTATAAGAAATCTAAAATGCGGTACTAATAGCACGACAATCCATAGCTGAATATACCTGAATAAACTATGTGATATGTGGAAGTATTCTGACCTTTTAATCAAAACAGATATTCAAGTTAACAGAATGGTTTTTAAGAGACCGGCCTACAGAAACCATGTTTGCGGCACCATCACTCATAAACATCAACAGTTGGTTTGTTGAAAGTTCATACTTTTCCAATGTATTTAACACTAACTTTACAATTACTTCGGCAGTACATTGTTGTATTCGTCTGGAAGCTAATAGAATTGAAGGTGACGATTGATGCGGTTCCATTCTACGTGCCATTATATTAACGACCGAATGTTTTTTACGATCTGTCGTTTCATCCACACATAACCACATTGTTCTTTCTTTCCACTCCGATTTAATTCATTTTTCAACATATTCACGAACAGATGGCACTATCATTCGTAACGATGTCCGACTTGGTAATTTGTACTCTGAATAGTTATTCCAAAATAAGACAAACGTTTCCTTGTCTAGTAAATTAAGCGGTATATTACATACAATAAAAGTAACACGTAAATGAAATATAAATTTATCATAGTCCCGTGCGCAAGTTTTTTTTGAAGCATGCCGTTCACTGTTTACGTGCCGTAGACAATCCCTTTTAGACCGACTCATCAACGGGACATTATATACTACACATTCAATTTTAGCGCCATCATACGTTAAGTCAGGAATTTCGGCTAAAAATTCTCTAACTTGGTCCGCCTTGGATCGTTTGCGCGACGTACGCAACATTTCTAAACAACACGTACCGCGTTAATGGAAAGTCGGAGCTACACTGAGGCTTGTATGTAACCGTATAGATACGACGCAGCTGCCTGTTGGCGCGCGTGGCCAACTCTACTAATAACTAATAACTGTAATAAGTATAATAAATAAAAATAACTAATAAATGCCTATTTTTTGCGCATCTTTTTGACTTTTTTATTGCCTTTTTGTCGCCTATTTCTATAATTTTATAGTGCCATAAGTCCGGGCTTTAGTCACCATGTTTCAGCAGAACACAGAACTGCCCATCTGGACATCTAAAAACAGGAAATCTTGAATCATTAATACAGACTGTTGAATTAATAGTTGAAGAGATTATCTAAATAGGCATGGGGATAGAACTATTCTCGTTGATTTCTTCTCAGACCACTTCTTTTCAAACTTATTCAGATTCTTTTCATTTCACCGTCTCATAGCAGTGTTTAAATCAAACTTAAAACCGCTTTTGTTTCCCAATGCCGAGTACAATATTCAAATCGAATCCTAAAGCACGTGTACACGTGTAAATATTGAAACAAACATCGTTTCCGTTCTCAAACAAACCAAAATCGCCAGAGGCTTTTCATCGAACCAGAGTTGTATGGTACCTTCGATTAAAAACATTCGTTTCTATCATATAGCAGGCATCGGAATTATACGGAAATCGAATAAACTGCACCAATTACAAAGTAATTTGCTCCGATGAATAATGTCGAAAAGACGATGCTTACAAACTGTAATTATGTCCTGAAACATCCACTAATGATCACGGGAAAATTATTCTCAAAATGGAAACATCTGGTTCTAGGAAACGTCTAGGTCGCATGGTGCACAGCTGAATGTTACTAATTGCACGACTTGCATGCATGGATCTATCTCTGTATGCTTTATCTATGAAATAGTTGCGGGAAAATATTAAACGTTTGAATATTCAACATTGAATGCGGTAAATTCGATGGAAAACGTGAATCAACGAAGTTCAAAATATACAGCCATAGATAACCGCCTAGCGAAGTGTTTTATCGATTACTCGCAAATGAAGGCTTATTGAAAATTACCAACGACTCAAGCATGATGTAATCGCTTACCATTGGCCGCTATTTTGATAACGGCTTTCATGTTAAAAATCGAAAGAAAAGTTTATTGTAATGACCTGTCTTGAAAGCTATTTATCATGGTTTGACTATGATTGATTTCAAAAGCCTGCAATCAGGGATAACATTGAGGGAAAATTCTTCTAAATAATTTATTTATTGTTACCTACGTATATCACATACAAGATTTTAATGTACAAATTTGAATACTAAGTTGAATCTACCATTATTTGTATTGCCATTTCTATGTTATTTGGATAAATAAATTTAACATTGTAAAGTGTGCTCCTCTGCAGCATCTCAGGGATTAGGAAATTTCAACATTTGCTAAATATAGAGAAGCAATTTTGCCAGTTATCTTCTCAATAAATTTACTTTGTGATTGTAAATTGGATGAAAGTAAATTTTGCTTTTTTCCTTTCCTATAAAATATTCTTATTTTCAGGGTTAATAGGGACTCTATATTAGCGGCCTTATCAATACAGAGTTGGGTAATTGCGTCTCTCGCTAACAGATCTCGCCGCAAAAATCTATTTATTTGTATGAAATTAATTTTGAGAAAAAGCTTTAAAGTTTGATATGACTACTTACTCATACCGAACTTTTCACTTGAGCGTTAATTAATTTTGAAGTTTGTGAACTTCATGCAAAGTGCTTTACGGCGGTCTGGAGCACGGCGTTCATCAACAATCTACCTGAGGTAGCTTTGATTCGTTCAGAGTCCTTAGAATGTAAATAGACAAGTTTTTGCACTTTGATTTACTTACATATTTTACAAGAGAAACAAGAAAAAAACAAACGATGTTCGGAAAAAAGCAAAATAAAACGAAATTAAATTTTTATCTTAAGATTGCAAATTTAATTAAATATCAATCAAATCTCAAAATGTCGATGAAGACCATATACAAGAAACGTTCGTTGAGGAAGACTAAAGTTTGTTTACAGGGGAAAATAAGCAGTGTCTCGAGGGTGAGTTCTCAAGTCGGTAAAATTAACCAATAAATTTATTACTAGAATTAAGGGAAAATTATCGTCAGCAAGTTAACGGAATTCAGTTGGTAACAATTCTAGTCAGTGAATTAAGAAAACTAAGACAATATAAAGAATACCGTCGGTGAATTAAGCCTTCAAACAATATAAATACCGTCGGTGAAGCGGTCGGTCAAGAGAGAACTCCTACAAAACGAAATTCTGCACGGCTTTATATACTAAATATTTGGGCGACGTAGTATTTCTTGTATATGACATATGGAGATAAGAACAATTTAAAAATAGAATGTTATACAAGCTCTAGAGCGCTCCAAAAGATATATACAGCGATGTTGAAAAGTATGTGACAAAATAAAAATTGAACAAAAGTGAAAAATAATTTAAAAGAATTAATACAAAATTACTCGAATAATAATTTTAACATTAACAATCAGTTGCAATTTTACTTATTCATTCCTTCATTCATTATGATTTTCGCCCCTGGAAGCGGGCTAGGATTGTTCCTGTCCACAAGAAGGGCAATAAGGATCACATAGTTAACTATCGGCCTATTTCTGTACTTTGCAACTTCTCCAAAGTTTTTGAGTCACATCTTTATACATGCATCTACAATAGCGTTAAGTCCTACATATCGCCGCTGTAGCATGGTTTTTATACAGGACGATCTACGGTAACCAACCTTGCTTCTTTTCTTCAGCACGTCGGCGAAATAGTTGATGATGGAGGTCAGGTAGATGCCATCTACACAGATTTCTCCCGTGACTTTGACACCATGGACCATAAAATATTATTAAGTAAATTACCTTCTTTTGGTTTTTCCCCATGTTCAGTCTCTTTTATGTCGTCATATCCGGAAAACAGAAGAAGCATTGTCTTTTATAATGGTTTAAGATCATACGAATTTATTTCTACATTTGGGGTAGGGGGTAGGCAAAAGCAGTTCACATTTATTTATGTAACTGGGCCTCGCCCTAAGATTATGTGTTCCTAATAATTTATAGATTGTTACTTTTTTGTTGTTGTTGTTGTTATTTGTTTCAAGATTGGGAATGGCATAATAAATGCATTTATTATTATTATATCTGGGGTACCCCAAGGTTCTAGTTTGGGACCCTCCTTTTTCATACTGTTCGTGAATGACTTGCTTTCATCTTTAACATGTCCCTGTCTAGCCCACGCAGACGACCTCAAACTGCTCTCGCGTATATCCAGCGTTCAAAACATTAACACCCTATAAAAAATATCGACACAATTGTCTCCTGGAGTAAGGAAAATAGGCTGCTACTGAATGTTAGGAAGTGTTTCACGGTGTAATACACCCGAAGAATTGCGCCTTCGCTTTCAGTGTATATGATGGATGGAAATGCTCTTGAAGGAATCCACACAATTAAAGATCTTGGCTTAACGTTCGACTCAACGTTATATTGGTGTCTATCCTGAAGCTCATACACTTTACGAGATTCTGTTGACTGACAACCATTTCTAATCATTAAACCAAAGAAGGGTGTTTCACAGTGCAAGATTTCTCTTTAAGCTTTTAAATAATGAGATAGATTGTCCTGATTTTCTATGCAGAGTGAATTTCCGTGTACCTCGTCTGGCAACACGAACTGCAGCAACATTCCATTGGCCGACGCCGAGAACTAATCTGACTGGAAATGCTGATTCCATTTACAGTGACGTTTTTGTTGGGACTAAATATGCTACGTGATTTTTCTTAATTTTTCTACATGTATGCAATATTTTGTTTAATTTATCTACATTTTCGTATGTATGTATATAAGCTATTTTTGTCCTTTATTATTATTATTATTATTATTCCTAGCACCTATCTAGCACCTAACCATACGGTTATCCCTGTCACTCGTTCGCGATTATCTGGATTCCTACGAGATTACCGAGGTAGTAAGTTTTGTAATATTCTTTGCAAGCAAAAGTAGTACAAGTATCATTTCAATCTTTATGTATCTCAACTTGCATCTTTGTCGAAAAAATTTTGTATGTATACAATTAGAAAATTACGTATACATGGATTATAACAATTTGGATATACTACAGTCTGTTTAAAGTTATCGGCGCACTGTACCTAGCTTTGTTGTTATTAACATTTTTAAAATCAGGTTACAACTGCGACATCGAGACCTAATGTAACCAGATTCACTTTACATTTACATTCCATGCCACGATAACCCTTCAGATCTAACACCTTTAATATTGACTATTTGTATCTTATTGCGAATAATCAACTATATCGAATAATAATAATAATAATAATAATAATAATAATAATAATAATAATAATAATCTTTATTTCGAAACACACAGAAATACAAAAAATGGTACAAAGTGTGAAACAAAACAAATTGTCTGTTGGACCATACAATGGCATAAGACAAGTCACAAAGAAAAAAAAAAAAAAATACATAATGCGTACGAAAGTAACTATGCAATAGTTATATATGTTATACGGCAAAAGATTAACTTAAAAGAGGTTAACTCATTTATTGCAATACTTGCACTCGGTTTTATTTGGTAAGAAATACTGTTGTAGAGCTTATACCCGTATGATAGGGTATAAGCTATCACATTCATGGAGGTTATTGGTTGTTACAAACTTAGTTTACGTTTAACATACATTAATAAAAATAAAATAATAAAAGTAATTTTAGTTTTGAGTCGAGGACGTGCAGGCCTGAAAGTATTCTTCTAACGAATAAATCGGATCATTTAACAAAAATGTTCTTATTGCAGCTTTAAAACTTCGTACAGTACTTAATGATCTTATCGTTGAAGGAAGGGCATTGAACAGTTTTATTCCCATGTATTGAGGCGATCTTTCGTAAACTGTAAGGCTATGTCGAGGAATAGTTAGCATATTTCTATTTCTAGTGTTATATTGATGTATTTCACTGTTTTTAAGGAAGTCATCTTCATTTGATTTAACGTATACCAGTACATCTAGAATATATAATGATGTTACAGTAAGTAACCTTAGGTCTTTGAAGATAGTTCTACAAGAGACCATCCTAGAAGCACCCACTATGTTTCTTACAGCTCTCTTTTGCAATATAGTAATCCTTTTTGTAAAAGTAGATGCACCCCAAAACATTAACCCATATCTAATTCTAGATTCAAAATGCGAGTAATAATAGGATATTAGTATATTTTGTGTTACTAAAGCTTTTAATCGATATAGAGCATAGCATCTAGATGCCAGTTGTGTTTGTAACTGATTTACATGTGTCTCCCAATTTAATCCATTATCAATTTGTAAACCTAAGAATTTAGTATGTGGTACTTGTTTGATAGAATCGTTATTTATTTTGATTAAGTAGCTTTCACTGTTTCAATGTTCTGCTAAGCTCCACAAATGCATTTACTTATATCCATGTACTTTGTTCATAAATTGCAAAGTTACAGTTTCTGTAGAACGTTTCTTCTAGCAGAAGCCATGTTGGGACGAGTTCAAAAGCAAAAGACAATAATCTTGGTACTATAACATTTACCAAAACTTTCGAAATCGATGACAAAGTGAGATGAGTCTACATTTACATTTCATTATCGGGGAATATATCATCAGCCAAGGAACAATTAATGAGGCAAATTAATGGTTCAAGATTGAAGTAATTTATACTAATACTATTATATGTATATAAGTCGTACTTTGAGAGGCTACATGTTAGTAGATGTGGTTTCGTTAAAATATATCTCTGGGAAGATTTAAATCACCGCACATTATGTATATCTGTATCCTCCTTAATTTTCCAGAGAGTCCCATGATTCGTGAACAAATAGAACGCCACTGTTTAAACGGAATTCTACGAATGAAAGATTCATGGCGATAATAAATCAGCTTATAGCAAAGCCCAAACAAGTTGGCATACAATTTCCAGCGTGAAGAGAAATAAACAGTCTCTTCTTTGATTGATTGACGCAATTTTTGCGTACTGCCCACGTATCTCTCGCCTCCATTCATTTCCTTTTGTTATTCGAGTAGAAAATATATGCATAGCGTTATTGACACGTAGCAATGAGGAGGTATAAATTACTAGATGACATCTCGTAATAAATCGCCGCTATTATTGCAGATTAAGGTCAAGAGTGCGTTCAGATAGGTCAATTATTGTAGTTTCGTTATGCCTATAAGCTTATCGTTTGCTATTGTTCGAGAATCGTGCGGCACTTAGGAAAAATATTTAGGTTCTACTAATGATGGTGAATTTCAATGAGAAATACACAAATTTAAATACGTTTGGATTTTACAACATTACAAGAACTTTACTCTTGGTTTCCGGGTTGGAACCGCGACGTTGTCGTAGCTTTGGCTTGATTTTAGGGGCCTCATTTTTATATAATTTACTACGGTTACAACCGTCGTTAGCACAATATTCAGACCAGGACTCATTCCTTTGGAAGCCAGAGCTTCTCTGTGGATTGTGCAATGTGTCCACACTGTGGAGATTTTTGTTTCACAAGTTTCACAATTGTTTTTATTGTTTACAAAATCATTTAGGATAACAAATAATGCGAGTGCTGTTGCTTTGAGTTCTATTGGCTTGCAGAAAAGTAGTTCTTCTACCATTGATATACCATCACAAAATCGAATATAGGCAATTAACTGAACGTCTTTATTGCTATCTATTGCCTCATTAAGCTGAATTGAAAACAATTTGTCACGCAACTTCCCGAAAAGCTGATGCTGTACGTCTTCAGCTATATCACTAATTCGATGGGTAATAGTATCATTTGATTTGGCAAAATTATCTCCAAGCATAGTTTCTGCAATCTCAAACTGGTAGAATAAGTTTTTTACATCTGGCTATTTACATGAGACTTTGTAAGAGGCAAGTAAAGCTTTTTCATTCAAAGACAAAGTTGTTTCAAAAAATATTTGCTTTTCAAATGATTTTAATTTTAATTTGAAGAATTCGCCGAGTTTGTTAATGCACTCACTATGAAGCGTTTCCAAATGTCATTGACGTTTATTAGGTTTCATGCTGTCTGCTGCCAAAATTTTGGAGCAAATGCCACACAGAGGCCTTTGTTCTTCATTTACTTCAGTGCTGGTAAACCCAAAATTTAAGTATTCTCGAGAATATTTTCTTGATTTTATCTTCGAAACCACGCTCGTCTGTGCACTTGTTGATGCTTTCCTATAGTTTAATGCTCGCTTATGCCCACTTAAAAATTTATCCATGATTCATTCACGATAGAAATAGAAGGCTGAGAACCACTGTCTTAAAACACTTACCAATATTCATTTTTGAACCTTTAATGTACTTGATTAATTGTTCTTTGACTGATGGCATGTTCCTCGATGATGAAATGGATAACCACAGACCCGTTTCACTTTGTCATCGATTTCAAAAGTTTTGGATGTAGTGGCTCTTTCTCTGAACATTTTGAACTCGTCCCAACATGGTTTCTACTGAATCTGTAATTTTGCAGTTTCTGAATAAACTACAAGAACAAAGGTCAATGGTCTTAGGCGCACAAATATATTTGTGGATCTTAGCAAAACGTTCGATATGGTTGATTATTTATTGTTATTGGGTAAGCTCGATAAATACGGTATACGCGGGGTTCATTACTCGTGGTTGAAGTCATACCCGAGGAATGAGATCTGAAGGATTATTGTTACAACATGAAATTGCACGAATAATTGACTCGCCTATGCTCATCGTCCCTGTTAATAATTTGTCAACTATGTGTTAATGATAATCTTGTTCTTTATACTGACAACACTTGCTTCTTTCTACTGCTAACACATCGAGCAACGTGGATGAGGAGATTCATTGTCGAGCAGATGTTTGAGTTGGTTTAACAATAATGAATTTTATTTGAATCTGAGTAAAATGTCCTTTATATACTTTACACCTGGTACTAACAAAACGATTGTAAATCATAGTAAAATCTTAGGAGTTTATATTGAAAACAGTGTAAATTGGGACACATGACACATGTATACTAAATTATCTTTCATATGCTGCAAGAACATACAATAAAAATTAATTCCAATGTATCTAAGGTGTTAAAAAGTCTCAAACCTAGAAGCCTACGGACCAGACTACAACAACTTGTTTGAAAAATTACGAAAAACAAATCACTATTTATTTGAAAATTTTAAAATAAACAAACGCTTTTATAATTATTTTTTTTATGAATCTATAATAAAAATAACTGCTCCATACTGTTATCTATTTTTAAGAATATGCAAAGTACAAAATCTCCTCCTGTATACTACGTGTAGTATACTGAATGTCACGGATTCAATGTGACAAGCAATATCTTCCTTATTTGTAGAGATATAAGATCGAGCAAGGTGTCGCCGAGGATGGTTTCAAGAATCCTAAATGATATACTTTTTAAATCTACGAGGGATGATCGTAAAATAAGGTTCCCATATTTTTAAAAAATTGACAGCATTCTTTATTTCCTTAACATTACACATCGTTTTAAAGGTAAAAACTTAAGCTATTTTTCGACATAATCGCCATTTCTATCCATGCATTTTTGCAGACGGTGCTCCAACTTCTGTATCCCAATGTCGTAAAATTCTGCCGCCAGTCAAAATCTTTTCATTTGCGGTGTTGGAAATCTCAGGAATCCGAAGAGTGAGTTGACGAATGGTGACCCACCGATCTTCAAGCAGTATGCTCTGGACCTTTTCAACGATTTCCTCTGAAAATGATGGTCTTCCGCTCCGCTCTTCATCGTGAATTTTCGTCCGACCTCCAGTGAATTCCCTACACCATTTGCGGACGTGTTGAACTGCTATACACTTTTCTGCATAAACTTCGGTTAATTGACGATGAATGTCTGTAGGTGAAACCCCTTTCGCGTTTAAAAAAACGTATCACAGCGCGAATTTCGCTCCTGGCGGTAGCGGCGATCGGGAGTTCCATCTCGGACGGCTGTTTAGCCAACACCGAGCGGTGTAGCTAACGGGAGTGGTACGTATATAGAGTGGGGGAGCTGCTGCACACGCCAATGTTGTCAGATTTCACCTAACACGTCTTATTGCTGGTGTAGGGCTTTGGGAACCTTATTTTACGATCATCAAATCATCAAATTCTTTTAAATTGCACCCCTCATCCTTTTGACTTTATGATTGAAGTACTAGAAGTTAGGAATATAACGGTATAAACAAAAATTTCATTTAACAAATAGTTAAATAAAAACATAAAATAAAAACATAAAAATTGTTTGTTTAAATTTGGTTATACTGGTTATTCGAACAAGAGATTCAGATATTTATTTCAATTTGCGAAAAAATCTTTAAAATGCCTTTTTTCTCCAAATGAATGTGTTGATATGTTATTAATTTATGGAGAGTCATAACAATTCTCGTGAATCAGCAACACTTTATGGAGAGCAATTTCCTAACAGGGTGCTACCATCATATGGCATTTCCTCGTGTTGAAGCTAAAATACGAACGGACTGATTTCCATCAAATTCAAAACATTCTCATCATGTAACACCAATTAGAACAGAAGAAACATCAAGAAATATACTAGCTTATGTGGGATTGAATCCACATATTTCAGTTAGAACTGTGTCGTAAGATATGAGAATAAGTAAATCAACAGCACAGAGAATACCAAAGTTTCACAAATATCATCCTTTGAAAATTCAGTTGCTGCAAGCATTAAGACCTACAGATTTTAAACGGGGACTAGGATTCATTGCTGTAATGTAGGTAATGTTGTGACACAATTTCACAACAATGGGGTGGTGAATCGCCAAAAGTGCCATTACTAGGCTCTAAAAAATCCTCATTGGATGCGTGAGACTCATTTTGAGATAATATGGGGCGTCAACGGATTATTTAATGGACGTATCATTGATCCACACATCTTAGAAGGAAATTTGATAGGGCAACATTATTGTCATTTTTTCTTAATGACATTCCCGAGTTAATGGAAGATTTTCCATTAGTAAAGCGCAATGATTTGTGATGGCAACAGGATGGCACTCCGCCTCATAACTCGTGGTTGGTTGTAGAGTATGGATCTTCCTGAACAAATGAACAAATTATAACGTCAGCTTAGCATTGAATAGCCTTAAAAAGGTTTTACTGTCGAAAATTTGCAATACGAACTTTCAATTTCTTAATATGTTTCTACTTTACGCTCAAATAATAATGTGATCTTTTATTTCCGATTAAAGCTGAAACAAAACGACGTTGCAGAAGTAATCGACAAAGTTATTCTAAGACGATTCCATTAAACTTGTTTCATGTACACATTTACAAATTCCCTCAAATTGATGTTGTGAAGGATATAAGAGGTAATACTGTAATGTTGCTTACGTTTTATGATACTTCTTTTCTATTGAAAGTTTAAAACAATTTATCAGTGAATTACCTATCAGCTCACTATTTTCTCCGAAAAAGTATCTCATCTGCTTTCCATAAAACAGATTCCGAAGAAATACCTTTCACACACAACTTTCGCGGAATAGACCGGTAGATATTTTATTAGGTACTCGTAAAATTACATGCTATAAATCAGTAGCAACTGTGACGCGGTGCACCGCCTGTTTTCTACAAGCATTTTAAGGTTCTCAAGTATAAGAGTGTTTGAAGTAACTTTGTTTGTAATTTTGTTAAGAGGAAACTTGTTGATCCGGCATCCTATGAGACGCCGGCAAAGTAGAAAGTTTCCGGAGCCGGTTCCGAGAATATCTAACTTACGTAGATATTGATAGGTCAATTTGCTATATTCAGCGTCGTACAAATACCGGAATCAACCCAAATAAATTAAGTTAGATGGAGACGTTTCTAGTTTAGATCATATTAACTAATATGAATAGCAAATTAAATAAAATAAAAATTAATCATTCCGTTAAGAGCTTTAACAATAATCAATAAACCTGGCCACGAGCGGTACCGCGCAGTAGCGTAGAGTCGACCAGGCGTCGCGTTCCGCTAGAGTTATTCTGCTAATAGAGATGCCGCAAATAATTTCGCTCATCTTTTAAATAAAAATTAAATAACACGTGCTCAAACACTTACCATTTTAAGAGTCCTCCGTGAAAACACAAAGTGAATAATGTCTGTTAAATATCTGCAACATTAGATATGTTTCAACTGTTGTTTCGGCAAAACTAGTACGGCATGAGGAAAAAATGCGTTTATATGCAGAGAACGAACGTTCTACATCTAGTGACGTAATATTTGCGTAAGTAAAATAATCTTTCAAATAACTTAACGATTCTGTTGACGCCCTTCACAAATGTGTCTTAATGTGCCAAAATCAGAATTTTTCTCAAAAACACTTTCAAATTTTTCTAGAACAGAAACATTTTTTGCGTCTTCAATCGCGCATAGCTGTGCGTGAACATGTTGCACTATTTGCAGAGATTCTTCTAACGACACCGCAGGATTTTGTAATCTTTCTATTGCATCTGCTAGCCCGAAGTAATTGTCGTGAATGATTTTTAAATCCATTTTAACCTGACTATCTTGAAATTTCGACTGGCTTTTCTGGATAGCGGCAGCTTCCTTTGTATCGAATTGTAAAACCACGTTCTTAATATTGTCAAAATATTTATGATAATAAAACGCGGCCTGCAACCATGTTCCCCAACGAGTTAGAATAGGTTCTGGTGGCTCTGGTATACGGGGGCATAGTCTGTGAAATTCGCGAATACGTTTCGGTGATTTGACAAATACTGCTTTGGTATGCGCTATTAAAGCGTCTACCTCAGGATAACATTTTCTGATACTATCCGCTACAAGATTGAGAGCATGAATTTTACACGTAATGTGTAACAAATTAGCAGAATGTTTTTAAGCAACCGGCCTACAGAAAGCATGTTTGCAGCACCATCACTCACTAACATCAAGAGTTGGTTTGTTGAAAGTTCAAACTTGTCCAATGTATTTATCACTAATTTTGAAATTACTTCGGCAGTACACTGTTGTATTCGTTTGGAGACTAATAGAATTGAAGGTGCCGATTGATGAGGTTCCAATTTGCGTGCCATTACATTAAGAACAGAATGTTTCTTCCGATCTGTTGTTTCGTCGACACATAACCACAATTTTTGATCTTTCAACTCCGATTTTATTTTTTGTTCAATATGTTCGCGCGCAGATGGCACAATTCTTCGTAACGATGTTCGACTTGGTAATTTGCACTCCGAATAGTTATTCCAAAAGCAGATAAATGGTTCCTTGTCTAGTAAATTAAACGGTTATTACATGCGATAAACGTAACGCATAAATTAAATATAAATTTTTCATTGTCTCGTGCGCAATTTCTTTTTGAGACATGCTTTTCACTATTTACGTGTCGTAGACAATGTTGTCTGGACCAACACATTAACGGGATTTTACAGATTACACACTTAATTTTAGCACCTTCATATATTAAGTCTGGAATTTCTGCAATAAATTTTCGAAGTTTGACCGACCGCGGTCGTTTTGCTGACGAAATCATAATTTTTCTAGGACAGATAAACAATTGCGCAAATGACCGACAGCGAAAATGTCCGTATTGCTCCGCAGACGAAGTAATACTACCGTTCCTCTCGGTCCGAACTGATTCTACGCCGATGCGCGGTACCGCTCGTGGCCAGCGTTAATAATCAATCATATTTAAATACATGTAATATTTAGTAAATAAGGTAAATGTAAAACTCAAAAGATATAAAATAGCTTTTCGATAATGGAATAGTGTTTATTTGTAATTATACTATAAAACCTTTTGTTTTAAATAGGTTGTTATAAATTTGGGAGTCATCGGAGTACCTGATCATTAGGCTTAGGATTTTATACAAAGAAAACGGCTAAAATATGCACACATATATGCAGAAGTTTTTATGAAAATATGAAGAAAAATGATATGAATTTAAAATATGCACTATTTTGTAAAAGGTATATTAACTAATACAATTATAACATAAAAATTGAATTTTGCTGTAGGAAGAAAGATTGTATGAAATAATGAAGTATATAAACTTATTTATACATTTATTTTTCATAAAGTTATAAGTAGAGCCCGGTAACAGGGAGTCGTGCCATAGCCGTACCTGCCTAGTATACAAAAACAATAGTTAGAAAATCGAAAAAAAATAACAGAACTAATACATAATTACAATATGTGAAAAGTAGTGAAACACTCACCCTTTGAAGCAGCCTTGGCTGCGGAATAGTAAAACTAGAAGCACCATTATCAATATTAACATCATATGGGTAAGGGTGGCAAAAAGTTGACACCATTAGATGTGTTTCCACAGTTGTCTCGGTGAGCGATGTTCGACGTGGTGAGAAAATAAACTCCTTTTCTCACCACGGCGAACATGAAAAAGAGCGTTTGAAAAAGAGCGTTTAACATCTACCGATGTTATACATGCATGATTAAAATACTCTTTGTACTTAGTCAGTGGATTATTCGATACACCATCACAAATTTGTTTTAGTGTGCTAAAACCGAGATCTTTCTGTAGCACACTCTCGAACTTTCTAAAACGCGATTATATTTTGCGTCATGTATAGTCAGTAGCTGTGTATGCACTCCGTCCATAATTTGCAGAGGCTCCAATAATGATAACGATCTATTTTGTAATTGGTCTATTGCGTCAGCTAATCCTTTATTGTAGCTACGAATATTTTTTAAATCTGTTTCAACGGAAATATCTTGAAATTTCCACTGGTTCTCCTTACTAGCTGCAGCTTCGGCAGGATTGAATTGTGCAACAACAGCTTTTACTATTTTGGAATGTTCAGCATAATAAAAAGCTGCCTGCAACCATGTTCCCCAACGTGTAAGAATTGGCTTCGGTGGTTGAAGAATACCAGGGCACTCTGTGCGAAATGATCGTAGGCGTTTGGGAGATTTCAAAAATACGTTTTTTGTGCTTGCTATTAATGCATCTACCTCGGAAGAGCATTGTCGAATGGTTTCTGCCACAAGATGTAAAGCATGCACTTTACACGTAATATGTAAACACTTGCATACATGTTCAAGAAGAGAACGGCCTACCGAACGCATTATCGCTGCGCCATCGCTCATAAACATCAACACTTTATCTTTTGAAATTTGAAATTTTTCCAACGTACTAAGTGCAACCTTCGTAATTGCTGCAGCAGTACACTCTTGTAGTCTTCGGCTAGCTAGTAACAGTAGTAATGTAGGTTTACTAGGGTCTAGTATGGTTTTTTTACAGTATGTTGTCTCGTCAACACATAACCAAAGAAACTGTTTTTTTCAATATGCATTTCACTTTCTTTTCCACGTCATCGCGTACAAATGCTAACGTGCCGCTTTCTCCGTTGGCAACCGCAACTTGGGATTGTATTTGTCCCAAAAGTCCTTAAACGGTTGTTTATCGAGTAAGCCTAGTGGCAAATTACAGTTTATCAATATAAGAATTACATAGAAAAATGCACTTCTCGGTGGCATGCCCAATTTTCGTTTTCTATGCTGTGCGAAATTTAGGTGTCTTGTACAGTTCCACTTCTTATTTGACATCAAATGTATTTTGCACACTTTACAAACTATCTTACTCCCGTTGTAAAACAAATCGGGAAAGCCAGAAATAAACTTATTTACTATGTCTTGAAAGGGTCATTTTTTAGCCTTCGACATGTTCACTAAAAACTACAATTAATAACTACGTCTATATCAATAAAATCAACACACCCTATCCACTATCCAATGCTAAACTAAACTGAGTGATGATTTGTCGTGTCGTATCATAATCGACCAGCCCTTCCCGCCCTCCTAAACACAGTCACACCGCTGCTGCGATTGCTCTCCAGTTAACGAGCTCTACTTATTACCTAAAACATTTGTTAACCGTATTTACAATTAGGGTGTTTTAGCACCAATCAGCATTCTAATTAGAGAGCCAGCTAGCTCAGTTTGATTAAATAGATTACTTAAGTTACTTTCCAATAGTAATTTTAAATTTTCTAAGGGTACCACGTAGCGAACAGTTTCAAGTTTCAGAATTAGCACGTGTTGCAATATACACCACAAAAGCTATCCTTTAACTGATTAGATTATCTTGCACACATATCACTTTCATCATTATGCTAACAAGGATCAATATATTGCTGAATACTACGCGATGTCTAAACCTTACGTAGACAAGTATTTACTTAGGATGTAGGACGCAGAATATGCGCTAAGGTATACGGTTCTTGTGTTCCTCATTATAAACGGGATACTTCTTACACGGCTACGATTCAAACGGTTGTAATTGCACGAGCTTTTGAGATATGGTTCCTTCTTTTCTCTTTAGGAAAAGGTAGGCGCGGCATCAAAGCGACAGAATCCGAAATTAATGAAAACTCACAGCCTAGTATCGCGCATGCTGAATTACGGAGTTAGGTAAACGTCAGGCCGATATATAGCTTGCACGTATCTGGTGGCCGTGCCGGTAGCTCTATCGGTAATGACGTCACGCAGGTATCGTGACAAAAGCAATTATTCTACACCAAGGCACGCCGTTGGAGAACGTGCAAATTGTGTGCTTGAGCTTTGTACCACTGATGCGTACCTATACACATAATGTTTATGTATAGGTGTCTCCATATCCGCTAGAGAGTGAATTAAAATTAGATAGGCACTACATATACTACCGGCCATAATTATTTATTAACCCAAAGTAACTTGCAAAAACATTTAAATTTATAGAGGATGCTAAATTTATAACAGACGTTGGGAACTACGAGGCTCGTCCGGAAACTAATACCCGTTCGCGCCCTGTGAAGCAGCAGTTGCGCGACGAGCCGCCGAGTGGTTTTCTCGTGACGCAGTGGTTTTCTCGTACGAGATTTGGTTGAGTTATCTACAATAATATCGCGTCGGTGTGAGTTTGAAATGTTTAAGACACTAGACAATACCGCCAGTTGTGAAGTGCGGTCTACAATAAGATTCCTGAACGTCAGACGTCGCACATGCTTTCAGAGGAACACAAAAACAAGCGTATGGGTGCGGCCTTGAATGTTTTGGAGCGTTACGCAAATGAAGGTGATGCATTCTTGTCGCAGGTTGTTACGGGCGATGAAACATGGGTTGCTTACTCAACGCCAGCCCATGGAATGGCATCACTCTCATTCACCGACCAGACCCAAAAAGTTCAAGACAGCAGAGTCGACTCGCAAACTCATGGCAACCGTCTTCTGGGACAGACATGGACTCTTGCTTTTGAACTTCATGCCTCGAGGGGGCACCATTAATGCGCCACGCTACAGAAGTTGCGGCGGGCAATTCAAAATCGGCGGCGAAGCCTGTTGTCGTCAGGCATTGTGTTGCTACACGACAATGCCCGTTCCCATGTTGCTGCAACAACACACCAATTGCTCTAGCAGTTTCGCTGGGAAGTCTTCGATCACCCACCCTACAGCCCAGATCTAGCACCGTCGGATTACCACCTTTTTATAAAATTGAAAGATTTTCTAGGCGGAAAACATTTCCACAGCGATGACGCCCTCAAAGCAGCGGTCACTACATTTCTCGCCACACATCCCACGATACGACAAGTGTCTTAATTTACGAGGTGATTATGTAGAAAAGTAATGTACAGTACATGTATATGTTTAATAAAAAGTTTGTTCAGATATCTCTATTGGTTGCGATTTAATTGGCAAATGGGTACTAGTTTCCGGATGAGCTTCGTATTTTGTAGAGGAACCTATAACGAATTAGAGGTATTATTCAAAAATAATTTCTTTTATTGTTCTATACTTATTAAACTTGCTTGGAAAAGAAAGTTATCGATACTGTCTTAAAAGCATAATCCTCCAATTCTATGTAGATGTTCACTTAAAGCAACCAATATGATAATTGACAATAATATATAACAGAAACAATAATTGCTTTTGAAATTACCCCAGTGCGAAACAATGTTTCAAAAAGCTTTGCCGTTTTTTCACATTTAGGAAGCGTTCTAGAGACTTCAGAGCCTAGCAAAATGATGCAACGTTATGCAAATATTCTCGACACCATCCTTGCACTCAAGTACATTTATGCAAAACCTGCTTTCAAGATTAAGTTCGTCGTGAATAATTTACGAAAGTAGTCCTTCATTGTGAATGATGATCATAGTTATTCAAAGTACATAAATACATACATAGAGTTTGTTAATAAGTAGATAATAGACTTCATAAGTAACTTAAAATTCTTCCATATTCAAGGTAAAATTTCTTCGTCTTTTACTTACTTCTATTTGCTATACGGAATCTTTAATTGTTGTCGTCTAGTTGTTAATCAAAATAGGAAGTCGCCGTGATGGTACATAGAGATGACTTAACTATTCTAGAAATTTTCCCAAACAGAATTGTTGAAAGCTATTTTCGGAATAGTAAGAAATATTCAGGTAACTGGCAAGGATATTGTGTTGCATTTAGTACAAAGTTGATACTAGCTTTAATGACTAATTACAAAAGACGAATATATAAGCTTTAGCCTTTAAATCGAACGGGTTTTGGTGGTTCGTCATAATTCAATCCTTTCATTTAGTATTTATTTAAAATAAATACTAACTATATCTTTGCCTTAGCATCTAAATAGATGAGTTTCAAAGATAATTTCATATATTTCCTCATATTGGCAGTAATATTGGATCTTTTCCCTGCAATGTATACTTAAGTCCAGTTACAATCTAATATCAACAAAGATTCTCATATACGACAATATAGGAGGCCTATATATATAAGCCGACAGAAAAAACATTATCGAAATGAAACAATGTTGAAATCTAGAAGCAATATATTCTTCGCCTGCGGTTCTCACCGATCTCCGCAACCGAAAACGTCAGCTCAACAGTCCTGGGGCGATGATTTGTGTTAGTATCTATTCTACTCCCTTTTATTTCTTTATAATTCAGCAGCGAAGTTCGCCAGGCAGCTTTTTTCTTGCTTATTCCTTTGGCTCGGTCGTCGTCGTCGTAATATGAAATTGAGATTTGCAATTTTTCACACGGGAAGCACCAAAATTCCAGTTCTTGTTTATGATTTTCCGGATTTCTGGAACGATCCTCTATAATTCTTCGGTGTTCGCTTCCCGGTAATATATGTCTATATAAAACAGGTCGGGATCGGCCGTTGTAATAATAAAAAATGAATATATCTGTGCGGAATAATAAGAAAACCATTTTACGACCTGGAGTAGGCAAGATGGAAACAATAAAACAGGGATATCAGACGTTGTAGAAGTATTCCAAAAGCTTGATCGCATTAAGTCCAAGTAGTCACATGCTGGGTTCTTTTATTACCTAATTTATTACGGAAGAATATATTAAAAAAGTTAATACACCCCGATCATAAAGTTGTAAGGGAAGTAGTTAGTAAAGGATATGCAAATGCGCTGCGTGCAACATCATAAAATGGAAGAAGTTGTACGAAAAGCTGCATGAAGGGAATGGTAATAAAAAAGAATGGAAAACTTTTGTAAAATTACCTTTATCACTTACATACATTACCCATCACTTAAATAACTTTATAGAAAATTCCATTCTGTTACCGATGCAAGTAGAAATTTAGCTCTATTTTTGAAGCTTTAGATAATGGCACGTAAATATTCAAATGAAGAAAAACCTGATATGCTGGAAGTCTATTTCAAAGCAACTCTGAAAATGTTAGCGCAAGTTACGCTGAGCGTTTTCTGGAAAGACAATAACCAGACAGGATAATCTTTAGCAGGATAATTCGTAATTTATTCTTTACTTTGGAAGCTTCGAACAAAAAAGGGCTAACTACGAAATTAACGATGCTGATATACGTCGAAATATTATTTTGCAAAATGCTACGAGAAATCCAAGCACATCAGTTCGTTGAGTGGCCCGAAAAACTACAATTCCAAAATCCATTGTTTAGAAAATCTTGAAGAAAAGTAAGTACCACCTTTACAAACCAATAATTGTACAAGATTTAAACAATAATGATTATCACCAAAGATTACAATTTAGCAAGTGGTACCTACAAAAATGTGAAGCTGATGCTAATTTTCCTGGGAAGATGTTATAAGATAAACGGTGGTGTAGTTCGCGGCAGCGCCTATCAAAACAGCTGAAGGCTATTAGAACGGACACAGTAAAAAATATTCCACAGTTGCCTGCATAATACGCCGACTGCCTATGGGATATTACGCGGAGTTCGAAAAATATTCAAGAGTTGTTTGCTTTTATGCCGACTACCTGCGGGATACTTCTCAACCCCTGCTCAGCTTTTAACCAGCTTTAAAGCGCTGACATGCCACGCAGATGTGAACTTCCATTGCTCAGCTTCTAGCCAGCCTAAAGCGCCGACTTACGACGCAGAAGTTCTACGAAATGTAAGTCTGAGGGGTTTATATACCAAAATCTTGTGTGACGTTGCATTTCTTGCTCGTGACGTATCGCGACCTTGTACGTGACGCGTACAAGCAAAAACAGTCTTAAAACATATCGTTCTACAGATTCCAGTTTGATTGATTAATGAGACATAATATGCATTATTGCTTAAAAGTAATATACAATGTTTCTGAAAATTATTTAACAAAATTAAAGTTTAATAAAATTGAAAGATAATTTAATGTATAATTTTATTTGGATTGCAAATTTTGCTTATATCTCAGGCATTATTACTACCACAGGGAATACATATTGATATTTTTCAGAGGTAGCGTATACCATTTTTGATTAAATTGACCATCGCTGCACATACACATGCCAGAGGGCTTGATTAATTAAAATCATTTTGCCGACGATTTCCTCCCAGATATTGACAATATATCTCTAACGGATCCATTCAATTTCTCCGGGCTGTAGCATTCGAAACAACGATAGCAATGTAACTGTAACAAATATGCACGATACCACGGTGTGTCGTTAGTATTTTCTTTTTACTCGCTTGACATTTTTGCGGTTGGAGCGAATCCAAATCTGCCATAAATTAAGTTTATTGCCGGGGAGTTATTAAAAGACAATTTATAGTAACCTGGGGAGGACTAAAAAGACAAATTAAATTAGCGCTTAAATGGACCGCTAGCGTATAGAAGGTGGAAGAAATATTAGCATTTTTCCCTGCCGAGAAAATCGATTGTTTTAATGAAAATCCGAATTAAAAGGTGTGGTAATTTGGCACACCATTAAGGTCGTAAAATTTTACTTCGGATTTACGAGACCGCAGCTCCTAATTGCAGCGAGCTCTTTTCAATATTAAAGTTAAAAAAGTTAAAAATATTGTTTTCTTTAATAAAGTAGGATAAGGTGTTAGTTTTCATAGTCGTTGTTTGATGATTTATAAGTACTGTCTGCTTTCAATAAAACGAAGTGGTTAATTTGTTGAAAACTGGAACTCTTAGTAGTACAGTTTAGAAACATCAAACATTTTTTTGTTCTCAGAATGCATGATTTCCATTTAATATTCCGCCAAAGAAATGGAAACGTGTTAAACAGATTATTTTGGGAAAGGTATCTGAATCACTCAATCGAATTAACGTATCCAAAGCCCTGTTGGAGCAGTTTAAGCGAAATGCGTTTTGGCGTCGATTAATAACTATAGATGAAAATCGGATACAACAGTACATTCCTGAAGACAAGGCACAATGGAAATAGTGGACTACGAAGGGTGAATTGACTCCGAAAAAGGCGAAGACTGTTCCATCGGCCGGGAAAGTGATGGCGACTGTATTTTTTGACAGTCACGGAGTTGTGTTAATCGACTCTCTTGAAAAAAGGAAAAACAATAACAGGGGCATACAACCCACCATTACTTGACAAGCTGAATGCAGAAATTCTGGAAAAACGGCGGCATTTGAAGAAAAAGAAGGGTTTGTTTCACGAAGACAACTGTCTCACGTTTTAATAATCGCCATGGCAAAAATTCACGAATAGGGCTTCCAATTGGTAGACCACCCACCCTATTCACTAGATCTGGCTTCAAATGGCTGTCCTCTGTTTCCTAGGCCCAAAGTTTTTCTCGGAGCACAAAGATTTTCATCGAACGAGGAGGTCATCATATTCGTATACGCCAACAAGGCGCCAGCTACCATTTGGACGGATTATAGAGATGGAAGCATCGCTGGGAAAGGTGTGCACTTGTTCCGGTGTTAGGCTGGAAACGTGTCAGACTACTCTCGTAACTACACCCTAAATTAAGGAGGGCATTTTCTCCCTTTAACACGGTGATCCCCGCAACTCTAGCAGATGACCATCTGCAGAAACCGCTTAAAGTCTAACACCTTATCGAATAAATATAAGCTGTAGAATCTAGTAACTCCAAAGCAACATTTAATTATGAACAACAATTAGAAAAAGCAAATCCAGTTTATTGCACGTCGGTTTCCAGCTTCGATATTTGCTTTAGCAAACCAATGTCCGTTATGACTTGGACGTTATTATTTTTGGCCAAATAATTTAAATAATTACGAGTGATTTTGTTTTTATTGAACAATGTTTTTATTTTAACAATTTCCAAATGTAATAAAAAACGGAAACTAAGGACGATACTTATGGAAACATACAAAATACATAAAAAATCATAGGAATTTTTTGTCATCCAATCTCTCAGAACATTGAAGCAAGGAAAGCACATAAGCTCCGTTCTTCTGAACATACAGAGCAAAGATTACATTGGCAACATCTTTCCAATCATCATTTAATTTATATTACAGACTAGAATTTAGGACGCAGTTAATAAGTCCTAATTGATAGACAACAATAATGAATCATTTTCTGTGCATATTCTATGTTTTGTTTGGGATCTATGAATTTACAAAATCCAACACACAGTTTTTTTTGTAATAACAGTAATGTATTTAGAGCCCAACATAGCATTCTGACATCCCATAGCTGTATCATGTGTTTATGAAAGTTTATAGAGCGCGGTTCTTCTGGGCAGACAAGGCAAAGGCAACGAAATTTGTGGACTTCTTTATTTTTGTTACATTGGCGACATATTTTCTTAGCTGCAACACAGAAGGCAAGAATAATTCTTGTAGATGAAACCAAGGTGCATTGTATCCACGTTGAAAATGATGAATCACAGCCAATTTCTTCTACGAGCGTGGCGTCTTAAGCTTTTACAAACGACCACTAGATGGCACTATTGCGATTTGACATTTGTTGAAGCAGCGACAGCACAGAAATCGGCCGAGTGGTTTGTTTATAGCAAGCGTTTAAAGAAAGCAATTTTGTGAAAAAATGGAAATTTCAGGTGAAGGTTTTCGTTGTATAATAGACCCTCGAACTGGTTTGCAGAATAATATCGTTGCGGTCGTGTTTTCGTGAGTGACGAATCTCGAGAAGGTCGACCAAAATCGGTTGTTGTTCCAAAAAACATCTAGGATCGGCATGTGATTTACTGTGAGATAGAGACATCCGTAGGCATATCGAAGATTGCAATACATTCGTTTTTCCATGATGGATTCCCGATGGATTTCGTATAATTTGTGTAAAGCGTATAGAAAGTGCAATTGATGTAAGGAAATGCTAAAAAAATTCGACATCTTAATGGGCGACGAAACTTGGATATATTCGTAAAAGCCGGAAACTAAGCAATAATCAACTGTTTGGGTGTTCCCAACTGAACGGAATCCAACAAAAGTTATTCACTTACGAACCACTCCAGGGGAAACGATTGCTTGTTCCTTTCGTTGTACTGGACATGTCGCAAGCACTGTTTTGCAGGACCGAAGAACAGTTAATGCTGAACAGTATACAATAATTTGTTTGCCAGAAGTCATCGATGAAATCAGGAAAAATAATCGACAACGCCGCAGCAACCTTTATCATGACAATGGCAGCTTTTACACAGCACGTCAAACAATTGATGATTTGAAAGAGAAAAACGTCGAGTAAAGTCTCATTGCCTGTATTCACCTAATTTAACGCCCAACGACTTCCTTTTGTTCCTGAATGTTAAACAAAAACTGCATGGACAGCGATTTTTATCATTTCAAGAAGCTGATGAAGCCTCAAAAACCATGTTTTGGAGGCGAATATTTTAGAAAACAATTTGTATCAAATATTCTTTCTGTTATTGTTTTTGCAAAAACCAAAATGTATCTCTCGTATCAAACCAATTACCCATCAAAAGGTTGCTTTATTTGTAATCTGAACTTAGAACTGAATCCCTTCGAAATTTTGTGGAGATACTTTTGGGAAATAAACTTGAAGAAGGGATTAAAAAGCGAAAATTCAGTTGTTTGCTTCATTCGGAATATGAATATCCAAAGTCCTCCTGAACTACTTTTGATTTTGCTAAACGATTTCTAACTTGGTTGCATCAGTCCACCTAATCAGATTATTGAAGAAGAAACTTGGTGAAAGAGCTTGGTGAGTGTTTTATCTTTCAGAAATGCTTGCGGGCTGCCTCTAGAACAGACTAGGCTGTCGAAAATATTTTAAATTGTAAAAGCTACACTTTAAACTCTTTTTGGTAAAGTACAAATGTGTAAACAGTATCCTTATGAAGTTTTTTATTGTTGAATCCTACATACCCGTCCAGATTTTTATGACTATCAGTGTAATTAAATTCAAGATTAAACGATTTTTTTTGCCATTATACATTATTCCATAATTATCTGTATATAATGAATCAAACTGCTTTCGAATGCAGATGCATTTCGTAAAAGACATTCAATTAACATCTTTCACAATACCATATTACTCAACCTCAAAAAAAAACATTATCCATTGATAAATTTAAGTATATCCACGCATGGGCGTTGAAACTCGTTTACAATAACGATGTCGTTTACGCTTTTGTCATACGGTTATTTCTCCTCCAGCAATTGTCGTATAACGCCCACGCTTTGCCGTATAAATCGGAATAAAATATATTTTTATATAACGAACGAAACCGACTACACATGTAAGCGGGAGATTCTTCACAGAAATTTGTTTAGCGAGCACTTCCGTAACAGCCGTTAGGTGTCGTCCAGATGTTGTTAATGGTGGAAGTTCGACAGTTTCAAATTAATGGAGTTGCTAATGTTAAATAAACTTACTAATTACTAATTGAAAATAGAAACGAAAAGTTGAAATACTCATTTAACAAGCTTTTCTTTGGTATATCAAATTTCTGAGAAAAAAAATAAAAAAATATCTGAAAAGTGTGTTTTTATAGAATGTGTTCAGGTAGTATAGAGTGGGCAATAATTCCTTCATTGACTAATTTCGAGAAAAAGTTTTCAAATAAAAAATATTCAGTGCCAAGTGCTGCACAATGTAGAATATTTATTAACTATTAAAATATACAGGGCGTTCAGTTTATGCAAGCGTGCGATACAAATTTGGTTTTTTAAACAGAACATCCTGTATATTGTTGCGCTTTTGGATGCCTCTCTTCAATTCATATCTATTGAAATGTTTTAAAACAGGAAAATTGTTTCAAAAATGGAATTTTTATAAATTACTTAAATAATTAGGTGAACTGAGGGTTCGGAAGTGTTCTTACATACTCTTTCGGCAATTTTAAACGAATTTTTATATCAGTAAATGGAAATTAACGAAAATTAAAACTGAATAACCGGGATTTCTAAGACTATGTCATATAAACATTATCTTTATATGGGATTCACGCTCTCCAAACTTCACTTCTACCTTGAATTTTTATTATGATTTGAATATTACACCCTTTAAAACTTGGAACACAGTCAAAATACGAGTTACCTGGATCAAAGATTGGCCAAATGTAATCAAATTAATTGGCACGCCTTCTCTCCATTATCTTAATCGCGATGGCGATTGTTTTGTCCACAGCAAATTTTGATAATACCCTTCCAAATATAATTTGATGTTAAATTTCCAATAAATAAAGTTATTTATTTTGAGGTAGCATAATGGAATATGTAGTAGCGCGACTGTGTGACTGAAATCATGCTATTCTGTGATACAGAATAGCATCGACAGCCGAATAATACTAAAATCACTGACGTTTTAGACAGAAAAAAAAAATATATTTATTTCTGCCCCAAAACTCTTTCATTCAAATATCTAAACATTTTCATCGCGCTGGCGCTGACATTTTGAAGGTATCATGTTCTTTGTACATTTGTCCTGTTATTGAAGCGCTTCGGTTAGGCAATAGATTTTATTGTTATTGAAATATCTTTCATCGATTCCCCTATTTGCATTTAATTTGATAAATATCCTCGTTTCTACGAGTTCAATTTATGCAGTTTTAATGCAAATTCAACAGCCTAAATTCTATTTTTGACAGTTATAATTAAATTACATGTAATTATATTTACCCACAGAAAAGATTTTGATTGGTTTAATATATATTTGTCAACTATGGTAGTTCCAAAAATGTAATAGGATAGTGAAATCATCTGATAAATTCTGATTTTTGGTTTGTGGTTTGCACCGTAAAATTATTTAAATGTTTCCAGTTTATGGATGTTTAAACCGTTATTGAATTCGAGCTGAAAATATAGGACATATAAAATATCATATATGTATAGTATCGCTCATAAGTTTGATTGACTCATGTAAAATGCAATAAAATTTATTACAATAAAACAAAACAGGCAAATTGGATTGAGAAAAAATATTTTTATCAACTGGGTAGTTACAAAACATCTATAAATATAGAATTTATTAGATAATGCGAAATCATTGCCAACAATAATCTCTTTATTCGAATCTACTGACAAGCAATGAATATTGCAATTTGAAAAACGCGGGATTATTGTTAATGCACAAGAGGTAGCAATGATGATTAAAGCCGCTAATCTTATTTTGTGGAGTATGCTGATACTTTAGTACTGTTTGCCATACAACCCCACAGTCCTTGCTATCATTATCGATCCTATATACACGTCGGTCCAGATACGAACGGGATATTGCCTTTGTGAATGGCAACAGAGCATTCGAGTCTCACTGATAGATCGCATCTAATCGCAATATATCATAAGACGACCCGCGGTACGCACGCTTGTCCGCTCAGTCACGTAATATTATAATTCGTCTTCTAACAAAATGTGCTAATACAGAATTATTGCGTAGTGTTCCTGTATTCTCAGATTATGTTACAAAATATAGTTTATATATTTTTGCTGTACAGATTGGAAACGAAAAATATTCTAAGTAGGAAAATAAAACGATTCTTATAAATTAAGCTAAAGAAAAAAAAATGTGTAATTATACAAAATAAATTGAAATCCTAACAATGTTACTTTATTAAGGGGAAAAATCTCCTGGCAATATTGAACTTTGTAACTTTAATATTTGTTGCGTTTCAAAATTCGTTTCAAAGTACTTCTACTAATACCGATTTCGTCTGAAATTTGCCAGCTAAAGCAAGGTTCGCCCATTTCAACTAACGAACAAACCCTCACTTCTCTCTCCTCCCGCTCGGGATGCGTTAGAGGGATTTGAGGCTGTTCGTCTATTTGTTGGCATTTACGGCAATTCGCAAAATACCATTTAATGACCTATACCATCTCTGCGGTTGTCTAAACTAACATAATGTGTTTGAAATCCACGATCTCTTGTTACAACCTTACGAGCGCATAGAAAGACAAAGAGTGCGTTAGGTAGGCTACAGCAGTTGCGCGCAGCGAGGCTGGCCGGCGGGGATAAGTGCAATGATGCCAGATCGCGCTACGTACAATAAATCTCGCAGCTCGGTGAAGTGTGAACCTACGTGTAGTATTCGACTTATTTGATTTTACGGCTTTCTTACATACTTGGGTTACTGGATTAAACTTATAATCGGTAGTGTATATCTTGATAGTTATTCGTCCAACCTTGGACATTATCAGCTTGACTTTCTGGTTTCTATGAAACAATATTCAAAAATTTGTGTTACATGTATTGCAAGAACGCAAGCGTGTGTTAAATGTTGTAATTCTTATTCCCACTTACATAACGCATGTAATTTGCATGTAGGTTAATTTTAATTGATTAATATTGAAATTTTCTAGGTCAATAAACATGTAAACACATGTAACTAAAACTAAACCGATATACAAGAAGCTAATGTTGTTTCTTTTGTGTGAATTGTTGTTAATAAGTCTTTAAGTAAAAAATTAATCGAAAAAATTTGTAGAATTATAATTAATTGATGTCTGTTCTTGACCCGGTGAGTTGGGTCAATTGATTTCTTAGGAAATTGCCAAGATATTAGTTGTAAAACCTTAATAAGTAGTAGTAATTAATTACAGTAACACGTAATTGCTTTAATAGTTCTAATCAGTTACAAATGGTACACGAGCGATTAAGAATATAAATTACCAAACCTAATTTCAATATGTCTCCTTCCTTGATTAAATATTTAATGTACTGTTAGGAATATAGTAATTATTCTGTTGAACATTTCCTAGTTTATGTCACTGTTAAAACTCGCTCGTAATGTCACATTGCACTAATCGAACAATTTCCTATTGAATATGTATGGACAAAACACCTACATTCCTTACATAACTTAGTCACATAATAAAATCGCTTGCATGGGACATGAAATGTAGCAAGATGCATTATAAATAATACTAGGCAGTCCAAGGTTGAAGCCTTGAAGGAGCCCTGACTCTCAATTAAAGCGTTCGCTGTATTTGCAACTGAAAAGGAAGTCATTACATCTATTCTATTGAAGAAAACGCTCATTTGTATAATTCTGTCTCGCTGCACGTTACGATGCTGTCATTAAATCCTGTGGTTCATTCACAAAACTCATTTATGCATGCGATAATTCTACGTCGAATAACAAGTTGAGTTGTTTTTTTCAACTGTTTCAAGTGTAAACATCAAATATGGGAGAGTGATTAATGCAACTGCAATTCCTTGAAGTTGTTCTTTGACTCTTGTGAGATTTATCTTTATATGGTGTAATTTCGTGAATCTACAGCGTCACAGAAAAAGTAAGCATCACTTCTATATGATGTTTATCTTTTTTTTATTAAACAATATAGATAAATTTTCACTTTACCAGTTTACGTAATCTTCCGACACGCAGAGAAATGGTTTCTTGCATCAATAAAATAGCTTTTCTTGCAAAAATCAGTTTCTATTTAATAAAGTAGTTTTATTTCAAGACTATAAAGATGTATGTAAGAGATATAAGAAAATAACGTTGACATAGTAGATCAAATGACCCGAAAATACAGCGTGAAGGCACCCTCAAGAAGATGGTCAGTCCATGTTTTTTATAATATATTGTATCTTGCTGCAATCAATGCGTTTGCTGTATACAAAGACGTCACTGGCAAAAAAATAAAACGTCGCGACTTCATTCTGCAATTGGCAGAAGAACTCTCGCAACAATCCAATAACAACGAAGAAGACCCTCAGGAGGGAACATCGAATCAAAAATGCAACAAGAACTTACAGGTTAGATCAAAAACGGATAAGCAATCTCGCAAAAGACGTACATGTCAAGAAAAGAAATGTGAAAATAAGACTTACGATAGATGTAAGAACTGTAACAAGAACACATGTGGAAAATGTGGCTTTAAAGTAACTTATTGCAAAAATTGTAACGATATTTAAAATACCAAAGTTAACTTAGAAGTTATTTTTATATTTTGTGAATAAATATACACTTTTATGCAAACAAATTATGTTAATTAATAAAAGCAGTCGAAACAAAATTCAGTGTTAATCACCGGTCAATTTGACCGGGGCGGCGGTTCGAGGTATGAGGAATTCTCGGGGGTTCTAGTGTTAACAGAACGTAATCTAGTAGCTTTATGCCACTAAAAAGTTATTTTGATATTTATGGTGAAAATGGTCGCAAGTTAATGTCAAGTTCTATTAAACAGATTCAAATGAAACGAGATTGTAAAATTTTTGCATGTATAGAATTTAAGTCAATAAAGTTTAAATTAAAAATCATGAACCGACCACATCATTTAACCAATGATAAATGTGTAAGATCTTCAATAGTGTTAGAAGAAGGATGAACAACGTGTTATGTGACTAATTTGCTGGACGTTAATCATGCGACAATCATTCGAATGGTTAGAAGATTCAGAGAAACCGGATGGGACTCTAGAAGACGTGGTCAAGGTAGAAAACGAGTCACATGTGCGAGAGTTGATCATTTCTTGTAATTGCAAGCTCACAAATAAGCGAATAACAAGCACAGAACTCAGTAATCAGCTTGAAGCGATCAGAAATGTCAGAGGTTCAGCTTTCATTGCAAGAAGAAGGTCGAGGGAAGTAAGATTGAGTAGTAGGAGGCTTGAACTTGGACCATTACTTACCGCAGCACACAGAGTACAACGTTTGAGATTTGCCAGAAATCATGCAGATTGGACAGCTGAAAATCAGAAACGAGTATTGTTTTCGAACGAGATTAGACTAAGAACTGGAGAAAGATATCTTGACCGCACAAGGGAGAAAGGGAGCCCTTTGGTGGTGGATCAAGAATATTCTGGGGAGGTACTTGCTTTGACGCATGCACAGAGCTAATCCATATTCGCCAAAGGCCAAGGAATGCTGAATAATACCAAGAGAATATTATTCAAGGCCACCAGCTTTTTACACAATTTCTAGGGAACAATTTCATGTGCGTGCAGGATAATACAAGACACCGCTAGACAAGTTTTGGATCACTTAGAAGAGGTCAATATTCAATTCAAGGACTGGCCATCATGAAGCCCAGATTTCAATACGATTGAACACATTTGGGATGCTCTAAAAAGATCCGTAAGACGTCATTTATCAGCTCCAGAATATTGGGACACTCTGTACATGTATATTCATACTCATACTTTCTATCGCACAAATTTATAGCTTAAGTCTTATTTCTACTTTCCTGAAATTAAATTCGCATAGTACTTCCACAGCAGGTCCTCCTCAGATTTTTAATTTGCACAGGCAAGCGTATCTAACCCACTATATTCGTTGAGAAATTGGACACAATTTAGGAAATGTAAGTGGATGGTATTCATCTCAATAAAAGTGCTTGGTGTACTGTAGAGAAAACGTCGCATTTATTTTTATAACTGGTAGATTTAGTGTGTGTAGCTACCATTCTACTGTTAAAGTGAGTAATGTGTAATTGTGACCAGCAATTTTATAAAAATAAGGAAATCTATTTAGAAAAGCGGATATAATCTTGACATATACTTTATATTTTTGATTCTGGAAAGATTATTTTCATATAAACTGCCCCATCTTCCGCTAATTTTCGTTCTAGACTTAATTTATCTTTGAAACTATAAACTTTTCGAAGAAACTTGAATACTTTATATAATGCAACATTCCATTTACTCAAACTTTGTCGTTTAATTAACAAATATTCCTCTCTGAATTCTCCTTGGAACAGAAAAAAAACATATACTTAAATTCTATTGAACAGCGATTGTTTTAAAGTTCCTTGAAGTACTTGAATCAATACCTCGTATATTATTTCAGATTACTGGTTCTAAGGAACTTGGTTTTGGGACTTTATTTTATTATATTTGCGATATACCGAATTATTCTCAGTAGTGATCATATCTTTTACTGTGATAAAACTCTTCAAATACAACCACGTTATATACTATCTTTAGTTTTAAAATCTAATATGAAGAACATAAAAAATACTGAAGAAAATACTTGAAATCACTGATTTAGTCTGGCCGGTTTGCAAATGTGCAATTCTGTCTTTCTAATGCAACACTGGGATTAATAGAACAGCCACATATTAAACACAATAAACCGATAATATGGCAAATAGCACCACTGTCAACATAACTGCTAAAGACTTGGGGTACTAGGAGCAAGCATCAAATTCTAGTTATGCTGTAATCAATATAACGTCGATTTTATAAAATCAACGTTATATTATCTTCACCCCAGTGCATAACAACTAGCGATGGCCTCTTCATTGGATGAAAATCTCTATCCTGAATTCTTGCCATGGCAACCACTGAAGTGTGAGACGGTGCGTTGTCTTGGTGCAAACAAACTTCCTTCTTCTTCAAATGCCTTCGACGTCTTCATTTTCTATATTGCGGTTGTGATATAAGATTTGTTGCTGCTAGCCGGGTAGACATGGTATCATTTAAAAAGGTTATATGTTGAACAGAGACCAATTTGACTGCACAGTGGTCCGGTCAGCGTTTTTCCAATCTTCTCGGTTCCTTTCGATAGTAATCCCTTATACCTCTCCATTTTGGATTTTAGGTAGTATAATTTTCTTTTATTTAGATATATATATATACATGTATGTGTTTGTTTGTACTATTTGTTTCATGTTTATTGTTGATTTTTATATTTACAATTTTTTGACGTATTCTATGCTATTGCATTATGGAATAAACGGATTTATTATTATTATTATTATTATTATTATTTTGTCAGCTTCTTTGGGATTGTCACTCTTACCTCACAAGAAGGAAACAAGTTGGGCATAGTATTTAGTGCATTGTTCACCAAAGGCTAAATAGCTTAAAGTTAATATAAGTATTCAATGCAATGATGATCTAAATTACGTAAATAATATTAAATTCACGTACTTACCTGTCATAAAATACTGTCCAATATTAACTTTGTCTTGTAATTTAAATGTCATGGACATATGAGAGCAATAATGCCAGGTACATGAGTTATAGAGTAACCTTTTTTTTCTATAAGAAAAAAAAACCTCAAACAAGAAAAAGAATGTCGTATGCACACACACACACACAGCGATTGCCTTGCTAATTAAACGTCTTACATACAATCGCATCCAGTTGCTGTTTCATTAAATATTTTGTTATTCTATCGCAATAGAACTAAACCTGTGTAATTCATTCTTACAATAAATCCTAAACAAAACCCAATAGAATTTGACCCATTTCCCCAAATTATTTTACTCATTCTCCAAGTATATTGCAGAAATCTTCAGCAAGCTAATTAGGCGTATTGCTTTTGAAACGAAGGCTTGATGTAATACATAAATCCATTGTTAAATTTCGTAATCCATGCTTTTAAACGTATTTCAGACAATATGCCGTATAAATTACACGGGGTGATTAAAACGCTGCGTTCGGCGGAATTCTCGGGCGCATAATGAAGTTCCAAATCCCATTGTGCAAGAGCTGACGAGAGGCAATAGCCGAGGAGTTTATTTAATCGCATTTAAAGGCGCTAATATTTGTTTAACATACTTTCACTTCGTCTCAAGAAAATATGTAGGTTCCTCTAATCGGTTTTGCTGTGAATACAATCATAGTCATATATGAATGTTTAGAGATCCGTTAAAGCGGTGTTGTTGACACAAATTGTGAATATACTGTTCAACAATGATTTGCACTTTGGTAAATATATGTATACTCGTATTTACCGATGCTGGGATTCTATGCATATTTAGTTAGAAGTAGGAATCAGTGTTGAAAAAAAACATGTTTTTTTTTCTTTGAAACATGTTTCTTATTTTCACCTCAAAGTCATGTTTAAAATAAAAAAAAACTTGTTTAAAACACCTGGTTTAAACTCGTGTGTTACGTATAGCATAGTGGCAAAGCGCTCATTACTGGATTGTCGCGAAATTTCAGTCGGGGATTCACAAATCCGCGGTGGTTCCCCAAGGGCAATATATCCGCACGTGTTTATCATACGATTTAGTTTCGTTTATTCGTAATGTTGAATACAGGTCGGAAGAAAGACGCTATTTGGTCTCTTTTTATGAAGTTGGGGAGGGTAATAAACCTGTTAGAGCTAAATGTAAGGAATGTAAAGTGATAAATATTAGTCTTCGCTGTGGGAACAAAGAACGTTTCCGTTTCTCTAGTTTTATACTGAGGTACAAGAAACCCAACTGCCGCGAATATGTTCGGGGCATCAATTTTATTCGTAATTATTTTAGCCAGAAATTTAGCGCTGGCTATCTCCCGACGAGTAGTTATAGTTTGCATGTTATGTTGTTCCAATAGGCTGTCATAATCTGTCCGCGTGGTGGATACGTACCAGTGATTTTAAAGGTTAAGTATTTTAGGAACCTCTTTTGTGTCCTCTCAATTGCAAGTTGTTGGTAAAGATATATTGGGTACCAAACAACAGAAGCATATTCCCAATCTAGGGACCACCAGGCTAAAAAACAAGGTTGTAAGAGTTTGAGGATTCAAAAATCCTTGACATGTTCTTATAAGAAAACCTAGCGATCGAAAGGCAGAATTGCAAATAGTAATTATATGCTCAGAAAATTGTGAATCAAATAGAACGCCCA
The DNA here is from genome assembly GCA_029619315.2 of Dynastes maya. Taxonomy (NCBI): domain Eukaryota; kingdom Metazoa; phylum Arthropoda; class Insecta; order Coleoptera; family Scarabaeidae; genus Dynastes; species Dynastes maya. The sequence continues at coordinate 5,995,354 of JAROYE020000006.1, forward strand.
AGTCTTTAAATTGCGTTGATCTTGGCATGGCGACGTTCTCCACCGTGTAGTCAAAAAGCATAGGATTTTTAAACGGATACTCTAAAACTATGGCACTGGAACACTGAAACAGTTCACTGTTTCAGCATAGGATTTTTGGTTTTGAAGTATGTAACAACAGCACATTTACTAACATTGAGACGAACCTTATTGTTAATACACCACGAGTGGATTCTGTTCAGGTTTGTTTGTAATTTTACTGAGTCAGCGGTAGACGATATCTCAGAAAATAGTTTTAAGTCATCTGCGTATGCGAGAACTCCACAATTAAGACAGGATAGGAGATCGTTAATATATATATTAAATAAAAGGGGACCCAAATTGGAACCTTGTGGAATTCCCGAAGAAGCAGTGTATACATTAGAGGTAAAGCCGTTATAGCAGACGTATGCGGATCTATTTTCTAAATAGGAAGCAATGAAATTTGTAATTTCAGATGTAGAACCAAATGAAGAAATTTTGCCTTGCCTTGGCAAAATCTGTGTAAATAACATCGACTTGTTGTCTACTATCAAGGGATTGGCTGATGTACTGAGTAATTTCTACCAGATTTGTCACGGTTGACCTACCAGAAATAAAGCCGTGTTGATATGGAGATATATAAGATTTTACAACGTTGTATAGCTTTGAATACAGCAAATGTTCAAACATTTTCGAGCAGGTGGGAAGAAGACTAATGGGACGATAATTTGATACGTCACTTTTGTCACCATGTTTGAAAACAGCGGTTACCTTACTTAATTTCCAGAACTCAGGAAAGGTAGAGGTTTTACAACTAAAGTTAAATATGAAAGTTAATGGTGTAAACAAGACAGTTGCGCAGTCTCTCATGTCCGGCAGTGGTATCTGCTCTTATATCCTTCATTGCGGACAAAACTTCCTCGGCTGAGATTTCAGGAATGCTGAAAGTAAGAGGGACATTTTCCATGAATTGGGAGCTGGGTATATTTGATGCCTGGTATACGCGCGCGAACACATCTGCAAAAGCCTCAACAACGTCTTGAGGTTTATTCAATGTTTCTGGGCCATACTTCATTGTAACGGGAATTCTGGTATAGTAATTAAACTTAATTAAATTAAATTAATACTTACTTGGCAAAAATAACAACAGACGATGCAGATAACCTTACTTTCCTAACAGCTTAATGTCTGAACTGCTACGGAAACAAAAAGTAAATGGCGTTTGTTGTAAACTTTCTTCATGCATCTTGTACACTATGAACTACCGCAATCTGTCGAATTTTCGGTGTATTATTACGGATATAGCGAATAGGCCATATTGGGTATAATCACCTTACATAAAATTATGTTTAAAACAAAAATTACATCTGTTATTCCCGGCATATTTGCAAAAATGTAAAATGGTGCAAATTTTCGGAGGACCTGCTGCGAAATCGGGCGATTCAGCCGCTAATAAAACCTTTATTCCAAAAATTTGAGTTATTTAAATAAATTTGGAAAACAACTCATTAAAATTGGAAGCTATAAATAAATTTTAAACCGCATATTTCACGTGATTATTACTCCCAACTGACGCATATACATTACCCATCCTCTTCTTTTCACTAAATTTCATTGGATCATAAATAATTTTAAAATACGAATGCGGTAAAGTTACTGCACTGTACCGACTTTAGTTTTTATGGCGTGCTTAAATTTTTATAGCGCCTAATCACTTGGAACGGGTAATTAGATCTTTTTAACTGCCTCAACGCACACCCTTGTAAAAAGCAATCTTTTCAAAACATTTTGCAGTTTACGGTACTAAATTCAATATACTGCAAAAAAAACCTATATTCATGTACGGCGGGGCGGGAGAATGAAGCATTTCTAGGAAGCGGGAGCAAAATGCAATTATGAAGACTAGAGATTATTATTTATCTTTTACAAGGTTCACATCGAGTGAAACGAATTTAATTGGACCCTTCAAAGGACTATTTTTCATCCCTCTGATATAGTAAGTCTTCATTAAATCGCAAAAATACTTTTACAGCTTCACTGATTTCAGGATTCGAAGAGAATTTCTTTCTAAGAATTACTAATTAAAGCTTAAGGTTTTAAAAACTCAGAAAAAGTCAGAACCTGGAGAATACGATTTATTGTTCAAAATGATAACGATAAATTAATTATTATAATTTCTCGCTTTAATTTTTCTACTGTAATGTAAAAATTTGTCATTTTCTTAATTGGAGTGTCTTCTGGAGCAAAATTATTGGTCTATACTTGAGTTACGGTAACTCAACTAACCGTAACATTCTAGCGAATGATACCATTTGAAGAGAATATGTTACGACTTGCTCATGACGTTGTCAAAGTCTCTGCGCGGCATAGGCAAGTACAACACCCAAAAATAAGTAGTAAATCGAATAATAATAACAGAACCAATCAAGAATTACAATACCTGAAAAGTTGTGAAACACTCGCCCTCTTAAGCAGCGTTATGAAGTAGTTTGGCGGGCTGCATCGGAATGACTGAATATTAAAGGTAAAAGCACCATTATTAGGATAAGAGTCGTAAAAAGGTGACAGCATTAGATATATTTCCACAGTTGTCTCGTTGAACGATGTTCCCCGTGGTCAACAAATGTGTTTATATTTTGAAAAAGATCGTTCGAAATCTACGGATGTAATACATAAATTTGATTTAATGTGATAAAATCGGAATCTTTCTTTAACACACTCTCGAACTTTTCTAAAACGCGATTATATTTTGCGGCATGTATAATGCGTAGCAGTGTATGCAATTCGTCCTCTATTTGCAGTGACTCCACTAACGACAACGCTCTATTTTATAATTCCATTGCGTCATGTAATCCTTTATAGCTGTTACGAATAGTTTGTAACTCTGTTTCAACGGAAATATCTTGAAATTTTGTCTGACTCTCCTTAATAGCTGCGACTTCGGTAGGATTAAATTGTAGAATAACAGCTTATATTTGTTTGAAATAATAAAGAGCTGCTTGCAGCCAAGTTCCCCAACGTGTAAGAATCGGCTGTGGTGGTTCACGAATACCAGGATACTGTGCGTGGAATGATCGAAGACGTTTTGAACATTTGAGAAACACTTTTTTTTTGTATTTGCTATTAATGCATCTACCTCGGGTGAACATTGTCGAATAGTTTCTGCCACAAGATGTAAACATTTGCAACCGTGTTCAAGGAGAGAACGGCCTACCGAACGCATTTTCGCGGCACCATCGCTCATAAACATCAACACTTGACGTGGTGAGACTTGAAAGCTTTCTAAAGTACCATCACCCTCACAATTGCTGCACCAGTACACTTTTCCAGTCTTTTGCTAGCTAGTAACAGTTGAAATGTCGGTTTATCAGGGTCCATTATACGTACTATAACATTTAGAATAGAATTTCTTTTACAATCTGTTGTCTCGTCAACACATAACCAAAGCAACAGATTTTTTAATGTAGATATGATTTTCTTTTCCGCGTCTTCGCGTACGCTTCTGTTCCGTTTTCGTAGTTGGCAACTTCAACTTAAGGCTGTACTTATACCAAAAGTTCTGAAACGGTTGCTTTTCGAGCAAGCGAAGTGACAAATTACAGGTTATTATCGTGACAAGTAAACCGAGAATGAATGCAATTCTCGTTTTAGCACCATCGTAGAACAAATCCGTAAAATCACAGATAAAATTTATTACTGTGCCGACAAAGGGTCTTTTTTTAGGCTTGTTCACATTACACATTTTGAATTAACAATTACATATTTATAAGGAATATGACGTAACACAAAACCCAACGCACGTTCTCGTGTCCTAAACGGAACGAAAAATAAACAAGCGAACGTTGAGAAAGCAAGAATAGATTTTTGCACGCAGCCCGCTACTCCGGTGAAACGCCTATGAATCGCAGAGACGATTATCTCGCTTTACACATTATTTTTCGTTTTAATAAAAAGTTAAAATAATAATAATAATAATAAAATTTTCTCTGTGGAATAGTTTGTCTCAATATTTGATAAAACATTTCCAATTAGTTTTATTAATTAGTTTGCAAAACACTTGCCCACCCTCAAATAAAACTGCTGAGAAATCGGACAAGCACACAACACACTCAGTGACGTAACATTTGCATAATATCAAAATTAAGTAAATATGGGCTTCACCTCATTTAATCCGTTTCAACCCATTTGGGGGTACTGTTTAACAATAACAAATTTTTTTGTTATGTTTTTTACTACTTGCAGCACTATGTATTTTTGAGTTACAGTAATAGATCTTAGAGGAATCATAGGTATGGAATAGATTCATTTGACTTCAATTGCAAAACATTTTTGTTCTGATAGTCCTGAAGGCCGCTTACAATATCAATATTGTTGAGCAACAATATTGATATTGAAAAAATTGTGCAATTAATGTCAAATTGCTTTCGATTCGCTGAATACGAGGGTGTATCAAATATAAACGGGACTCATTTCTTTAAAAATTCTAACTTTATTTAACTAAGCTTACAAACACATATTATTTTTCTATATACTTTCCCGCCTTTTTCCCATTGGACTGGGAACTTTTTTATTTCATCATCGTAAAAACTCTTCGGACGTTGGTGTAGCCATTGGAGCACAAACGCTTCCACCGCTTCGTTGTCATCG